>OZ038378.1:136323764-137523764 GCA_964036045.1 Eutreptiella sp. 'Long Island Sound 2002' | reverse complement strand
GAAGGGCGTCATTGTTCCGGGGATATATATTCCTCACAAAGGGACCTCGGAACGAATAGAGGCACTATCGCTTGGGGACACCAGCAATGAGGTGATTGTGGTTGCTGGTCAGGAATTTTTCCCCGAAATATTCCGGGAGGTGGCCACACACCCATTCCGACTACTCGGAGTTGGTGAGAAGGAGTGTGAAGGCCGAAAATATGCTGTCCGGACAGATATCATTGTGCCCTTGCAAAGAGGTTTCCAGGTCGTGATGGCGCGCTGCGCTGATTGCTTGGTTCTTGTGGCCTCGGTTGGCCCGCGAGCCATTCTTGGTTTGCCTTTTTTTGCCCGGTATGGACTTGTTGTCCTATCGGATCCGGGATGCTTCGCTTTGGTGGAGGACCTTTGTCAAGGCGGCCCATGGGATGAATTTGATTATAAATGTCCTCCTCCGGAGGCACCGACATTGTTGCACATGGCGGGCAATGGGGACCTAGAGCGGGATGTCAATGCGGTGGAGCATGACGGGTAGTGTTGCCGCCTTATGCAAGGCTCGGCTACAATGTCTTGCGTGGATGACGAGAAATTAAACGCTACTGACGCGCATCCAGAGTTGGTGAACATCCATATTTTGGTAAGCTGCACGCGCGCTCGGGATTTGTCGCGCTCAAGACAGGCGATAAGACGCCAGCTGCCGACAAAAAATGGGAAATTGACGGATTTCAACCAAATTTCACCAAGTATGTTACAATGGACGACATTGCGGATGTCCCCGTGCGTTCCGCGCTATCTCCGAAGCTGGCATCTGCCGTGGGCCGCGCTCTGTGATCTGCTGCACAGGACAGAAATCTGCAGCTACAGCAATGAAGTACACATGAACAGGAGCCCACTGCACCTACTCGTGAAGTCAAAGGCTACGTTGACGCATAGAAAGAGCCGACACGAAGTTTTACCATGACGTTCTCAAAATTAAAAACTGATGTTCAGGCAGTGTTGGCGACGCCTCCCGCATCCAGAAAACACCTTTCCCGACGTTCAACGCTCCGGAGAAATCGATAAAAAGCCGTTCGAACTATCACTGAAGAAGCTTCAATTGAATACCTGATGCTACGGAAGTGTTCGTGAGTCTTCCCTCATCAAGAAACCATGGTTTTCGACTTCTGAACCCCCGAAGATTCCGAGAAAAAGCTGTTGCGAACTTTCACCGAAAAAGTTGAAATTGCAGATCTGATGCTACAGAACGTTCATGAGTCTTCCCTCATCAAAAAATCCCCTTTTTGGGCATCTGAAGCCCCGAAGATTTCGAGAAAAAGCCGACGCCAACCTTCTTCGAGTACCATTTCCACTGCAAAATCTGATGCCGCAGCAGTGACCGTGGCCACTCCTTCATCAAGAAAACAAGTTGCCAACCATGCGAAGTGCCACAGAAACCGAGAAAATGCCGCAACCAAGCTCTTAAGGTCAGGCAACTAATTTAATTCCCATTTCCATATTACTGGCATGCGCCGCAATTTTTATATCGCTGCAGACAGTCACTGCGTGACATGTTTGCGCCCTATGCTCTCTTCTACACCTGTTATGTCAATTTCAATTTCATTTTCAACATTTCCAACCATACTTAGAGGTGATCTTCTCTCCTGACACAAACTCAGGTCCCCTGACGCCACACCTTGAAGGTGTTTTTAAATAACAATGCATTCTAATTTTCCACTATCTTTTCGCTGCTGTGGAGTATGGCCAACCCAGGGGCAGGAAACCCAGCTAACCACCGGGGCAGTACACCCCACAGTAGGCCCAGAAACACGAAAGCAAACCAAAAGTTTTCCAACGCCCCTCCAGCAGTTGACTGCATGGGAACAAACATCGAAAAACACACAGAAAGAAAAACACAGCCTGGACTCCCCAGTCTACCTGCATTTTTCTGTGCGAGCTGAACCCAGCCCCCTGCTTACAACAAGCCTCAGTGCAACCAATTCATCACCAAAACCTACCAATCAATCTACACCAAGAAACCATCAGTGCCATCATTTTCGCTTTCCTAGGCGAACCGCCTCCGTGATATATTATGTATTCCAAGTAGTGTACATATTCTCACGAGGTCTTCCTTTGGGGGACGTCAGCCCCAGAACAAATTGATGCGGTTAAGAACATTCAAAAAAAATAACATCGATATTTCGCATAGTTTGTTGCAACTACGAGAGCTGCAGCAATCCTCTTCTTTGCATGACCCACTTTTGGTTGTTTTTTCTCATGAATTGGCAACTTGTGAAGGTGCCGAGATGAATTTGTTTGAACAAGGACACAAGAATCCCCTCGAGGTTTGCCCAAGTGTTGTGCAGTGTTCAATACCACAAGTTATGGGTTTGATAGGAATAATGTTGGTTGGGTCAGTGACGGCATTGAACAGCAGTGTTGTCCTCCCAGTGAAGAACTCACGTGGAGGTGTCCCTTCCCGCTGGCTTTCTCTTAAGGTCATTGGAAATGCACATGGTCCATTGCTCTCTCCGATTTGCTTATTTGCCATTTCTGGAATGTCAGCCATTGTGTTGCATGCGCATTTTCAGAAGTTGGGCCCTGGTGAGTGACCTAAATTACCGGAACAGGATAGGCCTCCTTTAAGTGCGTCACATAGTCGTAGGGCGACTCAAGGAACGAGCATTGAGTCCCTAATAGACTGGATATTGACAGTTCCAGAAATATTGCCTCCCGATGAATGTCCCAAGGATCTTGAGATCTCGGAGACTGTAATAGAGAGAGGGGTTCAGCAACTAGCTGATCCCAACCTGGACTGTGCTGAATTGGACTCACAAGGTGAGTCGAGCTCCTCATCCGACGAGGGCTTGGTTGGCCCTGACGTGCCACCCGACGAGTTTATGGGTCTGTATGGCTTTCTTAGGGATGAGGAAGGTTTGGAGACAGTGGAGACCCTGCAGGTGCTTGCTAAGCAAGTTTTGAACACCGTCTTCCATTTTGAGTTCGAATTTTTTAGGACCAGGTTTTGATTCCCAGGATTCCAGGACATGCATGGAGTTGCGCCCAAGGAGGAATCCAAAGGATCCGAAGGAAAGGCGTCCGCTTTATAGCCGTAAGGTGGCGGCCCTCACAGGAACGTCGATGCCGCCCACCAAGAGGACGTCCATACACCCACAAGTGTATAAGAAAGGACGATTCTCATTGGCTCCTCAATGGTTTCACCGCATTTTGGATTGGGCTGGAGATAACTTTCGACCCCAGCGCTACCCATTTGCAGATCAGCGCTCGACTACCAAAGTCAAGCGCCCCGGAAGGCGCGCCAGCGTATGGGTCAACACTCCTAAAGGTGGAGCTGCAGTCACGCATGGTTTGAACAAGCCTTGGCATGATTTCACCATATTAGTTATGTGCCCGCATAAATGTTTGCAACAAGTCGCAGAGAAAGCAATATGGGAAGGAAGTCGAGGGATCATGATTGTTCCTCGCCATAAAAAAAAAGAATCGTTTTGGAGGCTCGGTGAAGTGACGGTTGATTGGTGGTATTTGCCGCATAACGCATTGTGTTTCCGTGATGAGGGAGGTACGCCTCGTTCTCCTGGGAAATTAGGTGCAAGAGTTATTATTTTTGATGCTTTCGGGGATGCTCAAGAAGGTTTGGGGCAAACTGATTTCAAGAAATCACATGTTGATCCCCCTCCTCAAGATCATCGGAACCGGTCGGGTGATCGCTCGACAGCTTGGCTCAAAAGGTTTTGGGAGGCCTCAACGAAAATCAAATCTCATGCGCCTGCATGTGTCACCTCCCGTCGCAGACCCGTAGGAATGAGGCTGAAAGCGTGGAAGGTCCAGCGTGTTTCAGCTGCAGCTAGAGGGTATATACCCTTGCCGCCCAATTCCATTCTAAATTCCATTCTCCCTCGCTCAGCAGTCATGTCTCAAGAACATGATTCCATTCTTAAATCCATTCTCCCTTGCTCACCAATAATGTCTCAAGAAAATGATTCCATGACCGAGGGAAGAGCTCAGGACCAAGAGCAATCTATGGATCGACTGGTTGAAAGAGTATGCACCGAACAAACTTGTGGTAATCCTTTCCCTTCCTCTGATCTTCCTGAAGTGTGTGAGAGTAAGAAAAGTTGTATTTCCCTGCCAAAAGGTTAGCTTTAGTTGTTATAAAGAGGCCTAGAGGTAACACTCATTTTTATCTTAGTATTGGCCTATCCATAAAGGGGTGATAAGACATATTGACCTATAAAACCAGGTATTAGACCTTGGAGGTTGTGTGGAACCCTGACCCCCCAACTGATTGATCTTTTACACCATTTCCTGGACTGACTGAGGCGCTGACATTGACCCAGAGCCTATACATTTTTCTATGTTTTCTCATGAATTCTTAGCTATCCTACTGGTATGCACCCTAGGGGGCTGGGGCACCTCTTTTTGAGAGGTCCTGGGTTCAATACCCAGTCAGCCTAGCTATTTAGGAAGTACCCATGTGACATGGCAGTGATCTCAGCGCCACATTCCCCGCCACCTCAGCACCTATGGGACCCAGAAACAAAGAGTGCACATCTCAAGATGGCACTATGGAGAGTTTGAGCCCTTGAGGGCAGTTTTCCAATCAGTGTGTTTCTTTCTGTGAAGTATTTTGATCCAAGTTGCATTTATTGTCTATTGCTGTAGTCTATTGTTGATATCTTTATTATCTAACTCTTTTCTGACTGCAGCCCTTCATGCTTTGATCCTGTTTGGGTTCTACTTGCTCATCTCTGGCTTGGGTTATCCTGAATTGGTTGTATTTCATCCACAAAACATTTTCTTCATCAAAAACAAGCAGCAGAAACCCTACACCAGCAGCAAGCAGCAGGAGAGGAACAATAAGAGCTGAAAGACTCTCATAAAAGCTGTCTGGTAGCAGAGGCAGACAGCCTCTGTGTGCCGGCAGCAACCGTGTGCCGTACAACCAGCGCGCCGAGGACTGTCCTGAGCAAGAAGGGCGAAGAGAAATATGGACACCAAGGACACTGCCGAGACGACAGCGCCCTCAGTGGCACTGGGCAAGCCAGCGCCAGCGCCCGAACCTGCTGGTGAAGCTGTACCTTCAGTGCGCTGAAGTGGGCTGAGGGATGATTCTCTGGATGGCCTGAGAGCTGCTTTCAGTGGTCTATCCGTTGGAGGACCTGAAGGCAAAGAGAAGGTGGAGGGGAAGCAAGCAGTGCACAGGGGAGTCGAAGAGGCATACCTTGGAGATAGATACGGACCACCCGACGAGGCGCCCTTCGAGGACACACCTGAGGAGAGCGCTCCGAGCGCCTCTGATCTCCCTGCAGTACCCTCTCCAACAACCACCACACTCCCAGCCGCACATCGAGCTACATCCTCACCCACAACCACTCCACCTATGGCTGAGGGTCTAGGCCTTACTGGAATGCCGTACACCACCTATGGTGTGACTCCAGCCGCGTCTGTGCCACCTATGGCAACTGCAGTCAGCGAACCAGTGGCATCCAGCTCCGCCTACCCTGGTGCGCCTGAGCCTATGCCGCGCCGCTATGAGGATGTCTATCACAGACCCACGGTGGGTGTGCACATGACTGGGATACCTGGCTATGCGGCACCCAAACCTGGCTACACTATGCCAGTACCTGGCTTTACTTCCCTGAGTGGCCTACGTGGCCCTGAGTCTCTTGGTTGAAGGTGTAGAGGATCTGGGAGATCCTCCAACAGGTCCCTGACGCGGTCAGAGATTAAAGAGGCTCTTGGAGGAGCCACCTCTGAACTTGTGGGTGATCTCACTCAAGAGATTCGGGCTAAACTGGAGACCCTGATTCCTCCCCAAACATCACCTACCATCGTGGGAGTTTCACCTCAACAAGTGCAAGCCAATCACCTGGTGGCGGGGTCCACAAACACCGTGGGAAGTCTGAGGAGCCGACCGATGCCAACCCCTGCTGTGATACCGAGAAGCCCTTTCATACCAAGAACAGCCCAGCCACCCTATAGCCACGTGGGGAATTCTACGAGAGCCGAGCTGGACCGGTTGGGGCTGACAGCCCTGAGGGCAATGGTTGACGTGGAGCTCTACGGCTCTAGTGACCTAGGCGGAGACCCCTCGGACGTTGAGCCGCCGTCCATGACTTCTGCTTCACCCTCGGAAGACGACGACCCTGAGGACCCGGATAACCCGGGCGGGCGGAAGAAGAAGAAGAAGAAGAAGACCAAGCGCCCTGAGGGACGCAGGTCTCAGGAGGCTAAGGCAAGGTAGGTAGGTAGGTATCTTCGGGAGCTCGGGATGCCTCCTTTGAAGATGCAGGAAGAAGGTCTTACCAAGGGGACGTCCTGTCCCTCCCACTGCCCTATGTCATGTGCCTCTTGAGCCGCTCCCGCATGTGCTTGGGAAGGCATTGTCGCGGCCACCCGGTCCATGTGTCCCAGGTGGGAGGGTGTCCCCACATGTGTCCATGAGTAGGGCCACATGCCCCCTCCTTTGGGCGGCAGCTCTGGGGGCTGCCCAGCCGTGTGGAGTATCTCTCACCACAAGGGGTATTGCTCCCGCTTGTCTACGGTACGACCGCCTCACCTTTGTGGCTTGAGTTGCGGGGCAGCTCTGCTTTGCAGGCGACCCCCTCCTGGACTGTGTACCGGCTCGCCTGTCACTGGGTGCTTCCAGGGCACCAGGTGACGTTTGCCATGGTCCCCGATGCAGCCTGGCTGGGCTCGGACCGGTGGCTGTGGAGTACCGCTCCTGCCACTGGCCCGGTGGGTCGGCTGGGTCGCCCCAGTGTGTCCGATTCATGGGGTGTTGGTTCTTCCCTGTCCCTCGGCCGCCCTACGTGTGTGCAGTGTCCTCGGCCACTTGGCTCCTGTTCACCGGTGTGCCCGCTCGGTGTGTTGTGTTGCGTGTGCGGTGTCCTGGGCCACTTGGCTCCTGTTCACCGGTGTGCCCGCTCGGTGTGTTGTGTTGCGTGTGCGGTGTCCTGGGCCACTTGACTCCTGTTCACCGGTGTGCCAGCGCGGTGTGTTGTGTTGCGTGTGCGGTGTCCTGGGCCTCCTGGCTCCTGTTCACCGGTGCGCCCGCTCGGTGTGTTGTTTTGCGTGTGCAGTGTCCTGGGCCTCCTGGCTCCTGTTCACCGGTGCGCCCGCTCGGTGTGTTGTTTTGCGTGTGCGGTGTCCTGGGCCTCCTGGCCCCTGTTCACCAGTGCGCCCGCTCGGTGTGTTGTTTTCCGTGTACGGTGTCCTGGGCCTCCTGGCTCCTGTTCGCCACTGTGCCCGCTCGGTGTGTTGTGTTGCGTGTGCGGTGTCCTGGGTCACTTGGCTCCTGTTCACCGGTGCGCCCGCTCGGTGTGTTGATTTGCGTGTGCGGTGTCCCGGGCCCCCTGGCTCCTGTTCACCAGTGCGCCCGCTCGGTGTGGTGTTTTGCGTGTGCGGTGTCCTGGGCCTCCTGGCTCCTGTTCACCGGTGCGTCCGCTCGGTGTGGTGTTTTGCGTGTGCGGTGTCCTGGGCCTCCTGGCTCCTGTTCACCCGTGCGCCCGCTCGGTGTGTTGTGTTGCGTGTGCGGTGTCCTGGGCCTCCTGGCTCCTGTTCACCGGTGCGCCCGCTCGCTGTGTTGTTTTGCGTGAGTGGTGTCCTGGGTCTCCTGGCTCCTGTTCACCGGTGCGCGCGCTCGGTGTGTTGTTTTGCGTGCGCCGTGTCCTGGGCCTCCTGGCTCCTGTTCACCGCTGTGCCCGCTCGGTGTGTTGTTTTGCGTGTGCGGTGTCCTGGGCCTCCTGGCTCCTGTTCACCGGTGTGCCCGCTCGGTGTGTTGTTTTGCGCGTGCGGTGTCCTGGGCCACTTGGCCCCTGTTCACCAGTGCGCCCGCTCGGTGTGTTGTTTTGCGTGTGCGGTGTCCTGGGCCTCCTGGCCCCTGTTCACCGGTGCGCCCGCTCGGTGTGTTGTTTTGCGTCTACGGTGTCCTGGGCCTTTTGGCTCCTGTTCACCGCTGTGCCCGCTCGGTGTGTTGTGTTGCGTGTGCGGTGTCCTGGGCCTCCTGGCTCCTGTTCACCGGTGCGCCCGCTCGGTGTGTTGTTTTGCGTCTACGGTGTCCTGGGCCTTTTGGCTCCTGTTCACCGCTGTGCCCGCTCGGTGTGTTGTTTTGCGTGTGCGGTGTCCTGGGCCTCCTGGCTCCTGTTCTCCGGTGCGCGCGCTCGGTGTGTTGTTTTGCGTGTGCGGTGTTCTGGGCCTCCTGGCTCCTGTTGACCGGTGCGCCTGCTCGGTGTGTTGTGTTGCGTGTGCGGTGTCCTGGGCCTCCTGGCTCCTGTTCACCGGTGTGCCCGCTCGGTGTGTTGTGTTGCTTGTGCGGTGTCCTGGGCCTCCTGGCTCCTGTTCACCGGTGCGCCCGCTCGGTGTGTTGTTTTGCGTGTTTGGTTTCCTGGGCCTCCTGGCTCGTGTTCACCGGTGCGCCTGCTCGGTGTCTTGTTTTGCGTGTGCGGTGTCCTGGGCCTCCTGGCTTCTGTTCACCGCTGTGCCCGCTCGGTGTGTTGTTTTGCGTGTGCGGTGTCCTGGGCCTCCCGGCTCCTGTTCACCGGTGCGCCCGCTCGGTGTGTTGTTTTACGTGTGCGGTGTCCTGGGCCTCCTGGCTCCTGTTCACCGGTGCGCCCGCTCGGTGTGTTGTTTTGCGTGTGCGGTGTCCTCGGCCACTTGGCTAAGGCAATCGCCACCTCCCAGATTGTGGTGAACGTGCCTGAGTTCACAGGCAAGGATCTCAGCGAGTTCGCTGAGAAATTTGGCCCGTTCCTTCGGATGACCGGCCAAACCCGTGCTAGTGGGCGAGTCAAGTGCGATCAGCTCCTGCAGTGCTGCATGACCAAGTACCTGGAGAAGCAGGTCAAGCAGATCGTGACAAAGTCCGCCACCTTCGCCGACGTGTCCGTTGCCTTCGAAAGGCAGTACCCGACCTACGAATCCGACCTCTCCATAAGGGCCGAGATCGAGAACCTGGCCGTGCTACCCAACAACCCCAAACCAGCCAGGATCTCCGAGCTACTGGCTGACCCGGACCACTTGGTGGGGCGACTGACGCCCCGTTCTTACGGCAGCGACGAGCTGCTCTTCTGGTTGGTGGCTAAGCTCCCTCGGGAGCTGTGGGACGAGAGCCGGTCAACGGCAGAGCGCAAGGCGAGAGCCCTCAACTACGAGGATTTGTTTGTGCTACTTTTGGACCTGGCGTTCGAGAAAGAAAGCGACCAGCACCTGAACGCCTACCGTCCTGGAGGAGGAGGCTCTGGGAGCCATGGCCGTGGGTATCAAGGACACCGACCCGGACAGGGGACTACCCCCACAAATTCTCGTATCATGAGCAATGTACAAGATCTCTTTTGGTGTGATGTCAGAGACGAGCAGGGCTCCCTGCTTGACGCCCCGGACTGCGATCAGCATGATTGCTTCGTGGTCCAGGGTAAGAAGCAGGAGACCAACACTAGCGGCAAGGCGAAGCTGCCAGACCACTACAGGTGTACTATCACCTGTGCGTTCTGCGGGAAGAGGAAGCACTACGAGGACGAGTGCTACCATAAGCAACGCCTATCGGTGAAGCTTCAGACCGAGAACGCTAGTGGCAAGGGCGGTGGCAAGGGCAACGCCTACAAGGACAATGGCCAAGGCAAGTCCAAGGGGAATGGCAAAGGCCAAGGTGGCAAAGGGAAAGGTGGACGAGGAGGCGGCGACCGCAAGCCTGACAAGGACAAGAACGCAAACCCGTCCTGAGGGAATCCCAATTCTACACCAGGGAGGAACCCTCAGCCCTCTGGTGGGCAACCCAACACGGGACCTGCGACCCGTTCCCAGACGCAAGGTCAACAAGAACAAGGGACCAAGCGTGCTAACGAAGATGGGGACCAGTCCAATGCCCGTAAGCGCTCCCGCTTCATGCACATGGCGCGTAAACTCCAGAAGAAGGGGTGCGAAGTGACCTGCCCCGCGGAGTTCTGACAGGAACGCTCCGGGGGGCCTAAAGACTTGGTGTTCTGGGTACGTATCCGTCTTGGGGGACGTGAATACCTGGGGGTATTGGATACTGGGGCCACCATATCTATCGTGGCCACGAAAACTTTACCTTGTGGGGACCTGAAGAACATCTTGCCTACCGCAGCCATCCGCATGGGAGATGGGCATGTGGTGTACAGTTGTGGGAACTGTGAGGTCGAAGTGCCTATGGGTTCTAGAAGTATTGCCCATCGATTCTACGTGATGGACACCGAAGCCTTTGACTTTGTGCTGGGTACTGACTTATTCGCCGAGCACTGCCAGATTCTATCCCTCAGCCTGCAAGCACCCTACATCCTCCAGGTGGACCATGGTGACGGCTGGGAGTCTGTACCTCTGGAGCAGTCCGAGCATACGTCTAGCTACCTGAGGGTATGCAGGAGGGAGCCCTCGACCATGATGGTCGCCGCCAAAACTGAGAACTATCAGCTCCTGGGTGATGTCCTAGACAAAGGTCTGAGGGATTTGGGGTACTCCCGGGAAGACCTGAACGTGGAGCTAGTCGCCAGCGGCAAGCAACATGTCCTGGACCTCTAGTGCAGCAAGGGGAAAAACTGCTGCTAGAAATTCTACTGGCCCTCTTTCGGGATGGCCTACGGGAATCCAAGATTCAGTGAGCTGGGGAAGGTCCTGACCAAGGTAGCCTTGGAAGGTTCCCGTGTGGTCCTGTGCTCTCCCGATTGGGGATTCCATTGGGGAAATGAGTACTGGCGTACTCTATTCGACAAGCCGACGCTCACCTCCATCCAGATACCGGATGACGCCATCTACCTGCCTCTGGGCCGCAAGACGCCCACCGGGAAACCTGGATGGGGTAGTATGCTAAGCGTGGGGGATGAGAGTCTAGCCCCAGTGCCCTGGGAGGATCTGGTCTCTGCTATGGTCCAGGAGATCCAACGTGAGAGTAGCGGCTTCACCCCGGACGTCCTGAAAAATCACCTACGACCTCGAGACGCCGTGGAGACTTTTCCTGGGGGAGACGAGTACGTCGTGTCTGACGCTGTTGCCCAGAACCCCCCCTGCCGTGTATCTAATCCTGATGTCGTCTCAGAGTGTGGGCTATCCGAGCTACCGAGCTCTATACACTCTGATGACGAGACTGAGCATGACGCCTTCTTCGTGCAGATGTGCGTGGGAGAAGTGGAGAACGCCGAGTACGCCACCCCACTGCAGCCCCTACTCTGCATGAGGGGAGAGGAGCCCCATGACGAGGAGTTGGACCCCCATTGCAGGCTAAGAAAGTACGTGGACTCCAAGAGGAGATTGGTGGCGAAAAAGCTATGCTACGCTAGGCCTACACGCCGCTCATGGCCGTTGAAACAAGGGTCAATGGGGGATATCTCCCAACTGAAGGAAGACCTAGAACAAAAGATTACCACCTGGCAACGAGAAGTGGACCTGAAGCGGAAATTAGTACTGGCGTACTCTATTGGACAAGCCAACGCTCACCTCCATCCAGATACCGGATGACGCCATCTATGTGCCTCTGGGCCGCAAGACGCCCACCAGGAAAACCTGGATGGGGTAGTATGCTAAGCGTGGGGGATGAGAGTCTAGCCCCAGTGCCCTGGGAGGATCTGGAGTCTGCTATGGTCCAGGAAATCCAACGTGAGAGTAGCGGCTTCACCCTGGACGTCCTGAAAAATCACCTACGACCTCGAGACGCCGTGGAGACTTTTCCTGGGGGAGACGAGTACATCGTGTCTGACGCTGTTGCCCAGAACTCCCCCTGCCGTGTATCTAATCCTGATGTCGTCTCAGAGTGTGGGCTATCCGAGCTACCCAGCTCTATACACTCTGATGACGAGACTGAGCATGACGCCTTCTTCGTGCAGATGTGCGTGGAGGAAGTGGAGAATGCCGAGTACGCCACCCCACTGCAGCCCCTACTCTGCATGAGGGGAGAGGAGCCCCATGACGAGGAGTTGGACCCCCATTGCAGGCTAAGAAAGTACGTGGACTCCAAGAGGAGATTGGTGGCGGAAAAACTATGCTACGCTAGGCCTACACGCCGCTCATGGCCGTTGAAGCAAGGGTCAATGGGGGATATCTCCGAACTGAAGGAAGACCTAGAACAAAAGATTACCACCTGGCAACGAGAAGTGGACCTGAAGCCCATGAAGAGGTAGGTAGGTAGGTCATCTAAGGACTGGGGTCGCCCCCGAGGGCAGTCTTACCAAGGGGCTTTCGCTCACCCACCAACGGCCCTACTGCACGTGCCCCCACAAAGCGGCTCCCCCACACGGGGGAAGGACGCGGTCGCCGGGAGCAGTACCCTACAGCGGGTTCTGCCCAGAGAGGTAACCCATGTTCGACCGAAGTTCCACATTCCCCTCCTTTGGGCGGATGATACGTGGGGGAAGGTCCCATCGCACATCCTCATCAACCTCCTGATTCCAGGGCCCAGGGGCCGGGAGCCAGGCCAAAGGCCCTGTCCTGCAGGCACCCCCACCTGGGTTGGTTTTCAGTAGGCGTGAGGCGACTTGAAGAAGCACGTGCTACGGGACTCGCATGCCGTGGCGCACACTCACGCCTCCTGACTCGGTCGGGCTTGCGCTCTCCCTGGGGGCCGGGGGTTCGAGGTAGGTCATCGCGGTCGGTTGGTCAGTCGTTTAACGGTTCAGTGCAGTTGTTCCATGCTGGTTGGTCAGTTGCGTGATGGTAGAGTTACGGTTTTGTTCGCGGATATGGTCGTCGACGGGCGTGGAGCATCACGGTGCTGCCAACCCGATGGAAGCCGTTCCCGTTTCGACCCGTGCATGCCCGGCTGGTTTGGTGTTGGCTGGCTTGCGTGTGGTCTGTTTACGGTCAAGTGGCGGCTGCAGCTGCGGTGTGGTCGGTGCATGGTTGTTATAGCCGCCTCATGGTCGGCTCGGTCTGCGTGGGTTTTGTTGCGCCGCTGCCGGCAGTCGTATTGCCGAACGTTGTTTGTGCGGCCGACACGTCCGTGTCGGCGCTGGCCAGTTGCGTCCTGGTTGGTCCAAGGACGGCGTAGTGCGGTTTGTCAGCGCTGGTTGGCCGCGTTCTTAATGGTAGAGTTGCGGTGTTCTGTTTTGTCTGTGGGCATGGTCCCCGGCGGGCGTGGCGCACCACGATGCCGCCTTCCCGTTGGATGCCGTTCCCGTCTCGACCAGTTCACGCCTGGCTGGTTGGGTGTTGGCCGGCTTGCGTGTGGTCTGTTTACGGTCATGTGGCGGCTGCAGCTGCGGTATGGTTGGTGCGCGGTTGTCGTGGCCGCCTCATGGTCGGGTGGGTTTGTGTGGGTTCTGTCGCGCTGCTGCCGATTGTCTTATTGTCAAATCCTGCTCATGTAGTTCGAATGTTCGTGCCGGCGCTGGTTAGTTGTTTCTGGGTTTGTCCAAGTGTAGTGTAGGGCAGTTTGTGAACGTTGGTTGGTCCCGTCCGCGGTGGTAGAGTTGCGGTGTTCCGCTGTGTTCGTGGTCATGGTGGTTGGCGGGTGTGGCTCGCCATGGTGTCGGCTACTCCTTTGACGTCGTTCTCGTGCCGGCCCATGCACGTCCGGCCAGTTTGGTGTTGGCTGGCCCGCCTGCGGTCTGTTGATGGTCACTTCGTGTCTGCTGTAGCGGTTTTATTGGTATGCGGTCGTGTTTGTCGCCCCCCGGTCGGTTCGTTTGGCGTTGATTCCTTGTTGTTGCAGCTGGCGTTTGCGCAGTCGGATTTGTTGCGTGCAGGTGTTCTGTTGGTGGTGGTGTTGGTTGGTGCCAGCTGCGTGGGGCCGGCACGGTACGTTCTCATCCTGCGCCGTCTGTCTGCCGCGGGGAAAAAAAATTGACAAGCGGTCGGACCGCTGTAAAGAAATTTTTTCTCCTTTTGGTGCCCTTGTCCCTGCCCCTCCCTGGCAGTGTTGCATGCACAACCCATCATCCGGTATTTCGCGGTGTTCTGTAGCGGTCCTTCGAGTTTCGCTTGTGCCATTCATATGTACACCCCCCGCCAGCGGCAAGGCCCCGTCGGTCCCCCTTGGCGCGCCCCTGTGCTCCCCATGGGAGCCCCAGGGTGCCGTTCCAGCTCGGTGGTGCGCTGCTCATGCTCGTGTCTGCCTGCCTGCCGTGCGCTATTTCGTGCTGTGTCTTGCGGGTCATGCGGGCGGTGTGCCTGTGTCGCGGTGCTGAGTTTGGTGGTTAGGATGGTTAGGGCGGTTCGGCTTGTGCTGTGATGCCGGGACGTTCCGTCCGATGTGGCGGGTTGGGCTCCGCGTAACATATCCTTGCCCCCTGGTAGGGGCTCGGTGTGGCCCCGTGTGGCGAGCCTGTGGCCCCCTGCGTGCCCCGGGTCGGGTTTCGGAGGACAGGAATACCGGGCAGCGTTGCAGCCCCCCTCCCACTTAATGACTTCGTTAACTTTCTGCGGGGAGCGCGTCCCTCGTACCGTTCGCGTAGGTTATATGTGCTGTAACCCCCCCTGGCGTCCCAGGCGTGTAACTTTCCCGGAGGAGGTGCGCGCCCGTCCCCGCGGTGCACGTACCCCTGGCCGCTCGCCTTGGAAGGTAATACTCTGGACGATTGTTCGTTAACATTCTCGTGGTCATGGGCCCGGCCGTGGGCCTCGCGTGTGTGGCCGGGTCCTTTGCCTGGTCCCTTGTGGATCCGGCTCGTGGGAGAGGAGGCTGAGGTGGAAGGACGGGTCTGGGCGTGGTGCCGCCCCTTTCACTGTTGCAGGCGGGCCCGGGAAGTGTGGCCCCTGTCCGGGGGATGTAGGAGGGAGTCTTTAGGCTTTCGTTCGTGCTCGATACCATGGGCTGCTAAGGCTAGCCCCCATTCTTCGGGTATCTGTTGCACGTGTCGGGCGGGTTGATGTCGTTCCCGTCGGTGTGTCCGACCGACAGGCGTTGTCGGGGTGTGTTGCGCAGCCGCGCGTCGTTGGGTTGTACAAGAGGGTCCTTTTGGGCGGGGTTGGCTCGCCCGGGGTCGTCGCGGTTTATGGCTGAGTGCGCAGTCGTTGGTGTGACGTCCATCAGCTGGCCCCCTGGTGGGAGGAGGCATCCCTGCAGCCGTCGTGTCGTCTCCTCCCTTGCGCATGGCCGGCGCGGGACTCGTGTCGCGCGTGTGTGGCTGTGTGCTGCCGCTGCGGGTCCTGTGGCCGGATGCGGCTCAGGGTCCTGGGGTTTCCTCACGCGTCGCACAAGGGCGCTGCGGAGGGTACCAAAGATTTCATGCACAAGCGTCGTGCGTGCCGCCAGGGCCTCCGTCGCAGTGCAGATGGCGGGCTGCCGTCGTTCGCCCAGCGCCAGCACTCGGATGTGGTGGATCGCGGTGTTCGACAACACTTCTGCCGTCATCGGCTTGGCCGTGGGCCCCGCGTGTATGGCTGGCCCCTTTGCTCCGTCCCTCGTGGATTTGTTACGCGGGGGAGGAGGGTCAGGTAGAATGCCGGGCCCGGGTGTGGCGCTGCCCCCTTTTTTCTGTTGCAGGCGGGTCGCGGGTGCCCGGGAGGTGCGGCCGTCGTCCAGGGGATGTGGGAGGAGGTCGTTGGGGCTTCATTCGTGTCGGACCCATGGGCTGCTAAGGCTAGCCTTCCCCTCTTGGGCGCCCGTTGTACGTGCCAGGTAGGTTGATGCCTTCCCCGTTGGTGTGCCCGGTTGACGGGCGATGCTGGAGTGTGTTGCGTGGCCGCGCGTTGTTGGGTTGTATGAGGGGGTCTTCTTGGGTGAGGTCGGCTTGCCCGGGGTCATTGTGGTTCGTGGCCAACTCCGCAGCCTGTGGCGTGACGTTCATCGCCCGCTCCTCCGGCCGGAGGGGGTGATCCCGCGTCCGCCGTGTTGTCTCCTCCTTTGCGCATGGCCGGCGCGGGGCTCGTGCTGCATGTGTGCGGCTACGCGTCGCCGCTGCAGGTCACGTGGCGGGCTGTGGTTCAGGGCCCCCGGGGGTTACCCACGTGTCGCACAAGGGCGCTGCGGAGGGCACTGAAGATTTCGTGCACCAGGGCTGCGTGCGCCGCCTGGGTCTTCGTCTCAGTGCGGATGGCGGGCTGCAGTTGCTCGCCCAGCGCAAGTGCCCGGATCTGGTTGATCGCAAAGACAGGGCACTGGTTGGTCGCAGTGGGGGTCTCTGCCGTCCGCTCGCGCTGGGGGATGGCCTCAAACTGCTGTCGGCCGTCGAGGTAGAACCTCCACGCCGCTGACCACGCCCTGGTGTGTGGCCAGCGGCGTCGCGCCCACCGCCAGAGGCAGTAGAGGGCATGGCCTGGGTACCAGGTGCCTGCCGTCCCCGACATGATGGCCGTTAGGGAGTCCGGGGGTTGGTCCGGGAGCAGAGGGGTGGGGCTGTCCGGCAGGTCTGTGGTCGTCGGGAGCATGGAGTCGACGGCCTCCAAGCTCCAGTTGCCCCTCTGCGGGTGCGGGATGATCCGCACTTGGTATTAGTTGCCATTCTCCAACACGATCATGGCGATGGTGCCGGCGTCTCGTTCGCGCGCTGGGGGCGCCGCGCGTGTCGTCCTCGGGGTAGCGTGCCGCCAGGCTTCTGAGGTTATGCGCCCTGCTACGGGCGGTCCCACTTTCCCATGCCGCCAGGCCTTCCTACCGCGGGATATGGAGGGTTTTGGGCCTCGGTGGCGGGGCGACCCGCCCCCGGCCCCCGGTGCTGGGCGCGGGCCTGGGGTCCGTTGGCGGCGCAATCAGCGTGTGTACCCAGCCCAGGTGTGGGACCCACACGCCCCCCTGGGCTGGTTGGTGGGAGTAAGAAAAAGTCACTGCCATGTTTTTGTTGGAGGGCTTGATCCAGGCTAAGCCCCCCTGAAAACTCTTTGTTGATGCTGAGACAAACTTAAGTGTTTTTATCTCTCTTTTGTTGCCTAAAGTACACTTTCTCAAGGTAACTAGGGTTGTGACCCTAGCCCCCCCCATGAAGTTCACCCCTACCACTCAACCGAGGTGACGAAAGCACCAACATTCCGGCCAGGAGTTCCTGGTCATAGGTGCTGTAATCGGAATGCGCTTGGTTCCATTTCCAATTCCAGTGTCCCAGTGGCACCAGACGCCACTCACTGGTAGGATAGTCATGTTTCAAGGAGCCATCACGGTTCAGTCCACTAGTACAATAATGGCAGTGGGTTAGTTCAGCTTGGTTAAGCTCATGCCATTGGTAGATCGTTCCACCCCCCCCTACATCACTGGCATCAGTGATCAGGACTATCTTGCCCTTAGGATGGGGTACTCCTAGGCAGTTGGAGGAGGCAATTTTCTTCTACAACTCCACGAAACACTCCTCCTTTCTGGCGGTCCACCTCCAGAGAGTAGTTTTCTTGATTAGGTCAGTGAGGGGGGCAGAGGAGTAGGTACAATTGTGGATGTGACGCCGATAGAAGTTACAGGCGCCCACAAAACTTGTCACGTCGTGTAGACCCTTCTTAGGGTCATCGCGAATCTGCATGTCCTGTAGGGGCTGCATCTTAGACGCGGCTGGTTTCCACCAGCCATACTCCACGTCGAAACCCAAATACTCCGTCTCTGCTTTCATAAAATTACATTTTTCGAGTTTGATTCGCAGATGGTTTTCTTGACAAACAATGAAAAATTCACGAAGGGGAAGGACATGGTCCTCTTGGGTATTAGTACCCAAACTCACATCGTAGATGTGGGCCTCCATTTCTACACCCCGAGAAATCAACTCCTGTAACAGAGGTCTACGCCTCAGTATGTACAAAATTTTGTTCATTAGCTCCTGGAAGAGCGCTGGGGCATTAGCCACCCCGAAAGGCATGACCTTCCATTTAAACACACGACCCTTAGGGGCTAGAAAAGCCAGCAGCTCCCGAGCTGCGGCGGTTAGGTCTACCTGCCAGACACCACAGCGTTTGTCCATTTTGGTCTTGTACCGGCATTTGGCAATACGCTCCAGGGTATTCTCCATGTTAGGAATACTCCCTGAGTGGTTCTGGGTTTTCTTGTGGCCCTCACCATAGTCAACAACCAGTCCCAGGGCAGTCCACCCTGTTTTCGCAACCAGGAAACAGGGACTGCAGTCATGGGGGTGGTCCCCCTTCTTATATTGCTCCCCGAGGCCAGCATCAATACATTCCTGGATCTGGTGCTCGATTTCTTCAGCCTGTTCCTGTGGAGCGGGGTAGCGACGACGCCTCACTCGCGTCTTTTCCAATTCAGGTTTCAGTTTCAGGTCCATCTGGACCAGTTTTTTACAAGAGAGGGGGGCTGGCAAGGCGCCGAACACCTCCTCATAGGTTACCAGCAGTTTCTTCAGTCGGGGGTCAAGGTTAAGACTCTCGAGTTTCTGCAGGAAATCCTCCTCAGCATGGAGGTTGCTTTTTCCATGTTCTTTGTTTTTCTGCCGATCAGCAGTTTCGGCAGGTACAGAACCATCGTCCCACTCAGGGGAACATTGCTGCCCATAGTGCAAAGAATACATTAGAGGTATCTCAGGGTCAGGCAGCGTGTAGGAATCATCGTCCTCCTCAGACCAGATGGAGGATTTCCAGGTCTGTCTGAGGTATTGCAGCCGCTCTTGGCGCTCAATACCTTCGGCCTTCAGATACAACAGCGGTCGGAGTTCCTGAGTGTCATGCTCAGACAGTGGCATGGTATTAGAAGCAGCCCGCGCTAGAGCATCAGGACTCCGGGTCACGGGTTCACCTGTGTGCATAGGCTGCATGTGTAGCACCGGATTCCCAACAGGGGAAGTGGGTTCTGAGGTTGACTCTACATCTACCTCCTCCAGCAACAGCTGGGCTAGGAAGGCACTGTGTTTTAGATCAACACAGCTGGGATCAACAGGAGGGATAGTGCTGGCGATCTCAGACAGTTGGTCGTCAGCATCCTCCTTAACAGCTGCAGGTTCCAGATAGCCATCGAGAGATTCGCACCCTGTAAGTGGGGCAGATAGGTGCTCAGGAGATCGGTTTTTGAGATCAGAAAGAGTCAGGCCACGATTTTCGGCCATGACCTCTTTCAGTAGCACCTGATCTAGGTCCCACAGGGGTACAGGATTGAGAGATCCATCGACGATGGATAAGAAACTGGCCCACTCCGGGGCCTGCACAGCTATGTCTGAGTCCTCAGGCACATAGATGGGACCGTCGGGGAGTTGCACTCTTCCCACGGTCATTCGATCTAGCCTACGGCGCCAGTAAGCGTGTTCACCAGAGCAGCGCCAGTCAGGGGTGCACATGACAACCCTTCCTCCCTCATAATCGATTTTGATTAGAACCTTCGCGAGCAGGGAGAAGGGAGGGTTAGCATACGCTAGGCCCATTGCTTTCCAGAAGATACGGAAAGCGTTGTTCAAATGTTTCGAGCAGTACAACTGCATGATGTGCTGTTGTCAGCTCGCAAACAATTCCACCTGGATCTCATCCAGGTTTACCTGAAGGGCCGCCACTCCATTTTCAAGAACGTGACGGGCCAATTGGTAGTTTTCAGTACGATAGTTAGTCTTGGATGCGTAGCGCAGCCCAGACTCTTTTCGTCCTGACAGCTCAAAAGGTACGGAGAAGACCCCACTGCCAAAGTTGCAGTGCAGAGAATAGGGGCGCTGGAGAGACAGCATTTTTACCTGGGGGTTTCTTCGTAGGAAGTCGGTACCAATGACGATGTCAAAGGCGTCGGTGTCCAACACTCTGCAGTGTTGGGTCACAGTTTCGTCGCCCAAGCATATAGTCACATCGACCCCCCCCCAGGGAATGGATGGTACGCCCATCCCCTACTCTTATGGCCACAGTCTTAGTTTTTTGGAAGGTTTTTAGCAGGCGCCGGGGCACTATGGAAAGTGTTGCACCGTTGTCAAGCACCGCTCGAAAAACTTGATCCCTGATTTTCACGAGGATCCAGAAGACCAAGTCCTCCTCTTCGGAGCCGCCCCCCTACTCCTCAGCAGGGAACTTAACATCCCCCCCTGCAGCCATGAGGGAATCGGCCATCCAGGCCAGTCGCCTCTTCTTGGAGTTATTCCCCTCAGGGGAAGCGTTATTCCCCTGTGGTCATTTTCGGCAGGAGGGGGAGTAGCAGCGGGCGCTGATGAGCGCCTCTGGGGGTTAGGGGGTCAACCTTTGCCACCCCCCTTGCCACCTCCTTTACCACCTTTATCCCCATTCTGGGGGGTTCTGGTGGGTGTTTGGTTCTTCTGGCGTTCTACCTCCTGCCGCTTGGGTTTATCACTCTCGCGTTTCTTTATGTGACATTCGTCCTCGTAGTGACGACGTTTGCCACAATAGCCACAAGTGATGGTACACCTGAAACGATCCTGATGGGTCACAGTTTTCCCAACTTAAGAGTGCTGCTGTCATTTCATCTGCAGCATACAACTACTGCGTTGGTCGCAGTCAGGGCATGACAAGGTCCTCTCTTGTCATTGACAGGTTTACAGTAAAACAGAGGGGGTGTACCTGCATCAGGTTTTACCTCATTCATGGCACGTAGGTTACCCCTTCCTTTACCACCTCCCTGGTTGGCATTAGTGGGATTTTTAGGCCCTTTCCCTTCGCCACGTTTGGGAGTAGGGGTACCATCTCGACCCAAGTGCTTCTTGAGGATTTTCTCCATGTGGGAGTCATTCTCCCTCTCAAGAGCTAGCTTGATCAGCAGGTCCACCAGGTCGTCGTACGAGTTGGTCCGGCTTTTCCTCTCAGAGGTAGCGCGGCAGTCATCCCACATACGTTGGGGATGTTGCTCATGAGCCACAGGAGGGGCTCAGTGGCTCCATAAGAGCCCACATTCATCCGTGAAAACAGATACTCTAGGTCGCACACGTATTCAGAGACTCGCGCAGCGGAAGGAAATTCAGGGAGCATAGGTAGCTCCTCTATCTGTGTGCGCACACTGAGGTCAGTCTCATAGACTGGGAATGTTTTCTCCAGTCTTTGGAGTACCTCAGCCCAAGTTGAAAATTTTTTCACAACCTGTTTCACCTGTCCTTGCAAAAATTTCTTTTTGCATGAGCGTTTCAGCAGTGAGCATTTGGTGGCCACATCCACATGGGATTGGCCAGTTAGCAAAAGAAACTCAGCAAATTCTTCTGCCCATTCGGGCAGACTTTTCGGGTCGAACTCCGGCAATTCTAGCTGGATGTTCGCCTGGGCAATGGGTCTGCCACTCTTCCCACCCCCTGGAGCTAGGCCTGAAGGGGGTGGAGATACCCCGGCAAAGAGTGCCAGGGCTGACAGCCCTCTTTTCTCAGTCTCTGTCAAACTCACGTCCTGTAATGCAGCAATAGGGACTGTCCTAGCGCAAGGATGAAAAGGGCTGGGGCAACTGACCCTGGGTAGCAACCTGGACACCCTTGATCTTTTGAGATCATCAGCCAACGTGCTCAATCCGGGTGATGATGAGAGTAGTGCTGGCTTGGGTAAGGGTTCGCTGATACCCAATTTTGCTTTGATAGCCTCTGAAAGAGCTGTCACATCCAGGTCTTCAGATCCGGATAGAAGTTTGGCCAAAGGTTCGGCCGTGCGATCAAGAGCCCCATAGGTGGGCTCTGGGTGAAGAGGATCTAGACTCTTTTCAGGAGCCCTTGAAGATGTCGGCAGGTCTGGATGTCATGCTCTCGGGTGCTCGTGTACTCTTGGTCGTCTTGGTAGTGATACTGTGTCCGCCATGTCTGTAGATGGCCCCGAATAAAGGAAGGAACCCATCTCAGCTTGAGGCGGAGACCCAAGGGCATCAAGAGGTACTTCTCCATCTTCCCCTACGGTGGACTTGTGGTACTCCTCGCCGAGCATAAACTCGTCCATCCTCCTTTGTAGGTCCTCTTGTTCTTCAGGACCACCGCCAAGAAGAGTAGAAGAATAGGCCGGACAGGCCGACCGGGCGATGGAGGCTTCGACTCGCCTGCGGAGCCTTTGCAGGCTGTCCTCACCAGGGGCCGCTAAGGTCTCCATGGTTGAAGGGGTTTTTCTGGGCGGATTTTGATTCGCCCTTCTGTGCTCTGGATCTTCCTGAGACCCAGATGCTGCTCTGAGTGGCGGTTCACTCTTTGGGTGGACTACACTGCCAGGTTGGACTTGTACACTTCTGATCGGCCAGGTTCGGGAGGACAGTTGAGTGGACATGTTCAATGTGCTTTTCAGTGTGCTTTTCTTGTGCTTCTGCTCACAGTCGGTTCGAAAAGTACTCAGGGTTTGCCTCTGCTACCGGAAAGATGTCCCTGTTTAGTGCCCTAGATATTTTGGTGAAATCCTGCAGGTTTTGATGTTGAAAACCCAAACCAAGGCAGTAACTAGAGCAAGAACAGGATGTGGATCGAATCAATGAATAGTTTGGAATCCAGTGTAACACAGAAGGGCTGCAGATAGACAAAGCAGGTATGAATACAAAGATTCAAACACAAAAGGATAAAACAAATGATTTTTATATGAGAACAGGCATGAATCTTGCTTCCTAATTAGCCTCAAGCACTTCATGTGCACTCTTTTGGATGAAATGGAGTTGGTTAGGAATATGGGGCGAAGGAGTTAGGCCAGACACTGATTATGACGTGGCCAAGCAACTGAATTCAGAAACTGTTAAAAGGTGGAACCACAATAAGTGGTAGTAACAATTGAGTAAAGAGGTCTTCGGGTGGGAGACCAGTAGGCTTAACCTCCAAGGCCTTAGGCATGAAATGCCTATTTTCTTTCGGTATAACCTCCATGAAGGAAGATACCTCCGCTCAGTTGAGTAGTAGGGGTGAGCTTCATGGGGGGCTAGGGTTATAACCCTAGTTACTTTGATAAAGTGTACTTAAAGCTTCAAAAGAGGGATAAAAATACTTAAGTAAGTCTTAGCATCAACAAAAGGGTTTTAAGGGGGGCTTGGCCTGGATCACGCCCTCCAAGAAAGACATGGCAGTGGCTTTTTCTTACTCCAAGGACAGTAACCGTTCAAGTGCAAGGAAGTTACAAAGTGAACCTATCAGGACAAAGAGCCCAGAAGTTCTCAAGTGTGCCGGAGGGTACCAGGTATGAAGGGGTTATGACAACTTTGACAGGTCTACTTCAAGTCGACGCACCGCAAAGCGGCCGTGCTACGCGACGAAAAGCTCGTGCTGAAGCAGGCACAGGCACAGGGCATGTTTCGATCATTGTGGAATCATGATGGAATCTAAATGTGCACAATGTGGTTTATTGAATATGCACAAATAGTAACAAATATGCAGCAATTACTACATTTATGTATCCGCGATGTGAACACGCGCGCTTGTCTGGTTACACTGCCCCACTAGGACACAACCCAGGGGGGCACACCATGGGGCCGTGGCCGAAAAACCACAACAAGACAAGCGAGTGCCAAAAAAAATGGAAAATGTGGCTTGAGAGCAACCCCAAGGATGAAGAGAATGGGGTTATGCCACTACGGCATATTCCGGCCTAACCTACGAAGGAGATAGGGGGACCCCTGCAACCTAGGCCTTGTAGACTTAACTACTTCCCCAAGGCGAGAAGTACCAAGGGGTGAAGGCCGCCTAGGAGCTTCACATGGCTTCTCTCCCCACCAAAACACAAGAACATGGGAAGAGAAGCCTAGAGCTAGTAGTGGCTCACCTACCCACGCAAAGGCACAACACTCAGCAACCCCCCCACTAAGCTGAAACTCAGGGGGTTGACTGTAAATCAGAACTGATTTCTGATAAAACAATGGGAGATTCAAAAATGCATGATCTGATGATGCTAATCATGGGCTGTGGAGGGGGGTGTTTCCTGATGTCCCCACCAACCCAGCTCAGATTTCCCCAAAATCTCTGATTAGGGTGTCCGTTCGTAGTTTTGGAGCCAAAAAACAAGGCTGGGCTCCAAACTCCACAACACAGTGGATTTAGCTTTTGGCACCCCAAAGTGGATTTTGATTGGCAGGATTGACCTGCTCTGTGGGCCAAAAACAGAGAAATGGCCCTGTGAAAAGGCAGAAAAACTGCTACCAGGCACCTGTAACCCTGGGCCAGGGGCACTAAACTGAAGTCCCTGGATCCAAAATTTTTGACCCCTCTGGGGGTGGGGCTGTGAGTGGCAGTGACGCGTTCTAGTGGGGGGGCCTGGCCACGGGACGCTGCGGTGGACACGCACAAGCAAGCAGGCAGGCGAAGCACTGCGCTCACAAGGGCATCCTCATGCTCATGTCATGTGACAAAGCGTTTCAGGATCCTTGCCGCTCTGAAACAAGGGAACAAACGTATGTACAGCACCACATCATGATATGTACACATGGGGTTGAGACTGGACTGGGGTAAGGGCATCACAGAACAATAGACACTCAGTCCCAACTCATATCCCAATCCCAGGTCCGACCCTCTCAGTGGCTGGCAGGGGCAGCAGCTCAAACACAACCCATGCCCTGCCCAGTCCGGACGCTGAAACCCTGCCCAAAGGGGAGGGTGTCCCGCCCAGCCACAGGCGAGTTCCTGTGAACCAAGGTGCTTCAAGGCCAACCGACTATGCTCCCTTAACGGTAGGTCCCAACTCCCCTTTTGAGCCAGAGATAAAGACCCGCCATTATCCCCTAGGAGGTGGTAGCTGAAAATTAGCTGTTTCAGCCCAAACTGATGTTAGCTCGAAACACTCCAAAATTGACCCCTTGTTCTGACCATCCAGAGGTAGGAATGGGACAACTGACTCTATGCCCCTCAGGTAGGAACTCCCCGGAGCCCGGACCCAACCTGGCTCCCTCTGACTCCCCGGTATCAGGGCGCCACGGTTTTACCATTTGGGGTCATGATGCCAAATTCATCAAAATTGGAGTCATTCCCACAGGCGGCTTGCTCGGCCAAGGCAAGGCCAATGGCTCACAGGACAGGAAGCAGGACCTAGGACCTCTATCTAAGTGCACGACATGTAATTTGGGCCAGGCTTCTCGGAAAGGCATAGAGATATGGGACCGCCAACTCACCACATGGGGGGCCAAAATTGGAGTCCCAAAAAGGGGTCATTTTGGCTGCTCAAAATGAGCCAAAATCGAAGGTATTCTCAATGGTATATCTCCACGCCGGTTTGGAGATCAGATTCGCCATTCTACAAGCAATCTACTGGCAGTTTAATAGAGACCCCCATGCCTTGGCTCTCAAAGATCTTCATGCCACTCGGCGTGGTGACAATCCAAACTGGGTCCACAATTGCCAAAATGGCAAAATTGGCCGTCTTGGGCGACCGTCCAGGGTAGGAAACCTTGGCGATCTCGTCGCCCCAAGCCTTGACTCACGACCCTTGATATCCCCTCTGGTCCCATGCCTTAGTATTTGGCTTGCTGTCACACTGGCTGCTTACTGTCCACCGAGGGGATGACCACACGGATGGGGCAGAAACCAGCATGCGGTGCAAAGTGGGGGATCATGGATCGCACCAAAAATTGAATAACTCGGGATGAGCTGAAGAAGCAGATACGGAGCTCAATGGTGTTCAACCCTTGGTCATATGCTACAATAATTGCCATTCATTTCTGGCTAGATCCCTTGCCTCATGGAGAAATGGTAGTTCCAATATGGCATACAATGGCAAAAACAGCAAAATTTGGCCAAAATGGCCCGCACTCATGATTCCATATCTCCATGGCCACGGCAGGGGTTTCTTCCAGCCAAAGATGCTATAGACACATGGGACTTAGGTCCCAATATATGCCACTTGCCAACCCTCATGGTGGCCTCTAGCTATTTTCCTCATTGGAGGGAAAATGACACACAAATGGCGCAGAATGGCAACATACCCGAAATTGGGTGACTCACAACTCTCCCTTCAAGAGAAGAGGCCACATGGGGAAACACCCAATTCAATGCGGGTTTATGTGCCCTCTCTGAATCGCCCTTACCCTTGGTCAAGTGGCACACCCAACCTCGGGCCGAATATTAAGGGGGAGACGGGGTTTGTGGCCATTCTGGGCAAAATGGTCAAAATTCACCCCAAGGTGGTCACTCGAAAAATCCTATCTCCGTATCACAAGAGAAATGAGCCTCGGGCCTTTGCATGCATGCAAACGGAAGCTTTGCTTCCCTTTTGCAACAAGGGTTGGGGTTCAAAGCATAATGGAAGCATTTTTAACACCCCAATCCTTGAAGCACACTAATTATGGGGGAAAGGTGCATATATCGGCGATATTGGTATGTACATATCTTTGGGTCATTGAGGAACAAAAATATGAGTAAACACTTTTGGAGTAGGCCCATAGTAGGTGCCTTCAAATATGCACACTATGGTTAGATTGTGTCTGCCCACTCATGTCATTAGTGCTTGCATATGAGCGCGTGTGCAAATAGGCAGTTTGACACGCGTGCTCACAAGGCGACATTATATAAAATGGAAGACAAGGTTACAAAAATCAACCAAGCCATCCACGATGTTCTTCGTGGTCTCTACTTCACATATTGCATTGATTCAAGGCTCAACTCCACATAGGCTCCGAGTACGAGCCTCAGGAGATTGGCCATTTTGGCCTAATTTTCGACCAAAATTTGCCCTTTTTCAAAAAATGAGTTTTGGTACGCATTGAATTGCGGGGAGCCATCGTTGAGTTTGCTCGAAAAACGAAAATGGCCTAGGGCCTTTGGTCTTGTGAGCATTTGGTTCGGTTATTAACGTGCATGCTCACAAGGCCACAAAGTCAGCGTTTGCGCACGCAAATAACTTGGGTTTACAACACCCATATGCTGCCTAAAACATCCCTATTGCCCGCTTTCCTATACAAAGTGATATGCCCACATGAAAGGGACATGAATGAAAGGCATAGGGGGGGAATGTCGGGTTCCGTCCGAAGTCATGGTCCTTGAGAACCATGAGTTCGAGCGATCGACGGAAAAGCTTGCGCGTTGATTTTCTCTCAGACGCAATGGCAAAAAATTCTGGTGAACACACCAGATGAAAGTACAAGAAAAACCCTCTTGATCCAGCCCTTAAGTTCCCTTAGAACCTCAAAGGTACTCGAGAAAAGTCCATCGCAAAATTTGCGAAGGAGAAGCGACGAAAGCGCGCGAACAGGCGACAACAGGCGGCGATTTCACGACAATTAGAAATCGCGGTAGAAATCGGGTATTTCACCAATTTCTACCGGCAATCGACCAAGACAGTAAAATTATGGTAATTCCACATCAATTTAATGGTTAGGGATCGGGTTCCAGATCTCGCGGATTAGAGAGCAGGGATATCCCGCTGACAGCCGATGTCAACGGCTTCCGCATGGGTGTGACAGCTCACAGGCCTCTGGGCCATGGGCCGTAGGTTCTGGGTACCGCTTCACCCCCCTCCTTAGAGCAAACCCTGGGGGGGGCTCGATAACACCAAAGCACGGCAGCGGGTACCCAGGACCATCCCCTGAAGGGGGGGGGGTGTCACATCCTCACTTCAGGCCGATTTGCGGGTTAGGTTGCCCATTACATTCCAACAGTAAGACAGGTACGGTGCTGTAGTCGCTGGTAACCGCAAGTATAGTATCAAGTATCAAGTCCCGTGTCCTGGCGGCGATTGTTCGGCATCCAAAGGACCCGTTAACCCAAACCAGGCGCACCGGGTGGCGGCTGCGACGGTCACTACCACAGTGGCAGTGGCACACACGGCCAACATAGGCGCCACACGACGACCGAGGTGGTCCCACGGGTCGAAAGCGACCACAAAGGGCCATCAGGCTACCCCAGGCTTCCCAAGGCCGCAGGCTGGGGGAGAGTCCCCACGGGTCTTCCCTTGGGCGCACCATGTCCATATCCACGACGCGAGTCCAGAGTGGTAAAGCCGCACGAGCTCCTCCATAAGGGATCGGGCATCAAGGACGTCTTTTCCCTCGCCCCATTACCAGGAAGGCCATGCAAGGGGGAGTCCCCATGCAGTCTGGGCGGGGGCGTCGAGTCCTCAAACCACCAGTTTCCCAGGCACACTGACCGAGGTCAGGACACCGGAGGCCGCCACTCGACTGCAAGTGCGTCTGCGAGTCGGTAGGGTCACACTGGGACGGACAGTGGCGGACCGCTGGGAGTGTAGTCAGGCAACTGGGCCTCCCGCCTGGCGCCATCAGGATCTCAGCACATTACAGCTACTAGGGCACATGGTATCACGGGCACTCAAACATGACAATCTGTACTTAGGTACTGGTCCAGGCTGGACCTTATGTAAGAGCATGTACACGGCGACTCAGGGCACCTTCGTATTCCGATTTGCGACCCCTCGGGGGGGGGAAACAGTCCAGATTTTGGTGATGGGCTGATAACACGCAACATACAGATGCACATATCCTGGGGGGCAGAAAGGTGAGCAAGAAATAGGTAAATAGGCGTGTAAACACACTCTTGATAGAGCGCCAAACCACGCCCCGGTCAGGATGGGGCATATGCAGGAGGGTGGACAGAAAAACGCCTGAGTCCACGCCATATATAGTCTGCAGACACACATAGACTGGTCTGGATCGCGCAAGTGCCATGGGACCAGACCACACACCCAAAAATTGCAATGCCGATGACCGCGGCATCCGTTGCGCAATGTCGTATGGGCCTTAAGGCCTCAATCTGGGATAGGATTCCGAAATCACACTGGAAAGACCAGTGATGCTCATGAGGGGAGAGCTCAGGGCTGTGATCAGGCGCCTCTGGCTGCAATCGCCCGGGTGAGTGCTGCCAAGTCCGAGACATGGAGCTTGGTCTTGTGCTTGCGGATGTAGTCCATGAAGGGGGTGTTCATCCGCGGCACGAACGAGGAGACGGGTTCCCAGGTGTCGTGGGACGGGCCATAGCCTCGCCAAGGAACCTTGAACTCCAGGCCTCCAGGTGCCCAAGCGTTCGGACGCTGGGCCAGGATCTTCTCAACGGTATAGTCATCCTGCTCAGCATAGTCGTCGTCCAAATCAGCCTCATGTGCGGCAAAGTCCAGGGACACATGTTGGCCACGGAGGTCGGGTTCCCGCACACGGAGTTCACTCTCTTGGCGCTCCCGGAACTGTCCGTGACCCACCTTGATGCGGTAGGTGTCCTCACCAATCCTGCGGACCACCTCTCCGGGTGCGAACCAGGTTTTTGTCCGGTGGGTGCCCATAGGGCGGGGTCTGATCACCCACACCGGGTCTCCAACCCTGAACCTTTGCGCTGTGGAGCTCGAGGCGGACTTCTGACGCTCAGCATGCTCCTTCTCGAGCTGCTGGCGGATGTCCCGCGCCGTTGCCTCCTGTCGCGCAAAGAATTCCTTGGCTTCCATCGCCATACCATCACCGGACAAGGGAAGTCCCCAACCTAGGGGGTCCCTGCCGAACAAAATCTGGTGAGGGGACAGTCCAGCCGGAGTGGGGGTGTCGTGATGGGCCTTCAGAGCAGGCCACATCTCCTCAAACCAGTTCCGACGTGTGTTGGTGATGTGAATCTTGCGTAGCTTCTCGAACAGCTGTCTTCCAGCCACTTCAGCCCGGCCGTTGGACCGGCTGAGATAGGCAACGCCCTTAGCATGACATATTCCCATAAGGGAACACATGCCCTTGAACCAGCCACCAGTAAACTTGGGCCCTCGGTCACTGCAAATGGTGCGGGGAATGTCAAAGACGGTCAGCCAATGATGAATCATCATGACTGCCACTTCCTTGGCAAGCAACCCCTTATTGCGTGCCGGAACGGCTACTACGTAGCCACTGTGGCGGTCCACACAAAGGACCACACAGTCAAAGGTCTCCTTGCCTATGTGAACTTCGGGCATGGAGAAGACGTCCATGGCCACACTCTCCATGGGCTGGTCAGGCACCGGAGTCCATTGGGCTTCTCCCTTGACGTTCCGGTTATCGGAATTGCAGGCCTGACAGACCAAGTGAAGCCGTACCCAGAACCCCATGGCTAGGGTAAGGCATACAACCGGTCTCCGGTCCACTAACCCCATGCACGGAAGGGAAGACCGGTCTCCGGTCCACTAACCTCATGTACGGAAGACGCCCGTTGACGCCCGGTGCGAGCCCGGCGGGAGTGTCCCGTGACGTAAAGCCCCGCATCGGCAACCGATGCACCGCCAGCGGAGATTTATATATCAGAATATCAGGAATCAACAGGGTTTTATTTTCATATTGTTTCCGTCAATTTTTACGCTTCCGTTCTGATACTCACTGTTTTGGCAGCTGGCGGTTAGCTCGCGACTTTAGCGTAACCGCCAGTTTAACTGTTATATACAGATATTTTAGCGCAAATCGTGACGAAGACTCTAAAGTCTTCAGGAATTGCATTGATGCATCCGCAATTTTCACATCTTACACTGGCAACCTTAATCCGAATTTTTCAGGATGTCGAAATCGGATTTTCGACTTCGACATCCCCGCACTTGATTTGACCTCTTTCGAGTGGACCTACGTACTTCCCTATGCACGAATCAACTTTCCTTTTGTCTTGCCCTCCATTTGTCTTAGAGATATGGGCAAAACAAAGTTGATTCGTGAGGCCACTTGTGAGGGTCATATCTCGTGCCGCTTGCGAGGAATGACAATAAGAAAACGTGGGATGTATTCACAATACTCCCGACGTAATTTGGAAAGCTTCATATGCCTTGCGTCTCCACACGTGCGCGCTAGTGTAATGGATCATGGTCAAGAGGGTAGAGTTTCCGTTATAACTCTTTGGCCATGATATTGCGTGCGTTAAGATAACTTTCGAGTGTAGCGCGCGAGTGTTGGTGTGGCATAGGAACTCTCTTTGGGTTCCTATGAGCGATTGACACAAAGTTATGCCCTTGGAGGGGCATGACATATCGTGGGGGGAGCTACTTTTTTGGGCAATATGTGGTATGTGCCATGTGTTGTGTTCCGTGCCCATTTGGCGGGTCCATCGCTCCAAGCCAAACCCGCCAATGGACCTCATATTGCGCAAGCCCCTTCTCCATACTCCCCACGATCAATTGCGAGCCTAACCTTTGTGGAGGGAAGCTTGTGTGGCGCTACCAAAGCGATGCGTTGGGAGCAAGGTGTGTGTTTTGCAGATTTCCATATCTTCATGTGCCCACTTGGGAAGTAGCGCGCGTGACCTTTCAAAGCGCCCCAAGTGGAGCACATATGTGGAATTGGAGGTCATTGGTGTCAAGTCATTATGTTTAAAAGGATTAGTTGATTACTCAATCCAAGCCGAAGATATTATAATATAATTGTGCCCCTTTCAAGGCACTTTTGTGTGTCTTTTGCCAATTTTGCCGTTTTTGGCCCGTCATGATGTCAAGTGACGACCGTGTATCTCAACGTTGCGCTCAATTGACATCATGACCCAAGTATGTTATCGGGGTACATACTTCGGTGCCCAACATATCTTGGACCCGGCGAATAACTCCTCCTGGGCTTGGCATACCGTGGCCGCCATGTTGGCGATTTGGGACTATCCGAAATCATGGGCTCACTTGGCAACCCTGCCATTCCCAAAACCGGAGGAGTTGGGCGACGCCCAAAAGATATGTTGGACGCAAATGACTTGATACCAATCCTATGGCACACTCCGGTCCAAGTCGGGCATGTGCCTCATTTGCCCCAACCATGAGTGCGCGCATTTTCGGCCATTTTGAGCAATTTTCCACATTTTCTGCCCGCCGTGCACTATGTTCAGCCCACCCGTGCACGCCGGACGCATGGACCAATGGACCATATATGACATGGGTGTTATGCATATTGGTCCCCATGGTTCACACACCACGTGGGCGAAGCGGAGCAACCTTCGTTAAGGCGCTAGCCCAAAGTGGGTGTGGGCAATTTTGCCATTTTGGCATTTGTGGACCCAATTGGGATTGTCACCACGCCAAGTGGCATGGAGATCTTTGGGGGCCGAAAGCATGGGAGTCTCAGTTGGACTCCTGGTGGATCACGTATGGAATGGCGGATCGGATCTCCAAGCCGGCGTCGAGATATACTTTTGAGAGCACCCCGTATTTTGGCTCATTTCGAGCAGCCAAAATGACCCCCTTTTGGGACCCCAATTTCAACCCATCGTGTGGTCAATTGGCGGCCCCATATCTCTATGCCCACAGAGAGACCGGACCAAATTCGGAGTTGTACACTCAGATAGAGGTCCCAGGTCCTGCCTCCTGTCCTGTGAGTCATTGGCCTTGCCCTGGCCGGGCGGACCACGCGTGGAAATGACGCCAATTTTGGTGATTTTGGCATCATGACCCCACTTGACGAACCTGTGGTGCCCTGATGCCGGAACCTCAGAGAGAACCAGGTTGGGTGAGGGCTTCAGAAAGTTCGTACTCGAAGGGCGTGGGGTCAGTTGCCTCGTCCCTACCTCTGGCGGGTCCGAACGAGGGGTCAGATTTGGAGATTTTTGAGCTAATTTCAGTTTGGGCTGAAACAGCCCATTTTCAGGTACCAACTCCTAGGGGATAATGGCGGGGCCATATCTCTGTTTCAGAGTGGAGTTCAGACCTGTAAAGGGAGCTGTTAAGGGAGCATGATAAGCCGCTGTCGGTTGGCCCCGAGACAGCTTGGTTCCCAGGAACTCGCCTGTGGCTGGGCGCGACACCCCCCCTTTCGGCAGGGTTTCGGGGTCCGGACTGAGCAGGGCATGGGTTGTGTTTGAGCACCCGCCCCCACCAGCCACTGAGAGGGTCGGACCTGGAATTGGGTTATGAGTTAGGACTGAGTGTCTATTGTCCTGTGATGCCTTTACCCCAGTCCGGTCTCAACACCATGTGTACATATCCTGATGTGTTGCTGTACATACTTTCGTTCCCTTGTTGCAGAGTGGCAAGGATCCTGAAAAGCTTTGTCACATGACACGAGCGTATTGATGCCCTTGTGAGCGTAGTGCTTTGCCTGCCTGCTCACCTGTGCGTGTCAACGCAGCGTCCCGTGGCCGGCCCCCCACGGGAACGCGTCAAAAGCGTTTCACCGCCGCGGGGTAACCCAGCCCTCGCGTGCCACTCGGGGTCACCAACCCCGAGCAGCGCGGCGCAGCAGCTCGCAGCTCGCAGCTCGCAGCGCAGCGCAGCGGCTCGCAGCGCCGACCAGCGACAGCGCCGAGCCCGTCACGGAGCCCGCAGCGCCGTCCAGAGCATCGCCCTGACCGCGCCGCGACCGTGAAGGAGGTGAACAGACCAGGACTCCCTCAACAGCGAGTCCCATCGGCCGACCAGCAAGGCCGCACACCCAGTCGCGTCAACGACCTCCACAGCCACCGGCCGACCAGCACCGGCCGCACTCCCAGTCCAGTGTTGCAGCACCCGCATCAACAACCACCACCAGTTCGTTGAGTGGAACGAGTGCACACCAAGGACCTCAAGACCAAGTACGCCACCCCGCTGCCATGGTAAACTGGCAAGAAGCGGGTAAGACGTGGCCGCGGCCCCACCCCCATGCGGCGGACCTGCTGCGTGGGTTGGTTTGGGACCAGCACTACCGCCACAGCCACCCGCAGTGCGAAGGCGGTATGCCCGGGAGCTTCGAGCTCCGCACGGACATGGCCTCCGACCGCCTGCAGGCCGTGGAGGACTGGCTGCGAGCGGAAGGGTTTGCCTTCCGCTTCCAGCAGAGGCGCTGGAGGACCTGGACCCGGCCGGACAGGCCCGGCGAAAGGCTGCGCCCCGACGGGATTGAGGAGGACGAGAAGCCCAACGAGTACCCGTTGGGCACCTCGATCAACGTCTCCATGTGGGACATGATCGAGAAGAACTTCCCGGAACCGGGGAGCGAGCGCAGGCTGCAGGGCAGCAGCAGCGCGTCTCCGGGGAAAGAGAAGCGGTCTGCCGGGGACAGGAGGCGGGACAGGAAGTGGCGGGAGTACCAGGAATCTCTGGCAGCCAAAGCCGCCCAAGGCGCCAGGGGCGGAACCCCAGCCCCCAGTCCCCAACGGGCCAATGGCGGTCACCACCCCGGCCACGCCACCCTTGGCGACTTCATCCAAGTCGCCAAGCAGACCCAGGCCAAGCCCCGTCCGCTGCTCCTGAGGAAGTCAGGCCCCAGCAGCGACGTGGAGTCGGCCCACCGCGGGAGGATGCCGGCCGACCAGGCCAGCTCCAGCAGCAGCGTCGCTCCCGACCATAGGGACGTGGCGCGCGCCTGTGAGCGCGCCTGTGGGGTGCCCTGCAACCTTCGGGTTGCCCGGCAACGGGCCAAGCAGCACAGCGCTGCCGTGGAGGGCGCCGTCGGCATCGCCCAGGAGGAGGCTGCGGAGTGGGCGCATGGCATGGCCATCCACGCCCAGACCGTGGCGGCCATTGCGGCCGGACTCACGGCCGTAGCCGCCCATGGGGCAGCGACTGCCCAGGTCAACGGTGAGTTGGCGGCAGCCGATGAGGAAGCCCGCGTGACACAGGAGGCCATTGCCTGCAAGGAGGCCCAGGTGAAGGCGCTGGAAGAGGCGCTTGCCCAAGAGAGGGCAAAGAAGGAGGCGGAGGAAAGGGCCCACGCCGAAGCGACGGCTAAGGCCCAGGCGGACGCCGCAAAGAAGGACGCCATCGAGGCCGCACGACGGAAGGTCGCTGAGGAGAGGGCCAAGACAGAGGCGGAGCTGGCGGCGTTGGAAGCGAACAAGGCTCGGCTGCAGCAGGCCCGGAAAGCCGAAGCGGCTCGTGCCCGAGAGGAAGCCGAAGCGCGAGCTGCCGCAGCCACAGCTGCCGCAATGGAGGAGGCAGAGGCCAAACTCCGCCGCGAGACTCCCCCGGGAGGGTCCCGAGTGGAGACCTTTCGAAAGCTTTTCGAAGGGGACGCCTCCTCCAAGATGACGCTGGATGAGGCGGACACGGGCAGCAGTGGGAGCAGTGGCCCCACTGCCCATCGACGGAGGAAGGGCAAGGGGAAGACCCCCGAGAGGCCGCGGAGGCCAGCGGGTGGACACCCCCACGACAGTGACCCCTTCTTCACCGCTTCCAGTTCCTCGAGCGCGAGGTAGACACGGGCAAGGGCGGGATGACTCGCATCGCCAGGGTCGCCGCGCGCGCGCAGAGAGAGCTGGACATCGCCAGGGGCGAGACCAAGTCACTGAACAAGGTCATCAGCGGCCTGCAGCAGAGGCTGGACGCGCTGGAAGCCCGTGGGAGCGTCGGCAGCGACCACCCACCCCTGGAGTCTGGCTCGTCGGACGACGGCTGGGGACCCGGACCAGGTCCAGGCAGACCCCACGCCCCCGGCGGAGCCCCCAGGAGTCGCCCCAGCGCCAGTGCCCCCTTTCTCACCGCCCCCTCTCACCACAGCGCGGGCCGCCGCAACAAGCGCGTGCCGCCCGGCAGTGGCAGTGAGGATTGGCGTGATGAGTGGCTCAGCGCGGAGTACCGCAACCGCCGTGCCCCACCGCGGACACCGGTACGCCCTCGGCGCCCCGCACCAGCCCCGGAGCCAATCCCAATGGCTGGTGGACGTTATGGTGGACTCAGGGATGAGGTCCCCAGAGGAGACGTGGAGTGGGATGTCGGCGAAGGTGAGGACTTGGACCTGGACCTGGAGGAGTTCGACATCAGCCCGCCGCGTGGTGTACGACGGGAGGCCGCTGAACGCAGCCGCCGGCGCCGTGATGAAGAGGCATACATGGAAGGAGTACGTCGTGAACATCTGGGTTCAGCGTACATGGGGGAACCGCGGCGTAGCCACAGGGATTCCATGGAGGAGATGGACGTGGCGGCCGTGGGAGTCCGTGGGAGAGGCCGATGGGAACCTCGGTCGACCTCGCGGCCGGCGTTCATGGTCTCTAAGGCCGCGGATGCCGCCGTGTGGGAAGACTTGAAGGACATCAAGCCCCCCATGTACGACGGCAACCCCCGCAACCTCGACCGCTTCCTGGAGAAGCTGGACAATTGGGGGGTAACTGTTACAGAGGACATGCATCCCGCTGATGCGGAGAAGTATGTCTTCAGACGGTTCAGGTACCGCCTGCCGGAAGTGCTCGGAGAGCTATACTTCGTGGCGACCAAGGAGGGGAGAATCAAGACCCTCAAGGAAGCCAAGAAGTGGCTCAACGAGCAGGAGCGGGTCGACGCTCCGCAGGTGGCTGCCAAGCGGTGGAAGTCCATCAAGCTTCAGCATGATGGACGGGAGATTCGCCTACGGGACTGGCGAGACTTCCGAGGGCATTACACCCTCATCCGCCGCAACGTGGAGGACTGGAACGAGGATGACGAGCAGGCTCGCCTGCTCTCCATGCTGCCGGAAGCATGGATCAAGAGGGTCACCAAGGAGGAAGCCAAGCGGGCCAAGTCCAACCACACGGTCAAGATGATGCTCCCCAAAGAGTATCATACGAACGTGGTGGCTTGGACGAGGAAGAACGTGGCCCGGGATGTCAAACGGCACTCCCTGCGGAACGCTCTCCTCATCACCGTCTCGGGCGATCGCGAGAAGACCGCGATGTGGCGCCTTGACGAGTGTGAGTTGAGCGGCCAGACCATCCGTCTGCAGACCATCCCGGCGCGGATGAGCTGCGACGAGATCCTGGAGTGGGTGGGAGAGGAGGTGCTCAAGGAGTACCGGAACCTCCACCACACCCGCGGGTTGAGGCCCGGCGACCGCGAGGTCAACTACGTTGGCGAGGGACCTGGCGGGGAAGCTGCCATGGACCCAGCGAGAGCCGACGGCGATGGAAATCTCGTCGACGATGACGACGACGATGAGCCCGCCGAGGTGGCCGTTTGCGCCTTCGTGGCCAACAACCTGAGCGCGGGGAACAACCGGGGAAGCTGGAAGCCCCTGCAGCCGGGTTGGAAGAAGAAAGAGAAGAGGGACCCTCGCCGCATTGGCGACCCTCCGCTGTCCTTTGGGGAGTTCATACGAGCTCACCAGCAGGGCTGTTTCGTGTGTTATGGGAGGAAGAAAGGCTTCAACCATGACCACCGAACATGCCCCACCCACAACGCCGACACGGAGGCTTACGAGAAGGTGCACGGGTCGAAGAAGCGTGCGCCCGCGGGTATCCGGGAAGCCAAGGTGGAGGTGGACAGGGACGAGCTCTCCAAGCTGGTGTCGCAGGGGACCGAGTTGGCCAAGGAGATCCAGGAGATCAAGAGGAACTGGGTCCCCAGGTCGGACAACAAGAACAGGGAGAACAACCAGAACGACCAGAACAAGGACAAGGACAAGAAGCCTACTCGTAAGGGAAGGAAGAAGGGCTTCAACGGGGTTGATGCGTAGGAGAACACCCCTTCTTCCACAACCGACGCCCCCTATCGGAGCCCCTGCAGCCAAGGGTCCCAGCTAGGGCGGTCGCAGGATGGTGACGTGGGAAGCGCCGAAACATCCCAGTCGGGAGTCGATAAGCACAAGGGGACTGCCGCGGGCGGAAGGCCCAGTCTGGCACCCAGTCGCGGAGGCGGGGTGAGGGCAAGTGAAGGCACGAACCCTTGCACCCGTCCGTCCTTCGCGACGAAGAATGTGTTTGATGTACTTCAAGATCTATCCGAGAGTATCGGAGGATCACCCGGACCGCAGCTGGATGCTGCAGATGGGCAGCCTGAGCCCATTGTCCACGACCTGCACCAGTCGCTTGTTGAGCTTCTGGAACGGCCGGAGATCCTGAGCTTGCACGCCGTGCGCCGTGTCAGTCGCGAGCGGCAGTTGCATCCTAAGGTCCGTGCCCTATGCGGGGAAGTGGAAAAGGTATTCGACGTGTTGGTCGACACGGGCGGCCAGGTCAGCTTAGTCAAGGCTGGCCTACTTCCGCCAGAGTGTTTCACCGACAGTCGGAAACCTGTCAGGCTGAAGGTGGCGAACGCCCAGTACATGGTGGGAGGCACGAAGGAAGCGGCCATTCGGCTGCAGTTCGTGAACCATCGTGAGCTGAGCCGCCCAGACCTCGGCAAGGAAATCCTTCTGCATGGTCGCTTCTACGAGGCCGAGATGGACTGGGACATGATCGTTGGGTACGACTTCATGATGGAGACGGACTCCGGCGTTCTCCCGGCCCAGGCCCCGATGACCCTGTACCAGGACGACCAGCTCTCGTGGCTATCGTCACCTGAGCACCATGTGGAATGCCAATGGATCCACCCCGAACGCGATCAGCTCGAAGTAGCCGCACTGAACGCTGAGCCAACTGGGCCAGCAAACCGGGAGTACGGCGTAAGGCCGGAAGTGGCGAGCCGAGTGGTTGCGGACCTGGGAGCTTCGGATCTGGCCCTGGATGCGTTCTCTTCAGGAACCTCCGCCTATCTTCGGGTGTGTGAGAAGTACTGGAGCGCCCAGGACTCCGCGTGGAAGAAGCACTGGGGTCTGCATCAGGGATTGATGTGGATCCATTGCCCCCGTTGGGACATTCCAAGAGCGATAGCGAAGATTCGCAAGGACCGCTCCAAGGCAGTGCTGGTTGTTCCTATGGGATGCACCGAGGAGGAGAGTACCCGACATTGGGTAGTCTCATTGACCAACATGACCTTAAACAAGGTCGTCCTACCGGCTGGAGAGGGTGTCTATCAGGACGCTAAGGAACAGCCTATGCCACCCCAGAGATGGCCAACGGAATTCCACTATGTGGATGGGGGCCTTGATCAGGCCGACGCCACGGACTTCGTGTGTGTCAACCGCATCATAGCGGAGCCATGGCGGCAATGCTTTGCGGTTCCCCCCGTTGACATCGGAGAATCGGAAGACCCCCTCACCGAAGAGGAGTTGGATCTGGTTCAGGGGTACATGGATCAGCCCTTTCACGACTGGGGAAACCAGCGTGAGGGCAAAGGCCAGGACAAAGCCTGGTGGGAAGTGGACTCGATCGTCTCCGGTTCCTATGATGGGAATACCTTCGTACAGAGGGTGCTGGATCACATGTCCAGCCAGGACGAGCCACCCGGCTGTAACCCACCCACCTACGGCGATCTATTCCGAGGCAAGACCAGAGATGGCCCTTTGGGCCCCCTGGGAAGACCGCCTGAGCCGAAGACAAGCGGAGTAGCTACACCTCAAGTAGGCTCCGTGGTTCAAGTGCCTGGAAAAGCCAAGGCGGAGTCCGACGATTGCTTCAAGATTCAGGCATTGAGGGCCAGGCTGAAGCAGAAGTATGGGGATACCTTCTTCAGCGGAAAGCCTGTGTTTCCCCCACCGGTGCGTGGACCGTATGGCGAGGCCAAGATACGACTGAAGCAGGACCCCGTGTGTATCGGCACCGGGAGTTTGCCCTGAGGGGCGAGAGGAAAGAGGCCATGGAGAAGATCCTCCGTGACTTCATCCAGAGAGGCTGGCTCGAGCCGTGCCACTCCGAATGGGCCTCTCCGTGCTTCGTCGTCCCCAAGAAGGTGGCCGGTGAATGGCGGCTCGTGGTCGACTACCGCGGCGTGAACGCCCAAACGCAGCACGACAGCTATACGCTGCCCCTCATTGAGGACATGCTGCAAAAACAACACCGGCGGAGGATCTTCACGGTGATTGACCTGAAACATGGTTATCATCAGATGCCTCTCGCCGAGGACTCCCGTGCCTGCACAGCCATGAGCACCCCACTTGGACCTCTCCAGTGGAAGGTGATGCCCATGGGCGTTACCAACGGCAATGCGGCTTTTCAGCGGATGCTGGAGAACCTGCTTGAGCCGGTGCGTGACTGTGCGGACCCCTTCGTGGACGACGTGATCATCGCGTCCGGGGACCCCAGTATGAGCTACGAGGAGCTCCTGGAGGCACATGAAAGGGACGTCACTCGGGTGCTGGACCTTCTGGTTCGGCACAAACTCACGGGCAGCAGTGACAAGGCAACCATTGCGGTAAGCGAGGTGGTCTTCGCTGGCCACGTAGTCGGGAACGTGCAGCGAAAGCCCATACCTGGCAAAGTGGCCGCGATCGAGCACTGGGAAACGCCCAAAACGGTCTCTGAGCTACGGGCGTATCTGGGGTTCTGCAATTACTACTCGGGGTATATCAAAATGTATGCCGAGTATGCAGCCCCCATGGCGACCATGCTCAAGGGCAACCGAGAGGAGACCAAGAAGGGGTCCAAGAAGGCTCTGGTCGGGGATGCTGATTCCGACCGTGCCTTTGAGGGGATGAAGCAGGCGCTGCTATCCGCAGTGGGTCTGCACCTCGTGGATCCCGACCGAGGGTTCTTCCTGCGCACTGACGCTTCCGACTACGCCGTGGGCGCTGTGTTGGAGCAAGTGCTTGACGACGGGAGGCACGTGCCCGTGGCTTTCTGGAGCCGAGTCCTGGCGGAAGGCCAGAGACGGACGTGGACGCCCCGTGAAAAGGAGGCGTATGCCATCGTCATGGCTCTCAGGAAATGGGCTGGGTACATAGCCCTCCATCCCGTCACCGTCTGCACCGACCATCAGAGTCTGCAGTCGTGGCACAAGGAGCACGTGGACACCCCCTCTGGTCCCGCCTCCCGACGGGCAAGATGGCATGAGACCTTGGCCAAGTTCGATCTCACGGTTGTGTATATTCCTGGAAAGGATAACACCGTGGCGGACTGTCTCAGCAGGTGGGCCTATCCCGCCAGCAAGGGCATGACAGACGTGTCTGCCCATGGCGATGAGGCTGAGACCGCTGAAGCCAAGAGGATCATTGAGATGGAGCGCCTGATGGAGGAGGAGGGTGTAAAATGCTTCGTCGTCATGGCTGCGGATGCCCCCCTCGGAATGAGGATGGGCAGAGCGGTCAGAGTACTCGCCCCTGCAGGAGCTGAGTCCGACAAGCACCTCTTCCCTGAGTCTTGCCTCCAGAACGACTGGACCGACGACTACGCTAAGTCTGAGGCCTTTGCGGCCGAGTATAGGGCTGTGACCGACCCTGATGACGGGCAGAAGTGGCCAAAGGGGCTGACTGAGGAAGATGGCAAGCTCTACCGGAATGGTAAGCTGCTAGTACCGGAGTCCCGAGTGCTCGAGCTGTGTGAAGCTTGGCACCACCACATGCTGCACCCAGGGGTCAAGAAGCAAGCCCTTGACATGCAGCGCCGGTTCGAGATCGACCATATCGGTCTCTACACCGCCATCAAGAAGGTCAGGAAGGGTTGCTCGGTCTGCCAGGCCTGCAATCCCGATAACCGGAACGTCAAGGGGGAAGCCCAATGGACCCCGGTTCCTGACCAGCCCATGGAGAGCGTGGCCATGGACGTCTTCTCCATGCCCGAAGTGCACATTGGCAAGGAGACCTTTGACTGTGTGGTTCTTTGTGTGGATCGCCACAGTGGCTACGTAGTAGCCGTTCCGGCACGCAAAAAGGGGTTGCTTGCCAAGGAAGTGGCAGTCATGATGATTCGTCATTGGCTGACCGTCTTTGACATCCCCCGCACCATTTGCAGTGACCGAGGGCCCCAGTTTACTGGTGGCTGGTTCAAGGCTATGTGTTCCCTCATGGGAATACGACATGCCAAGAGCGTCGCCTATCTCAGCCGGTCTAACGGCCGTGCTGAAGTGGCTGGACGGCAGCTGTTCGAGAAGCTGCGCAAGATTCGCATCACCAATCCACGTCGGAACTGGTTTGAGGAGATGTGGCCTGCTCTGAAGGCCCATCATGACACCCCCACGCCAGGTGGTTTGTCACCTCACCAGATTCTGTTCGGCAGGGACCCCCTGGGGCGGGGACTTCCCTTGTCTGGTGATGGCATGGCCATGGATGCCAAGGAATTCTTCGCGCGGCAAGAGCAAACGGCGCGGAACATCCGCCAGCAGCGCGAGAAGGAGCATGCTGAGCGTCAGAAGTCCGCCCCGAGCTCGAGAGCGCAGAAGTTCAGGGTGAGAGACTCGGTGTGGGTGATCAGACCCCGCCCCATGGGCACCCACCGCACCAAAACCTGGTTCACACCCGGAGAGGTGGTCCGCAGGATTGGTGAGGACACCTACGGCATCAAGGTGGGTCACGGACAGTTCCAGGAGCGCCACGAAAGTCAACTCCGTGTGCGGGAACCCGACTTCCTTGGCCAGCATGTGTCCCTGAGCTACGCCGCACATGAGGCTGATTCGGACGACGATTATGCTGAGCAGGACGACTATACAGTCGAGAACATCCCAGCCCAGCGTCCGAAGGCCTCGGCACCCGGAGGCCTGGAGTTCAAGGTTCGTTGGCGAGGCTATGGGCCGTCCCACGACACCTGGGAGCCCGTCTCCTCGTTCGTGCCGCGGGTCAATACTCCCTTCATGGAGTACATCCGCAAGCACAAGACCAAGATCCATGTCTCGGACCTGGCAGCACTCACCCGGGCGATTGCAGCCAGGGGTGCCTGATCAGCGCCCTGAGCTCTCCCCTGATGCATTATTAGCGCCTGTGAGGTCGACGGATCGTCCCTTACTTGCTTGCTCTCTTCCATCTTTCGGTGACCTGCCATCAGAGTGGCCATGTACCCCCCCCCTGCTGAATCCAGAGGAGGATGGCCCCTCTCTTCAACTCTTATTTGTCACTCCCCTACCTGCTGAATCCTTGGAAAACCAGGTAGGGCGACTGACCTTCATATTTCTGAGCTCTTGGGGCCTTGAAGCCCATACGACGTTGCGCAACAGATGCCGCTGTCATCGGCATTGCGATTTTTTTGATGTGTGGTCTGGTTCCCTGACACCTGCGGAATCCAGACCAGTCGACGTGTGTCTGCAGACTATATATGGCCTGGACTCAGGCGTTTTCCTGTCCACCCTCCTGCATATGCCTTATCCTAACCGGGGCGTGGTTTGGGGCTCTGTCCAGAGTGTGTTTACACGCCTATTTACCCAGCTTATTGCTTGTTTTTCTGTCCCCCAGGATATGTGCATCTGCATGTTAGCCCATCACTGAGTGTGGACTGTTTTTTCCCCCGACGGGATGCGAATCGGATACTAAGGCGCCCTGAGTCGCCGTTTACATGTTCTTACATAGGGTCCAGCTTGGACCAGTACCTAAGTACAGATTATTCTGTTTGAGTGCCCGTGATATCGTGTGCCCTATTCGCTTTGATGTGGAGATCCTGATGGCGCCAGGCGGGAAGCCCAGTTGCCTGACTACACTCCCAGCGGTCCGCCACTGTCAGTCCCAGTGTGAGCCTACCGACTTGCAGACGCACTTGCAGTCGGATGGCGGCCTCCGGTGCTCCTGACCTCGGTCGGTCTGCCTGGGAAACTGGTGGTTTGAGGAGTCGACGCCTCCGCCCACACTGCATGAGGACTCCCTCATGTATGGCCTTCGTGGTAATAGGGCGGGGGAAAAGATGGCCTTGATGCCCGATCCCTTAAGGAGGAGCTCGTTCGGCTGTACCACTCTGGACTCGCGTCGTATGGATATGGACATGGTGCGCCCGAGGAAGGACCCGTGGGGACTCTCCCCCAGCCGGCGGGCCTTGGGAAGCTTGGGGTAGCCTGATGGATCTTTGTGGTCCCTCTCGACCTGTGGGACCACCTCGGTCGTCGTGTGACGCCTATGTTGGCCGTGTATGCCACTGCCACTGTGGTAGTGACCGTAGCAGCCGGCACCCGGTGCGCCTGGTATGGGTTAACGGGTCCTTTGGATGCCGAACAATCGCCGCCAGGACCCGGGACTTGATACTTGATACTATACATGCAATTACTGACAGCTACAGCACCATACCTGTCTTACTGTGGGCTTTGGGCAGCTTAACCTGCGAATCAGCCTGAAGTGAGGATGTGACACCCCCCCCCTTCAGGAGATGGTCCTGGGTACCCGCTGCCATGCGTGGGTGTGATCGAGCCCCCCCCAGGGTTTGCTCTAAGGAGGGGGGTGAAGCGGTACCCAGAACCCCATGGCTAGGGTAAGGCATACAACCGGTCTCCGGTCCACTTACCCCATGCACGGAAGGCAAGACCGGTCTCCGGTCCACTAACCTCATGTACGGAAGACGCCCGTTGACGCCCGGTGCGAGCCCGGCGGGAGCGTGTCCCGTGCCGTAAAGCCCCGCATCGGCAACCGATGCACCGCCAGCGGAGATTTATATATCAGAATATCAGGAATCAACAGGGTTTTATTTTCATATTGTTTCCGTCAATTTTTACGCTTCCGTTCTGATACTCACTGTTTTGGCAGCTGGCGGTTAGCTCGCGACTTTAGCGTAACCGCCAGTTTAACTGTTATATACAGATATTTTAGCGCAAATCGTGACGAAGACTGTAAAGTCTTCAGGACTTGCATTGATGCATCCGCAATTTTCACATCTTACACTCGCAACCTTAATCCGAATTTTTCAGGATGTCGAAATCGGATGTTCGACTTCGACATCCCCGCACTTGATTTGACCTCTTTCGAGTGGACCTACGTGCTTCCCTATGCACGAATCAACTTTCCTTTTGTCTTGCCCTCCATTTGTCTTAGAGATATGGGCAAAACAAATTTGATTCGTGAGGCCACTTGTGAGGGTCATATCTCGTGCCGCTTGCGAGCAATGACGTAATAGGGGAAGCATTATATGCCTTGCGTCTCCACACGTGCGCGCTAGTGTAATGGATCATGGTCAAGAGGGTAGAGTTTGCGTTATAACTCTTTGGCCATGATATTGCGTGCCTTAAGATAACTTTCGAGTGTAGCGCGCGAGTGTTGGTGTTGCATAGGAACTCTCTTTGAGTTCCTATGAGCGATTGACACAAAGTTATGCCCTTGGAGGGGCATGACATATCGTGGGGGGAGCTACCTTTTTGGGCAATATATGGTATGTGCCATGTGTTGTGTTGCGTGCCCATTTGGCGGGTCCATCGCTCCAAGCCAAACCCGCCAATGGACCTCATATTGCGCAAGCCCCTTCTCCATACTCCCCGAGATCAATTGCAAGCCTAACCTTCGTGGAGGGAAGCTTGTGTGGCGATCCCAAAGCGATGCGTTGGGAGCAAGGTGTGTGTTTTGCAAATTTACATATCTTCATGTGCCCACTTGGGAAGTAGCGCGCGTGACCTTTCAAAGCGCCTGGAGTGGAGCACATATAATTGGAATCGAAGGTCATTGGTGTCAAGTCATTATGTTTAAAAGGATTAGTTGATTACTCAATCCAAGCCGAAGATATTATAATATAATTGTGCACCTTTCAAGGCACTTTTGTGTGTCTTTTGCCAATTTAGCCGTTTTTGGCCCGTCATGATGTCAAGTGGCGACCGTGTATCTCAACGTTGCGCTCAATTGACATCATGACCCAAGTATGTTATGAGGGTACATACTTCAGTGCCCAACATGTCTTGAACCCGGCGGAAAACTCCTCTTGGGCTTGGCATACCGTGGCCGCCATGTTGGCAATTTGGGACTATCCCAAATCATGGGCTCACTTGGCAACCCTGCCATTCCCGAAACCGGAGGAGTTGGGCGACGCCCAAAAGATATGTTGGACGCATATGACTTGATACCAATCATATGGCACACTCCGGTCCAGGTCGGGCATGTGCCTCATTTGCCGCAACCATGAGTGTGCGTATTTTCGGCCATTTTGAGGAAATTTTCAGCATTTTCTGCCCGCCGTGCACTATGTTCAGCCCACCCGTGCACGCCGGACGCATGGACCAATGGACCATATATGACATGGGTGTTATGCATATTGGTCCCCATGGTTCACACACCACGTGGGCGAAGCGGAGCAACCTTCGTTAAGGCGCTAGCCCAAAGTGAGTGTGGGCAATTTTGCCATTTTGGCATTTGTGGACCCAATTGGGATTGTCACCACGCCGAGTGGCATGAAGATCCTTGAGAGCCAAAAGCATGGGAGTCTCCATTGGACTCCCCCTGGATTATGCATGGAATGGCGGATCCGATCTCCAAGCCGGCGTGGAGATGAACTATTGGGAGCACCCCGTATTTTGGCTCATTTCGAGCAGCCAAAATGACCCCCTTTTGGGACTCCAATTTCAACCCACCGTGTGGTCAATTGGCGGCCCCATATCTCTATGCCCACAAGGAGAGCCCGGACCTGATTCCAAGTTGTACACTCAGATAAAAGTTTTATGTCCTGCCTCCTGTCCTGTGAGCCATTGGCCTTGCTATGGCCAGGCGTGCCACGCGTGGGAATGACGCCAATTTTGGTGATTTTGGCATCATGACCCCACTTGACGAACCCGTGGTGCCCTGATGCCGGAATCTCAGAGGGAACCAGGTTTGGTGAGGGCTTCAGAAAGTTCGTACTCGAAGGGCATGGGGTCAGTTGCCTCGTCCCTACCTCTGGCGGGTCCGGACGAGGGGTCAACTTTGGAGATTTTTGAGCTAATTTCAGTTTGGGCTAAAACAGCCCATTTTCAGCTACCAACTCCTAGGGGATAATGGCGGGGCCATATCTCTGTCTCAGAGTGGAGTTGAGACCTGTTGTTAAGGGAGCATAAGGAGCTACTGCCGGTTGACCTTGAAACCTGCTTGGGTCTCACGAACTCGCCTGTGGCTGGGCGGTACACCCCCCCTATTGGCAGGGTTTCAGGGTCCGGACTGAGCAGGGCATGGGTTGTGTTTGAGCCCCCGCCCCCACCAGCCACTGAGAGGGTCGGACCTGGGATTGGGATATGAGTTAGGACTGAGTGTCTTTTGTCCTGTGATGCCCTTACCCCAGTCCAGTCTTAACCCCATTTGTACATATCCTGATGTGTTGCTGTACATACTTTCGTTCCCTTGTTGCAGAGTGGCAAGGATCCTGAAACGCTTTGTCACATGACACGAGCGTATTGATGCCCTTGTGAGCGTAGTGCTTTGCCTGCCTGCTCACCTGTGCGTGTCACCGCAGCGTCCCGTGGACGGCCCCCCACGGGAACGCGTCACAAGCAACCCTTCCTGACCTTCTTGATAGCGTTGTAAAGACTGATCTGGTCGATTTCAAACCGGCGCTGCATGTCCAGGGCTTGCTTCCTGACCCCTGGGTGCATCATGTGGTGGTGCCAAGCCTCACACAGCTCGAGCACTCGGGACTCCGGGACCATCAGTGAAGCCGTACCCAGAACCCCATGACCATGGTGGGGTATACAACCGTCCCTTGCCGTAAAGCCCCCGTGACGGCATTCCGGCCACTTGGGGCATGTTACCATGTACCGGCAAACTGCCATTTGCCGGTATCTTACTATTTCACTCCAATCTGCCCTGCACCGCCTTCGGCCGTCGATTCGGCTACCTAACCCTAACAACAGATGTAGGTAAGACGTGTTTGTGTGAGAGATCTGGGCATTTCAGCTATTAGCGGCCGCATCGGCAACCGATGCGTCGCCCGCTGAGATTTACACATCAGAATATCAGGAATCAACAGGGTTTTATTTTCATATTGTTTCCGTAAATTTTCACGCTTCCGTTCTGATAATCAATGTTTTGACTGCTGGCGGTTGGCTCGCGACTTTAGCGTAACCGCCAGTTTAACTGTTATTTACAGACATTTTAGCGCAATCCGTGACGAAGACTCTAAAGTCTTCAGGACTTGCATTGATGCGTCTGCAATTTTCACATTGTACACTCGCAACCTTAATCCGAATTTTTCAGGATGTCGAAATCGGATTTTCGACTTCGACATCCCCGTACTCGATTTGACCTCTTTCAAGTGGACCTACGTGCTTCCCTATGCACGAATCAACTTTCCTTTTGTCTTGCCCTCCATTTGTCTTAGAGATATGGGCAAAACAAAGTTGATTCGTGAGGCCACTTGTGAGGGTCATATCTCGTGCCGCTTGCGAGGAATGACAATAAGAAAACATGGGATGTATTCACAATACTCACGACGTAAATTAGGAAGCTTTATACGCCTTGCGTCTCCACACGTGCGCGCTAGCGTAATGGATCATGGTCAAGAGGGTAGAGTTTGCGTTATAACTCTTTGGCCATGATATTGCGTGCCTTAAGATAACTTTCGAGTGTAGCGCGCGAGTGTTGATGTTGCATAGGAACTTTTTTTGAGTTTCTTTGAGCGATTGACACAAAGTTATGCCCTTGGAGGGGCATGACATTACGGTGGGGGGAGCTACTTTTTTGGGCAGTATGTGGTATGTGCCATGTGTTGTAGTGCCTGCCCATTTGGCGGGTTTGGCTAAGAGCGATACACCCACCAATGGACCTCATATTGCACGAGGCCCTTCCTTATACTCCCCACGATCAATTGCGAGCCTAACCTTCGTGGAGGAAAGCTTGTGTGGCGATCCCAAAGCAATGCGTTGGGAGCAAGGTGTGTGTTTTGCAAATTTCCATATTTTCATGTGCCCACTTGGGAAGTAGCGCTCGTGACCTTCCAAAGCGCCCCAAGTGGAGCACATATGTGGAATCAAAGGTCATCGGTGTCAAGTCATTGTGTATAGAAGGATTGGTCGATTACTCAATCCAGGCCGAAAATATCATAATATATTTGTGCGCCTTTCAAGGCCCTTTTCGGTTTTTTTTCGCCAATATTGCTGTTTTTTGCCCGTCATGATGTCAAATGGCGACCGTGTATCTCAACGTTGCGCTCAATTGACATCATGACTCAAGTATGTCATGAGGGTACATACTTCAGTGCCCAACATATCTTGAACCCGGCGAATAACTCCTCTTGGGCTTGGCATACTGTGGCCGCCATGTTGGCGATTTGGGAGTATCCCAAATCATGGGCTCACTTGGCGACCCTGCCATTCCCGAGACAGGAGGAGTTGGGCGACGCCCAAAAGATATGTTGGACACATATGACTTGATACGAATCCTATGCCACACTCCAGTCCAAGTTGGGCATGTGCCTCATTTGCCGCAACCATGAGTGTGCGCATCTTCAGCCATTTTGAGCAATTTCCCACATTTTCGGCCCGCTGTGTACCATGTTCAGCTACCTCGTGCACGCCGGACGCATGGACCAATGGACCATATATGACATGGGTGTTATGTATATTGGTCCCCATGGCTCACACACCACGTGGGCGAAGCGGAGCAACCTTCGTTAAGGTGCTAGCCCAAAGTGAGTGTGGACAATTTTGCCATTTTGGCATTTGTGGACCCAATTGGGATTTTCACCACGCCGAGTGGCATGAAGATCTTTGAGAGCCAGGGGCAGGGGTCTCAGTTGGACTCCGGGTGGATTGCGTATGGAACGGCAGATCTGATCTTCAAGCCGGCGTGGAGATATACTATTGGGAGTACCCCCGAATTTTGGCTCATTTCGAGCAGCCAAAATGACCCCCTTTTGGGACCCCAATTTCACCCCCCCGTGTGGTCAATTGGCGGCCCCATATCTCTATGCCCATGAGGAGCCCAGACCTAATTTCAAGTTGTGCAGTCAGATATGAGTCTCAGGTCCTGCCTCCTGTCCTGTGGGTCATTGGCCTTGCCCTGGCCAGGCGTGCCACGCGTGACAATGATGCCAATTTTGGTGATTTTGGCATCATGGCCCCACTTGACGAACCCGTGGTGCCCTGATGCCGGAACCTCAGAGGGAACCAGGTTGGGTGAGGGCCCCAGAAGGTTCGTACTCGAAGGGCATAGGGTCAGCTGCCTCGTCCCTACCTCTGGCGGGTCCGGACGAGGGGTCAACTTTGGAGATTTTCGGAGCTAATATCAGCTTGGGCTGAAACAGCCCATTTTCAGCTACCAACTCCTAGGGGATAATGGTGGGGCCATATCCCTGGCTCAGAGACGAGTTGGGACCTGCCGTTAAGGGAGCATAAGGAGCTACTGTCGGTTGGCTTTGAAACCCGCTTGGTTCCCAGGAACTCGCCTGTGGCTGGGTGGGACACCTCCCCTATTGGCAGGGTTTCAGGGTCGGGACTGAGCAGGGCATGGGTTGTTTTTGAGCCCCCGCCCCCACCAGCCACTGAGAGGGTCGGACCTGGGATTGGGATATGAGTTGGGACTGAGTGTCTATTGTCCTGTGATGCCCTTACCCCAGTCCAGTCTTAACCCCATGTGTACATATCCTGATGTGTTTCTGTACATACATTTGTTCCCTTGTTTCAGAGTGGCAAGGATCCTGAAACGCTTTGTCACATGACATGGGCGCAATGATGCCCCTGTGAGCGTAGTGCTTTGCCTGCCTGCTCACTTGTGCGTGTCCACCGCAGCGTCCTGTGGCCAGGCCCCCCCACGGGAACGCGTCAAAAGCGTTTCACCGTCGCGGGGTTACCCATTCCTCGCGTGCCACTCAGGGCCACCAACCCCGAGCAGCGCAGCGCAGCAGCTCGCAGCGCAGCGCAGCGGATCGCAGCGCCGCCCAGAGCATCGCCCTGAGCGACCACGGAAGCGCCGCGACCGTGAAGGAGGTGGACGGACCAGGACTCCCTCATCAGCGAGTCCTATCGGCCGACCAGCAAGGCCGCACACCCAGTCGCGTCAACCACCTCCACAACCACCGGCCGACCAGCACCGGCCGCACTCCCAGTCCAGTGCTACATAAACCCACCTCAACAACCACCCAAGGACCACTCCATCGAGAGCACCGATGGTGAACTGGGACGAGGCGGGCAAGACCTGGCCGCAGCCCCACCCCCATGCGGCGCGCCTACTGCGTGGGTTGCTGTGGGGGCAGCAGTACCGCCACAGCAATCCCCAGTGCAAAGGCGGCATGCCCGGGAGCTTCGAGCTCCGCGAGGACATGGGCGAGGACCACCTGCGGGCAGTGCAGGAGTGGCTGCGGGCGGAAGGGTATGAGTACCGCTTCCGCCGCAAGCGCTGGAGGACCTGGACCCGTCCGGACAGGCCCGGCGAAGGGCTGCGCCCCGATGGGATTGAGGAGGACGAGAAGCCCAACGAGTACCAGTCGGGCGCCTCGATCAACGTCTCAATGTGGGACATGACCGAGAAGGAGTTCCCGGAGCTGGGGAACGAGCGCAGGCTGCAGGGCAGCAGCAGCAGCGCATCTCCTGGGAGGGAGAAGCGTTCCGCCGGGGACAGGAGGCGGGACAGGAAGTGGCGGGAGTACCAGGAATCCCTGGCCGCTGAAGCCGCCCAAGGCGCCAGGGGCGGAACCGCAGCCCACAGTCCCCAACAGGCCAATGGCGGTCACAACCCCGGCCACACCACCCTTGGCGACTTCCTGGAAGTCGCCAAACAGACCAAGGCCAAGCCCCGTCAGCTGCTCCTGAGGAAGTCAGGCCCCAGCAGCGACGTGGAGTCGGCCCACCGCGGGAGGATGCCGGCCGACCAGGCCAGCTCCAGCGGAAGCGTCGCTCCCCACCAAGGGGATGTGGCGCGCGCCTGCGAGCGCACCTGTGGGGTGCCCTGCAACCTTCGGGTTGCCCGGCAACGGGCCACGCAGCAGCACGCTGCCGTGGGGGGCGCCGTCGGCATCGCCCATGAGGAGGCCACCGAGTGGGGCAGAGGCATGGACTACCAAGCCTCGACCGTGGCAGCCATCGCGGCCGGTCTCACGGCTGCGGCCGCCCATGAGGCAGTGGCTCCCCGGATCAGGGGTGAGGTGGCGGCAACCGCCGAGGAAGCCCGCCTGACGCAGGAGGCCATTGCCTGCAAGGAGGCCGAGGTGAAGGCGCTGGATTAGGCGCTTGCCCAAGAGAGGGCAAAGAAGGAGGCGGAGGAAAGGGCCCACGCCGAAGCGACGGCTAAGGCCCAGGCGGACGCAGCCAAGAAGGACGACATCGAGGCCGCGCGACCGAAGGTCGCTGAGGAGAGGGCCAAGACGGAGGCGGAGTTGGCGGCGTTGGAAGCGGAGAAGGCTCGGCTGCAGCAGGCCCGGAAAGCCGAAGCGGCTCGTGCCCGGGAGGAAGCCGAAGGGCGAGCTGCCGCAGCCACAGCCGCCGCAATGGCGGAGGCGGAGGCCAAGCTCCGCCGCGAGACTCCCCCGGGAGGGTCCCGAGTGGAGACCCTTTGGAAGCTTTTCGAAGGGGACGCCTCCTCCAAGATGGCGCTGGATCCGGAGGAGGTGGACACGGGCAGCAGTGGGAGCAGTGGCTCCACCGCCTACCGACGGAGAAAGGGTAAGGGGAAGACCCCCGAGAGGCCACGGAGGCCAGCGGGTGGACACCCCCACGACAGCGACCCCTTCTTCACTGCCAGTGACGGGGATGAACGAGGCCGCCGACATCGCCGAGAAGTGGCTGGCGGAGGAGGCGGAGACGTCCCCATGGAGCCGGAAGGTGAGGATGAGGATCTCCCTCCTCCCTACCGGAGCTCGGAGTCTTCCGAGACCGAGACGCCCAGGTCCACGACCAAATCTTGTGATCCTTCGTGCGCCAAGCCAAATGGAGTACGCGATCCGGCATATGGTGGTGTTCAACTCCGAAGCATATGCCAACATATGAACAACATACCATGGTTCGACTCTCCATAGGCTTCTTGCTGTTAGCTGACCAGGTGAGTACACAAAACGCAAAAATGAGCAAAAATTGAGGTCAAAAACATGAAAATATGACCAAATACAAAGTTGTCATGATAGTATATCTCTATGCTCACCCATGATATCCGCTCATGGTTCAATACACAAATGATTGGAACCATTTGCGAACAATTCCCCCACTTGGATCCCCAATCGGGCGCATGGAGATACCTTCGCCACTAATATCTACATGCCCCATGAAAATGGGAGTGCACCCATGGATCTCTTTGTCAAACATACCATGAGCAATACATACGCGGTAGACTTGGTCTAGCGCTTTGAATTCCACAATTGGGACATGGGCAAAGCCCTTGTCACGTATGGCTCCCCATCTCTTCGGCCACACGAAGATATATAACATGGGCGTGAGCATATCAAACATATACCATGCATACAACACATACCCTCAAAATATGGCTCCCACCATGATATGTCATGTCCCTCCATTGACATAACTTCACGTTACAAATACGTAGGAACCCAAAGAAAGTTGCTATGCAACCCCAACACCCATGCGGCACACTCGAAAGTCGCATTAAAATATTCGGTTGCACGGTCCAAGAGTTATGTATCACTTTATACCCTCTTGACCCTTTTCCCTTGCTACACCGGGCATGTGCACACACCAAAGGCGTCTGATGCTTCCTAAATTAAGTTGAGACCACGGCAGTTCCAACCCAACCTTTCTTATTCTCATTCCTCACACTCGCGCGTAGATATGGCTCTTCAAAGTGATCCCACGATTCGCTTTTGTTTCCCTTATATCTCCAAGTCAAATGGGTGGCAAGTATAAGGGAAACCTGATTCGGGCATAGGGAAAGGAGTATGACCAATCGAAGAAGTCCAAATCAAGTGCGGCGATGTCGAAGTCGAAAATCCGATTTCGATATCACGAAAAATTCGGATTAAAGTTTCGAGTGCTTATTTAGAAAAATGCGGAAGCAACGAACCCTTTACAGATGAAATCTGACCCTTCAGAAACGTTTCCGCCAAAATATCTGGAAATAACAGTTAACCAATCGGTTAACGCAAAATCGCGAGCCAACTGACAGTCGCCGATACATTGACCATCAGAACGAAAGGCTGAAAAATTACGGAAACATTATGATAATAAAACCCTGTTGATTCCTGATATTCCGATATATAAATCTCCGCTGGCGGTGCCTCGGTTCTGAATATGGCCGCTCATAGCCGGAATGGCCAAACCTATCACACTATCACATCGGGTTAGTCCAGGTGGATGGGAGAGTATGATATCAGCCAATGGCGGCTTGCCGGCACATAGATACACACCCCAAGTGACCCCAAGATGGCCACGGGGGTCCGAACCGGCTTCACCCCCCTTCTCAGAGCGTTGTATCCGCTCGGAAACCAATGAAGAGAGGACGGGAGGACCCCAATGGGCTCCAACCCCCCCCTCCATGTCCCAAGGACACATGGAGGCCCCACACACGTTGTAGGCGTCCCCCATGCCCCAAGGGAGGGGTGAGGACACTGATATTCAGCGCCCTACGCCATATCCGGTCTCCTCTTGATCTACAACATGGACCAAGGGGATCAAAGATAGAAAAACGTCGTCGGTCGACCTAAAAAAGTATACCACAGTAAAATATATATGTGGAGATCGAGTGAAGGGGGTATATGGCCACTCAAGGCCGAAAAATCCCCAGATGAACGCCCTCACTTGTCTCCCCATTCACAGAAACAAACAAAATGCCAAGGGGGGATCCATTACGGTGCTACAGCAGCAACCAAATGGACCAATACGTCCTTGACATCCAAAGAAATACCCTTTTTCTTTGGGTAGTCCATCCAGACCGTGGTGTACCTCGGCACAAAACTGCTCGGAGGCTCCCACGAGTCCCTGGATGCGGCGAATCCCTTCCAACTGACTTTGTAAAGCCTCCCCCCAGGCGTCCCCGGGTCTGGCTTGTCCGCCAGGATCCTCTCCGCGGTGAAATCGTCGTCCTCACCCTCATCGTCCGAGTCCACATCGCCGGCCGTGAACTCGAAGGTGACAGGACGTCCGCTGGGGTCTGGTGCTCGGGGACGAAGCTGGGTATGGTCGCGGTCCAGGATCTTGTTATCCCCCACACGAACCGCATACACATCCTGCCCGACCTTCCGCACGATTACCCCCGGCACATACCAAGATGCCTGCCGATGCCTGGACAGGACATCCTTGTGGTGCCGCTCCACCCACACGGTGTCTTGGAGAGCATACTTCTGGACTTTTCCCTGCTTGAAGTACTTGGCCCTCTTGTCATGCTCGTCCTGAAGTGCCTTGCACACCTTGGCCGCCGTGTCGTCCGCCTCAGCCATCATTGCGTTCGCATCCCGGGCCACCTTGCCGTGGTTCATCCACGGGAGAGTGCGTGACACTCGATCCCGTAGGAACAGGATGCGATGGGGCGACAGTCCAGTGGGTCCCGGAAGGTCGTGATACGCCTGGAGCACTCTCCACAGCGAGTTATACCAGTTCCGGCCCGGTTCGTCAATGTGCAGCTGGCGGAACTTCTCGAACATCTGTCGCCCGGCCACTTCAGCACGGCCATTCGACCGGCTGTGGTAAGCCACGGTCTTGGCGTGCCGAATCCCCATGTGCTTACACATCGTCTTGAACCACGTCCCCACGAATTGACTGCCCCTATCGCTGCAGATGACAGCTGGGATATCGAAAATCGTCAGCCAATGCCTGATCATGGCATTAGCGACGGTCTTGGCCTGCAGCCCCACTCCATGCTTGTCCTTCTTGTCCTTCTTGTTGGACGTCTTGCCCGGGACTGCCACGATATACCCGCTGTGCCTGTCCACCGCCAGGATGACACAGTCGTAGGTCTCTCCGTCCACGGTGACCTCAGGCATGGCGAATACATCCATGGCCACGGACCGCATAGGGGCCTCCGGTATAGCCGTATACACCGGGTTGCCCGCTGTGGAGTGGTTAGGGCTCTTCGTGGCCCGACACACGGCACAGTCGCTGCAGTACCTATCCAGGATGGCGTAGTACCCCGGAGGGAACTTGAAACGCCACTCCAGGTCCTGCTGCATCTTGTCTCGGCCAGGATGCATGAGCTGGGCGTTGTGCCAATGGTCAATGAGCTCCTCCACTCGGTTCTCGGGCACCAGCAGCTTGTCCTTGAGGAACAACTTGTCGCCATCCTCGGTCAAGCCCTCGGGCCATTCGTCGTCCGACGGCGCGCTCACGGCATTCCAGTACTTGCTCCAGTGCTCGGATGCCGCGTAGTCATCCGACCAGTCCTCTGTGAGCACCGACTTGACTAGCTCTACAGGGGCCACCATCCATTGCTCGAGGGTTTCCTCTCGAATAGCTTGGACGCGGGCACCCCGGAACTTGGCCAGGTCCGTACGGTTTGCCATCACCACAAAGCACTTGACCCCCTCTTGCTCCATGACCTTCTCCATCTCGATGATGCGCTTGGCCTCCTCGGTCTCCGCAGCGTCCCCATGGCTGGATATGTCCATCCACGCCTTGCCCGCGGGGTAGGCCCAGCGACTGAGGCAATCTGCCACAGTGTTGTCCTTCCCCGGGATATACACGACGCTGAGGTCGAACTTGGCGAACGTCTCGTGCCATCGGGCCCTCCTAGCCGCTGGTCCTGAGGGGGTGTCGACATGCTCCTTGTGCCAGCTCTGTAGGGACTGGTGGTCCGTGCAAACCTCCACCGGCTGCAGTCCGATGTGGCCAGACCACTTCCTGAGCGCACATACAATGGCGTATGTCTCCTTCTCCCTCGCGGTCCATGTTCGGCGTTGGCCCTCGGCCAGGATCCTGCTCCAAAACGCCACGGGAACATGAGTCCCGTCGTCCCGGACTTGCTCGAGGACTGCCCCCACGGCATAGTCCGAGGCGTCTGTCCGTAGCACGAATCCCTTGTCCGGGTCCACCAGGAACAACCCCAACTGCCCCAGGAGTCGCTCCTTCAGGCGGTTGAACGCATCCTCAGCCTCAGGGGTCCAGGCAAGCTTCTTCTTGCTCCCCTTCCGGCCATCGAACTTGCCCACTTGCAGCATCTTATGCAGCGGCCCCGACAGTTCTGCATACATCCGGACATAGCCCGAATAGTAGTTGCAGAACCCCATGAAGGACCGGAGTTCGCTGATGGTCTGGGGCTTCTCCCAGTGGTGCAGGGACGCCAGCTTCCCAGGCATGGGACGGCGTTGCCCGTGACCAACCACGTGACCCGCGAACTCCACTTCCTTCACGAATAGTGAGGCTTTGGTGGGCTTGCACACCATGTTGTGTTTGTCCAACTCGCTGAGCACTCGGCGCAGATCCTTCTCATGCGCGTCGATGAGCTCGTCCTCAGTCATGTTCTCCGTGCCGGACCCGATGATGATGTCATCCACGAAGGGATCGGCACAGTCCCGGACAGGACCGAGTAGGTCCTCCATCACGCGCTGGAAAACGGCGTTGCCATTCTTGGCACCCATAGGCACCACTTTCCACTGCATGGGCCCAAGCGGCGTCGACATCGCTGTGCAGGGCCTGGAGTCCGGGTGTAGCGGCATCTGGTGGTAACCGTGTTTCAGGTCCAACACCGTGAAGATCCGCTTTTTCTGTTGCTTTTGGAGGATGGAGTCGATCAGGGGGAGCGAGTACGAGTCGTGCTCGGTCTGCTCGTTCAAACCTCTGTAATCAACCACCAACCTCCACTCGCCCTTCTCCTTCTTGGGCACGATGAAGGCTGGGCTGGCCCACTCACTGTCGGAGGGTTCGATCCATCCCCGCTCAATGAACTCGGCCAACAGCTTCTTCATGGCCTCGGCCCGATCACCCTGAAGTTGGTACTCCCGATGACGATAGATCTTCGGGTTCGGCTTCAGCTTGATCTTCGCTGTACCAAACCTCCCACGATCTGGAGGGTTCTTGTTGGCGACGCCACTGAATAGCCGCGGATAGGCCCTGATCAGCCTCTCCTTCAGCTCGGCGACCTTCGGGTTCTCCTGGGCCTCTTCAGCCGCTTGCTTCGGTATAGATACAACCGACCGCACTGCGGTATAGGCCTCTTCTGGGTCCGATTCCGACTTCTCCTCGTCCGATATGCCGTCTTCATCGTCGTGGGGAGCTCTTCCCACCGATAACCTTCGGAAATTTGCGGCCTCGGGCTGGTGACTGTCGCTATCGGCACCCATTCTTGGAGAATCCCATGTTGGTGGGTCCCACCCAACCAGACCATCGTATTGGTCCGCGATGTGGTCCATGACCCTCGCCACGAACTCGTCCTTCTCGTACTTGCCGGTGACCAACATCTTGTCATCCCACCAATGCGGGGATGTGACCATGGCCCGCCTCTTCTTGGCTGCCACACGGTCGTGCATCCCCATTCGCATGTAGTTGACGACGTCGTCGATCTCGGAGTGGGACAGGATGTCAATGCCATCAATAGGCTGATCCGTCCCCTCCTTGGGCTCAAACATGACCTTCATGGGCACCGCCTCCACCCTACGGATGAATGCTTCATCACCCGTGGGCTGGGCTTGCGCCCCATCCACCAGGAAAGCCTTGGTACCCCACGCTTGACCCGGGGAGGGCATTGATACACCCTTGGCGTCGATGAACAACTCCTCCTCTGGCCCGAATGACATCTCGTTCAGGGTGATGGAGTCCAGCGTCGACTTGAGACCCTCCAGCGGACATGGGGTGGATCCTATGCCGGTTATGACCAGGATCCCCTTCGCCCTATCCGCGATGATCTTCTCCACCGTACGTCTGGTATTGTCCAGGGAGCCATGCCAATACATGGGTCCCCACTCCTTCAAACCCCAATGCCTGTGCCAGGCTGAGTCTCCTCGATGCCAATGCCTCCTACACTTCCGCAGAAGTGGGGCATCCCGGGAAGCGAAGACGTCTGTCTCGGGCGCTTCGGCTCCCAGCGTCTGAATCATCCTGGTGTACACTTGCGGCGCCATTCCATACTCCGTGAGCTGAACTCCACGATCTCCTCTGGACTTGGCACCCACAGCTTGCACCGCTCGGACGATCCGATCCTCTTCCTCAGCATTCCATTGGGATGACCCGCACGCATAATCCGTAGACAGCCATGTGAGGCATTCATCGTCCTCCCGGACCAGCGTTGCACGGTGGGGAAGGGCTCCAATGGCGTTGGCCACCATGAAGTCGTACCCCATGATCATATCCCAATCAGTAATGTCGGCCACATAGAAGTTCCCGGATAGAGTGCTTCTCTTCGCCTGATCAGGGCGGTTCAAGCGCTCATGTTCCCAGAATTCCATACTGATGGTGGCCTCATCGGTGCCCCCACCCATGATCTCTCCATTGGCGACCTTCAGGCGGACCGGTCTCCGGCTGGGCTGCAGGAATTCCTCCTTGAACAACCCTCTCCGGACCAGGCTCACCTGGGCACCCGTATCCACCAACACATCCACCACCTTCTCCTCTCGTCCGCACCGTACCCGCACTTTCAAGTGCAACTGCCGCTCGTCGCCATGCGGTGTATGGACGACTCTCAGGGCATGCAACTCTAGCACGTCCGGGTGCATCAGGACTTCAAGGGTATGGTCACGGATGGTGTAGATCTTGGGTTGGTTCTGCCCGTCCACGGGGCTCTCCGTGGTCGCTCCTTCCTTCTTGCCATGTCCCGTACCCACATGTACTTCCCTTGGCAGGGCGCTCCAGGGGTTGGGAGTGGCGAAACTCAGTGGTTTTGGCTCTTCCGGAGCCTTCTTCGGCACCCGATGTGCCTTCGCCTTCTCAGGGATTCCACTGATTTTCGGAGGAGAGACCTCCGAGGTCCCACTCCCGTGGGGGCTCCTCTAGACTTGGCTTCCCGCAGCCCCTTCCGGCTGCGATCCGCCAGGACTTTGTCCTCCACTTTGCTGGGCTTTGAGTTCCGCCAACGTCCTCAACATGTCCTCAGCAACTTCCTCGATCGACCTCACTCGTCGGTCTTGGCCAGGTCCACCACCATAGCCTCTTCCTCCGCCTTTTCCTTGGCCTTTGCCTTGGCCTTTTCCCCCGTCTCCGCCCTTCGCCTTCCAGTCGGAAATCCGCTGCTCCTTGGGCTTCTTCTCGGGGTGAGCGGCGAAGTAGGCCTTCTTGTCCGCCTCATACACCTTGCACTGACGGTGGTCGTGTGCATGGTTGTGTCCCTTGCCATAACAGACCCAGCACCCATCGTGCTGAGACCTGTACTCTCGGAACGAGAGCGGTGGGTTCCCGATCCTCCTTGGTCCTTCTCTGTTCTTCCTGGGTCCCACCTGGCTCCATCTGGACCGATCCTGCCCATGGTTCTTCACGTTGTGCGCCACGAACGCGAAGAAATGGGCCTCCTCGTGATCCTCCCGGGACCAGTGGTCTTGGCCACTTCCACTTCCATCCTCCGCGGAGTTGGCCGTGTCCTCCTGGATCTCCCGATGCTGGCGGTCGTCTCGGTGTCCTCGTTGTCCATGACCATGCCGATCCTGCACGTGGGCCTCGTTCTTCGCATTGAGCTTCAACTCCACCGTGATGTACTTCACGATCTCGTCCAGGCTCATGCGAGCGAAGATGACTTGCATCTTCAGCGGCTCCCCGCGCCTCCACTCCACGTTGTTGAGGCGCAGCAACCTTTGCCCAATGGAGTCCCCGAATACCTCCACGTACACGGCGTTCTTCAGGCCCAACATCCGGTCGGGTTCCCCCAGGTTCCTCCTGAAGAACTCCATGATACCCGCATGGGTATCCTCCGCCGCCATGATCCTCACCGCCACCCGTCTCTTGGCGCGCTTCTTCTCCTCATCCTCCACTCTCCTCTTCCAGCTGCCGGGGAGGACATCCTTCAGCAAGTGGCGGATCTCACTGGCCTCGTTCCAGTCTTCCACCAACTTGAGGCATCTGCGGTACTTCCGCAGATACCGGTTCCACTCCCGGACCCGCAACTCACCGCGGTCCAGCGGCAGTGGAATGGACCACAGGTCCTCCAGCTTCTGGTTTGGAGCGTCCACCCGCTCCTCGTCCTCCAACCACTGGAGGCAGGCCTGCTCCGTCCGGATCAATCCTTCCCGGATCTGATCCCGCAGCTCCTCCTTCAGGTCCTGCGCCAAGCGGTGTGGGAATGTCTGGCACACCCACTTGTCCCGCGGCGCTCCCCGCATCTCGCCGACGACCTCCTCGGCAGAGTCCTCCCAGTCCAGGATGAAGTCATCCAGGGTTGGACGGGTTCCCGTCGTAATAGGGGATTTTGATTCCCCTGAGGTCGTCGATCCTGATGGCGTCTCCGACGTCTCCGGCCACCACTCCACCGAGACGGATACCACCTGTGGCCGGGGGATTTGAGTACACTCCCCGTACATCCCTCTCCTCCATGGAGTGCGGTCCAGTTGGGCCTGAACCCATGGGGTTTGGAATGCGGGAAGGACTTGCTCCATCGACCATCCATATCCCCGTATTGGGGTCCTTCGCCCACATGTTTCCGCTTGGATGGCCTCGACCATGTCCGTCGGCGCTTCCCATGGTTCGCCCCTGCATGGTCTGGTTCTGGATCTCGATCTTCTCTTCCGCATAGACTGCCATATTCGTCGTGAGCGGTACATCCTGGGCGGCGTGGGACATCTGCACCGTAAGTCTCCTCGGGTCCGTGGCTACGTGCCCTTCCCGCATGGACCCAGCCGGTGCCGTGTGTTCCCCGAGCATTGTGGACTCGCTGAACAGGGGAACATACGGCAGCGCACCCGGGTCAACACGCGGAGGCGCGTATGGTGCCTCTGCAGGGCCGCCCATGGATTTCTCCATGGCGCTCCTGAGGGTCTTAACCTGCTCAACCAGCTCCACCGCGGCCGGCTTTGCCGGGAGCTCCGGACCCGTGGCGAGGGTCTGTCGCTCCTCTAGCCTTCTCAGGCGTCCCGACATGTCCTCCACTGAGTGGAGGAGGCTGTCCACCACTTGCTGCTGCTTCTGCAGGGCCAGCTCCACATTCTCCCGGTACCGGGCCTGATCCGCTCGCAGCTCCTCCATGTGGTTCTCCGCGGCCGACTGGTCATCCAGAATTCCCGCGACGTCCTCCTCTAGAGCATCCTTGGCGTTGTCCAGGCGGTCAAGATGATTCACGATGGCGTCCATCCCCATCTTCGGGTACTTGCCCATGAGGAAGTGACGCGTTCCCGTGGGGGGCCGGCCACGGGACGCTGCGGTGACACGCACAGGTGAGCAGGCAGGCAAGGCACTACGCTCACAAGGGCATCAATACGCTCGTGTCATGTGACAAAGCGTTTCAGAATCCTTGCCACTCTGCAAAGAGGGAACGAAAGTATGTACAGCAACACATCAGGATATGTACACATGGGGTTAAGACTGGAGTGGGGTAAGGGCATCACAGGACCATAGACACTCAGTCCCAACTCATATCCCAATCCCAGGTCCGACCCTCTCAGTGGCTGATGGGGGCGGGGGCTCAAACACAACCAATGCCCTGCTCAGTCCGGACCCTGAAACCCTGCCAATAGGGGGGGTGTCCCGCCCAGCCACAGGCGAGTCCCTGATAACCAAGCTGTCTCCGGGTTAACGGACAGTGGCTCCCTATGCTCCCTTAATGGCAGGTCCCAACTTCACTCTGAGCTAGAGATATGGCCCCGCCATTATCACCCAGGAGTTGGTAGCTGAAAATGGGCTGTTTCAGCCCAAACTGAAATTAACTCCCAAATCCCCAAAATTGACCCCTCGTCTGGACCCGCCAGAGGTAGGGACGAGGCAACTGACCCTATGCCATTCGAGTACGAACCCCCTGGAGCCCTCACCCAACCTGGTTCCCTCTGAGGTCCCGGCATCAGGGCAACACGGATGAGTCATGTGGGGTCATGATGCCAAAATCACCAAAATTGGCGTCATTCCCACGCGTGGCTCGCCCTGCCAAGGTAAGATCAATGGCTCACAGGGTAGGAGGCAGGACCTAGGACTCATATCTGAGTGTACAACTTGAATTTGGGTGCGGGCTCCCTATGGGCTTAGAGAAATGGGGCCGCCAATTGACCACACGGAAGGGGGAAATTGGGGTCCCAAAATTGGGTCATTTTGGCTGCCGAAATGAGCCAAAATTCGGTGTGCTCCCAATAGTATATCTCCACGCCGGCTTGGAGATCGGATCGGCCATTCCATACGCGATCCACCGGGAGTCCAATGGAGACTCCCATGCCCTTGGCTACCAAAGATCTCTATGCCACTCGGCGTGGTGACGATCCCAATTGGGTCCACAAATGTCAAAATTGCAAAATTGCCCACACTCACTTTGGGCTAGCGCCTTAACGAAGGTGGCCCCGCTTCGCCCACGTGGTGTGTGGACCATGGGGACCATTACCCATAACACCCATGCCATACATGGTCCATTGGTCCATGCGTCCGGCGTGCACGAGGGTTAGAACATAGTGCACGGCGGGCAGCAAAAGTGGAAAATTGCTCAAAATGGCCAAAAATGCGCACACTCATGGTTGGGGCAAATGAGGCACATGCCCGACTCGGACCGGAGTGTGCCATAGGATTGGTATCAAGTCATATTGGTCCAACATATCTTTTGGGCGTCGCCCAACTCTTCCGATATTGGGTATGGCAGGGTCGCCAAGTGAGCCCATGATTTGGGATAGTCCCAAATCGCCAACATGGCGGCCACGGTATGCCAAGCCTAAGAGGAGTTATTCGCCGGGTCCAAGATATGTTGGGCACCGAAGTATGTACCCTCATATCATACTTGGGTCATGATGTCAATTGAGCGCAACGTTGAGATACACGGTCGCCACTTGACATCATGAGGGGCCAAAAATGGCAAAATTGGCACAAGCACACACAAAAGTGCCTTGAAAGGTGCATAATTCTAATATAATATCTTCGGCTTGGATCGTGCAATCACTTAATCCTTCTAAACACAATGACTTGACACCAATGACCTTTGATCCCACATATGTGCTCCACTTAGGGCGCCTTGAAAGGTTACGAGCGCTACTTCCCAAGTGGGCACATGAAAATATGGAAAATTGCAAAATACACACCTTGCTCCCAACGCATCGCTTCGGGTTCACCACACAAGCTTCCCTTCACGAAGGTTAGGCTTGCAATTGACCGTAGGGAGTATGGAGAAGGGGCTTGCACAATATGAGGTCCATTGGCGGGTTTGGCTTGGCGCGATAGACCCGCCAAATGGGCACGCAACACAACACAAGGCACATACTCCATATTGCCCAAAAAGGTGGCCCCCACCACGATATGTCATGCCCCTCCAAGGGCATAACTTTGTGTCAATCGCTCATACGAACTCAAAGAGAGTTCCTATGCAACACCAACACTTGCGCGCTACACTCGAAAGTTATCTTAATGCACGCAATATCATGGCCAATGGATTGTAACGCAAACTCTACCCTCTTGACCATGATCCATTCCACTAGCGCGCACGTGTGGAGACGCAAGGCATATAATGCTTCCTATATTACGTCGGGAGTATTGTGAATACATCCCACGTTTCCTTATCGTCATTGCTCGCAAGCGGCACGAGATATGACCCTCACGAGTGGCCTCACGAATCAACTTTGTTTTGCCCGTATCTCTAAGACAAATGGAGGGCAAGATAAAAGGAAAGTTGACTCGTGCATAGGGAAGCACGTAGGTCCACTCGAAGGAGGTCAAATCAAGTGCGGGGATGTCGAAGTCGAAAATCCGATTTCGACATCCTGAAAAATTCGGATTAAGGTTGCGAGTATTAATTATGAAAATTGCGGAAGCATGCATGCAGTTCCTGACGACTTTGGAGCCTTCGTGACGGATAGCGTTAAAATTTCCATTAATTACAGTTAAACTGGCGGTTACGGTAAAGTCGCGATCCAACCGCCAGCAGTCAAAACAGTGAGTATCAGAACGGAAGCGTAAAAATTGACGGAAACAATATGAAAATAAAACCCTGTTGATTCCTGATATTCTGATACACAAATCTCCGCTGGCGGTGCATCGGTTGCCGATGCGGGGCTTCACGGCACGGAACACGCCGTACATGGGGTTAACTGGACCGGAGACCGTAACCTAGCCATGGGGTTCTGGGTACCGCTTCACCCCCCTCCTTAGAGCAAACCCTGGGGGGGGCTCGATAATACCCAAGCATGGCAGCGGGTACCCAGGACCATATCCTGAAGGGGGGAATGTCACATCCTCACTTCAGGCTGATTCAGGTTAGGCTGTCAAATCACAGTAAGACACAGTAAGATAGGTATCCCACAGTGGGATAGGTATGATGCTGTAACAGCTCGTAGCACATGTATAGTATCAAGTATCAAGTCCCGGGTCCTGGCGGCGATTGTTCGGCATCCAAAGGACCCGCTAACCCATACCAGGCGCACCGGGTGCCGGCTGCTACGGTCACCACCACAGTGGCAGTGGCATACACGGCCAACATAGGCGACACACGACGACCGAGGTGGTCCCACAGGTCGAGAGCGACCACAAAGATCCATCAGGCTACCCCAAGCTTCCCAAGGCCCGCCGACTGGGGAGAGTCCCCACGGGTCCTTCCTCGGGCGCACCATGTCCATATCCATACGACGCGAGTCCAGAGTGCCATAGTCGAACTCCTTAAGAACCCCAGATCTTAAGGGAACTCCTCCTGAAGGGATCGGGCATCAAGGCCGTCTTTTCCCTCGCCCTACTGCCACGAAGGCCATACATGAGGGAGTCCTCATGCAGTGTGGGCGGAGGCGTCGACTCCTCAAACCACCAGTTTCCCAGGCAGACTGACCGAGGTCAGGAGCACCGGAGGCCGCCATCCGAATGCAAGTGCGTCTGCGAATCGGTAGGCTCACACTGGGACTGACAGTGGCGGACCGCTGGGAGTGTAGTCAGGCAACTGGGCTTCCCGCCCCGCGCCATCAGGATCCCCACACATCACAGCGAATGGGGCAACACGGTATCACGAGCACTCAAACAGTAGAATCTGTAATCAAGTACTGGTCCAGGCTGGACCAGGCTGTAAGAATATGTACACGGCGACTCAAGGCGCCTCTGTATCCCGATTCGTGGTGAAAAACAGTCCATCCCTCAGCGATGGGCTGATGACACTTAACATACAGATGCACATATCCTGGAGGGCAGAAAAACAAGCAATAATCTGGGTAAATAGGCGTGTAAACACGCTCTGGACAGAGCGCCAAACCACGCCACGGTCAGGATAAGGCAATGCAGGAGGGTGGACAGGAAAACGCCTGAGTTCAGGCCATATATAGTCTCGAGACACACGTCGACTGGCCTGGATTCCGCAAATGCCATGGAACCAGACCACACACTCAAAAATCGCAATGCCGATGACAGCGGCATCCGTTGCGCAACGTCGTATGGGCTTCAAGGCCCCAAGAGCTCAGAATGATGAAGGTCAGTCGCCCTACCTGGTTTCCCAAGGATTCAGCAGGGGGGAGAGTGACGAGTAAAAGAAGAGAGGGTCCATCCTCCTCTGGATTCAGCAGGGGGGGGTATATGGCCACTCTGAACCGAAAGATGGAAGAGAGCGAGCAAGTAAGGGACGATTCGTCGGCCTCACAAGCGCCCACAACACATCAGGGGAGAGCCCAGGGCGCTGATCAGGCACCCCTGGCTGCAATCGCCCGGGTGAGTGCTGCCAAGTCCGAAACGTGGATCTTGGTCCTGTGCTTGCGGATGTACTCCATGAAGGGAGTATTGACCCGCGGCACAAACGAGGAGACGGGCTCCCAGGTGTCGTTGGACGGCCCATAGCCTCGCCAACGAACCTTGAACTCCAGACCTCCGGGTGCCGAGGCCTTCGGACGCTGAGCCAGGATCTTCTCGACAGTATAGTCGTCCTGCTCAGCATAGTCGTCGTCCGAATCGGCCTCATGTTTGGCGTAGTCCAGGGACACATGTCGGCCACGGAGGTCGGGTTCCCGCACACGGAGTTGACTCTCGTGGCGCTCCCGGAACTGTCCGTGACCCACCTTGATGCGGTAGGTGTCCTCACCAATCCTGCGGACCACCTCGCCGGGTGTGAACCAGGTCTTGAGTCCGGTGGGTGCCCATGGGGCGGGGTCTGATCACCCACACCGGGTCTCCCACCCTGAACTTCTGCGCTGTCGAGCTCGGGGCGGACTTCTGACGCTCAGCATGCTCCTTCTCAAGCTGCTGGCGGATGTCCCGCGCCGTTTGCTCTTGCCGCGCGAAGAACTCCTTGGCATCCATAGCCATGCCATCACCAGACAAGGGAAGTCCCCTACCCAAGGGGTCCCTGCCGAAGAGAATCTGGTGAGGGGACAAACCGCCCGGAGTGGGGGTGTCATGATGGGCCTTCAGAGCAGGCCACATCTCCTCGAACCAGTTCCGCCGTGGATTGGTGATGTGGATCTTGCGCAGCTTCTCGAACAGCTGCCGTCCAGCCACTTCAGCACGGCCGTTAGACCGGCTGAGATAGGCGACGCTCTTGGCATGACGTATCCCCATGAGGGAACACATAGCCTTGAACCAGCCACCAGTAAACTGGGGCCCTCGGTCACTGCAAATGGTGCGGGGGATGTCAAAGACGGTCAGCCAATGACGAATCATCATGACTGCCACTTCTCTGGCAAGCAACCCCTTTTTGCGTGCCGGAACGGCTACAACGTAGCCGCTGTGGCGGTCCACACAAAGAACCACACAGTCAAAGGTCTCCTTGCCAATGTGCACTTCGGGCATGGAGAAGACGTCCATGGCCACGCTCTCCATGGGCTGGTCAGGAACCGGGGTTCATTGGGGTTCCCCCTTGACGTTCCGGTTGTCGGGATTGCAGGCCTGACCGACCGAGCAACCCTTCCTGACCTTCTTGATGGCGGTGTAGAGAACGATATGGTCGATCTCGAACCGACGCTGCATGTCAAGAGCTTGCTTCTTGACCCCTGGGTGCAGCATGTGGTGGTGCCAAGCTTCACACAGCTCGAGCACCCGGGACTCTGGTACTAGCAGCTTACCATTCCGGTAGAGCTTGCCATCTTTCTCAATCAGCCCCTTCGGCCACTTCTGCCCGTCGTCAGGGTCGGTCACAGCCCTATACTCGGCCGCAAAGGCCTCAGACTTGGCGTAGTCGTCGGTCCAGTCGTCCTGGAGGCAAGACTCCGGGAAGAGGTGCTTGTCGGACTCAGCTCCCTCAGGGGCGAGTACTCTGACCGCCCTGCGCACCCTCGTGCTGAGGGGGGCATCCGCGGCCATGACGACGAAGCATTTTGCACCCTCCTCCTCCATCAGGCGCTCCATTTCAATGATCCTCTTGGCTTCAGCGGTCTCAGCCTCATCGCCATGGGCAGAGATGTCCGTCATGCCCTTGCTGGCGGGATAGGCCCACCTACTGAGGCAGTCCGCCACGGTGTTATCCTTTCCAGGAATATAAACAACCGTAAGGTCGAACTTGGCCAAGGTCTCATGCCATCTTGCCCGTGGGGAGGCGGGACCAGAGGGGGTGTCCACGTGCTCCTTGTGCCACGAGTGCAGACTCTGATGGTCGGTGCAGACGGTGACGGGATGGAGGGCTATGTACGCAGCCCATTTCCTGAGAGCCATGACGATGGCATACGCCTCCTTTTCACGGGGCGTCCACGTCCGTCTCTGGCCTTCCGCCAGGACTCGGCTCCAGAAGGCCACGGGCACGTGCCTCCCGTCGTCAAGCACTTGCTCCAACACAGCGCCAATGGCGTAGTCGGATGCGTCGGTGCGCAGGACGAACCCTCGGTCGGGATCCACGAGGTGCAGACCCACTGCGGATAGCAGCGCCTGCTTCATCCCCTCAAAGGCACGGTCGGACTCTTCAGTCCAGACCAGAGCCTTCTTGGACCCCTTCTTGGTCTCCTCTCGGTTGCCCTTGAGCATGGTCGTCATGGGGGCTGCATACTCGGCATACATTTTGATATACCCCGAGTAGTAGTTGCAGAACCCCAGATACGCCCGCAGCTCAGAGACCGTCTTGGGCTTTTCCCAGTGCTCAATCGCAGCCACCTTGCCAGGTATGGGCTTTCGCTGCCCGTTCCCGACTACGTGGCCAGCGAAGACCACCTCGCTTACCGCAATGGTGGATTTGTCACTGCTGCCCGTTAGTTTGTGCTGAACCAGAAGGTCGAGCACTCGAGTGACGTCCCTCTCGTGTGCCTCCAGGAGCTCCTCGTAGCTCATGCTGGGGTCCCCGGACGCGATGATCACGTCGTCCACGAAGGGGTCCGCACAGTCGCGCACCGGCTCAAGCAGGTTCTCCAGCATCCGCTGAAAAGCCGCATTGCCGTTGGTAACGCCCATGGGCATCACCTTCCACTGGAGAGGTCCAAGTGGGGTGCTCATGGCTGTGCAGGCACGGGACTCCTCGGCGAGAGGCATCTGATGATAACCATGTTTCAGGTCAATCACCGTGAAGATCCTCCGCCGGTGTTGTTTTTGCAGCATGTCCTCAATGAGGGGCAGCGTATAGCTGTCGTGCTGCGTTTGGGCGTTCAGGCCGCGGTAGTCGACCACGAGCCGCCACTCACCGGCAACCTTCTTGGGGACGACGAAGCAGGGAGAGGCCCACTCGGAGTGGCACGGCTCAAGCCAGCCTCTCTGGATGAAGTGACGGAGGATCTTCTCCATGGCCTCTTTCCTCTCGCCCCTCAGGGCAAACTCCCGGTGGCGATACACACGGGGGTCCTGCTTCAGTCGTATCTTGGCCTCGCCATACGGTCCACGCACCGGTGGGGGAAACACAGGCTTACCGCTGAAGAAGGTGTCACCATACTTCTGCTTCAGCCTGGCCCTCAACGCCTGGATCTTGGGGCAGTCATCGGACTCCGCCTTGGCTTTTCCGGGCACTTGAACCACGGAGCTTACTTGAGGGGTAGCGACCCCGCTCGCTTTCGGCTCAGGCGGTCTTCCCAGGTGGCCCAAGGGGCCATCTCTGGTCTTGCCTCTGAATAGATCGCCGTAGGTGGGTGGGTTACCCCCGATTGGCTCGTCCTGGCTGGACAGGTGGTCCAGTACCCTCCTTACGAAGGTATCTCCATCATAGGAACCAGAGACGATCGAGTCCACTTCCCACCAGGCTTTGTCCTGGCCTTTGCCCTCACGCTGGTTTCCCCAGTCGTGAAAGGGCTGATCCATATACCCCTGAACCAGATCCCACTCCTCTTCAGTGAGGGGCTCTTCCGAATCCGATTCTTCGATGTCAACAGGGGGAACCGCAAAGCATTGCCTCCAAGGCTCCGCTATGATGCGGTTGACACACACGAAGTCCGTGGTGTCGGCCTGATCAAGGCCCCCATCCACATAGTGGAATTCCGTTGGCCATCTCTGGGGTGGCATGGGCTGTCCCTTAGCGTCCTGATAGACACTCTCTCCAGCCGGTAGGACGACCTTGTTCAAGGTCATGTTGGTCAATGAGGCTACCCAATGTCGGGTACTCTCCTCCTCGGTGCATCCCATAGGAACAACCAGCACTGCCTTGGAGCGGTCCTTGCGAATCTTCGCTATCGCTCTTGGAATGTCCCAACGGGGGCAATGGATCCACATCAATCCCTGATGCGGACCCCAGTGCTTCTTCCACGCGGAGTCCTGTGCGCTCCAGTACCTCTCACACACCCGCAGATGGGCGGAGGTTCCTGAAGAGAACGCATCCAGGGCCAGATCCGAAGCTCCCAAGTCCGCGACAACTCGGCTCGCCACTTCCGGCCTTACGCCGTACTCCTGGTTTGCAGGACCAGTTGGCTCAGTGTCCAGCGCGGCCACTTCGAGCTGATTGCGTTCGGGGTGGATCCATTGGCATTCCACATGGTGCTCAGGTGACGAAAGCCACGAGAGTTGGTCGTCCTGGTACAGGGTCATGGAAGCCTGGGCCGGGAGGACGCCGGAGTCCGTCTCCATCATGAAGTCGTACCCGACGATCATGTCCCAGTCCATCTCGGCCTCGTAGAAGCTACCGTGCAGGAGGATTTCCTTGCCGAGGTCTGGGCGGCTCAGCTCACGATGGTTCACGAACTGCAGCCCAATGGCCGCTTCCTTCGTGCCTCCCACCATGTACTGGCCGTTCGCCACCTTCAGCCTGACAGGTTTCCGACTGTCGGTCAGACAATCTGGTGGAAGTAGGCCAGCCTTGACCAAGCTGACCTGAGCTCCCGTGTCGACCAACACGTCGAAAACCTTTTCCACTTCCCCGCATAAGGCACGGACCTTAAGATGCAACTGCCGCTCGCGACCAACACGGCGCACGGCGTGCAAACTCAGGATCTCCGGCCGTTCCAGAAGCCCCACAAGCGACTGGTGCAGGTCGTGGACAATGGGCTCAGGCTGCCCATCTGCAGCATCCAGCTGCGGTCCGGGTGATCCTCCGATACTCTCGGATAGATCCTGTAGTACATCAAACACGTTCTTGGTCGCGAAGGACGGACGGGTGCAAGGGTTCGTGCCTTCACTTGCCCTCACCCTGCCTCCGCAACTGGGCGCCGGACCGGGCCTTCCGCCCGCGGCAGTCCCCTTGTGCTTATCGACTCCCGACTGGGATGGTTCGGCGCCTCCCACGTCACCATCCTGCGACCGCCCTAGCTGGGGCCCTTGGCTGCAGGGGCTCCGCTAGGGGGCATCGGTTGTGGAGGAGGGGGTGTTCTCCTCGGCCTCAACGTCGTTGACGCCCCTCCTCCTCCTCTCACTACGAGTAGGCTTCTTGTCCTTGTCCTTGTTCTGGTTGTTCTGGTTGTTCTCCTTGTTCTTGTTGTCCGACCTGGGGACCCAGTTCCGCTTGATCTCCTGGATCTCCTTGGCCAACTCGGTCCCCACCGACGACATCAGCTTGGCCAGCTCTTCCTTGTCCACCTCCACCTTGGCTTCCCGAGTACCCGCGGGTGCACGCTTCTTCGACCCGTGCACCTTCTTGTAAGTGTCCGTGTCAGCCTTGTGGATGGGGCATGTTCGGTGGTCATGGTTGAAGCCTCGCTTCCTCCCATAACACACGAAACAGCCCTGAGGGTGAGCTCGTATGAACTCCCCAAAGGACAGCGGAGGGTCGCCAATGCGGCGAGGGTCCCTCTTCTCCTGCTTCCTCCAACCCTGCTGCAGGGGCTTCCAGTTTCCCGGCTTGCTCCCCGCGTTCAGGTTCTTGGCCACAAAGGCACAAACGGCCACTTCGGCGGGCTCATCGTCGTCGTCATCGTCGACGAGAGTCTCATCGCCGCCGGCTCCCGCTGGGTCCATGGCATCTTCCCCGCCAGGTCCCTCGCCAACGTAGTTGACGTCGCGGTCGCCGGGCCTCAACCCGCGGGTGTGGTGGAGGTTTCGGTACTCCTTGAGTACCTCCTCGCCAACCCACTCCAGGATCTCGTCGCAGCTCATCCGCGCCGGGATGGGCTGCAGACGGATGGTCTGGCCGCTCAACTCACAATCGTCAAGGCGCCACATCGCGGTCTTCTCGCGATCGCCCGAGACGGTGATGAGAAGAGCGTTCCGCAGGGAGTGCCGTTTGACATCCCGGGCCACGTTCTTCTTCGCCCAAGCCACCACGTTCGTATGATACTCCTTGGGGAGCATCATCTTGACCGTGTGGTTGGACTTGGCCCTCTTGGATTCCTCCTTGGTGACCCTCTTGATCCATGCTTCCGGCAGCATGGAGAGCAGGCGAGCCTGCTCGTCACCCTCGTTCCAATCCTCCACGTTGCGGCGGAAGAGGGTGTATTTCCCTCGGAAGTCTCGCCACTCTCGTAGGCGGATCTGCCGTCCATCATGGTCAAGCTTGATGGACTTCCAGCGCTTGGCCGCCACCTGCGGAGCGTCCACCCGCTCCTGCTCGTTGAGCCACTTCTTGGCTTCCTTGAGGGTCTTGTTTTTCCCCTCCTTGGTCGCCATGAAGTATAGCTCTCCGAGCACTTCCGGCAGGCGGTACCCGAACCGTTTGAAGACATACTTCTCCGCATCAGCGGGAGGCAGGTCTTCAGTGACGTTCAGCCCCCAATCGTCCAGCTTCTCCAAGAAGCGGTCGAGGTTGAGGGGGTTGCCATCGTACATGGGGGGCTTGATGTCCTTCAAGTCTTCCCACACGGCGGCGTCCGCGGCCTTAGAGACCATGAACGCCGGCCGCGAGGTCGACCGAGGTTCTCATCGGCCTCGCCCACGGACTCCCACGTCCGCCACGTCCATCTCCTCCATGGAATCCCTGTGGCTACGCCGCGGTTCCTCCACGTACGCTGAACCAAAATGTTCACGCCGTACTCTTTCCATGTACGCTTCTTCATCACGGCGCCGGCGGCTGAGTTCAGCGGCCTCCCACCGTACACCACGCGGCGGGCTGATGTCGAACTCCTCCAGGTCCAGGTCCAGGTCCTCACCTTCGCCGACATCCCACTCCACGTCTCCTCTGGGGACCTCGTCCCTGAGTCCACCATAACGTCCTCCAGCCGTTGGGATTGGCACCGGGCCAGGTGGTGGCCCAGGTGGTGGTGCGGGGCGCCGGGGGCGTACCGGTGTCCGCGTCGGAGCACGGCGGTTGCGGTACTCCGCGCTGAGCCACTCATCACGCCATTCCTCACTGCCACTGCCGGGCGGCACGCGCTCATTGCGGCGGCCCGCGCTGTGGTGAGAGGGGGCGGTGAGAGAGGGGGCACTGGCACTGGGGCGACTCCTGGGAGCTCCGCCGGGGGCGTGGGGTCTGCCTGGACCTGGTCCGGGTCCCCAGCCGTCGTCCGACGAGCCAGACTCCAGGGGTGGGTGGTCGCTGCCGACGCTCCCGCGGGCTTCCAGCGCGTCCAGCCTCTCCTGCAGGCCGCTGACGACGTTTGTCAGCGACTTGGTCTCGGCCCTGGCGATGTCCAGGTCCTTCTGCGGGCGCGCAGCGACCGTGGAGATGCGAGCCATCTCGCTCTTGCCCGTGTCTACCTCCAGCTCGAGCAACTGGACTCTCCTGCGGAGGTAGACAATCCACCGCCAGGTGGTATCCGGGTCGCCGTTCCCTGGTGGGTCGTCGGGGTCCCCAGGGGGTCCTCCAGGAGGGCCTCTGCCGGGTCCGCCCGGTCCAGGGGGTCCTCCCCCGCCCGGTGGTCCGCCTCCAGGGGGTCCACTTGGTGGGCGTCCTCCAGGGGGTCCAGAAGGGCCTCCGCCAGGGGGTCCCGGTGGGTCTCCGCCGGGTCGCCTCGGTGGGTCCGAGGATGGGCGCTTCCTCGTGATGCCGAACTCCATGTCGTCATCCTCGTCCATGTCGCCCCACCTGGGCGTCTCGGTCACGGAGGACTCGGAGCTCCGGTAGGGAGGAGGGGGATCCTCATCCTCACCCTCCGGTTCCATGGGGACGTCTCCGCCGCCTCCGCCCGTCCAAGCCACCACTTGGCGATGTCGACGGCCTCGTTCAACTGCGTCACTGGCGGTGAAGAAGGGGTCACTGTCGTGGGGGTGTCCACCCGTTGGCCTCCGCGGCCTCTCGGGGGTCTTCCCCTTGCCCTTCCTCCGTCGATGGGCGGTGGTGCCACTGCTCCCACTGCTGCCCGTGTCCGCCTCATCCAGCTTCATCCTGGAGGAGGCGTCCCCTTCGAAAAGCTTTCGAAGGGTCTCCACTCGTGATCCTCCCGGGGGAGTATCGCGGCGGAGTTTGGCCTCTGCCTCCTCCATGGCGGCGGCGGTGGCTGCAGCAGCTCGCGCTTCGGCTTCTTCCCGAGCACGAGCCGCTTCGGCTTCCCGGGCCTGCTGCAGCTGCGCCTTCTGCGCCTCCAACGCCGCCAGCTCCGCCTCCGTCTTGGCCTTCTCCTCAGCGACCTTCCGTCGCGCGGCCTCGATGGCTTCCTTCTTGGCGGCGTCCTCCTGGGCCTTAGCCGTCGCTTCGGCGTGGGCCCTTTCCTCCGCCTCCTTCTTCGCCCTCTCTTGGGCAAGCGCCTCTTCCAGCGCCTTCACCTCGGCCTCCTTGCAGGCAATGGCCTCCTGCGTCAGGCGGGCTTCCTCGTCGGCTGCCGCCAACTCACCGTTGACCTGGGCAGTTGCTGCCCCATGGGCGGCTACGGCCGTGAGTCCGGCCGCAATGGCCGCCATGGACTGGGTGTGGATGGCAATGCCATGCGCCCACTCCGCAGCCTCCTCCTGGGCGATGCCGGGGGCGCCCTCCACGGCAGCGCTGTACTGCTTGGCCCGTTGCCGGGCAACCCGACGGTTGCAGGGCACCCCACAGGCGCGCTCACAGGCGCGCGCCACGTCCCTTTTCGGGAGCGACGCTGCTGCTGGAGCTGGCCTGGTCGGCCGGCATCCTCCCGCGGTGGGCCGACTCCACGTCGCTGCTGGGGCCTGCTGGGGCCTGCCGGGCCCTCAGGAGCAGCGGACGGGGCTTGGCCTGGGTCTGCTTGGCGACTTGGATGTAGTCGCCAAGGGTGGTGGAGCCGGGGTGGTGACCACCATTGGCCCGTTGGGGACTGGGGGCTGGGGTTCCGCCCTTGGCGCCTTGGGCGGCTTCGGCGGCCAGGGACTCTTGGTACTCCCGCCACCTCCGGTCCCTCTTCTTGTCCCCGGCGGACCGCTTCTCCTTCCCCGGAGACGCGCTGCTGCTGCCCTGCAGCCTGCGCTCGCTCCCCGGTTCCGGGAAGTTCCTCTCGATCACGTCCCACAGCCCGACGGGTACACGTTGGGCTCCTCGTCCTCCTCAATCCCGTCGGGACGCAGGCCTTCGCCGGGCCTGTCCGGCCGGGTCCACGTCCTCCAGCACCTCTGCTGGAGGCGGTACTCGTACCCTTCCGCCCGCAGCCAGTCCTCCACGGCCTGCAGGCGGTCGGGGGCGATGTCCGTGCGGAGCTCGAAGCTCCTGGGCATGCCGCCTTCGCACTGGGGGTGGCTGTGGCGGTAGTGCTGGTCCCAAACCAACCCACGCAGCAGGCGTGCTGCATGGTGGTGGGGCCGCGGCCACGTCCTGCCCGCTTCCTGCCAATTCACCATGGCAGCGGGGGCGTGCTTGGTCTTGAGGTCCTTGGTGTGCACCCGTTCTACTCAACGAACTTGTGGTGGTTGTTGAGGCGGGTGCTGCAGCACTGGGCTGGATGTGCGGCTGGTGCTGGTCAGCCGGTGGTTGTGGAGGTGGTTGACGCGGCCTTGCTGGTCGGCCGATGGGACTCCGGGTCGGCCGATGGGGCTGATGCAGGAGTCCGGGTCTGTGCACCTCTTTCACGGTTGCTGCGCGGTCAGGGCGATGCTCTGGACGGCGCTGCGGGCTCCGTGACGAACTCGGCGCTGTCGCTGAGTGGCGCTGCGAGCCGCTGCGCTGCGCTGCGAGACGCTGCGCTGCGCTGCGAGCTGCGAGCTGCGCCGCGCTGCTGCGACGCGCTGCTCGGGGTTGGTGGCCCCGAGTGGCACGCGAGGGTTGGGTAACCCCGCGGCGGTGAAACGCTTTTGACGCGTTCCCGTGGGGGGCCGGCCACGGGACGCTGCGGTGACACGCACAGGTGAGCAGGCAGGCAAGGCACTACGCTCACAAGGGCATCAATACGCTCGTGTCATGTGACAAAGCGTTTCAGAATCCTTGCCACTCTGCAAAGAGGGAACGAAAGTATGTACAGCAACACATCAGGATATGTACACATGGGGTTAAGACTGGACTGGGGTAAGGGCATCACAGGACCATAGACACTCAGTCCCAACTCATATCCCAATCCCAGGTCCGACCCTCTCAGTGGCTGATGGGGGCGGGGGCTCAAACACAACCCATGCCCTGCTCAGTCCGGACCCTGAAACCCTGCCAATAGGGGGGGTGTCCCGCCCAGCCACATGCGAGTTCCTGGGGACCAAGCTGTCTCATAGCCAACCGACGATAGCCCCCTATGCTCCCTTAATGGCAGGTCCCAACTTTACTCTGAGCCAGAGATATGGCCCCGCCATTATCACCCAGGAGTTGGTAGCTGAAAATGGGCTGTTTCAGCCCAAACTGAAATTAACTCAAAAATCTCCAAAGTTGACCCCTCGTCCAGACCCGCCAGAGGTAGGGACGAGGCAACTGACCCTATGCCCTTCGAGTACGAACCTTCTGGAGCCCTCACCCAACCTGGTTCCCTCTGAGGTCCCGGCATCAGGGCAACACGGATGAGTCATGTGGGGTCATGATGCCAAAATCACCAAAATTGGCGTCATTCCCACGCGTGGCTCGCCCGGCCAAGGTAAGATCAATGGCTCACAGGGTGGGAGGCAGGACCTAGGACTCATATCTGAGTGTACAACTTGAATTTGGGTGCGGGCTCCCTATGGGCTTAGAGAAATGGGGCCGCCTATTGACCACACGGAAGGGGGAAATTGGGGTCCCAAAATTGGGTCATTTTGGCTGCCGAAACGAGCCAAAATTCGGTGTGCTCCCAATAGTATATCTCCACGCCGGCTTGGAGATCGGATCGGCCATTCCATACGCGATTCACCGGGAGTCCAATGGAGACTCCCATGCCCTTGGCTCCCAAAGATCTCTATGCCACTTGGCGTGGTGACGATCCCAATTGGGTCCACAAATGTCAAAATTGCAAAATTGCCCACACTCACTTTGGGCTAGCGCCTTAACGAAGGTGGCTCCGCTTCGCCCACGTGGTGTGTGGACCATGGGGACCATTACCCATAACACCCATGCCATACATGGTCCATTGGTCCATGCGTCCGGCGTGCACGAGGGTTAGAACATAGGGCACGGCGGGCAGCAAAAGTGGAAAATTGCTCAAAATGGCCAAAAATGCGCACACTCATGGTTGGGGCAAATGAGGCACATGCCCGACTCGGACCGGAGTGTGCCATAGGATTGGTATCAAGTCATATTGGTCCAACATATCTTTTGGGCGTCGCCGAACTCCTCTGATATTGGGTATGGCAGGGTCGCCAAGTGAGCCCATGATTTGGGATAGTCCCAAATCGCCAACATGGCGGCCACGGTATGCCAAGCCTAAGAGGAGTTATTCGCCGGGTTCAAGATATGTTGGGCACCGAAGTATGTACCCTCATATCATACTTGAGTCATGATGTCAATTGAGCGCAACGTTGAGATACACGGTCGCCACTTGACATCATGACGGGCCAAAAATGGCAAAATTGGCACAAGCACACACAAAAGTGCCTTGAAAGGTGCATAATTATATTATAATATCTTCGGCTTGGATCGTGCAATCACTTAATCCTTCTAAACACAATGATTTGACACCAATGACCTTTGATCCCACATATGTGCTCCACTTGAGGCGCCTTGAAAGGTTACGAGCGCTACTTCCCAAGTGGGCACATGAAAATATGGAAAATTGCAAAACACACACTTTGCTCCCAACGCATCGCTTCGGGTTCACCACACAAGCTTCCCTTCACGAAGGTTAGGCTTGCAATTGACCGTAGGGAGTATGGAGAAGGGGCTTGCACAATATGAGGTCCATTGGCGGGTTTGGCTTGGCGCGATAGACCCGCCAAATGGGCACGCAACACAACACAAGGCACATACTCCATATTGCCCAAAAAGGTGGCTCCCACCACGATATGTCATGCCCCTCCAAGGGCATAACTTTGTGTCAATCGCTCATAGGAACTCAAGGAGAGTTCCTATGCAACACCAACACTTGCGCGCTACACTCGAAAGTTATCTTAATGCACGCAATATCATTGAAGCGGTACCCAGAACCCCATGGCCAGGTTACGGCATACAACCGGTCTCCGGTCCACTAACCCCATGCACGGCGTGTTCCGTGCCGTGAAGCCCCGCATCGGCAACCGATGCACCACCAGCGGAGATTTGTGTATCAGAATATCAGGAATCAACAGGGTTTTCTTTTCATATTGTTTCCGTCAATTTTTACGCTTCCGTTCTGATACTCACTGTTTTGACTGCTGGCAGGTGGTTCGCGACTTTACCGTAACCGCCAGTTTAACTGTTTATAATGGAAATTTTAACGCTATCCGTCACGAAGGCTCCAAAGTCGCCAGGAACTGCATGGATGCTTCCGCAATTTTCATAATTAATACTCGCAATTTTAATCCGAATTTTTCAGGATGTCGAAATCGGATTTTCGACTTCGACATCCCCGCACTTGATTTGACCTCTTTCGAGTGGACCTACGTGCTTCCCTATGCACGAATCAACTTCCCTTTTATCTTGCCCTCCATTTGACTCAGAGATATGGGCAAAACAAAGTTGATTCGTGAGGCCACTTGTGAGGGTCATATCTCGTGCCGCTTGCGAGTATTGACGATAAGGAAACGTGGGATGTATTCACAATACTCCCGACGTAATTTAGGAAGCTTCATATGCCTTGTGTTTCTACGCATGCGCGCTAGGGTAATGGATCATGGTCAAGAGGGTAGAGTTTGCGTTATAACTCTTTGGCCATGATATTGCGTGCGTTAAGATAACTTTCGAGTGTAGCGCGCAAGTGTTGGTGTTGCATAGGAACTCTCCTTGAGTTCCTATGAGCGATTGACACAAAGTGATGCCCTTGGAGGGGCATGACATATCGTGGTGGGAGCTACCTTTTGGGGCAATATGTGGTATGTGCCATGTGTTGCGTTGCGTGCCCATTTGGCGGGTCCATTGCTCCAAGCCGAACCCGCCAATGGACCTCATATTGTGCAAGCCCCTTCTCCATACTCCCTACTGTCAATTGCAAGCCTAACCCCCGTGAAGGGAAGCTTGTGTGGTGAACCCGAAGCGATGCGTTGGGAGCAAAGTGTGTGTTTTGCAATTTTCCATATTTTCATGTGCCCACTTGGGAAGTAGCGCTCGTAACCTTTCAAGGCGCCCCAAGTGGAGCACATATGTGGGATCGAAGGTCATTGGTGTCAAGTCATTGTGTTTAGAAGGATTAAATGATTGCACGATCCAAGCCGAAGATATTATAATATAATTATGCACCTTTCAAGGCACTTTTGTGTGTGCTTGTGCCAATTTTGCCATTTTTGGCCCGTCATGATGTCAAGTGGCGACCGTGTATCTCAACGTTGCGCTCGATTGACATCATGACCCAAGTATGATATGAAGGTACATACTTCGGTGCCCAACATATCTTGGACCCGGCGAATAACTCCTCTTAGGCTTGGCATACCGTGGCCGCCATGTTGGCGATTTGGGACTATCCCAAATCATGGGCTCACTTGGCGACCCTGCCATTCCCAATATCGGAGGAGTTGGGCGACGCCCAAAAGATATGTTGGACCAATATGACGTGATACCAATCCTATGGCACACTCCGGTCCGAGTCGGGCATGTGCCTCATTTGCCCTATCCATGAGTGTGCGCATTTTTGGCCATTTTGAGCAATTTTCCACTTTTGCTGCCCGCCGTGCACTATGTTCTAACCCACGTGCACGCCGGACGCATGGACCAATGGACCATATATGACATGGGTGTTATGGGTAATGGTCCCCATGGTCCACACACTACGTGGGCGGAGCGGAGCCGCCTTCGTTAAGGCGCTAGGCCAAATTGAGTATGGGCAATTTTGCCATTTTGGCATTTGTGGACCCAATTGGGATCGTCACCACGCCAAGCGGCATGGAGATCTATGAGAGCCAAAGGCATGGGAGTCTCTGTTGGACTCCGGGTGGATCGCGTATGGAATGGCCGATCCGATCTCCAAGCCGGCGTGGAGATATACTATTGGGAGCACACCGAATTTTGGCTCATTTCAAGCAGCCAAAATGACCCAATTTTGAGACCCCAATTTCCCCCTTCCGTGTGGTCAATTGGCGGCCCCATTTCTCTGAGCCCATAAGGAGCCCGGACCCAAATCCAAGTTGTACACTCAGATATAAGTCCTAGGTCCTGCCTCCTACCCTGTGGGCCATTGGCCTTACCTTGGCCGGGCGAGCCACGCGTGGGAATGACGCCAATTTTGGTGATTTTGGCATCATGACCCCACTTGACTCATCCGTGTTGCCCTGATGCCGGGACCTCAGAGGGAACCAGGTTGGGTGAGGGCTCCAGGGAGTTCGTACTCGAAGGGCATAGGGTCAGTTGCCTCGTCCCTACCTCTGGCGGGTCCGGACGAGGGGTCAATTTTGGAGTTTTTTAAGCTAATTTCAGTTTGGGCTGAAACAGCCCATTTTCAGCTACCAACTCCTGAGGGATAATGGCGGGGCCATATCTCTGGCTCAGATTGGAGTTGGGACCTGCCATTAAGGGAGCATAGGGAGCCACTGTATGTTGACCTTGGAGTACTTTGGTTTCCAGGAACTCGCCTGTGGCTAGGTAAGATACCTCTCCCATTGGCAGGGTTTCAGGGTCCGGACTGAGCAGGGCATGGGTTGTGTTTGAGCCCCTGCCCCCATCAGCCACTGAGAGGGTCGGACCTGGGATTGGGATCTGAGTTGGGACTGAGTGTCTATGGTCCTGTGATGCCCTTACCCCAGTCCAGTCTTAACCCCATGTGTACATATCCTGATGCGTTGCTGTACATACTTTCGTTCCCTCTTTGCAGAGTGGCAAGGATTCTGAAACGCTTTGTCACATGACAACGCATTGATGCCCTTGTGAGCGTAGTGCTTTGCCTGCCTGCTCACTTGCGTGTGTCCACCGCAGCGTCCCGTGGCCGGCCCCCCACGGGAACGCGTCAAAAGCGTTTCACCGCCGCGGGGTTACCCAACCCTCGCGTGCCACTCGGGGCCACCAACCCCGAGCAGCGCGTCGCAGCAGCGCGGCGCAGCTCGCAGCTCGCAGCGCAGCGCAGCGTCTCGCAGCGCAGCGCAGCAGCTCGCAGCGCCACTCAGCGACAGCGCCGAATTCGTCACGGAGCCAGCAGCGCCGTCCAGAGCTTCGCCCTGACGGCGCAGCAGCCGTGAAAGAGGTGCACAGACCAGGACTCCTGCATCAGCCCCATCGGCCGACCCGGAATCCCATCGGCCGACCAGCAAGGCCGCGTCAACCACCTCCACAACCACTGGCTGACCAGCACCAGCCGCACGCCCAATCCAGTGCTACAGCACCCTCCTCAACAACCACAACCAGTTCGTTGAGTTGAACGAGTGCACGTCAAGGACCTCAAGATCAACTACGCCCCCGCTGCCATGGTGAATTGGCAAGAAGCGGGTCGGAGGTGGCCGCAGCCCCACCCCCATGTGGCGCGCCTGCTGCGCGGATTGCTGTGGGACCAGCAGTACCGCTACAGCAATCCCCAGTGCGAAGGCGGCATGCCCGGGAGCTTCGAGCTCCGCGAGGACATGGGGGAGGATCGCCTGCGGGCAGTGGAGGAGTGGCTGCGGGCGGAAGGGTACGAGTACCGCTTCCGCCGCAAGCGCTGGAGGACGTGGACCCGGCCGGACAGGCCCGGCGAAGCGCTGCGCCCCGACGGGATTGAGGAGGACGAGGACCCCAACGCCTACCCGTCGGGCGCCTCGATCAACGTCTCCCTGTGGGACGTGATCGAGAAGAAGTTCCCGGAACCGGGGAGCGAGCGCAGGCTGCAGGGCAGCAGCAGCGCGTCTCCGGGGACGGAGAAGCGGTCCGCCGGGGACAAGAAGAGGGACCGGAAGTGGCGGGAGTACCAAGAGTCCCTGGCCGCCGAATCCGCCCAAGGCGCCAAGGGCGGAACCCCAGCCCCCAGTCCCCCACGGGCCAATGGTGGTCACCACCCCGGCTCCACCACCCTTGGCGACTACATCCAAGTCGCCAAGCAGACCCAGGGCAAGTCCCGTCCGCTGCTCCTGAGGGCCCGGCAGGCCCCAGCAGGCCCCAGCAGCGACGTGGAGTCGGCCCACCGCGGGAGGATGCCGGCCGACCAGGCCAGCTCCAGCAGCAGCGTCGCTCCCGAAAGGGACGTGGCGCGCGCATGTGAGCGCGCCTGTGGGGTGCCCTGCAACCGTCGGGTTGCCCGGCAACGGGCCAGGCAGTACAGCGCTGCCGTGGAGGGCGCCACCGGCATCGCCCAGGAGGAGGCTGCGCAGTGGGCGCATGGCATGGCCATCCACGCTCAGACCGTGGCGGCCATTGCGGCCGGACTCACGGCCGTGGCCGCCCATGGGGCAGCGACTGCCCAGGTCAACGGTGAGTTGGCGGCAGCCGACGAGGAAGCCCGCCTGACGCAGGAGGCCATTGCCTGCAAGGAGGCCGAGGTGAAGGCGCTGGAAGAGGCGCTTGCCCAAGAGAGGGCAAAGAAGGAGGCGGAGGAAATGGCCCACGCCGAAGCGACGGCTAAGGCCCAGGAGGACGCCGCCAAGAAGGAAGCCATCGAGGCCGCGCGACGGAAGGTCGCTGAGGAGAAGGCCAAGACGGAGGCGGAGCTGGCAGCGTTGGAAGCGCAGAAGGCGCGGCTGCTGCAGGCCCGGGAAGCCGAGGCGGCTCGTGCTCGGGAGGAAGCCGAGGCGCGAGCTGCCGCAGCCACCGCCGCCGCAATGGAGGAGGCCGAGGCCAAACTCCGCCGCGAGACTCCCCCGGGAGCATCACGAGTGGAGACCCTTCGAAAGCTTTTCGAAGGGGACGCCTCCTCCAAGATGGCGCTGGATGAGGCCGACACGGGCAGCAGTGGGAGCGGTGGCACCACCGCCCGTCGGCGGAGGAAGGGCAAGGGGAAGACCCCCGAGAGGCCGCGGAGGCCAGCGGGTGGACACCCCCACGACAGTGACCCCTTCTTCACCGCCAGTGACGGGGATGAACGAGGCCGTCGACATCGCCAAGTGGTGGCTTGGACGGGCGGAGGCGGCGGAGATGTCCCCATGGAACCGGAAGGTGAGGATGAGGATCTCCCTCCTCCCTACCGGAGCTCGGAGTCCTCCGTGACCGAGACGCCCAGGTGGGGCGACATGGACGAGGATGACGACATGGAGTTCGGCATCACGAGGAAGCGTCCATCCTCGGACCCACCGAGGCGACCCGGCGGAGACCCACCGGGACCCCCTGGCGGAGGACCATCAGGACCCCCTGGAGGACGCCCACCAAGTGGACCCCCTGGAGGCGGACCACCGGGCGGGGGAGGACCCCCTGGACCGGGCGGACCCGGCGGAGGCCCTCCTGGAGGACCCCCTGGGGACCCCGACGACCCACCAGGGAACGGCGACCCGGATACCACCTGGCGGTGGATTGTCTACCTCCGCAGGAGGGTCTTTGCCCTCGAGTGCGAGGTAGACACGGGCAAGGTCGAGATGGCTCGCATCTCCGGGGTCGCCGCGCGCGCGCAGAAGGACCTGGACATCGCCAGGGCCGAGACCAAGTCGCTGACCAACGTCGTCAGCGGCCTGCAGGAGAGGCTGGATGCGCTGGAAGCCCGTGGGAGAGTCGGCAGCGACCACCCACCCCTGGAGTCTGGCTCGTCGGACGACGGCTGGGGACCCGGACCAGGTCCAGGCAGACCCCACGCCCCCGGCGGAGCCCCCAGGAGTCGCCCCAGCGCCAGTGCCCCCTCTCTCACCGCCCCCTCTCACCACAGCGCGGGCCGCCGCAACGAGCGCGTGCCGCCCGGCAGTGGCAGTGAGGAATGGCGCGATGAGTGGCTCAGCGCGGACTACCACAACCGCCGTGCCCCACCGCGGACGCCTGTACGCCCCCGACGCCCGGCACCAGCCCCGGCGCCAATCCCCAGGGCTGGAGGACGTTATGGTGGACTCAGGGATGAGGTCCCCAGAGGAGACGTGGAGTGGGATGTCGGCGAAGGTGACGACCTGGACCTGGACCTGGACCTGGAGGAGTTCGACATCAGCCCGCCGCGTGGTGTACGACGGGAGGCCGCTGAACTCCGCCGCCGGCGCCGTGATGAGGATGCGTACATGGATGCAGTACGGCGTGAACATTTTGGTTCAGCGTACGTGGAGGAACCGCGGCGTAGCCACAGGGACTCCATGGAGGAGATGGACGTGGCGGCCGTGGGAGTCCGTGGGCGAGGCCGATGGGAACCTCGGTCGACCTCGCGGCCGGCGTTCATGGTCTCTAAGGCCGCGGACGCCGCCGTGTGGGAAGACTTGAAGGACATCAAGCCCCCCATGTACGATGGCAACCCCCTCAACCTCGACCGCTTCTTGGAGAAGCTGGACGATTGGGGGCTGACCGTCACTGAAGACCTACCTCCCGCGGATGCGGAGAGATATGTCTTCAAACGGTTCAGGTACCGCCTGCCGGAAGTGCTCGGCGAGCTATACTTCGTGGCGACCAAGGAGGGGAAAATCAAGACCCTCAAGGACGCCAAGAAGTGGCTCAACGACCAGGAGCGGGTGGACGCTCCGCAGGTGGCTGCCAAGCGCTGGAAGTCCATCAAGCTTGAGCATGATGGACGGGAGATCCGCCTACGGGACTGGCGTGACTTCCGAGGGAAATACACCCTCTTCCGCCGCAATGTGGAGGATTGGAACGAGGGTGACGAGCAGGCTCGCCTGCTCTCCATGCTGCCGGAAGCATGGATCAAGAGGGTCACCAAGGAGGAATCCAAGAGGGCCAAGTCCAACCACACGGTCAAGATGATGCTCCCCAAGGAGTATCATACGAACGTGGTGTCTTGGGCGAAGAAGAACGTGGCCCGGGATGTCAAACGGCACTCCCTGCGGAACGCCCTTCTCATCACCGTCTCGGGCGATCGCGGGAAGACCGCGATGTGGCGCCTTGACGACTGTGAGTTGAGCGGCCGGACCATCCGTCTGCAGGCCATCCTGGCGCGGATGAGCTGCGACGAGATCCTGGAGTGGGTTGGCGAGGAGGTACTCAAGGAGTACCGAAACCTCCACCACACCCGCGGGTTGAGGCCCGGCGACCGCGACGTCAACTACGTTGGCGAGGGGCCTGGCGGGGAAGACGCCATGGACCCAGCGGGAGCCGGCGGCGATGAGACTCTCGTCGACGATGACGACGACGATGAGCCCGCCGAGGTGGCCGTTTGTGCCTTCGTGGCCAGGAACCTGAGCGCGGGGAGCAAGCCGGGGAACTGGAAGCCCCTGCAGCAGGGTTGGAGGAAGCAGGAGAAGAGGGACCCTCGCCGCATTGGCGACCCTCCGCTGTCCTTTGGGGAGTTCATACGAGCTCACCCGCAGGGCTGTTTCGTGTGTTATGGAAGGAGGAAAGGCTTCCACCATGACCACCGAACATGCCCCGTCCACAAGGCCGACACGGACACTTACAAGAAGGCGCACGGGTCGAAGAAGCGTGCGCCCGCGGGTATCCGGGAAGCCAAAATGGAGGTCGACAAGGACGAGCTGGCCAAGCTGATGTCGTCGGTGGGGACCGAGTTGGCCAAGGAGATCCAGGAGATCAAGCGGAACTGGGTCCCCAGGTCAGACAACAAGAACAAGGAGAACAACCAGAATGACCAGAACAAGGACAAGGACAAGAAGGGTAAAGGAGGAGGTAAAGGGGGAAGAAAGAAGGGCGTCAACGACGTTGAGGCCGAGGAGAACACCCCCTCTTCCACAACCGACGCCCCCTAGCGGAGCCCCTGCAGCCAAGGGCCCCAGCTAGGGCGGTCGCAGGGTGGTGACGTGGGAGGCGCCGAACCATCCCTGTCGGGAGTCGGTAAACACAAGGGGACTGCCGCGGGCGGAAGGCCCGGTCCGGCGCCCAGTCGCGGAGGCGGATTGGGGCAAGTGAAGGCACGAACCCTTGCACCTGTCCGTCCTTCGCGACCAAGAACGTGTTTGATGTACTACAGGATCTATCCGAGAGTATCGGAGGATCACCCAGACCGCAGCTGGATGCTGCAGATGGGCAGCCTGAGCCCATTGTCCACGACCTGCACCAGTCGCTTGTGGAGCTTCTGGAACGGCCAGAGATCCTGAGTTTGCACGCCGTGCGCCGTGTCGGTCGCGAGCGGCAGTTGCATCTTAAGGTCCGTGCCTTATGCGGGGAAGTGAAAAAGGTTTTCGACGTGTTGGTCGACACGGGAGCTCAAGTCAGCTTGGTCAAGGCTGGCCTGCTTCCGCCAGAGTGTCTTACCGACAGTCGGAAACCTGTCAGGCTGAAGGTGGCGAGCGGCCAGTACATGGTGGGAGGCACGAAGGAAGCGGCCATTGGGCTGCAGTTCGTGAACCATCGTGAGCTGAGCCGCCCAGACCTCGGCAAGGAAATCCTCCTGCACGGTAGCTTCTACGAGGCCGAGATGGACTGGGACATGATCGTCGGGTACGACTTCATGATGGAGACGGACTCCGGCGTCCTCCCGGCCCAGGCCTCCATGACCCTGTACCAGGACGACCAGCTCTCGTGGCTTTCGTCACCTGAGCACCATGTGGAATGCCAATGGATCCACCCCGAACGCAATCAGCTCGAAGTGGCCGCGCTGGACACTGAGCCTACTGGGCCAGCGAACCAGGAGTACGGCGTAAGGCCGGAAGTGGCGTACCGAGTGGTCGCGGACCTGGGAGCGTCGGATCTGGCCCTGGATGCGTTCTCTTCAGGAACCTCCGCCCATCTGCGGGTATGTGAGAAGTACTGGAGCGCCCAGGACTCCGCGTGGAAGAAGCACTGGGGTCCGCATCAGGGATTGATGTGGATCCATTGCCCCCGTTGGGACATTCCAAGAGCGATAGCGAAGATTCGCAAGGACCGCTCCAAGGCAGTGCTGGTTGTTCCTATGGGATGCACCGAGGAGGAAGGTACCCGACATTGGGTAGCCTCATTGACCAACATGACCTTGAACAAGGTCGTCCTACCGGCTGGAGAGAGTGTCTATCAGGACGCTAAGGGACAGCCCATGCCACCCCAGAGATGGCCAACAGAATTCCACTATGTGGATGGGGGCCTTGATCAGGCCGACACCACGGACTTCGTGTGTGTCAACCGTATCATAGCAGAGCCTTGGAGGCAATGCTTTGCGGTTCCCCCTGTTGACATCGAAGAATCGGACTCCGAAGAGCCCCTCAATGAAGAGGAGTGGGATCTGGTTCAGGGGTATATGGATCAGCCCTTTCACGACTGGGGAAACCAGCGTGAGGGCAAAGGCCAGGACAAAGCCTGGTGGGAAGTGGACTCAATCGTCTCTGGTTCCTATGACGGGAATACCTTCGTACAGAGGGTGCTGGATCACATGTCCAGCCAAGACGAGCCGCCTGGCGGTAACCCACCCACCTACGGCGATCTGTTCCGAGGCAAGACCAGGGATGGCCCTTTGGGCCACCTGGGAAGACCACCTGAGCCGAAAGCGAGCGGGGTCGCTACCCCTCAAGTAAGCTCCGTGGTTCAAGTGCCCGGAAAAGCCAAGGCGGAGTCCGATGACTGCCCCAAGATCCAGGCATTAAGGGCCCGGCTGAAGCAGAAGTATGGTGATACCTTCTTCAGCGGTAAGCCTGTGTTTCCCCCACCGGTGCGTGGACCGTATGGCGAGGCCAAGATACGACTGAAGCAGGACCCCCTTGTGTATCGGCACCGGGAGTTTGCCCTGAGGGGCGAGAGGAAAGAGGCCATGGAGAAGATCCTCCGTCACTTCATCCAGAGAGGCTGGCTTGAGCCGTGCCACTCCGAGTGGGCCTCTCCCTGCTTCGTCGTCCCCAAAAAGGTTGCCGGTGAGTGGCGGCTCGTGGTCGACTACCGCGGCCTGAACGCCCAAACGCAGCACGACAGCTATACGCTGCCCCTCATTGAGGACATGCTGCAAAAGCAACACCGACGGAGGATCTTCACGGTGATTGACCTGAAACATGGTTATCATCAGATGCCTCTCGCCGAAGAGTCCCGTGCCTGCACAGCCATGAGCACCCCACTTGGACCTCTCCAGTGGAAGGTGATGCCCATGGGCGTTACCAACGGCAATGCGGCTTTTCAGCGGATGCTGGAGAACCTGCTTGAGCCGGTGCGCGACTGTGCGGACCCCTTCGTGGACGACGTGATCATCGCGTCCGGGGACCCCAGCATGAGCTACGAGGAGCTCCTGGAGGCACACGAGAGGGACGTCACTCGAGTGCTGGACCTTCTGGTTCGGCACAAGCTCACGGGCAGCAGTGACAAGGCCACCATTGCGGTAAGCGAGGTGGTCTTCGCTGGCCACGTAGTCGGGAACGGGCAGCGAAAGCCCATACCTGGCAAGGTGGCTGCGATTGAGCACTGGGAAAAGCCCAAGACGGTCTCTGAGCTACGGGCGTATCTGGGGTTCTGCAACTACTACTCGGGGTATATCAAGATGTATGCCGAGTATGCAGCCCCCATGACGACCATGCTCAAGGGCAACCGAGAGGAGACCAAGAAGGGGTCCAAGAAGGCTCTGGTCTGGACACCTGAGTCCGACCGTGCCTTTGAGGGGATGAAGCAGGCGCTGCTATCCGCAGTGGGTCTGCACCTCGTGGATCCCGACCGAGGGTTCGTCCTACGCACCGACGCTTCCGACTACGCCATTGGCGCTGTGTTGGAGCAAGTGCTTGACGACGGGAGGCACGTGCCCGTGGCCTTCTGGAGCCGAGTCCTGGCGGAAGGCCAGAGACGGACGTGGACGCCCCGTGAAAAGGAGGCGTATGCCATTGTCATGGCTCTCAGGAAATGGGCTGGGTACATAGCCCTCCATCCCGTCACCGTCTGCACCGACCATCAGAGTCTGCAGTCGTGGCACAAGGAGCACGTGGACACCCCCTCGGGTCCCGCCTCCCGACGGGCAAGATGGCACGAGACCTTGGCCAAGTTCGACCTTACGGTTGTTTATATTCCTGGAAAGGATAACACCGTGGCGGACTGTCTCAGTAGGTGGGCCTATCCCGCCAGCAAGGGCATGCAGGATATCTCTACCCATGGCGATGAGGCTGAGACCGCTGAAGCCAAGAGGATCATAGAAATGGAGCGCCAGATGGAGGAGGAGGGTGCTAAATGCTTCGTCGTCATGGCTGCAGATGCCCCCCTCGCGTCGAGGGTGAGCAGAGCGGTCAGTGTACTCGCCCCTGTGGGTGCCGCGGGCGGAAGGCCCGGTCCGGCACCCCCTGTGGGAGTGGAGTCCGACAAGCACCTCTTCCCGGAGTCTTGCCTCCAGGACGACTGGACCGACGATTACGCCAAGTCTGACGCCTTTGCGGCCGAGTATAGGGCTGTGACCGACCCTGACGACGGGCAGAAGTGGCCAAAGGGGCTGATCGAGGAAGATGGCAAGCTCTACCGGAATGGTAAGCTGCTAGTCCCGGAGTCCCGGGTGCTCGAGCTTTGTGAAGCTTGGCACCACCACATGCTGCACCCAGGGGTCAAGAAGCAAGCCCTTGACATGCAGCGCCGGTTCGAGATCGACCACATCGTTCTCTACACCGCCATCAAGAAGGTCAGGAAGGGTTGCTCGGTCTGTCAGGCCTGCAATCCCGACAACCGGAACGTCAAGGGGGAACCCCAATGGACCCCGGTTCCTGATCAGCCCATGGAGAGCGTGGCCATGGACGTCTTCTCCATGCCCGAAGTGCACATAGGCAAGGAGACCTTTGACTGTGTGGTTCTCTGTGTGGACCGCCACAGCGGCTACGTTGTAGCCGTTCCGGCACGCAAAAAGGGGTTGCTTGCCAAGGAAGTGGCAGTCATGATGATTCGTCATTGGCTGACCGTCTTTGACATCCCCCGCACCATTTGCAGTGACCGAGGGCCCCAGTTTACTGGTGGCTGGTTCAAGGCTATGTGTTCCCTCATGGGAATACGACATGCCAAGAGCGTTGCCTATCTCAGCCGGTCTAACGGCCGTGCTGAAGTGGCTGGACGGCAGCTGTTCGAGAAGCTGCGCAAGATCCACATCACCAATCCACGGCGGAACTGGTTCGAGGAGATGTGGCCTGCTCTGAAGGCCCATCATGACACCCCCACTCCGGGCGGTTTGTCCCCTCACCAGATTCTGTTTGGCAGGGACCCCCTGGGTAGGGGACTTCCCTTGTCTGGTGATGGCATGGCTATGGATGCCAAGGAGTTCTTCGCGCGGCAGGAGCAAACGGCGCGGGACATCCGCCAGCAGCTTGAGAAGGAGCATGCTGAGCGTCAGAAGTCCGCCCCGAGCTCGACAGCGCAGAAGTTCAGGGTGGGAGACCCGGTGTGGGTGATCAGACCCCGCCCCATGGGCACCCACCGCACCAAAACCTGGTTCACACCCGGCGAGGTGGTCCGCAGGATTGGTGAGGACACTTACCGCATCAAGGTCGGTCACGGACAGTTTCGGGAGCGCCACGAGAGTCAACTCCGTGTGCGGGAACCCGACCTCCGTGGCCGACATGTGTCCCTGGACTACGCCAAACATGAGGCCGATTCGGACGACGACTATGCTGAGCAGGACGACTATACTGTCGAGAAGATCCTGGCTCAGCGTCCGAAGGCCTCAGCACCCGGGGGTCTGGAGTTCAAGGTTCGTTGGCGAGGCTATGGGCCGTCCCACGACACCTGGGAACCCGTCTCCTCGTTTGTGCCGCGGGTCAATACTCCCTTCATGGAGTACATCCGCAAGCACACGACCAAGATCCACGTTTCGGACTTGGCAGCACTCACCCGGGCGATTGCAGCCAGGGGTGCCTGATCAGCGCCCTGAGCTCTCCCCTGATGTGTTATGAGTGCTTGTGAGGCCGACGAATCGTCCCTTACTTGCTTGCTCTCTTCCATCTTTCGGTGACAGAGTGGCCATATACCCCCCCCTGCTGAATCCAGAGGAGGATGGCCCCTCTCTTCTTCTGTTCGTCACTCACCCCCCCTGCTGAATCCTTGGGAAACCAGGTAGGGCGACTGACCTTCATATTTCTGAGCTCTTGGGGCCTTGAAGCCCATACGTCGTTGCGCAACGGATGCCGCTGTCATCGGCATTGCGATTTTTTGGTGTGTGGTCTGGTTCCATGGCATTTTCGGAATCCAGACCAGTCGACGTGTGTCTCGAGACTATATATGCCTGAACTCAGGCGTTATCCTGTCCATCCTCCTGCATTTGCCTTATCCTGAACGTGGCGTGGTTTGGCACTCTGTCCAGAGTGTGTTTACACGCCTATTTACCCAAATTGTTGCTTGTTTTTCTGCCCTCCAGGATATGTGCATCTGTATGTTAAGTGTCATCAGCCCATCGCTGAGGGATGGACTGTTTTTCACCACGAATCGGGTACAGAGGCGCCTTGAGTCGCCGTGTACATATCCTTACAGCCTGGTCCAGCCTGGACCAGTACTTGATTACAGATTCTACTGTTTGAGTGCCCGTGATACCGTGTTGCCCTATTCGCTGTGATGTGTGGGGATCCTGATGGCGCGGGGCGGGAAGCCCAGTTGCCTGACTACACTCCCAGCGGTCCGCCACTGTCAGTCCCAGTGTGAGCCTACCGATTTGCAGACGCACTTGCATTCGGATGGCGGCCTCCGTTGCTCCTGACCTCGGTCAGTCTGCCTGGGAAACTGGTGGTTTGAGGAGTCGACGCCTCCGCCCACACTGCATGAGGACTCCCTCATGTATGGCCTTCGTGGCAGTAGGGCGAGGGAAAAGACGGCCTTGATGCCCGATCCCTTCAGGAGGAGTTCCCTTACGATTTGGGGTTCGTAAGGAGTTCGACTATGGCACTCTGGACTCGCGTCGTATGGATATGGACATGGTGCGCCCGAGGAAGGACCCGTGGGGACTCTCCCCAGTCGGCGGGCCTTGGGAAGCTTGGGGTAGCCTGATGGATCTTTGTGGTCGCTCTCGACTTGTGGGGCCACCTCGGCCGTCGTGTGACGCCTATGTTGGCCGTGTATGCCACTGCCACTGTGGTGGTGACCGTAGCAGCCGGCACCCGGTGCGCCTGGTATGGGTTAACGGGTCCCTTGGATGCCGAACAATCGGCGCCAGGACCCGGGACTTGATACTTGATACTATACATGTGCTACGAGCTGTTACAGCAGCATACCTATCCCACTGTGGGATACCTATCTTACTGTGACTTACTGAAGTGAGGATGTGACACCCCCCCCCCTTTCAGGGAGTGGTCCTGGGTACCCGCTGCCATGCGTGGGTGTTATCGAGCCCCCCCAGGGTTTGCTCTAAGGAGGGGGGTGAAGCGGTACCCAGAACCCCATGGCCAGGTTACGGCATACAACCGGTCTCCGGTCCACTAACCCCATGCACGGCGTGTTCCGTGCCGTGAAGCCCCGCATCGGCAACCGATGCACCACCAGCGGAGATTTGTGTATCAGAATATCAGGAATCAACAGGGTTTTATTTTCATATTGTTTCCGTCAATTTTTACGCTTCCGTTCTGATACTCACTGTTTTGACTGCTGGCGGTTGGTTCGCGACTTTACCGTAACCGCCAGTTTAACTGTTTATAATGGAAATTTTAACGCTATCCGTCACGAAGGCTCCAAAGTCGCCAGGAACTGCATGGATGCTTCCGCAATTTTCATAATTAATACTCGCAATTTTAATCCGAATTTTTCAGGATGTCGAAATCGGATTTTCGACTTCGACATCCCCGCACTTGATTTGACCTCTTTCGAGTGGACCTACGTGCTTCCCTATGCACGAATCAACTTCCCTTTTATCTTGCCCTCCATTTGACTCAGAGATATGGGCAAAACAAAGTTGATTCGTGAGGCCACTTGTGAGGGTCATATCTCGTGCCGCTTGCGAGTATTGACGATAAGGAAACTTGGGATGTATTCACAATACTCCCTACGTAATTTAGGAAGCTTCATATGCCTTCCGTTTCTACGCATGCGCGCTAGGGTAATGGATCATGGTCAACAGGGTAGAGTTTGCGTTATAACTCTTTGGCCATGATATTGCGTGCGTTAAGATAACTTTCGAGTGTAGCGCGCAAGTGTTGGTGTTGCATAGGAACTCTCCTTGAGTTCCTATGAGCGATTGACACAAAGTTATGCCCTTGGAGGGGCATGACATATCGTGGTGGGAGCTACCTTTTGGGGCAATATGTGGTATGTGCCATGTGTTGTGTTGCGTGCCCATTTGGCGGGTCCATTGCTCCAAGCCGAACCCGCCAATGGACCTCATATTGTGCAAGCCCCTTCTCCATACTCCCTACGGTCAATTGCAAGCCTAACCTTCGTGAAGGGAAGCTTGTGTGGTGAACCCGAAGCGATGCGTTGGGAGCAAAGTGTGTGTTTTGCAATTTTCCATATTTTCATGTGCCCACTTGGGAAGTAGCGCTCGTAACCTTTCAAGGCGCCCCAAGTGGAGCACATATGTGGGATCGGAGGTCATTGGTGTCAAGTCATTGTGTTTAGAAGGATTAAATGATTGCACGATCCAAGCCGAAGATATTATAATATAATTATGCACCTTTCAAGGCACTTTTGTGTGTGCTTGTGCCAATTTTGCCATTTTTGGCCCGTCATGATGTCAAGTGGCGACCGTGTATCTCAACGTTGCGCTCGATTGACATCATGACCTAAGTATGATATGAAGGTACATACTTCGGTGCCCAACATATCTTGGACCCGGCGAATAACTCCTCTTAGGCTTGGCATACCGTGGCCGCCATGTTGGCGATTTGGGACTTTCCCAAATCATGGGCTCACTTGGCGACCCTGCCATTCCCAATATCGGAGGAGTTGGGCGACGCCCAAAAGATATGTTGGACCAATATGACTTGATACCAATCCTATGGCACACTCCGGTCCGAGTCGGGCATGTGCCTCATTTGCCCCAACCATGAGTGTGCGCATTTTTGGCCATTTTGAGCAATTTTCCACTTTTGCTGCCCGCCGTGCACTATGTTCTAACCCACGTGCACGCCGGACGCATGGACCAATGGACCATATATGACATGGGTGTTATGGGTAATGGTCCCCATGGTCCACACACTACGTGGGCGGAGCGGAGCCGCCTTCGTTAAGGCGCTAGGCCAAATTGAGTATGGGCAATTTTGCCATTTTGGCATTTGAGGACCCAATTGGGATCATCACCACGCCAAGCGGCATGGAGATCTATGAGAGCCAAAGGCATGGGAGTCTCAGTTGGACTCCTGGTGAATGGCGTATGGAATGGCGGATCCGATCTCCAAGCCGGCGTGGAGATATACTATTGGGAGCACACCGAATTTTGGCTCATTTCAAGCAGCCAAAATGACCCAATTTTGAGACCCCAATTTCCCCCTTCCGTGTGGTCAATGGGCGGCCCCATTTCTCTAAGCCCCTAGGGAGCCCGGACCTAAATCCAAGTTGTACACTCAGATATAAGTCCTAGGTCCTGCCTCCTACCCTGTGGGCCATTGGCCTTACCTTGGCCGGGCGAGCCACGCGTGGAAATGACGCCAATTTTGGTGATTTTGGCATCATGACCCCACTTGACTCATCCGTGTTGCCCTGATGCCGGGACCTCAGAGGGAACCAGGTTGGGTGAGGGCTCCAGGGAGTTCGTACTCGAAGGGCATAGGGTCAGTTGCCTCGTCCCTACCTCTGGCGGGTCTGGACGAGGGGTCAATTTTGGAGTTTTTTAAGCTAATTTCAGTTTGGGCTGAAACAGCCCATTTTCAGCTACCAACTCCTGAGAGATAATGGCGGGGCCATATCTCTGGCTCAGAGTGGAGTTGGGACCTGCCATTAAGGGAGCATAGGGAGCTACTGTCGATTGACCTTGGAGTACCTTGGTTTCTAGGAACTCGCCTGTGGCTAGGTAGGATACCTCTCCCATTGGCAGGGTTTCAGGGTCCGGACTGAGCAGGGCATGGGTTGTGTTTGAGCCCCTGCCCCCATCAGCCACTGAGAGGGTCGGACCTGGGATTGGGATATGAGTTGGGACTGAGTGTCTATGGTCCTGTGATGCCCTTACCCCAGTCCAGCCTTAACCCCATGTGTACATATCCTGATGTGTTGCTGTACATACTTTCGTTCCCTCTTTGCAGAGTGGCAAGGATTCTGAAACGCTTTGTCACATGACAACGCATTGATGCCCTTGTGAGCGTAGTGCTTTGCCTGCCTGCTCACTTGCGTGTGTCCACCGCAGCGTCCCGTGGCCGGCCCCCCACGGGAACGCGTCATCATGGCCAATGAATTGTAACGCAAACTCTACCCTCTTGACCATGATCCATTCCACTAGCGCGCACGTGTGGAGACGCAAGGCATATAATGCTTCCTATATTACGTCGGGAGTATTGTGAATACATCCCACGTTTCCTTATCGTCATTGCTCGCAAGCGGCACGAGATATGACCCTCACAAGTGGCCTCACGAATCAACTTTGTTTTGCCCGTATCTCTAAGACAAATGGAGGGCAAGATAAAAGGAAAGTTGATTCGTGCATAGGGAAGCACGTAGGTCCAATCGAAGGAGGTCAAATCAAGTGCGGGGATGTCGAAGTCGAAAATCCGATTTCGACATCCTGAAAAATTCGGATTAAGGTTGCGAGTATTAATTATGAAAATTGTGGAAGCCTCCATGCAGTTCCTGACAACTTTGGAGCCTTCGTGACGGATAGCGTTAAAATTTCCATTAATTACAGTTAAACTGGCGGTTACGGTAAAGTCGCGAACCAACCGCCAGCAGTCAAAACAGTGAGTATCAGAACGGAAGCGTAAAAATTGACGGAAACAATATGAAAATAAAACCCTGTTGATTCCTGATATTCTGATACACAAATCTCCGCTGGCGGTGCATCGGTTGCCGATGCGGGGCTTCACGGCACGGAACACGCCGTACATGGGGTTAGTGGACCGGAGACCGTAACCTAGCCATGGGGTTCTGGGTACCGCTTCAGAAGGACACGTGCTCGCAGTGGCACGTAACGTGCTTTCCGCCAGATTCAGCGCATCCCGCGGTTCCCGGCACCTCAGACTCATCGCCCATAGGCGTATCGCCTATGGCGTCCGTCTCTGGGCCCGTGTGCCGGGGCACAGGTGCCGTCCGGGCCCTGGCTGGCCTCTCCAAGCCCTCGGCGTCGTGCTGCAGGGCGGGCTCGGGGACTGTATGCGCCCTGGCGATCGGCGCGGACATCTCTGGCTCCGAAGGTGGCTCGTGGGCTGTCCGGTAGCCCTCGGAGTGCCCCTCGGATTCCCACAGCCTGACCGGGCTGGGGTCCGTGTCCATAGCCCCGGCGTCCCTTGCCGCGGACTTGGGTGACCCGCGCTTCCGGTAGCGCCGGGCCCGTCCTCCACTGCTGCCTGAATGGCATGCCTCATCAGAGTCCTCCGCGGCGGAGCGGAGGTTGCATGCCTTTCGGCAGCGACGCTCACACATGGAGACGAGGTCCTCCATGTCACGTCCTCCTCTTCCCGAGTGTCGTTCTTCTCTTCGGGCTTCAACTTCCGGAGTTCGCCATGCTCTTGAACGTCTCGGTCCTTCTATGGCTCTGATCTCCGGCGTGGTCTCCACCGAGTCCACAATACGCACCCGGGGCGTACTTGGGCAGGGCTCATAAGGGCCCAAGTCCCCGGGTCGCCGGTAGGTAGGGGCAGCAGGTAAGCCTCTGCTACCATAAAGAAGGTCCCTACCAGGACCGGCCCCCGCTGTGCCCCTTCCGCCTGTAATCCCCGCTGACTTGCTCCGGATCAATGCTTGCATTTATCAAAATCCAGGGTCCAAAACCAAAAATATAGAAAATAGAAAATACAATCCTCCTTCAACCCTGAATGGCAACCAGATCCCACAAGTATGGCAATAACCCAATTCACAATCCAAATCAGGCTGCGGGCTTTCGTTCAGCACACCGGTATTCCCACGGTGGCGGGCATGTACAAGAATTGCACCAAGGAAGAAAGCCCTGAAATTGGCATATGAACACATATGAAGCAAAGTTGGGGAGAGATGGAAACTTACACAATCACAGCCATAGACCCATCATTCCCTGGACTCAAGACCTTCCCTTGACTCACCAACATGATGCCCTGAACCCAGTCCAATAAGATGGCTAAATGCCATATGTCAAAAGTCAATACACAAACCCCAAAAATGTGTTCACTCCCAAGCCTCTAAATCCTAGCCCAATAGGGGAGGTGGCGTGTCATGGCCTAGAGTGGCACTCAGGACCATGCCCCACCCTGACATAAACTTGGTTGGACTTGGAGTCGAATGGGCTTAGAGAAATGACCTATGAGTTTGAACTCATAACATGCCAAAAAACTGCCAATTCACATCATATTGGCCATATGCACAAAATATGCCCAAAATTGAAGTTACTACTTATCCGAAGGCTCAAAGCATGCATGGAATCGAAGTCTAGTATTCATGGAGGATAGAGACCAAAGGCCAATGCCCATGTACATCCCCATTTCACCTTCGAAACCCCTTCGGATATGGGCGCCACGCACTGCCCAAGTCAGCCCATGATCTTGAGACCAAATCTTGTGATCCTTCGTGCGCCAAGCCAAATTGAGTACGCGATTCGGCATATGGTGGTGTTCAACTCCGAAGCATATGCCAACATATGAACAACATACCATGGTTCGACTCCCCATAGGCTTCTTGCTGTTAGCTGACCAGGTGAGTACACAAAACGCAAAAATGAGCAAAAATTGAGGTCAAAAACATGAAAATATGACCAAATACAAAGTTGTCATGATAGTATATCTCTATGCTCACCCATGATATCCGCTCATGGTTCAATACACAAATGATTGGAACCATTTGCGAACAATTCCCCCACTTGGATCCCCAATCAGGCGCATGGAGATACCTTCGCCACTAATATCTACATGCCCCATGAAAATGGGAGTGCACCCATGGATCTCTTTGTCAAACATACCATGAGCAATACATACGCGGTAGACTTGGTCTAGCGCTTTGAATTCCACAATTGGGACATGGGCAAAGCCCTTGTCACGTATGGCTCCCCATTTCTTCGGCCACACGAAGATATATAACATGGGCGTGAGCATATCAAACATATACCATGCATACAACACATACCCTCAAAATATGGCTCCCACCATGATATGTCATGTCCCTCCATTGACATAACTTCACGTTAAAAATACGTGGGAACCCAAGGAAAGTTGCTATGCAACCCCAACACCCATGCGGCACACTCGAAAGTCGCATTAAAATATTCGGTTGCACGGTCCAAGAGTTATATATCACTTTATACCCTCTTGACCCTTTTCCCTTGCTACACCGGGCATGTGCACACACCAAAGGCGTCTGATGCTTCCTAAATTAAGTTGAGACCACGGCAGTTCCAACCCAACCTTTCTTATTCTCATTCCTCACACTCGCGCGTAGATATGGCTCTTCAAAGTGATCCCACGATTCGCTTTTGTTTCCCTTATATCTCCAAGTCAAATGGGTGGCAAGTATAAGGGAAACCTGATTCGGGCATAGGGAAAGGAGTATGACCAATCGAAGAAGTCCAAATCAAGTGCGGCGATGTCGAAGTCGAAAATCCGATTTCGACATCACGAAAAATTCGGATTAAAGTTTCGAGTGCTTATTTAGAAAAATGCGGAAGCAACGAACCCTTTACAGATGAAATCTGACCCTTCAGAAACGTTTCCGCCAAAATATCTGGAAATAACAGTTAACCAATCGGTTAACGCAAAATCGCGAGCCAACTGACAGTCGCCGATACATTGACCATCAGAACGAAAGGCTGAAAAATTACGGAAACATTATGATAGTAAAACCCTGTTGATTCCTGATATTCCGATATATAAATCTCCGCTGGCGGTGCCTCGGTTCTGAATATGGCCGCTCATAGCCAGAATGGCCAAACCTATCACACTATCACATCGGATTAGTCCAGGTGGATGGGAGAGTATGATATCAGCCAATGGCGGCTTGCCGGCACATAGATACACACCCCAAGTGACCCCAAGATGGCCACGGGGGTCCGAACCGGCCTCAGTGGGGCGACATGGACGAGGATGACGACATGGACTTCGACATCACGAAGAAGCGCCCATCCTCGAACCCACCGAGGCGACCCGGCGGAGACCCACCAGGACCCCCTGGCGGAGGACCATCAGGACCCCCTGGAGGACGCCCACCAAGTGGACCCCCTGGAGGCGGACCACCGGGCGGGGGAGGACCCTCTGGACCGGGCGGACCCGGCAGAGGCCCTCCTAGAGGACCCCCTGGAGACCCCGACGACCCACCAGGGAACGGCGACCCGGATTCCACTGGGCGGTGGATTGTCTACCTCCGCAGGAGGGTCCAGTCCCTCGAGCGCGAGGTAGACATGGGCAAGGGCGAGATGACTCGCATCGCCAGGGTCGCCGCGCGCGCTCAGAGGGAGCTGGACATCGCCAAGATCGAGATGGTCAAGAGCTCCCAGGTCGCCACCGCCACCCAGAAGCTGTTGGACATCGCCAGGGGCGAGACCAGGTCGCTGAACAAGGTCATCAGCGGCCTGCAGCGGAGGCTGGACGCGCTGGAAGCCCGTGGGAGCGTCGGCAGCGACCACCCACCCCTGGAGTCTGGCTCGTCGGACGACGGCTGGGGACCCGGACCAGGTCCAGGCAGACCCCACGCCCCCAGCGGAGCCCCCAGGAGTCGCCCCAGCGCCAGTGCCCCCTCTCTCACCGCCCCCTCTCACCACAGCGCGGGCCGCCGCAACGAGCGCGAGCCGCCCGGCAGTGGCAGTGAGGATTGGCGTGATGAGTGGCTCAGCGCGGAGTACCGCAACCGCCGTGCTCCACCGCGGACACCGGTACGCCCTCGGCGCCCCCCACCAGCCCCGGAGCCAATCCCAATGGCTGGTGGACTTTATGGTGGACTCAGGGATGAGGTCCCCAGAGGACACGTGGAGTGGGATGTCGGCGAAGGTGAGGACCTGGACCTGGACCTGGAAGAGTTCGACATCTCCCTGCCGTGTGGTGTACGACGGGAGGCCGCTGAACGCAGCCGCCGGCGCCGTGATGAAGAGGCATACATGGAAGGAGTACGGCGTGAACATCTAGGTTCAGCGTACATGGAGGAACCACGGCGTAGCCACATGGATACCGCCGAGGAGATGGAAGTGGCAGCCGTGGGAGTCCGTGGGAGAGGCCGATGGGAACCTCGGTCAACCTCGCGGCCGGCGTTCATGGTCTCTAAGGCGGCGGATGCCGCCGTGCGGGACGACTTGAAGGACATCAAGCCCCCCATGTACGATGGCAACCCCCTCAACCTCGACCGCTTCTTGGAGAAGCTGGACGATTGGGGGGTGACCGTTACTGAGGACATGGATCCCGCAGATGCGGAGAAATATGTCTTCAGACGGTTCAGGTACCGCCTGCAAGAAGTGCTCAAAGAGTTATACTTCGTGGCGACCAAGGAGGGGAAAATCAAGACCCTCAAGGAAGCCAAAAAGTGGCTCAACGAGCAGGAGCGGGTGGACGTTCCGCAGGCGGCTGCCAAGCGGTGGAAGTCCATCAAGCTTCAGCATGATGGACGGGAGATCCGCCTACGGGACTGGCGAGACTTCCGAGCGCAATACACCCTCTTCCGCCGCAACGTGGAGGACTGGAACGAGGGTGACGAGCAGGCTTGCCTGCTCTCCATGCTGCCGGAAGCATGGATCAAGAGGTTCACCAAGGAGGAAGCCAAGAGGGCCAAGTCCAATCACACGGTCAAGATGATGCTCCCCAAAGAGTATCATACGATTGTGGTGGCTTGGACAAGGAAGAACGTGGCCCGGGATGTCAAACGGCACTCCCTGCGGAACGCTCTCCTCATCACCGTCTCGGGCGATCGCGAGAAAACCGCGATGTGGCCCCTTGACGAGTGTGACGTGAGCGGCCAGACAATCCGTCTGCAGGCCATCCTGGCGCGGATGAGCTGCAACAAGATCCTGGAGTGGGTTTGAGAGGAGATGCTCAAGGAGTACCGTAACCTCCACCACACCCGTGAGTTGAGGCCCGGCGACCGTGACGTCAACTACGTTGGCGAGGGGCCTGGCGGGGAAGCTGCCATGGACCCAGCAGGAGCCGATGGCGATGAAGCTCTCGTCGACGATGACGACGACGATGAGCCCGCCAGGAAGGCCGTTTGTGCCTTTGTGGCCCACAACGGCGCGGGGAGCAACCGGGGAAGCTGGAAGCCCCTGCAGCCGTGTTGGAAGAAGAAGGAGAAGAGGGACCCTCGCCGCATTGGCGACCCCCCGCTGTCCTTTGGGGAGTTCATACGAGCTCACCCTCAGGGCTGTTTCGTGTGTTATGGGAGGAAGAAAGGCTTCAACCATGACCACCGAACATGCCCCACCCACCAGGCCGACACGGAGGCCTACAAGAAGGCGCACGGGTCGAAGAAGCGTGCACCCGCGGGTATCCGGGAGGCCAAAGTGGAGGTGGACAAGGACGAGCTCTCCAAGCTGATGTCGGTGGGGACCGAGTTGGCCAAGGAGATCCAGGAGATCAAGAGGAACTGGGTCCCCAGGTCGGACAACAAGAACAAGGAGAACAACCAGAAGGACCAGAACAAGGACAAGGACAAGAAGCCTAGGAATAGGAGGAAGGAGGGTGTCAACGAGGTTGATGCGGAGGAGAATACCCCTACTTCCACAACCGACGCCCCCTAGCGGAGCCCCTGCAGCCAAGGGCCCCAGCTAGGGCGGTCGCAGGATGGTGTCGTGGGAAGCGCCACACCATCCCAATCGGGAGTCGGTAAGCACAAAGGGATTGCCGCGGGCGGAAGGCCCAGTCCGGCACCCAGTCGCGGTGGCGGGGTGAGGGCAAGTGAAGGCACGAACCCTTGCGCCCGTCCATCCTTCGCGACCAAGAACGTGTTTGATGTACTTCAAGATCTATCCGAGAGTATCGGAGGATCACCTGGACCGCAGCTGGATGCCGCAGATGGGCAGCCTGAGCCCATTGTCCACGACCTGCACCAGTCGCTTGTTGAGCTTCTGGAACGGCCGGAGGTCCTGAGCTTGCACGCCGTGCGCCGTGTTGGGCGTGGGCGGCAGTTGCACCTTAAGGTCCGTGCCTTAGGCGGGGAAGTGGAAAAGGTCTTTGACGTGTTGGTCGACACGGGAGCACAGGTCAGCTTGGTCAAGGCTGGCCTACTTCCACCAGAGTGTTTGACCGACAGTCGGAAACCTGTCAGGCTGAAGGTGGCGAACGGCCAGTACATGGTGGGAGGCACGAAGGAAGCGGTCATCGGGCTGCAGTTCGTGAACCATCGTGAGCTGAGTCGCCCGGACCTCGGCAAGGAAATCCTCTTCCAAGGTCCCTTCTACGAGGCCGAGATGGACTGGGACATGATCGTTGGGTACGACTTCATGATGGAGACGGACTCCGGCGTCCTCCCGGCCCAGGCCTCCATGACCCTGTACCGGGACGACCAGCTCTGGTGGCTTTCGTCACCTGAGCACCATGTGGAATGCCAATGGATCCACCCGGAACGCAATCAGCTCGAAGTGGCCGCGCTGGACACTGAGCCCACTTGCTAGCAAACCAGGAGTACGGCGTAATGCCGGAAGTGGCGAGCCGAGTGGTCGCGGACCTGGGAGCTTCGGATCTGGCCCTGGATGCGTTCTCTTCAGGAACCTCCGCCCATCTGCGGGTTTGTGAGAAGTACTGGAGCGCACAGGACTCCGCGTGGAAGAAGCACTGGGGTCCGCATCAGGGATTGATGTGGATCCATTGCCCCCGTTGGGACATTCCAAGAGCGATAGCGAAGATTCGCAAGGACCGCTCCAAGGCAGTGCTGGTTGTTCCTATGGGATGCACCAAGGAGGAAACTACCCGACATTGGGTAGTCTCATTGACCAACATGGCCTTAAACAAGGTCGTCCTACCGGCTGGAGAGAGTGTCTATCAGGACGCTAAGGGACAGCCTCTGCCACCCCAGAGAAGGCCAACGGAATTCCACTATGTGGATGGGGGCCTTGATCAGGCCGATACCACGGATTTCGTGTTTGTCAACCGCATCATAGCGGAGCCATGGCGGCAATGCTTTGCGGTTCCCCCTGTTGACATCGGAGAACCGGAGGACCCCCTCACTGAAGAGGAGTTGGATCTGGTTCAGGGGTATATGGATCAGCCCTTTCACGACTGGGGAAGCCAGCGTGAGGGCAAAGGCCAGGACAAAGCCTGGTGGGAAGTGGACTCGATCGTCTCTGGTTCCTATGATGGGGACACCTTCGTACGGAGGGTGCTGGACCACTTGTCCAGCCAGGACGAGCCAATCGGCGGGAACCCACCCACCTACGGCGATCTATTCCGGGGCAAGACCAGAGATGGCCCTTTGGGCCACCTGGGAAGACCGCCTGAGCCGAAACCGAGCGGGGTCGCTACCTCTCAAGTAAGCTCAGTGGTCCAGGTGCCCGGAAACGCCAAGGCGGAGTCCGATGATTGCCCCAAGATCCAGGCATTGAGGGCCAGGCTGAAGCAGAAGTATGGGGACACCTTCTTCAGCGGAAAGCCTGTGATTCCCCCACCGGTGCGTGGACCGTATGGCGAGGCCAAGATACGACTGAAGCGGGACCCCGTGTGTATCGGCACCGGGAATTTGCCCTGAGGGGCGAGAGGAAGGAGGCCATGGAGACGATCCTCCGTGACTTCATCCAGAGAGGGTGGCTCGAACCGTGCCACTCCGAATGGGCCTCTTCGTGCTTCGTCGTCCCCAAGAAGGTGGCCGGTGAGTGGCGGCTCGTGGTCGACTACCGCGGCCTAAACGCCCAAACGCAGCATGACAGCTATACGCTGCCCCTCATTGAGGACATGCTGCAAAAACAACACCGGCGGAGGATCTTCACGGTGATTGACCTGAAACATGGTTATCATCAGATGCCTCTCGCCGAGGAGTCCCGTGCCTGCCCAGCCATGAGCACCCCACTTGGACCTCTCCAGTGGAAGGTGATGCCCATGGGCGTTACCAACGGCAATGCGGCTTTTCAGCGGATGCTGGAGAAACTGCTTGAGCCGGTGCGTGACTGTGCGGACCCCTTAATGGACGACGTGATCATCGCGTCCGGAGACCCCAGTATGAGCTACGAGGAGCTCCTGGAGGCACATGAGAGGGACGTAACTCGTGTGCTTGACCTGTTGGTTCAGCACAAACTCACGGGCAGCAGTGACAAGGCCACCATTGCGGTTAGCGAGGTGGTCTTCGCTGGCCACGTAGTCGGGAACGGGCAGCGAAAGCCCATACCTGGCAAAGTGGCTGCAATTGAACACTGGGAAAACCCCAAAACGGTCTCTGAGCTACGGGCGTATCTGGGGTTCTGCAACTACTACTCGGGGTATATCAAGATGTATGCTGAGTATGCAGCCCCCATGACGACCATGCTCAAGGGCAACCGAGAAGAGACCAAGAAAGGGTCCAAGAAGGCTCTGGTCTGGACTGCTGAGTCCGACCGTGCCTTTGAGGGGATGAAGCAGGCGCTGCTATCCGCAGTGGGTCTGTGCCTCGTGGATCCCGACCGAGGGTTCGTCCTGCGCACTGATGCTTCCGACTACGCCGTTGGCGCAGTGTTGGAACAAGTGCTTGACGATGGGAGGCACGTTCCCGTGGCTTTCTGGAGCTGAGTCCTGGCGGAAGGCCAGAGACGGACGTGGACGCCCCGAGAAAAGGAGGCGTATGCCCTCGTCATGGCTCTCGGGAAATGGGCTGGGTACATAGCCCTCCATCCCGTCACCGTCTGGACCGACCATCAGAGTCTGCAGTCGTGGCACAAGGAGCACGTGGACACCCCCTCTGGTCCCGCGTCCCCACGGGCAAGATGGCATGAGACCTTGGCCAAGTTCGACCTCGCGGTTGTGTATATTCCTGAAAAGGACAACACCGTGGCGGACTGTCTCAGTAGGTGGGCCTATCCCGCCAGCAAGGGCATGACGGATATCTCTGCCCACGGCGATGAGGCTGAGACAGCTGAAGCCAAGAAGATCATTGAAATGGAGCGCCTGATGGAGGAGGAGGGTGTTAAATGCTTCGTCGTCATGGCTGCGGATGCCCCCCTCGGAACAAGGATGGGCAGAGCGGTCAGAGTACCCACCCCTGATGGAGCTGAGTCCGACAAGCACCTCTTCCCTGAGTCTTGCCTCCAGGACGACTGGACCGACGACCACGCCAAGTCTGAGGCCTTTGCGGCCGAGTATAGGGCTGTGACCGACCCTGATGACGGGCAGAAGTGGCCAAAGGGGCTGATCGAGGAAGATGGCAAGCTCTACCGGAATGGTAAGCTGCTAGTACCAGAGTCCCGAGTGCTCGAGCTATGTGAAGCTTGGCACCACCACATGCTGCACCCAGGGGTCAAGAAGCAAGCCCTTGACATGCAGCGCCGGTTCGAGATCGACCAGATCAATCTCTACACCGCCATCAAGAAGGTCAGGAAGGGTTGCTCGGTCTGTCAGGCCTGCAATCCCGACAACCGGAACGTCAAGGGGGAAGCCCAATGGACCCCGGCCCCTGACCAGCCCATGGAGAGCGAGGCCATGGACGTCTTCTCCATGCCCGAAGTTCACATTGGCAAGGAGACCTTTGACTGTGTGGTTCTTTGTGTGGATCGCCACAGTGGCTACGTAGTAGCCGTTCCGGCACGCAAAAAGGGGTTGCTTGCCAAGGAAGTGGCAGTCATGATGATTCGTCATTGGCTGACCGTTTTTGACATTCCCTGCACCATTTGCAGTGACCGAGGGCCCCAGTTTACTGGTGGCTGGTTCAAGGCTATGTGTTCCCTTATGGGAATACGTCATGCCAAGAGCGTCGCCTATCTCAGCCGGTCTAACGGCCGGGCTGAAGTTGCTGGACGGCAGCTGTTCGAGAAGCTGCGCAAGATTCACATCACCAATCCACGTCGGAACTGGTTTGAAAAGATGTGGCCCGCTCTGAAGGCCCATCATGACACCCCCACTCCGGGTGGTTTGTCACCTCACGAGATTCTGTTCGGCAGGGACCCCCTGGGTCGGGGACTTCCCTTGTCTGGTGATGGCATGGCCATGGACGCCAAGGAATTCTTCGCGCGGCAAGAGCAAACGGCGCAGGACATCCGCCAGCAGCTCGAGAAGGAGCATGCTGAGCGTCAGAAGTCCGCCCCGAGCTCGACAGCGCAGAAGTTCAGGGTGGGAGACCCGGTGTGGGTGATCAGACCCCGCCCTATGGGCACCCACCGCACCAAGACCTGGTTCACACCCGGAGAGGTGGTCTGCAGGATTCGTGAGGACACCTACCGCATCAAGGTGGGTCATGGACAGTTCCGGAAGCGCCACGAGAGTCAACTCCGTGTGCGGGAACCCGACCTCCGTGGCCAACATGTGTCCCTGGACTATGCCGCACATGAGGCTGATTCGGACGACGACTATGCTGAGCAGGACGACTATACCGTCGAGAAGATCCTGGCTCAGCGTCCGACTGCTTCGGCACCCAGAGGCCTGGAGTTCAAGGTTCGTTGGCGAGGCTATGGGCTGTCCCACGACACCTGGGACCCCGTCTCCTCGTTCGTGCCACGGATCAATACCCCCTTCATGGACTACATCCGCAAGCACAAGACCAAGATCCATGTCTCGGACTTGGCAGCACTCACTGCAGCCAGGGGCGCCTGATCATCGCCCTGAGCTCTCCCCTGATGCAGTTTGAGCGCTTGTGTGGTCGACGGATCGTCCCTCACTTGCTTGCTCTCTTACATCTTTCGGTGACCTGCCATCAGAGTGGCCATATACCCCCCCCTGCTGAATCCAGAGGTGGATGGCCCCTCTCTTTCACCTCTATTCGTCACTCCCCCCCCTGCTGAATCCTTGGGAAACCAGGCTGGGCGACTGACCTTCACATTTTCTGAGCTCTTAGGGCCTTGAAGCCCATACGACGTTGCGCAACGGATGCCGCTGTCATCGGCATTGCGATTTTTTGGTGTGTGGTCTGGTCCCATGGCACTTGCGGGATCCAGACCAGTCTACGTGTGTCTGCAGACTATATATGGCCTGAACTCAGGCGTTATTCTGTCCACCCTCCTGCATATGCCTTATCCTAACCAGGGCGTGGTTTGGCGCTCTGTCCAGAGTGTGTTTACACGCCTATTACCCCGTTTATTGCTTACTTTTCTGCCCCCCCAGGATATGTGCATTTGTATGTCAGCCCATCACCGAAGTATGGACTGTTTTTCCCCCCCGATGGGATGCGAATCGACTACGAAGGGGCCCTGAGTCGCCGTATACATGCTCTTACGTAAGGTCCAGCCTGGACCAGTACCTAAGTACAGATTCTTCTGTTTGAGTGCCCGTGATACCGTGTGCCCTAGTGGCTGTGATGTGCTGAGATCCTGATGGCGCCAGGCGGGAAGCCCAGTTGCCTGAATGCACTCCCAGCGGTCCGCCACTGTCAGTCCCAGTGTGACCCTACCGACTCGCAGACGCACTTGCAGTCGGGTGGCGACCTCCGGTGTTCCTGACCTCGGTCAGTCTGCCTGGGAAACTGGTGGTTTGAGGAGTCGACGCCTCCGCCCACACTGCATGGGGACTCCCTCATGTATGGCCTTCGTGGTAATAGGGCGAGGGAAAAGACGGCCTTGATGCCCGATCCCTTAAGGAGGAGCTCGTTCGGCTGTACCACTCTGGACTCGCGTCGTCGATATGGACATGGTGCGCCCGAGGAAGGACCCGTGGGGACTCTCCCCCAGCCGGCGGGCCTTGGGAAGCTTGGGGTAGCCTGATGGATCTTTGTGGTCGCTTTCGACCTGTGGGACCACCTCGGTCGTCGTGTGACGCCTATGTTGGCCGTGTATGCCACTGCCACTGTGGCAGTGACCGTCGCAGCCGGCACCCGGTGCGCCTGGTATGGGTTAACGGGTCCTTTGGATGCCGAACAATCGCCGCCAGGACCCGGGACTTGATACTTGATACTGTACTTGCAGTTAGTAACAGCTACAGCACCGTACCTGTCTTACTGTGGGATTTGAGCAGCCTAACCTGCGAATCAGCCTGAAGTGAGGATGTGACACCCCCCCCCTTCAGGGGATGGTCCTGGGTACCCGCTGCCATGCGTGGTGTTATCGAGCCCCCCCCCCAGGGTTTGCTCTAAGGAGGGGGGTGAAGCGGTACCCAGAACCCCATGACCATGGTGGGGTATACAACCGTCCCTTGCCGTAAAGCCCCCGTGACGGCATTCCGGCCACTTGGGGCATGTTACCATGTACCGGCAAACTGCCATTTGCTGGTATCTTACTATTTCACTCCAATCTGCCCCGCACCGCCTTCGGCCGTCGATTCGGCAACCTAACCCTAACAACAGATGTAGGTAGGACGTGTTTGTGTGAGAGATCTGGGCATTTCAGCTAGTAGCGGCCGCATCGGCAACCGATGCGTCGCCCGCTGAGATTTACACATCAGAATATCAGGAATCAACAGGGTTTTATTTTCATATTGTTTCCGTAAATTTTCACGCTTCCGTTCTGATAATCAATGTTTTGACTGCTGGCGGTTGGCTCGCGACTTTAGCGTAACCGCCAGTTTAACTGTTATTTACAGACATTTTAGCGCAATCCGTGACGAAGACTCTAAAGTCTTCAGGAATTGCATTGATGCATCTGCAATTTTCACATTGTACACTCGCAACCTTAATCTTAATTTTCGACTTCGACATCCCCACACTCGATTTGACCTCTTTCGAGTGGACCTACGTGCTTCCCTATGCACGAATCAACTTTCCTTTTGTCTTGCCCTCCATTTGTCTTAGAGATATGGGCAAAACAAAGTTGATTCGTGAGGCCACTTGTGAGGGTCATATCTCGTGCCGCTTGCGAGGAATGACAATAAGGAAACATGGGATGTATTCACAATACTCCTGACGTAATTTAGGAAGCTTTATACGCCTTGCGTCTCCACACGTGCGCGCTAGCGTAATGGATCATGGTCAAGAGGGTAGAGTTTGCGTTATAACTCTTTGGCAATGATATTGCGTGCGTTAAAATAACTTTCCAGTGTAGCGCGCCAGTGTTGGTGTTGCTCAGGAACTTTTCTTGAGTTCCTATGAGCGATTGACACAAAGTTATGCCCTTGGAGGGGCATGACATATCGTGGGGGGAGCTACCTTTTTGGGCAGTATGTGGTATGTGCCATGTGTTGTATTGCGTGCCCATTTGGCGGGTTTGGCTAAGAGCGATACATCCACCAATCGACCTCATATTGCACCAGGGCCTTCCTCATACTCCCCACGATCAATTGCAAGCCTAACCTTCGTGGAGGAAAGCTTGTGTGGCGATCCCAAAGCGATGCGTTGGGAGCAAGGTGTGTGTTTTGCAATTTTCCATATTTTCATGTGCCCACTTGGGAAGTAGCGCTCGTGACCTTTCAAAGCGCCCCAAGTGGAGCACATATGTGGAATCGGAGGTCATTCGTGTCAAGTCATTGTGTATAGAAGAATTGGTCGATTACTCAATCCAAGCCGAAGATATTATAATATGTTTGTGCGCCTTTCAAGGCCCTTTTGGGTGTTTTTTCGCCAATATTGCTGTTTTTTGCCTGTCATGGTGTCAAGTGGCGACCGTGTATCTCAACGTTGCACTCAATTGACATCATGACCCAAGTATGTTATGGGGGTACATACTTTGGTGCCCAACATATCTTGGACCCCGCGAATAACTCCTCTTGGGCTTGGCATACCGTGGCCGCCATGTTGGCGATTTGGGACTATCCCAAATCATGGGCTCACTTGGCGACCCTGCCATTCCCGAAACCGGAGGAGTTGGGCGACGCCCAAAAGATATGTTGGACACATATGACTTGATACCAATTCTACGGCACACTCCGGTCCAAGTCGGGCATGTGCCTCATTTGCCCCAACCATGAGTGTGCGCATCTTCGGCCATTTTGAGCAATTTTCCACATTTTCGGCCCGCCGTGCACCATGTTCAGCTACCTCGTGCACGCCGGACGCATGGACCAATGGACCATATATGACATGGGTGTTATGCCTATTGGTCCCCATGGCTCACACACCACGTGGGCGAAGCGGAGCAACATTCGTGAAGGTGCTAGCCCAGAGTGAGTGTGGACAATTTTGCCATTTTGGCATTTGTGGACCCAATTGGGATTGTCACCCCGCCAACTGGAATGGAGATCTTTGAGAGCCAGGGGCATGGGAGTCTCAGTTGGAATCCCGGTGGATCGCGTATAGATGGGGGATCCGATCTCCAAGCCGGCGTGGAGATATACTATTGGGAGTACCACCGAATTTTGGCTCATTTCGAGCAGCCAAAATGACCCCCTTTTGGGACCCCAATTTCACCCCCCCGTGTGGTCAATTGGCGGCCCCATATCTCTATGCCCATGGGGAGCCCAGACCTAATTTCAAGTTGTGCACTCAGCCTCCTACCCTGTGAGTCAGTGGCCTTGCCCTGGCAGGGCATGCCATGCGTGAGAATGATGCCAAATTTGGTGATTTTGGCATCATGGTCCCACTTGACGAACCCGTGGTGCCCTGATGCCGGGACCTCAGAGGGAACCAGGTTGGGTGAGGGCCCCAGGAGGTTCGTAGTCGAAGGGCATAGGGTCAGTTGCCTCGTCCCTACCTCTGGCGAGTCCGAACAAGGGGTCAATTCTGGAGATTTTCGGAGCTAATATCAGCTTGGGCTGAAACAGCCCATTTTCAGCTACCAACTCCTAGGGGATAATGGCGGGGCCATCTCTCTGACTCAGAGGGGAGTTGGGACCTGCTGTTAAGGGAGCAGGAGGAGCCATCGTTGTCTGGTCTTGGACCCACTTGGTTCCCAGGACCTCCCATGTGGCTGGGTGGGACACCTCCCCCATTGGCAGGGTTTCAGGGTCCGGACTGAGCAGGGCATGGGTTGTGTTTGAGCCCCCGCCCCCGCCAGCCACTGAGAGGGTCGGACCTGGGATTGGGATATGAGTTGGGACTGAGTGTCTATTGTCCTGTGATGCCCTTACTCCAGTCCAGTCTTAACCCCATGTGTACATATCCTGATGTGTTGCTGTACATACATTTGTTCCCTTGTTTCAGAGTGGCAAGGATCCTGAAACGCTTTGTCACATGACATGAGCGAAATGATGCCCCTGTGAGCGTAGTGCTTTGCCTGCCTGCTCACTTGTGGGTGTCCACCGCAGCGTCCCGTGGCCAGGCCCCCCCACGGGAACGCGTCAGCAGCTTACCATGCCGGTAGAGCTTGCCATCTTCCTCGGTCAGCCCCTTAGGCCACTTCTGCCCGTCATCAGGGTCGGTCACAGCCCTATACTTGGCAGCAAAGGCCTCAGACTTGGCATAGTTGTCGGTCCATTCGTCCTGGAGTCACGATTTAGGGAAGAGGTGCTTGTCGGACTCGGCTCCCTCAGGGGCGAGTACTCTGACCGATCTGCCCATCCTCCTTCCGAGGGGGGCATCTGCAGCCATGACGACGAAGCATTTAACACCCTCCTCCTCCATCAGGCGCTCCATTTCTATGATCCTCTTGGCCTCAGCAGTCTCAGCCTCATCGCCATGGGCGGAGACATCCGTCATGCCCTTGCTGGCGGGATAGGCCCACCTACTGAGACAGTCCGCCACGGTGTTGTCCTTGCCGGGAACATACACAACCGTGAGGTCGAACTTGGCCAAGGTCTCATGCCATCTTGCCCGTGGGGAGGCGGGACCAGAGGGGGTGTCCACGTGCTCTTTGTGCCACGACTGCAGACCCTGATGGTCGGTGCAGACGGTGACGGGATGGAGGGCTATGTACCCAGCCCATTTCCTGAGAGCCATGTTAATGGCATACGCCTCCCTTTCTCGGGGCGTCCACGTCCGTCTCTGGCCTTCCGCCAGGACTCGGCTCCAGAAGGCCACGGGCACGTGCCTCCCATTGTCAAGCACTTGCTCCAACACAGCGCCTACAGCGTAGTCGGAAGCATCAGTGCGCAGGACGAACCCTCGGTCAGGATCCACAAGCTGCAGACCCACTGCGGATAGCAGCGCCTGCTTCATCCCCTCAAAGGCACGGTCGGACTCCTCATTCCAGACCAGAGCCTTCTTGGACCCCTTCTTGGTCTCCTCTTGGTTGCCCTTGAGCATGCTCGACATGGGGGCTGCATACTCGGCATACATCTTGAGATTCCCCTAGTAGTAGTTGCAGAACCCCAAGTACGCCCGTAGCTCAGAGACCGTCGTGGGCTTTTCCCAGTGCTCAATTGCAGCCACCTTGCCAGGTATGGGCTTCCGCTGCCCGTTCCCGACTACGTGGCCAGCGAAGACCACCTCGCTTACCGCGATGGTGGCCTTGTCACTGCTGCCCGTGAGTTTGTGCCGAACCAGAAGGTCTGGCACTCTGGTGACGTCCCTCTCATTTGCCTCCAGGAGCTCATCATAGCTCATACTGGGGTCCCCGGACGCGATGATCACGTCGTCCACCAAGGGGTCCGCACAGTCACGCACCGGCTCGAGCAGGTTCTCCAGCATCCGCTGAAAACCCGCATTGCCGTTGGTAACGCCCATGGGCATCACCTTCCACTGGAGAGGTCCAAGTGGGGTGCTCATTGCTGTGCAGGCACGGGACTCCTCGGCGAAAGGCATCTGAGGATAACCATGTTTCAGGTCAATCACCGTGAAGATCCTCCGCCGGTGTTGCTTTTGCAGCATGTCCTCAATGAGGGGCAGCGTATAGCTGTCATGCTGCGTTTGGGCGTTTAGGCCGCGGTAGTCGACCACGAGCCGCCACTCTCCGGTCACCTTCTTGGGGACGACGAAGCACGGGGAGGCCCATTCGGAGTGGCACGGCTCAAGCCACCCTCTCTCGATGAATTTCGCGGATGATCTTCTCCATGGCCTCCTTCCTCTCGCCCCTCAGGGCAAATTCCCGGTGTCGGTACACACGGGGGTCCGGCTTCAGCCGTATCTTGGCCTCACCATACGGTCCAGGCACGGGCGATGAAACACAGGCTTTCCGCTGAAGAAGGTATCACCATACTTCTGCTTCAGCCTGGCCCTCAATGCCTGGATCTTTGGGCACTCATCGGACTCCGCCTTGGCCTTTCCGGGCACCTGGACCACTGAGCTTACTTGCGGGGTACCGCCGCATGGTTTCGGCTCACGTGGTCTCCCCAGGTGGCCCAAAGGGCCATCTCTGGTCTTGCCTCGGAACGAGTCACCGTAGGTGGGTGGGTTCCCGCCGATTGGCTCGTCCTGGCTGGACATGTGGTCCAGCACGCTCCTTACGAAGGTATCCCCATCATAGGAACCAGAGACGATGGAGTCTACTTCCCACCAGGCTTTGTCCTGGCCCTTGCCCTCACGCTGGCTTCCCCAGTCGTGGAAGGGCTGATCCATATACCCCTGAACCAGGTCCAGCTGCTCTTCAGTGAGGAGGTCCTCCGATTCTCCGATGTCAACAGGGGAAACCGCAAAGCATTGCCTCCAGGGCTCCGCTATGATGCGATTGACACACACGAAGTCGGTGGTGTCGGCCTGCTCAAGGCCCCCATCCACATAGTGGAATTCTGTTGGCCATCTCTGCGGTGGCATGGGCTGTCCCTTAGCGTCCTGATAGACACTCTCTCCAGCCGGTAGGGCGACCTTGTTTAAGGTCATGTTGGTCAGTGAGACCACCCAATCTCGGGTGCTTTCCTCCTCGGTGCATCCCATAGTAACAACCAGCACTGCCTTGGAGCGATCCTTGCAAATCTTCGCTACCGCCCTTGGAATGTCCCATCCGGGGCAATGGATCCACATCAAACCCTGATGCGGACCCCAGTGCTTCTTCCACGCGGAGTCCTGGGCGCTCCAGTACTTCTCACAAACCCGAAGATGGGCGGAGGTTCCTGAAGAGAACACATCCAGGGCCAGATCCGAAGCTCCCAGGTCCGCAAGCACTCGGCTCGCCACTTCCGGCATTACGCCGTACTCCTGGTTTGCTGGCCCAGCTGGCTCAGTCCCCAGCGCGGCCACTTCGGGCTGATTGCGTTCCGGGTGGATCCATTGGCATTCCACATATTGCTCAGGTGACGAAAGCAACAAGAGCTGGTCGTCCTGGTACAGGGTCATGGAGGCCTGGGCCGGGAGAACGCTGGAGTCCGTCTCCATCATGAAGTCGTACCCAACGATCATGTCCCAGTCCATCTGGGCCTCGTAGAAGCGACCTTGCAGGAGGATTTCCTTGCCAAGGTCTGGGCGGCTCAGCTCACGGTGGTTCACAAATTGCAGCCCAATGGCTGCTTCCCTGGTGCCTCCCTACATGTACTGGCCGTTCGCCACCTTCAGCCTGACAGGCCTCCGACTGTCGGTCAAGCACTCTGGCGGCAGTAGGCCAGCCTTGACCGGGCTGACTTGAGCTCCCGTGTCAACCAACACGTCGAAGACCTTCTCCACTTCCCCGCATAGGGCACGGACCTTAAGGTGCAACTGCCGCTCACGCCCAACACGGCGCACGGCAGGCAAGCTCAGGATCTCCGGCCGTTCCAGAAGCTCAATAAGCGACTGGTGCAGGTCGTGGACAATGGGCTCAGGCTGCCCATCTGCAGCATCCAGGTGCGGTCCAGGTGATCCTCCGATGCTCTCGGAAAGATCTTGAAGCACATCAAACACATTCTTGGTCGCAAAGGATGGACGGGTGCAAGGGTTCGTGCCTTCACTTGCCCGCACCCTGCCACTGCGACTGCCTTTCGTCTTGGGTGCCGGACTGGACCTTACGTCCGCGGCAATCCCTTTGTGCTCATTGTCTCCCGAATGAGATGGTGTTGCGCTTCCCGCAACACCATCCTGCGACCGCCCTAGCTGGGGCCCTTGGCTGCAGGGGCTCTGCTAAGGGGCGTCGCTTGTGGTAGCAGGGGTACTCCCCTCCGCATCAACCTCGTTGACACTCTTCTTCTTTCCCCCTTTCTTACCCTTCTTGTCCTTGTCCCTGTTCTTGTCGTCCGACTTGGGAACCCAGGACCTCTCGATCAGCTGGATCTCCTTCGCCAACTCGGTCCCCACGGACATCAGCTTGGAGAGCTCGTCCTTGGTGACCTCCACCTTGTTCTCCCAGATACCCACGGGTGCACGCTTTTTCGACCCGTGAACCTTCTTGTAAGCCTCTGTGTCGGCCTGGTGGGTGGGACATGTTCGGTGGTCATGGTTGAACCCTTTGTTCCTTCCATAACACACAAAAGAGCCCTGAGGCCGAGCTCGTATGAATTGCCCAAAGGACAGCGGAGGGTCGCTCATGCGGCGTGGCACCTTCTTCTCCTTCTTCTTGCAACCCTTCTGCAGGGGCTTCCAGCTTCCCCGGTTGCTCCCCGCGTCCAGGTTGTTGGCTACGAAGGCACAAACGGCCGTCTCGGCGGGCTCATCGTCGTCGTCCTCATTGTCGAGGGCCTCGCCGCCTTCGGTTCCTGCTGGGTCCATGGCAGATTCCCCGCCCGACCCCTCGCCAACATAGTTGACGTCACGGTCACCGGCCTTTAACCCGCGGGTGTGGTGGAGATTCCGGTACTGTTTGAGCACTTCCTCTCCGACCCACTCCAAGACCTCGTCGCAGGTCATCCGCGCCGGGATGGCCTGCAGACGGAGGGTCTGGCCGCCCACGTCACACTCGTCAGGGCGCAACATCGCGGTCTTCTCGCGGTCACCCTTGATGGTGATGAGGAGGGCGTTCTGCAGCTCTCGCCGCTTGACATCCCGCGCCAGATGCTTCTTTGTCCAAGCCAACACGTTTGGATGATACTCCCTGGGGAGCATCATCTTGATCGTGTGGTTGAACTTGGCTGTCTTGGCTTCCTCCTTGGTGCCTCTCTTGATCCATGCTTCCGGCAGCATGGAGAGCAGGCGGGCCTGCTTGTCACCCTCATTCCAGTCCTCCACGTTGCGGCGGAAGAGGGTGTATTGCCCCCGGAAGTCCCGCCAGTCCCGTAAGCGGGTCTCCCGACCATCATGCTGAAGCTTGATGGCCCTCCACCGCTTGGCAGCCACCTGCGGAGCGTCCACCCGCTCTTGCTCTTTGAGCCACTTCTTGGCTTCCTTGATGGTCTTGATTTTCCCCTCCTTGGTTGCCACGAAGTACAGCTCTTGGAGCACTTCCGGCAGGCGCCACCTGAACCGTTTGAAGACATATTTCTCCGCCTCTGCGGGATCCATGTCTTCAGTGACGGTCATCCCCCAATCATCCAGCTTCTCCAAGAATCGGTCGAGGTTGAGGGGGTTGCCATCGTACGTGGGGGGCTTGATGTCCTTCAGGTCTTGCGAGACGGCGGCATCCGCGGCCTTAGAGACCATGAACGCCGGCCGCGAGGTCGACCGAGGTTCCCATCAGCATCCCCCACGGACTCCCACGGCTGCCACTTCCATCTCCTCCGCGGTATCCATGTGGCTACGCCGTGGTTCCTCCATGTACGCCGAACCTAGATGTTCACGCCGTACTCCTTCCATGTATACCTCCTCATCACGGCGCCGGCGGCTGCGTTCAGCGGCCTCCCATCGTACACCACGCGGCGGGGTAATGCCGAACCCCTCCAAGTCTTCCTCGCCTCCGCCGACATCCCACTCCACGTCCCCTCCGGTGACCTCATCTCTGAGTCCCCCGTATCGCCCCCCAGCCATCCGGATTGGCTCTGGGACAGGTGCGGGCCATGGTGGGCGTACCGGTGTCCGCAGTGGAGCACGGCGGTTGTGGTACTCCGCACTGAGCCACTCGTCGTGCCACTCTTCACTGCCACTGCCGGGCGGCACACGTTCGTTACGGCGGCCCGCCCTGTGATGAGAGGGGGCGCTGAGAGATGGGACTCTGGTGTTGGGGCGACTCCTGGGGGCTCCGCCGGGGGCGTGGGCTATGCCTGGAGCTGGTCCAGGTCCCAAGCCGTCGTCCGACGAGCCGGACTCCAGGGGTTGGGGGTCGCTGCCAACGCTCCCACGGCCTTCCAGCCTGTCCAACCTCTGCTGCAGGCCGTTGATAACCTTGTTCAGCAGCTTGGTCTCGCCCCTGACGATGTCCAGCTCCCTCTGGGCGGCGGTGGCGACCTTGGCGATCTTGACCATCTCCGTCCTGGCAATGTCCAGCTCCTTTTGTGCGCCCGCGGTGAGCCTGGCGATGCGGATCATCTCGCTTTTCCCTGTGTCCACCTCGCGCTCGAGGGCCTGGACCCTCCTGCAGAGGTAGACGATCCATTGCCAGGTGGCCTCCGGGTCGTCATCTCCCGGTGGGCCGTCGGGGTCCCCAGGGGGTCCTCCAGGAGGGCCTCCGCTGGGCCCGCCCGGTCCAGGGGGTCCTCCCCCGCCAGGGGGTCCGCCTCCGGGGGGTCCACCTGGTGCCCGTCCTCCAGAGGGTCCTGATGCTCCTCCGCTCAGAGGGTCCTGATGCTCCGTCAGGTCCCCTCGGTGGGTCCGAGGATGGGGGCTTCTCCGTGTAGCCAAAGTGCATGTTCTCATCCTCGTCCATGTCGCCCCACCTGGCCGTCTCGGTCTGGTGCGCGGTTGACTCAGAACTCCGGTAAGGAGGAGACAGATCCTCACCCTCACCCTCCTGCTCCATGGGGACGTCTCCGCCTCCTCTGCCAGCCATTCCTCGGCGATGTCGGTGGTCTCGTCCATCCCCATCGCTGGCGGTGAAGAAGGGGTCGGAGTCGTGGGGATGTCCGCCCGCTGGCCTCCGTGCCCTCTCGGGGGTTTTTCCCTTACCCCTCTTTTGTCGGTAGGTGCAGGGGCCACTGTCCCCACTGCTGCCCGTGTCGTCCTCCTCCAGGTCCAGCTTCATCTTGGAGGAGGCGTCTCCTTCGAAGAGCTTTCGAAGGGTCTCCACTCTGGATCCTCCCGGGGGTGTCTCGCGCTGAAGCTTGGCCTCTGCCTCCTCCATTGCGGCGGCTGTGGCTGCGGCACCTCCCCTTTGGGCCTCTTCTCGGGCACGGGCAGCCTCGGTTTCCCGAGCCCGCTGCAGCCGAGCCTTTTCAGGTTCTAACGCTGCCAGCTCCGCCTCCGTCTTGGCCCTCTCCTCAGTGACCTTCCGTCGCGCGGCCTCGATGGCGTCCTTCCTGGCAGCGTCAGCTATGGGCTTGGCCGTTGCTTCGGCGTGGGCCCTTTCCTCCGCCTCCTTCCTTGCCCTCTCTTGCGCAAGCGCCTCTTGCAACGCTTTCACCTCGGCCAACACAGCAACACAACGCGAACCAAATGAGAAAACCAAGGAGCCAACTTGTGTGCACGCTCCAAAACAATAGCAAAGTGCCCGTAAGTAGGGAACTAGGGCTTCAGTGCACGCCCCAACAACACACAAAGTGCGCACAAGGGGGAGGGAAGGAAACACGCTTGCTCTTGGGCGTTGCCAAAAACAAGGAGTCCAAGACATAAAGGATAAGTAGCATGTCACAAATGCATTAAGCAAGCAAGCCTACTCTTGGGCGTCGCAAAATACAAAGAGTGCACAAACCAACAAGTAGGTAGCACAAGCCGCCATGCATGCATTAAGACACGCATACTCTTGGGCGTCGCAAAAGAAAAACAAGGAGTCCAAGACATAAAGGATAAGTAGCATTTCATAAATGCATTAAGCAAACAAGCCTACTCTTGGGCGTCGCAAAATACAAAGAGTCCACAAACCAATGAGTAAGTAGAATAAGCCGCCATGCAAGCATTCGGACACGCTTACTCTTGGGCGTCGCAAAAAACAAAGAGTCCAAGACATAAAGGATAAGTAGCATGTCACAAATGCATTAAGCAAACACGCCTACTCTTGGGCGTCGCAAAATACAAAGAGTGCACAAACCAACAAGTAAGTAGCATAAGCCGCCATGCATGCATTAAGACACGATTACCCTTGGGCGTCGCAAAAAACAAAGAGTCCAAGACATAAAGGATAAGTAGCATGTCATGAATGCATTAAGCAAACACGCCTACTCTTGGGCGTTGCAAAATACAAAGAGTGCACAAACCAACAAGTAAGTAGCATAAGCCGCCATGCATGCATTAAGACACGCTTACTCTTGGGCATCGCAAAAAGCAAAGAGTCCAAGACATAAAGGATAAGTAGCATGTCATGAATGCATTAAGCAAACACGCCTACTCTTGGGCATCGCAAAATACAAAGAGTCCACAAACCAACGAGTAAGCAGCATAAGCCACCATGCATGCATTAAGACACGATTACCCTTGGGCGTCGCAAAAAACAAAGAGTCCAAGACATAAAGGATAAGTAGCATGTCATGAATGCATTAAGCAAACACGCCTACTCTTGGGCGTTGCAAAATACAAAGAGTGCACAAACCAACAAGTAAGTAGCATAAGCCGCCATGCATGCATTAAGACACGCTTACTCTTGGGCATCGCAAAAAGCAAAGAGTCCAAGACATAAAGGATAAGTAGCATGTCATGAATGCATTAAGCAAACACGCCTACTCTTGGGCATCGCAAAATACAAAGAGTCCACAAACCAACGAGTAAGCAGCATAAGCCACCATGCATGCATTACGACACGCTTAGTCTTGGGCGTCGCAAAAAACAAAGAGTCCATGACAAAAAGAATACGTAACATGGCATGAATGCATTAGGAAAACACGCCTACTCTTGGGCGTCGCAGAATACAAAGAGTCCCCAAACCAAAGAGTGAGTAGCATATGCCGCCATGCATGCATTAAGACACACTTACTCTTGGGCGTCGCAAAAAACAAAGAGTCCAAGACATAAAGGGTAAGTAGCATGTCATGAATGCATTAAGCAAACACGCCTACTCTTGCACGTCGCACAATACAAAGAGTACACAAACCAACGAGTAAATAGCATACACCGCCATGCATGTATTAAGACACGCTTACTCTTGGGCGTCGCCAAAAACAAAGAGTCCAGGACGGGAAGAATAAGTAAGACTCCGTAGGATGCCGGACGCCTTGTTGGCCGGAATGCCAGTGGCGAGTTCGCTGCGGCGTTTCCCACGGAGTCTGAGCCATGAATACACCGACGGCGCCTACTCTTGGGCGCGACGAAAAATGCAACGAGGACGGTATGGCACACGCGAGCACACACCAACACCCACACCACACACACCACGCAACACACCGAGCAAGCACACCGGTGAACAGGAGCCACGAGGCCGGGGACACCGCGCACAACACACAACACACCGAACAAGCACACAGCACGCCGGTGAACAGGAGCCACGAGGCCCAGGACACCGAACACGCAACACAACACACGCCACACGGGCACACCGGTGAACGGGAGCCAAGTGGCCCGGGACACCGCACACACCACGCAACACACAACACAGGCACACCGGTGACTGGGAGCCAAGAGGCCCAGGACACCAAACACACCACACAACACACCGCACAAGCACACCGGTGAACAGGAGCCAAGCGGCCCAGGACACCGCCCACACAACACCACACACCGGATGTGCGCACCGGTGAACAGGGGCTGGGAGGCCCAGGACACCGCAAACGCAACACCGCACACCGAACACCACACACACCGCAGCACACCGCAACACTGGAGAACACGAGCCAAGTGTCCCAGGACACCACACACGCAACACAACACACACCACACGAGCACACCAGCAAAAAGGGGCCAAAAGGCCCAGGAGACCACGCACACGACACCGCACGCAGAGTGTGCACACCGGTGAACCGGAGCCAAGGGGCCCAGGACACCGTACACCGGACACAGCACACCAAAGCAGGCACACCGGTGCACAGGAGCCAAGCGGCCCGGGACACCACGCACACAACACCGCACACAGAGCGTGCACGCCGGTGAGCAGGAGCCAAGCGGCCCAAGACACCGCACCCACAACACCACACACAGGGCGTTCACACCTATGAACAGGAGCCAGGAGGCCCAAGACACCGTACACGCAACACCACACACAGAACGTGCACGCCGGTGAGCAGGAGCCAGGAGGCCCAGGACATCGTACACGCAACACCACACACAGAGCGTGCACACCGGTGAACAGGAGCCAGGAGGCCCAGGACACCGTACACACAACACCACACACAGAGCGTACACACAGGTGAACAGGAGCCGAGAGGCCCAGGACACCGTACACGCAACACCACACACAGAGCGTACACACAGGTGAACAGGAGCCGAGAGGCCCAGGACACCGTACACACAACGCCACACACAGAGCGTGCACACCGGTGAACAGGAGCCAGGAGGCTCAGGACACCGTACACACAACACCACACACAGAACGCGCACACCGGTGAACAGGAGCCAAGCGGCCCAGGACACCGCACACGCAACACCACACACAGGGCATGCACGCCGGTGAACAGGAGCCAGGAGGCCCAGGACACGGTACACGCGGCAGGGCACACCACACGAGCAACCCGCCCCCAAAACGAAGCCGGGCCACGCCGCCCTGCAGAAAAGAAACACCAAGTCAGACCACCAAGACCAAACGATCAGCCCAGGCCAACCCAGCGGGTACGAAGAGGGTAGGCAGGCAGGGCAGGCCGGCGAAAAGGGACAGAGGGACAAGGCGCGGAAGGCGAGGGGAGAGGAACCAAGCCCCCCCCCCCCCGTACACACACCCCACTGCCGCGCGCCGGGCCACAGACGGGCGCCCAAAAGGCCCGCCATGGAGCCAAACCGGCCCGCCAGAGAGAAGGAGTGTCCCCGCGCCTGGAAAACAGCACGCCCAGGCAAGGAGCGCGCGCCACACGCAGGCCAGGCGGGGCACACCCGCAGCACCACACGCCAACACGCACCACGGCACAAAACACGACACCACCACGGCAAACACCCACACCCGACGACGAACAAGCCGCCAAGAACAAGTCCAAGCCCCGCGGTCCCCACAGCGCAACAGCCGCAGTCCGGATGGACGTCTGTGCGCCTGGCAGGGTACCGAACCCCTGCCGGCTATGAGACAGCCAAACACTGAAGACAGCAAAGAGAGAAAGATACATGACACCCCGGATTGGAGCGTCCGGGGCGGCGTGGAGCTCGGCCCGAGCCCCCGGACTGGATCGTCCGGGGGTGAACCCGGTGCCACGGACTGGAGCGTCTGAGGCAACGGAGAGAATACGACAAAAAGACGCCCCGGATTGGAGCATCCGGGGCGGAATGAAGCACGGCACTAGCCCCCAGACTGGATCGTCCGGGGGTGAACCCGGTGCCACGGAGTGGAGCGTCCGGGGCAAGGGAGAGAATATGAAAAAAAGACGACCCGGATTGGAGCATCCGGGGCGGAATGAAGCACGGCACTAGCCTCCGGACTGGATCGTCCGGGGGTCAACCCGGTGCCACGGACTGGAGCGTCCGTGGCAACGGAGAGAATACGACAAAAAGACGCCCCGGATTGGAGCATCCGGGGCGGAATGAAGCACGGCACTAGCCCCCGGACTGGATCGTCCGGGGGTGAACCCGGTGCCACGGACTGGAGCGTCCGAGGCAACGGAGAGAATACGACACAAAAACGCCCCGGATTGGAGCATCCGGGGCGGAATGAAGCACGGCACTAGCCCCTGGACTGGATCGTCCGGGGGTGAACCCGGTGCCACGGACTGGAGCGTCCGACGCAACGGAGAGAATACGAGAAAAAGACGCCCCGGTTTGGAGCATCCGGGGCGGAATGAAACACGGCACTAGCCCCCGGACTGGATCGTCCGGGGGTGAACCCGGTGCCACGGACTGGAGCGTCCGAGGCAACGGAGAGAATACGACAAAAGGACGCCCCGGATTGGAGCATCCGGGGCGGAATGAAGCACGGCACTAGCCCCCAGGATTGGATCGTCCGGGGGTGAACCCGGTGCCACGGAATGGAGCGTCCGAGGCAACGGAGAGAATACGAAAAAAATGACGTCCCGGATTGGAGCATCCAGGGCGGAATGAAGCACGGCACTAGCCCCCGGACTGGATCGTCCGGGGGTGAACCCGGTGCCACGGAATGGAGCGTCCGAGGCAATGGAGAGAATACGAAAAAAATGACGTCCCGGATTGGGGCATCCAGGGCGGAATGAAGCACGGCACTAGCCCCCGGACTGGATCGTCCCGGGGTGAACCCGGTGCCACGGACTGGAGCGTCCGAGGCAGCGGAGAGAACACAACAGAAACACGCCCCGGATTGGAGCATCCGGGGCGGAATGAAGCACGGCACCAGCCCCCGGACTGGATCGTCCGGGGGTGAACCGGGTGCCACGGACTGGAGCGTCCGAGGCAACAGAGAGAATACGACAAAAAGACGCCCAGGATTGGAGCATCCGGGGCGGCGTGGAGCATGGCCCGAGCCCCGAGACTGCATCGTCCGGGGGAGAACCCGGTGCTACGGACTGGAGCGTCCGAGGCAACGGAGAGAATACGATAAAAAGACACCCAGAATTGGAGCATCCGAGGCGGAACGAAGCACGGCACTAGCCCCCGGACTGGATCGTCCGGGGGTGAGCCCGGTGCCACGGACTGGAGCGTCCGAGGCAACGGAGAGAATACGAGAAAAAGACGCCCCGGACTGGAGCCCCTGCCCCTGCCCCTGCCCCTGCCCCTGCCCCTGCCCCTGCCCCGGCCCCTGCCCCTGCCCCTGCCCCTGCCCCTGCCCCTGCCCCAGCCCCTGCCCCTGCCACGGCCCCTGCCAATGCCCATGCCCCTGACCCAGCCTCTGCCACTGCCCCAGCCCCTGCCCCTGCCCCTGCCCCTGCCCCGGCCCCTGCCCCTGCCCCTGCCCCTGCCACTGCCCCTGCTCCTGCCACTACCCCTGCCCCTGCCCCTGCCCCTGCCCCTGCCACAGCCACTGCCTCTGCCCCTGCCCCTGCCAATGCCCTTGCCCGACCCACTGCCCATGCTCCTGCCACTGCCCCTGCCCCTGCCCCTGCCACTGCCCCTGCCCCTGCCCCTGCCCCCCCTGCTGCAGCTCTGCCCCTGCCCCTCCACCTGCCACTGCCACTGACCATGCCTCTGCCCCTGCTCCAGCCCCTGCCCGAGCAACTGACCCCGCCCCTGCCCCTGCCACTGCCCCTGCACCTCCCGATGCCCGTTCCCCTGCCGCAGCCCCTGCCCCTGCCCCCTGCCACTGCCCCTGCCCCTCCCAAGGCCCCTGCCCCTGACACTGCCCCTGCCCCTGCCCCTCCCCCTGCCCCTGCCCCTGCCCGTGCCCCTGCCACTGCCCCTGCCCCTGCCACGACACCAGCTCCAACCTCTGCCCCTGCTCCTGCCCCGGCCCCTGCCCCTGCCCCTGCCCCTGCCCCCCGTGCCCCTGCCCGTGCTTCTGCCACTGCCACTGCCCCTGCCTCTGCCCCTGCCCCAGAGCCTGCCCCTGCCCTTGCCCCTGCAACTGCCCCTGCCCCTGCCCCTGCCACTGCCCCTGCACCTCCCAATGCCCCTGCCCCTGCCCCTGCCACTGCCCCAGCCCCTGCCCCTGCCCCTGCCCCTACCCCTGCCCCTGCCCCTGCCCCTGCCCCTGCTCCTGCCCCCCCTGCCCCTGCCCCTGCCCCTGCCACTGCCCCTGCCCGGGGCCCTGCCCCTGCCCCTACCCCTGCCGCTGCCCCTGCCCCTGCCCCTGCCACTGCCCCTGCACCTCCCAATGTTCCTGCCCCTGCCCCTGCCACTGCCTGAAACCCTGCCCCTGCCCCTGCCCCTGCCCCTACCCCTGCCCCTGCCCCTGCCCCTGCCCCTGCCCCCCCTGCCCCTGCCCCTGCCCCTGCCCCCCCTGCCTCTGCCCCTGCGCCTGCCACTGCCCCTGCCCCAGGCCCTGCCCCTGCCCCTAACCCTGCCGCTGCCCCTGCCACTGCCTCTGCCCGTGCCCCTGCGCCTGCCCCGGCCCGTGCCCCTGCCACTGCCCCTGCTCCTGCCACTCCTAATGCCCCTGCCCGTGCCCCTACCCCTGCCGCTGCCCCTGCCACTGCCCCTGCCACTGCCCCTGCTCCTGCCACTGCCACTGCCCCTGCCCCTGCCACTGCCACTACCCCTGCCCCTGCCCCTGCCCCTGCCCGTGCCCCTGCCACTGCCCCTGCCCCTGCCACGACCCCAGCTCCAACCTCTGCCCCTGCTCCTGCCCCGGCCCCTGCCCCTGCCCCTGCCCCTGCCCCCCGTGCCCCTGCCCGTGCTTCTGCCACTGCCACTGCCCCTGCCTCTGCCCCTGCCCCAGAGCCTGCCCCTGCCCTTGCCCCTGCAACTGCCCCTGCCCCTGCCCCTGCCACTGCCCCTGCACCTCCCAATGCCCCTGCCCCTGCCCCTGCCACTGCCCGAGCCCCTGCCCCTGCCCCTGCCCCTACCCCTGCCCCTGCCCCTGCCCCTGCCCCTGCCCCTGCCCCCCCTGCCCCTGCCCCTGCCCCTGCCACTGCCCCTGCCCGGGGCCCTGCCCCTGCCCCTACCCCTGCCGCTGCCCCTGCCCCTGCCCCTGCCACTGCCCCTGCACCTCCCAATGTTCCTGCCCCTGCCCCTGCCACTGCCTGAAACCCTGCCCCTGCCCCTGCCCCTGCCCCTACCCCTGCCCCTACCCCCCCTGCCCCTGCCCCTGCCCCTGCCCCCCCTGCCCCTGCCCCTGCGCCTGCCACTGCCCCTGCCCCAGGCCCTGCCCCTGCCCCTAACCCTGCCGCTGCCCCTGCCACTGCCTCTGCCCCTGCCCCTGCGCCTGCCCCGGCCCGTGCCCCTGCCACTGCCCCTGCTCCTGCCACTCCTAATGCCCCTGCCCGTGCCCCTACCCCTGCCGCTGCCCCTGCCACTGCCCCTGCCACTGCCCCTGCTCCTGCCACTGCCACTGCCCCTGCCCCTGCCCCTGCCGCGGTCCCGGCCCCTGTCCCTGCCACTGCCCCTGCCCCTCCTACGGCCCCTGCTCCTGCCACTGCCCGGGCCCCTGCCCCAGCCCCTGCCCCTGCCCCTGCACCTGCCACTGCCCCTGCCCCTGCCCATGCCCCCCATGCCCCTGCCTCTGCCCCTGCCCCTGCCCCTACCACTGCCATTCCCCCTTCCCCTGCCCCTGGCCCCAACTACCTCCACTGCCCCTGCCCCAGCCCCTGCTACAGCCACTGCCCCTGCCCCTGCTCCTGACACTGCCACTGCCCCAGCCACTCCCCCGGCCCCTGCCCCTGCCACTGCCCCTGCTACTGCCCCTGCCACTGCCCCTGCCACTGCCCCTGCTCCTGCCACTGCCACTGCCCCTGCCCCTGCCCCTGCCGCGGCCCCGGCCCCTGCCCCTGCCACTGCCCCTGCCCCTCCTACGGCCCCTGCTCCTGCCACTGCCCGGGCCCCTGCCCCAGCCCCTGCCCCTGCCCCTGCACCTGCCACTGCCCCTGCCCCTGCCCATGCCCCCCATGCCCCTGCCTCTGCCCCTGCCCCTGCCCCTACCACTGCCATTCCCCCTTCCCCTGCCCCTGGCCCCAACTACCGCCACTGCCCCTGCCCCAGCCCCTGCTACAGCCACTGCCCGTGCCCCTGCTCCTGACACTGCCACTGCCCCAGCCACTCCCCCGGCCCCTGCCCCTGCCACTGCCCCTGCTACTGCCCCTGCCAGTGCCCCTGCCACTGCCCCTGCTCCTGCCACTGCCACTGCCCCTGCCCCTGCCCCTGCTGCGGCCCCGGCCCCTGCCCCTGCCATTGCCCCTGCCCCTCCTACGGCCCCTGCTCCTGCCACTGCCCGGGCCCCTGCCCCAGCCCCTGCCCCTGCCCCTGCACCTGCCACTGCCCCTGCCCCTGCCCATGCCCCCCATGCCCCTGCCTCTGCCCCTGCCCGTGCCCCTACCACTGCCATTCCCCCTTCCCCTGCCGCTGGCCCCTACTACCGCCACTGCCCCTGCCCCAGCCCCTGCTACAGCCACTGCCCCTGCCCCTGCCCCTGACACTGCCACTGCCCCAGCCACTCCCCCGGCCCCTGCCCCTGCCACTGCCCCTGCTACTGCCCCTGCCCCTACCCCTGCCCCTGCCTCTGCCCCTGCTACTGCCCCTGCCCCAGCCCCTGCCCCTGCCCCTGCCCCTGCCCCTGCCCAAGCCGCTGCCCCTGCCCCTGCCACTGCCGGTGCCCCACCCCCTGCCCCTGCCCCTGCCCCTGCCCCTGCCCCTGCCCCTGCCCCTGCCCCTGCCCCTGCCACTTCCCCTGCCCCTGCCCCTGCTCCCCCTGCCCAAGCCTCTGCCCCGGCCCCTGCCCCTGCCACTGCCCCTGCGCCTGCCCCTGCTACTGCCGCTGCCCTTGCCTCTGCCCCTGCCCCTGCAACTGCCACTGCCCCGGCCCCTGCCCCTGCCAGAGCCACTGCCCCTGCCACTGCCCCTGCCCCTGCCCCTGCCACTGCCCCTGCCACTGCCCCTGCCCCTGCCCCTGCCCCTGCCCCTGCCCCTGCCTCTGCCCCTGCCCCTGCCCCTGCCACTGCCACTACCCCTGCCTCTGCCCCTGCCCCAGCCCCTGCCCCTGCCCCTGCCCCTGCAACTGCCCCTACCCCTGCCCCTGCCACTGCCCTTGCACCTCCCACGGCCCCTGCCCATGCCCCTGCCCCTGCCCCTGCCCCAGCCCCTGCCCCTGCCCCTGCTCCTGCCACTGCCCCTGCCCCTGCTCCCCCCCGCCCCTGCCTCTGCCCCTGCCACTGCCACGACCCTGCCCCTGCCCCTGCCACTGCCCCTGCTACTGCCACTGCCCCTGCCCCTGCTACTGCTACTGCCACTGCCCCTGCCCCTGCCCCTGCCTATGCCACTGCCCCTGCCACTGGCTCAGCCCCTGCCCCTGCCACTGCCGTTGCCACTGCCCGTGCCCCTGCCCTTGCCCCTGCCTCTGCCCCTGCCCCTGCCCCTGCACCTGCCCCTGCCCCTGCCCCTACCCCTGCCCCTGCTACTGCCCCTGCTACTGCAACTCACCCTGCGCCGGCCCCTGCCCCTGTCCCTGCCCTTGCCCCTCCCACTGCCCCGGCTCCTGCCACTGCCCCTGCCCCTGCCCCAGCCCCAGCCTCTGCCCCTGCCCCTGCCCCCCCTGCCCCTCCTTCTGCCCCTGCTTCTGCCACTGTCACTGCCACTGCCCCTGCCCCTGCCCCTGCCCCTGCCCCTGCTACTGCCACTGCCCCTGCCCCTGCCCATGCCCCTGCTACTGCCACTGCCACTGCCCCTGCCCCTGCCACTGCCACTGCCCCTGCCACTGCCCCTGCCCCTGCCCCTGCCCCTGCTCCTGCCACTGCCTCTACCCCTGCCCCTGTCCCCGCCCCGGCCCCTGCCTCTGCCCCTGCTACTGCCCCTGCCGATGCCCCTGCCCCTGCCCCTACCACGGCCCCTGACACTGCCCCTGCCCTTGCAACTACCCCTGCTCCTGCCACTACCCCTGCCCCTGCCCCTGCCCCTGCCCCTGCCACCGCCACGGCCCCTGCCCCTGCCCCTGCCACTGCCCCTGCTACTGCCACTGCCCCTGCCCCTGCTCCTGCTACTGCTACTGCCACTGCCCCTGCCCCTGCCCCTGCCACTGCCACTGCCCCTGCCACAGGCCCAGCCGCTGCCCCAGCCGCTGCCATTGCCACTGCCCCTGCTCCAGCCCCTGCCCTTGCCCCTGCCACTACCCCTGCCCCTGCCCCTGCACCTGCCCCTGCCCCAGCCGCTACCCCTGCCCCTGCCCCTGCCCCTGCCACTGCCCCTGCACCGGCCACTGCCCCTGCCCCTGCCCTTGCCCCTGCCCCTGCCTCTGCCCATGCCCCTGCCCCCCATGCCCCTGCTTCTACCCCTGCCCCTGCCCCTGCCACAGCCACTGCCCCTGCCCCTGCCCCTGCTACTGCCCCTGCTACTGCCACTGCCCCTGCCCCAGCCACTGCCCCTGCACCTGCCACTGCCACTGCCCCTGCCACTGCCCCTGACCCTGCCCCTGCCCCTGCAACTGCCCCTGCTCCTGCCACTGCCCCTGCCCCTGCCCCTGCCCTTGCCCCTGCCACTGCCCCTGCCACTGCCCCTGCCACAGCCACTGCCCCAGCCCTGGCCCCTGTCCCTGCCCCTGCCCCTACCAATGCTCTTGCCCCTCCCACTGCCCCTGCTCCTGCCCTTGCCACTGCCACTGCCCCTGCCCCTGCCTCTGCCTGTACCCCTGCCCCTACCCCTGCCCCGGCCCCTGCCCATGCCCCTGCCCCTGCCCCTACCACGGCCCCTAACCCTGCCCCGGCCCCTGCAACTGCCCCTGCTCCTGCCACTGCCCTAACCCCTGCCCCTGCCCCTGCCCCTGCCACTGCCCCTGCCACTGCCCCTGTTCCAGCCACTGCCCAGCCCCTGCCCCTGTCCGTGCCCTCGCCCCTACCACTGCCCTTGCCCCTCCCACTGCCCCTGCTCCTGCCCCTGCAACTGCCCGTGCCCCTGTCGCTGCCCCTACGACTGCCCCTGCCCGTGCCCCTGCCCCTACCACTGCCCCTGCCCCTGTCCCTGCCCCCCTGCCCCTGCCTCTGCCCCTGCCCCTACCCCTGTCACTGCCACTGCCCCTGGCTCTGCCCCTGCCCCAGCCCCTGCCCCTGCCCCTGCCCCTGCAACTGCCCGTGCCCCTGCCCCTGCCACTGCCCCTGTTCCTCCGACCGCCCCTGCCCCTGCCCCTGCCACAGCCCCTGCCACTGCCCCTGCCCCGCCCACTGCCCCTGCTCCTGCCACAGCCCCTGCCCCAGCCCCTACCCCTGCCCCTGCCCCTGCCACTGCCCCTGCCACTGCCCCTGCCCCTGCCCCTGCCTCTGCCCCTGCCACTGCCCCTGCCACAGCCACGGCCCCTGCCCCTGCCCCAGCCCCTGCCCCAGCAACTGTGACTGCCCCTGCCCTGCCCCTGCCCCTGCTCCTGCCACTGCCCCTGCCACCCCTGCCACTGCCCTTGCCCCTCCCACTGCCCCTGATCCTGCCCCTGCCCCTGCCCCTGCCCCTGCTCCTGCCACTGCCCCTGCCCCTGCCCCTGCCCCCCCTGCCCCTGCCTCTGCTCCTGCCTTTGCCCCTGCCACTGCCCCTGCCCCAGCCACTGCCCCTGCCCCTGCCCCTGCTACTGCCACCGCCCATGCCCCTGCCCCTGCCCTTGCCCCTGCTACAGCAACTGCCCCTGCCCCTGCCCCTGCCACTGCCATTGCCCCTGCCATGCCCCTGCCCCTGCCCCTGCCCCTGTTCTGCCCCTGCCTCTGCCCCTCCTACTGACGCGTTCCCGTGGGGGGCCGGCCACCGGACGCTGCGGTGACACGCACAGGTGAGCAGGCAGGCAAAGCACTACGCTCACAAGGGCATCAATACGCTCGTGTCATGTGACAAAGCGTTTCAGAATCCTTGCCACTCTGAAATGAGGGAACGAAAGTATGTACAGCAACACATCAGGATATGTACACATGGGGTTAAGACTGGACTGGGGTAAGGGCATTACAGGTCAATAGACACTCAGTCCACACTCATGTCCCAATCCCAGGTCCGACCCTCTCAGTGGCTGGTGGGGGCGGGGGCTCAAACACAACCCATGCCCTGCTCAGTCCGGACCCTGAAACCCTGCCAATGGGAGAGGTGTCCCACCTAGCCAGAGGCGACTTCCTGGAAACCAAGGCGCTCCAAGGTCAACCGACAGTGGCTCCTAATGCTCCCTTAACGGCAGGTCCCAACTCCTCTCTGAGCGAGAGAGATGGCCCCGCCATTATCACCCAGGAGTTGGTAGCTGAAAATGGGCTGTTTCAGCCCAAACTGAAATTAACTCAAAAATCTCCAAAATTGACCCCTCGTCCGGACCCGCCAGAGGTAGGGACGAGGCAACTGACCCTATGCCCTTCGAGTACGAACTCCCTGGAGCCCTCAGCCAACCTGGTTTCCTCTGAGGTCCCGGCATCAGGGCAACACGGATGAGTCAAGTGGGGTCATGATGCCAAAATCACCAAAATTGGCGTCATCCCCACGCGTGGCTCGCCCGGCCAAGGTAAGGCCAATGGCTCACAGGGTAGGAGGCAGGACCTAGGACTCATATCTGAGTGTATAACTTGGATTTGGGTCCGGGCTCCCTATGGGCTTAGAGAAATGGGGCCGCCAATTGACCACACGGAAGGGGGAAATTCGGGTCCCAAAATTGGGTCATTTTGGCTGCTTGAAATGAGCCAAAATTTGGTGTGCTCCCAATAGTATATCTCCACGCCGGCTTGGAGATCGGATCTGCCATTCCATACGCGATCCACCAGGAGTCCAGCTGAGACTCCCATGCCCTTGGCTTCCAAAGATCTGCATGCTACTTGGCCTGGTGGCGATCCCAACTGGATCCACAAATGCAAAAATGGCAAAATTGCCCACACCCATTTTGGGCTAGCACCTTAACGAAGGTGGCTCCGCTTCGCCCACGTGGTGTGTCGACCATGGGGACCATTACCCATAACACCCATGTCATATATGGTCCATTGGTCCATGCGTCCGGCGTGCACGAGGGTTAGAACATAGTGCACGGCGGGCAGCAAAAGTAGAAAATTGCTCAAAATGGCCAAAGATGCGCACACTCATGGTTGGGGCAAATGAGGCACATGCCCGACTTGGACCGGAGTGTGCCATAGGATTGGTATCAAGTCCTATGTGTCCAACATATCTTTGGGGCGTCGCCCAACTCCTCCGGTTTTGGGAATGGCAGGGTCGCCAAGTGAGCCCATGATTTGGGATAGTCCCAAATCGCCAACATGGCGGCCACGGTATGCCAATCTCAAGAGGAGTTATTCGCCGGGTCCAAGAAGTGTTGGGGACCGAAGTATGTACCCTCATAACATACTTGGGTCATGATGTCAATTGAGCGCAACGTTGAGATACACGGTCGCCACTTGACATCATGACGAGCCAAAAACAGCAAAATTGGCACAAAGACACACAAAAGTGCATTGAAAGGTCCACAATTATATTATAATATCTTCGGCTTGGATCGTGCAATCACTTAATCCTTCTAAACACAATGACTTGACACCAATGACCTTCGATCCCACATATGTGCTCCACTTGGGGCGCCTTGAAAGGTTACGAGCGCTACTTCCCAAGTGGGCACATAAAAATATGGAAAATTGCAAAACACACACCTTGCTCCCAACGCATCGCTTTGGGATCGCCACACAAGCTTCCCTTCACGAAGGTTAGGCTTGCAATTGATGGTGGGGAGTATGGAGAAGGGGCTTACACAATATGAGGTCTATTGGCGGGTTCGGCTTGGAGTGATGGACCCGCCAAATGGGCACGCAACCCAACATATGGCACATACCACATATTGCCCAAAAAGGTAGCTCCCCCCACGATATGTCATGCCCCTCCAAGGGCATAACGTTGTGTCAATCGCTCAGAGGAACTCAGGGAGAGTTCCTATGCAACACCAACACTTGCGCGCTACACTCGAAAGTTATCTTAACGCACGCAATGTCATGGCCAAAGAGTTATAACGCAAACTCTACCCTCTTGACCATGATCCATTACACTAGCGCGCACGTGTGGAAACGCAAGGCATATAATGCTTCCTAAATTACGTCGGGAGTATTGTGAATACATCCCACGTTTCCTTATCGTCAATACTCGCAAGCGGCACGAGATATGACCCTCACAAGTGGCCTCACGAATCAACTTTGTTTTGCCCATATCTCTGAGTTAAATGGAGGGCAAGATAAAAGGAAAGTTGATTCGTGCATAGGGAAGCACGTAGGTCCACTCGAAAGAGGTCAAATCAAGTGCGGGGATGTCGAAGTCGAAAATCCGATTTCGACATCCTGAAAAATTCGGATTAAGGTTGCGAGTGTAAGATGTGAAAATTGCGGAAGCGTCCATGCAGTTCCTGAAGGCTTTGGTCTTTTCGTGACGGATTGCGTTAAAATTTCCATTATAAACAGTTGAACTGGCGGTTACGGTAAAGTCGCGATCCAACCGCCAGCAGTCAAAACAGTGAATATCAGAACGGAAGCGTAAAACTTGACGGAAACAATATGAAAATAAAACCCTGTTGATTCCTGATGTTCTGATATACATATCTCCGCTGGCGGTGCATCGGTTGCCGATGCGGGTCTTTACGGCACGGAACGGAGCGTCAACGGGCGTTAGTAACCTGTAACCTGTAACCTGTAACCTAGCCATGGGGTTCGGGGTACCGCTTCACCCCCCTCCTTAGAGCAAATCCTGGGGGGGGCTCGATAACACCCAAGCATGGCAGCGGGTACCCAGGACCATATCCGGAAGGGGGGGGGTGTCACATCCTCACTTCAGGCTGATGCTGGGTTAGGCTGCTCATTCCAACTCACAGTAAAACAGGTATGATGCTGTAGGTGTTAGTAATAAGAGGTACAGTATCAAGTATCAAGTCCCGGGTCCTGGCGGCGATTGTTCGGCATCCAAAGGACCCGTTAACCCATACCAGGCGCACCGGGTGCCGGCTGCTACGGTCACCACCACAGTGGCAGTGGCATACACGGCCAACATAGGCGACACACGACGACCGAGGTGGTCCCACAGGTCGAGAGCGACCACAAAGATCCATCAGGCTACCCCAAGCTTCCCAAGGCCCGCCGACTGGGGAGAGTCCCCACGGGTCCTTCCTCGGGCGCACCATGTCCATATCCATACGACGCGAGTCCAGAGTGCCATAGTCGAACTCCTTAAGAACCCCAGATCTTAAGGGAACTCCTTCTGAAGGGATCGGGCATCAAGGCCGTCTTTTCCCTCGCCCTATTACCACGAAGGCCATACATGAGGGAGTCCTCATGCAGTGTGGGCGGAGGCGTCGACTCCTCAAACCACCAGTTTCCCAGGCAGACTGACCGAGGTCAGCAGCAACGGAGGCCGCCATCCGAATGCAAGTGCGTCTGCGAATCGGTAGGCTCACACTGGGACTGACAGTGGCGGACCGCTGGGAGTGTAGTCAGGCAACTGGGCTTCCCGCCTGGCGCCATCACGATCTCCACACATCACAGCGAATAGGGCAACACGGTATCACGAGCACTCAAACAGTAGAATCTGTAATCAAGTACTGGTCCAGGCTGGACCAGGCTGTAAGAACATGTACACGGCGACTCAAGGCGCCTCCTCGTCCCGGTTCGTGGTGAAAAACAGTCCATTCCTCAGCGATGGGCTGATGACACTAGACATACAGATGCACATATCCTGGAGGGCAGAAAAACAAGCAATAATCTGGGTAAATAGGCGTGTAAACACGCTCTGGACAGAGCGCCAAACCACGCCACGGTCAGGATAAGGCAATGCAGGAGGGTGGACGGGAAAACGCCTGAGTTCAGGCCATATATAGTCAGCTGACACACGTCGACTGGTCTGGATTCCGCAAGTGCCATGGAACCAGACCACACACCAAAAATTCGCAATGCCGATGACAGCGGCATCCGTTGCGCAACGTCGTATGGGCTTCAAGGCCCCAAGAGCTCAGAAAAATGAAGGTCAGTCGCCCACCTGGTTTCCCAAGGATTCAGCAGGTGGGGAGTGACGAGTAGAATTGAAGAGAGGGGCCATCCTCCTCTGGATTCAGCAGGGGGGGTATATGGCCACTCTGTCACCGAAAGATGGAAGAGAGTAAGCAAGCAAGGGACGATACGTCGGCCTCACAAGCGCTCAAAACGCATCAGGGGAGAGCTCACGGCGCTGATCAGGCACCCCTGGCTGCAATCGCCCGGGGGAAGTGCTGCCAAGTCCGAAACGTGGATCTTGGTCTTGTGCTTGCGGATGTACTCCATGAAGGGAGTATTGACCCGCGGCACGAACGAGGAGACGGGTTCCCAGGTATCGTGGGACGGCCCATAGCCTCGCCAACGAACCTTGAACTCCAGACCTCCGGGTGCAGAGGCCTTCGGACGCTGAGCCAGGATCTTCTCGACAGTATAGTCGTCCTGCTCAGCATAGTCATCATCCGAATCAGCCTCATGCGCGGCATAGCTCAGGGACACATGTTGGCCACGGAGGTCGGGTTCCCGCACACGGAGTTGACTCTCGTGGCGCTCCCGGAACTGTCCGTGACCCACCTTGATGCGGTATGTGTCCTCACCAATCCTGCGGACCACCTCTCCGGGTGTGAACCAGGTTTTGGTGCGTTGGGTGCCCATGGGGCGGGGTCTGATCACCCACACCGGGTCTCCCACCCTGAACTTTTGCGCTGTCGAGCTCGGGGCGGACTTCTGACGCTCAGCATGCTCCTTCTCGAGCTGCTGGCGGATGTCCCGCGCCGTTTGCTCTTGCCGCGCGAAGAATTCCTTGGCATCCATAGCCATGCCATCACCAGACAAGGGGAGTCCCCTGCCCAGGGGGTCCCTGCCGAACAGAATCTGGTGAGGGGACAAACCGCCCGGAGTGGGGGTGTCATGATGGGCCTTCAGAGCAGGCCACATCTCCTCAAACCAGTTCCGACGTGGATTGGTGATGTGGATCTTGCGCAGCTTCTCGAACAGCTGCCGTCCAGCCACTTCAGCACGGCCGTTAGACCGGCTGAGATAGGCGACGCTCTTGGCATGACGTATTCCCATGAGGGAACACATCGCCTTGAACCAGCCACCAGTAAACTGGGGCCCTCGGTCACTGCAAATGGTGCGGGGGATGTCAAAGACGGTCAGCCAATGACGAATCATCATGACTGCCACTTCCTTGGAAAGCAACCCCTTTTTGCGGGCCGGAACAGCTACAACGTAGCCGCTGTGGCGGTCCACACAGAGAACCACACAGTCAAAGGTCTCCTTGCCAATGTGCACTTCGGGCATGGAGAAGACGTCCATGGCCACGCTCTCCATGGGCTGGTCAGGAACCGGGGTCCATTGGGCCTCCCCCTTGACGTTCCAGTTGTCGGGATTGCAGGCCTGACAGACCGAGCAACCCTTCCTGACCTGCTTGATGGCGGTGTAGAGAACGATATGGTCGATCTCGAACCGACGCTGCATGTCAAGAGCTTGCTTCTTGACCCCTGGGTGCAGCATGTGGTGGTGCCAAGCTTCACACAGCTCGAGCACCCGGGACTCTGGTACTAGCAGCTTACCATTCCAGTAGAGCTTGCCATCTTCCTCGGTCAGCCCCTTTGGCCACGTCTGCCCGTCGTCAGGGTCGGTCACAGCCCTATACTCGGCCGCAAAGGCCTCAGACTTGGCGTAGTCGTCGGTCCAGTCGTCCTGGAGGCAAGACTCCGGGAAGAGGTGCTTGTCGGACTCAGCTCCATCAGGGGCGAGTACTCTGACCGCTCTGCTCACCCTCGACGCGAGGGGGGCATCCGCGGCCATGACGACGAAGCATTTAGCACCCTCCTCCTCCATCAGGCGCTCCATTTCGATGATCCTCTTGGCTTCAGCGGTCTCAGCCTCATCGCCATGGGCAGAGATATCCTGCATGCCCTTGCTGGCGGGATAGGCCCACCTACTGAGACAGTCCGCCACGGTGTTATCCTTTCCAGGAATATACACAACCGTGAGGTGGAACTTGGCCAAGGTCTCATGCCATCTTGCCCGTCGGGAGGCGGGACCTGAGGGGGTGTCCACGTGCTCCTTGTGCCACGACTGCAGACTCTGATGGTCGGTGCAGACGATGACGGGATGGAGGGCTATGTACCCAGCCCATTTCCTGAGAGCCATGACAATGGCATACGCCTCCTTTTCACGGGGCGTCCACGTCCGTCTCTGGCCTTCCGCCAGGACTCGGCTCCAGAAGGCCACGGGCACGTGCCTCCCGTCGTCAAGCACTTGCTCCAACACAGCGCCAATGGCGTAGTCGGAAGCGTCGGTGCGCAGGACGAACCCTCGGTCGGGATCCACGAGGTGCAGACCCACTGCGGATAGCAGCGCCTGCTTCATCCCCTCAAAGGCACGGTCGGACTCAGCTGTCCAGACCAGAGCCTTCTTGGACCCCTTCTTGGTCTCCTCTCGGTTGCCCTTGAGCATGGTCGTCATGGGGGCTGCATACTCGGCATACATTTTGATATACCCCGAGTAGTAGTTGCAGAACCCCAGATACGCCGGTAGCTCAGAGACCGTCTTGGGCTTTTCCCAGTGCTCAATCGCAGCCACCTTGCCAGGAATGGGCTTTCGCTGCCCGTTCCCGACTACGTGGCCAGCGAAGACCACCTCGCTTACCGCAATGGTGGCCTTGTCACTGCTGCCCGTGAGTTTGTGCCGAACCAACAGGTCAAGCACACGAGTTACGTCCCTCTCATGTGCCTCAAGGAGCTCCTCGTAGCTCATACTGGGGTCCCCGGACGCGATGATCACGTCGTCCACGAAGGGGTCCGCACAGTCGCGCACCGGCTCAAGCAGGTTCTCCAGCATCCGCTGAAAAGCCGCATTGCCGTTGGTAACGCCCATGGGCATCACCTTCCACTGGAGGGGTCCAAGTGGAGTGCTCATGGCTGTGCAGGCACGGGACTCCTCGGCGAGAGGCATCTGATGATAACCATGTTTCAGGTCAATCACCGTGAAGATCCTCCGCCGGTGTTGTTTTTGCAGCATATCCTCAATGAGGGGCAGCGTATAGCTGTCGTGCTGCGTTTGGGGGTTCAGGCCGCGGTAGTCGACCACGAGCTGCCACTCACCGGCAACCTTCTTGGGGACGACAAAGCAGGGAGAGGCCCACTCGGAGTGGCACGGCTCAAGCCAGCCTCTCTGGATGAAGTCACGGAGGATCTTCTCCATGGCCTCTTTCCTCTCGCCCCTCAGGGCAAACTCCCGGTGCCGATACACACGGGGGTCCTGCTTCAGTCGTATCTTGGCCTCGCCATACGGTCCACGCACCGTTGGGGGAAACACAGGCTTACCGCTGAAGAAGGTATCACCATACTTCTGCTTCAGCCTGGCCCTCAATGCCTGAATCTTGGGGCAATCATCGGACTCCGCCTTGGCTTTTCCGGGCACTTGAACCACGGAGCTTACTTGAGGGGTAGCGACCCCGCTCGCTTTCGGCTCAGGCGGTCTTCCCAGGTGGCCCAAAGGGCCATCTCTGGTCTTGCCTCAGAATAGATCGCCGTAGGTGGGTGGGTTACCCCCGATTGGCTCGTCCTGGCTGGACAGGTGGTCCAGCACCCTCTGCACGAAGGTGTTCCCGTCATAGGAACCAGAGACGATCGAGTCCACTTCCCACCAGGCTTTGTCCTGGCCTTTGCCCTCACGCTGGTTTCCCCAGTCATGAAAGGGCTGATCCATATACCCCTGAACCAGATCCCACTCCTCTTCAGTGAGGGGGTCTTCGGAGTCCGATTCTTCGATGTCAACAGGGGGAACCGCAAAGCATTGCCTCCAAGGCTCTGCTATGATGCGGTTGACACACACGAAGTCCGTGGCGTCGGCCTGATCAAGGCCCCCATCCACATAGTGGAATTCCGTTGGGCATCTCTGGGGTGGCATGGGCTGTCCCTTAGCGTCCTGATAGACACTCTCTCCAGCCGGTAGGACGACCTTGTTTAAGGCCATGTTGGTCAATGAGGCTACCCAATGTCGGGTACTTTCCTCCTCGGTGCATCCCATAGGAACAACCAGCACTGCCTTGGAGCGGTCCTTGCGAATCTTCGCTATCGCTCTTGGAATGTCCCAACGGGGGCAATGAATCCACATCAATCCCTGATGCGGACCCCAGTGCTTCTTCCACGCGGAGTCCTGTGCGCTCCAGTACTTCTCACATACCCGAAGATGGGCGGAGGTTCCTGAAGAGAACGCATCCAGGGTCAGATCCGACGCTCCCAAGTCCGCGACCACTCGGCTCGCCACTTCCGGCCTTACGCCGTACTCCTGGTTTGCTGGCCCAGTGGGCTCAGTGTCCAGCGCGGCCACTTCGAGCTGATTGCGTTCGGGGTGGATCCATGGGCATTCCACATGGTGCTCAGGTGACGAAAGCCACGAGAGCTGGTCGTCCTGGTACAGGGTCATGGAGGCCTGGGCCGGGAGGACGCCGGAGTCCGTCTCCATCATGAAGTCGTACCCGACGATCATGTCCCAGTCCATCTCGGCCTTGTAGAAGCGACCGTGCAAGAGGATTTCCTTGCCGAGGTCTGGGCGGCTCAGCTCACGATGGTTCACGAACTGCAGCCCGATGGCCGCTTCCTTCGTGCCTCCCACCATGTACTGGCCGTTCGCCACCTTCAGCCTGACAGGTTTCCGACTGTCGGTAAGACACTCTGGCGGAAGCAGGCCAGCCTTGACCAAACTGAATTGAGCTCCCGTGTCGACCAACACGTCGAAAACCTTTTCCACTTCCCCGCATAAGGCACGGACCTTAAGATGCAACTGCCGCTCGCGACCGACACGGCGCACGGCGTGCAAACTCAGGATCTCCGGCCGTTCCAGAAGCTCAACAAGCGACTGGTGCAGGTCGTGGACAATGAGCTCAGGCTGCCCATCTGCAGCATCCAGCTGCGGTCCGGGTGATCCTCCGATACTCTCGGATAGATCCTGTAGTACATCAAACACATTCTTGGTCGCGAAGGACGGACGGGTGCAAGGGTTCGTGCCTTCACTTGCCCTCACCCCGCCTCCGCGACTGCGCGCCGGACCGGGCCTTCCGCCCGCGGCAGTCCCCTTGTGCTTATTGACTCCCGACTGGGATGGTTCGGCGCTTCCCATGTCACCATCCTGCGACCGCCCTAGCTGGGGCCCTTGGCTGCAGGGGCTCCGCTAGGGGGCGTCGGTTGTGGAAGAGGGGGTGTTCTCCTCGGCCTCAACGTCGTTGACGCCCTTCTTCCTCCTCTCACTACGAGTAGGCTTCTTGTCCTTGTCCTTGTTCTGGTTGTTCTGGTTGTTCTCCTTGTTCTTGTTGTCCGACCTGGGGACCCAGTTCCTCTTGATCTCCTGGATCTCCTTGGCCAACTCGGTCCCCTGCGACACCAGCTTGGAGAGCTCGTCCCTGTCCACCTCCACCTTGGCTTCCCGGATACCCGCGGGCGCACGCTTCTTCGACCCGTGCGCCTTCTTGTAAGCATCCGTGTCGGCCTTGTGGATGGGGCATGTTCGGTGGTCATGGTTGAAGCCTCGCTTCCTCCCATAGCACACGAAACAGCCCTGAGGGTGAGCTCGTATGAACTCCCCAAAGGACAGCGGAGGGTCGCCAATGCGGCGAGGGTCCCTCTTCTCCTGCTTCCTCCAACCCTGCTGCAGGGGCTTCCAGTTTCCCGGCTTGCTCCCCGCGCTCAGGTTCCTGGCCACGAAGGCACACACGGCCACTTCGGCGGGCTCATCGTCGTCGTCATCGTCGACGAGAGTCTCATCGCCGCCGGCTCCCGCTGGGTCCATGGCAGCTTCCCCGCCAGGTCCCTCGCCAACGTAGTTGACGTCGCGGTCGCCGGGCCTCAACCCGCGGGTGTGGTGAGGTTTCGGTACTCCTTGAGTACTTCCTCGCCAACCCACTGCAGGATCTCGTCGCAGCTCATCCGCGCCGGGATGGGCTGCAGACGGATGGTCTGGCCGCTCAACTCACACTCGTCAAGGCGCCACATCGCGGTCTTCTCGCGATCGCCCGAGACGGTGATGAGAAGAGCGTTCCGCAGGGAGTGCCGTTTGACATCCCGGGCAACGTTCTTCTTCGCCCAAGCCACCACGTTCGAGTGATACTCTTTGGGGAGCATCATCTTGACCGTGTGGTTGGACTTGGCCCTCTTGGATTCCTCCTTGGTGACCCTCTTGATCCATGCTTCCGGCAGCATGGAGAGCAGGCGAGCCTGCTCGTCACCCTCGTTCCAATCCTCCACGTTGCGGCGGAAGAGGGTGTATTTCCCTCGGAAGTCTCGCCAATCTCGTAGGCGGATCTCCCGTCCATCATGCTCAAGCTTGATGGACTTCCAGCGCTTGGCAGCCACCTGCGGAGCGTCCACCCGCTCCTGCTCGTTGAGCCACTTCTTGGCTTCCTTGAGGGTCTTGATTCTCCCCTCCTTGGTCGCCACGAAGTATAGCTCTCCGAGCACTTCCGGCAGGCGGTACCTGAACCGTTTGAAGACATATCTCTCCGCATCCGCGGGACGCAGGTCTTCAGTGACGGTCAGCCCCCAATCGTCCAGCTTCTCCAAGAAGCGGTCGAGGTTGAGGGGGTTGCCATCGTACATGGGGGGCTTGATGTCCTTCAAGTCTTCCCACACGGCGGCATCCGCGGCCTTAGAGACCATGAATGCCGGTCGCGAGGTCGACCGAGGTTCCCATCGGCCTCGCCCACGGACTCCCACGGCCGCCACGTCCATCTCCTCCATGGAATCCCTGTGGCTACGCCGTGGTTCCTCCACGTACGCTGAACCAAAATGTTCAGGCCGTACTCTTTCCATGTACGCATCCTCATCACGGCGCCGGCGGCGGAGTTCAGCGGCCTCCCGTCGTACACCACGCGGCGGGCTGATGTCGAACTCCTCCAGGTCCAGATCCAGGTCCTCACCTTCACCGACATCCCATTCCACGTCTCCTCTGGGGACCTCATCCCTGAGTCCACCATAACGTCCACCAGCGATGGGGATTGGCTCCGGGGCTGGTGCGGGGCGTCGGGGGCGTACGGGTGTCCGCGGTGGAGCACGGCGGTTGCGGTACTCCGCGCTGAGCCACTCATCACGCCATTCCTCACTGCCACTGCCGGGCGGCACGCGCTCGTTGCGGCGGCCCGCGCTGTGGTGAGAGGGGGCGGTGAGAGAGGGGGCACTGGCGCTGGGGCGACTCCTGGGGGCTCTGCCGGGGGCGTGGGGTCTGCCTGGACCTGGTCCGGGTCCTCAGCTGTCGTCCGACGAGCCAGACTCCAGGGGTGGGTGGTCGCTGCCGACACTCCCACGGGCTTCCAGCGCGTCCAGCCTCTCCTGCAGGCCGCTGACGACGTTGGTCAGCGACTTGGTCTCGGCCCTGGCGATGTCCAGCTCCTTCTGCGCGCGCGCGGCGACCCTGGAGATGCGAGCCATCTCGCCCTTGCCCATGTCTACCTCCAGCTCGAGCAACTGGACTCTCCTGCGGAGGTAGACAATCCACCGCCAGGTGGTATCCGGGTCGCCGTTCCCTGGTGGGTCGTCGGGGTCCCCAGGGGGTCCTCCAGGAGGGCCTCCGCCGGGTCCGCCCGGTCCAGGGGGTCCTCCCCCGCCCGGTGGTCCGCCTCCAGGGGGTCCACTTGGTGGGCGTCCTCCAGGGGGTCCTGATGGTCCTCCGCCAAGGGGTCCCGGTGGGTCTCCGCCGGGTCGCCTCGGTGGGTCCGAGGATGGGCGTCTCTTCGTGATGCCGAAGTCCATGTTGTCATCATCGCCCATGTCACCTCACCTGGGCGTCTCGGTCTCGGAAGGCTCCGAGCTCCGGTAGGGAGGAGGGAGATCCTCATCCTCACCTTCCGGTTCCATGGGGACGTCTCCGCCTCCTCCGCCCGTCCAAGCCACCACTTGGCGATGTCGGCGGCCTCGTTCATCCCCGTCACTGGCGGTGAAGAAGGGGTCACTGTCGTGGGGGTGTCCACCCGCTGGCCTCCGCGGCCTCTCGGGGGTCTTCCCTTTGCCCTTCCTCCGTCGACGGGCGGTGGGGCCACTGCTCCGACTGCTGCCCGTGTCGGCCTCGTCCAGCGCCATCCTGGAGGAGGCGTCCCCTTCGAAAAGTTTTCGAAGGGTCTCCACCCGTGATCCTCCCGGGGGAGTCTCGCGGCGGAGTTTGGCCTCTGCCTCCTCCATTGCGGCGGCGGTGGTTGCGGCAGCACGCGCTTCGGCTTCCTCCCGAGCACGAGCCGCCTCGGCTTCCCGGGCCTGCTGCAGCCGCGCCTTCTGCGCTTCCAACGCTGCCAGCTCCGCCTCCGTCTTGGCCTTCTCCTCAGCGACCTTCCGTCGCGCGGCCTCGATGGCTTCCTTCTTGGCGGCGTCCTCCTGGGCCTTAGCCGTTGCTTCGGCGTGGGCCCTTTCCTCCGCCTCCTTCTTTGCCCTCTCTTGGGCAAGCGCCTCTTCCAGCGCCTTCACCTCGGCCTCCTTGCAGGCAATGGCCTCCTGCGTCCGGCGGGCTTCCTCGTCGGTTGCCCTGATCCGGGCAGCCACTGCCTCATGGGCGGCCGCAGCCGTGAGACCGGCTGCGATGGCTGCCACCTTCGAGGCGTGGTAGTCCATGCCTCTGCCCCACTCGGTGGCCTCCTCATGGGCGATGCCGACGGCGCCCTCCACGGCAGCGTTCTGCTGCGTGGCCCGTTGCCGGGCAACCCGAAGGTTGCAGGGCGCCCCACAGACGCGCTGACAGGCGCGCGCCACGTCCCTTTGGGCGGGAGCGGCGCTGCTGCTGGAGCTGGCCTGGTCGGCTGGCATCCTCCCGCGGTGGGCCGACTCCACGTCGGTGCTGGGGCCTGCTGGGGCCTGCTGGGGCCTCAGGAGCAGCTGACAGGGCTTGGCCCTGGTCTGCTTGGCGACTTCCATGAAGTCACCAAGGGTGGCGTGGCCGCGGTGGTGACCACCATTGGCCCGTTGGGGACTGGGGGCTGGGGTTCCGCCCTTGGCGCCTTGGGCGGCTTCGGCGGCCAGGGACTCCTGGTACTCCCGCCACTTCCGGTCCCGCTTCTTGTCCCCGGCGGACCGCTTCTCCTTCCCCGGAGACGCGCTGCTGCTGCCCTGCAGCCTGCGCTCGCTCCCCGGCTCCGGGAACTTCCTCTCGATCAAGTCCCACATGGAGACGTTGATCGAGGCGCCCGACGGGTAGGCGTTGGGGTCCTCGTCCTCCTCAATCCCGTCGGGGCGCAGCCCTTCGCCGGGCCTGTCCGGCCGGGTCCAAGTCCTCCAGCGCCTCTGCTGGTGGCAATACTCGTACCCCTCCGCCCGCAGCCAGTCCTCCACGGCCTGCAGGCGGTCGGGGGCGATGTCCGTGCGGAGCTCGAAGCTGCTGGGCATGCCGCCTTCGCACTGGGGGTGGCTGTGGCGGTAGTGCTGGTCCCAGACCAACCCACGCAGTAGTTGCGCTGCATGGGTGTGGGGCCGCGGCCACATCCTGCCCGTTTCTTGCCAATTCACCATGGCAGCGGGGGCGCAGTTGGTCTTGAGGTCCTTGATGTGCACTCGTTCAACTCAACGAACTGGTTGTGGTTGTTGAGGCGGGTGCTGCAGCACTGGATTGGAAGTGCGGCTGGTGCTGGTCAGCCGGTGGTTGTGGAGGTGGTTGACGCGGCCTTGCTGGTCGGCCGATGGGACTCCGGGTCGGCCGATGGGGCTGATGCAGGAGTCCTGGTCTGTGCACCTCTTTCACGGTTGCTGCGCGGTCAGGGCGGTGCTCTGGACGGCGCTGCGGGCTCCGTGATGAACTCGGCGCTGTCGCTGAGTGGCGCTGCGAGCCGCTGCGCTGCGCTGCGAGACGCTGCGCTGCGCTGCGAGCTGCGAGCTGCGCCGCGCTGCTCGGGGTTGGTGGCCCCGAGTGGCACGCGAGGGTTGGGTAACCCCGCGGCGGTGAAACGCTTTTGACGCGTTCCCGTGGGGGGCCGGCCACGGGACGCTGCGGTGACACGCACAGGTGAGCAGGCAGGCAAAGCACTACGCTCACAAGGGCATCAATACGCTCGTGTCATGTGACAAAGCGTTTCAGAATCCTTGCCACTCTGAAATGAGGGAACGAAAGTATGTACAGCAACACATCAGGATATGTACACATGGGGTGAAGACTGGACTGGGGTAAGGGCATTACAGGACAATAGACACTCAGTCCCAACTCATATCCCAACCCCAGGTCCGACCCTCTCAGTGGCTGGTGGGGGCAGGGGCTCAAACACAACCCATGCCCTGCTCAGTCCGGACCCTGAAACCCTGCCAATGGGAGAGGTGTCCCACCTAGCCACAGGCGACTTCCTGGGAACCAAGGCGTCTCAAGGTCAACTGACAGTTGCTCCCCATGCTCCCTTAACGGCAGGTCCCAACTCCTCTCTGAGCGAGAGATATGGCCCCGCCATTATCACCCAGGAGTTGGTAGCTGAAAATGGGCTGTTTCAGCCCAAACTGAAATTAACTCAAAAATCTCCAAAATTGACCCCTCGTCTGGACCCGCCAGAGGTAGGGACGAGGCAACTGACCCTATGCCCTTCGAGTACGAACTCCCTGGAGCCCTCACCCAACCTGGTTCCCTCTGAGGTCCCGGCATCAGGGCAACACGGATGAGTCAAGTGGGGTCATGATGCCAAAATCACCAAAATTGGCGTCATTCCCACGCGTGGCTCGCCCGGCCAAGGTAAGGCCAATGGCTCACAGGGTAGGAGGCAGGACGTAGGACTCCTATCTGAGTGTACAACTTGAATTTAGGTCCGGGCTCCTTATGGGCCTAGAGAAATGGGGCCGCCAATTGACCACACGGAAGGGGGAAATTGGGGTCCCCAAATTGGGTCATTTTGGCTGCTTGAAATGAGCCAAAATGCGGTGTGCTCCCAATAGTATATCTCCACGCCGGCTTGGAGATCGGATCCGCCATTCCATACGCGATCCACCAGGAGTCCAACTGAGACTCCCATGCCCTTGGCTCCCAAAGATCTGCATGCTACTTGGCCTGGTGGCGATCCTAACTGGGTCCACAAATGCAAAAATGGCAAAATTGCCCACACTCATTTTGGGCTAGCACCTTAACGAAGGTGGCTCCGCTTCGCCCACGTGGTGTGTGGACCATGCGGACCATTACCCATAACACCCATGTCATATATGGTCCATTGGTCCATGCGTCCGGCGTGCACGAGGGTTAGAACATACTGCACGGCGGGCAGCAAAAGTAGAAAATTGCTCCAAATGGCCAAAGATGCGCACACTCATTGTTGGGGCAAATGAGGCACATGCCTGACTTGGACCGGAGTGTGCCATAGGATTGGTATCAAGTCCTATGTGTCCAACATATCTTTGGGGCGTCGCCCAACTCCTCCGGTTTTGGGAATGGCAGGGTCGCCAAGTGAGCCCATGATTTGGGATAGTCCCAAATCGCCAACATGGCGGCCACGGTATGCCAATCTCAAGAGGAGTTATTTGCCGGCTCCAAGAAATGTTGGGGACCGAAGTATGTACCCTCATAACATACTTGGGTCATGATGTCAATTGAGCGCAACGTTGAGATACACGGTCGCCACTTGACATCATGACGAGCCAAAAACGGCAAAATTGGCACAAAGACACACAAAAGTGCATTGAAAGGTCCACAATTATATTATAATATCTTCGGCTTGGATCGTGCAATCACTTAATCCTTCTAAACACAATGACTTGACACCAATGACCTTCGATCCCACATATGTGCTCCACTTGGGGCGCCTTGAAAGGTTACGAGCGCTACTTCCCAAGTGGGCACATGAAAATATGGAAAATTGCAAAACACACACCTTGCTCCCAACGCATCGCTTTGGGATCGCCACACAAGCTTCCCTTCACGAAGGTTAGGCTCGCAATTGATGGTGGGGAGTATGGAGAAGGGGCTTACACAATATGAGGTCCATTGGCGGGTTCGGCTTTGAGTGATGGACCCGCCAAATGGGCACGCAACCCAACATATGGCACATACCACATATTGCCCAAAAAGGTAGCTCCCCCCACGATATGTCATGCCCCTCCAAGGGCATAACTTTGTGTCAATCGCTCATAGGAACTCAAGGAGAGTTCCTATGCAACACCAACACTTGCGCGCTACACTCGAAAGTTATCTTAACGCACGCAATGTCATGGCCAAAGAGTTATAACGCAAACTCTACCCTCTTGACCATGATCCATTACCCTAGCGCGCACGTGTGGAAACGCAAGGCATATAATGCTTCCTAAATTACGTCGGGAGTATTGTGAATACATCCCACGTTTCCTTATCGTCAATACTCGCAAGCGGCACGAGATATGACCCTCACAAGTGGCCTCACGAATCAACTTTGTTTTGCCCATATCTCTGAGTTAAATGGAGGGCAAGATAAAAGGAAAGTTGATTCGTGCATAGGGAAGCACGTAGGTCCACTCGAAAGAGGTCAAATCAAGTGCGGGGATGTCGAAGTCGAAAATCCGATTTCGACATCTGGAAAAATTCTGATTAAGGTTGCGAGTGTAAGATGTGAAAATTGCGGAAGCGTCCATGCAGTTCCTGAAGGCTTTGGTCTTTTCGTGACGGATTGCGTTAAAATTTCCATTATAAACAGTTAAACTGGCGGTTACGGTAAAGTCGCGATCCAACCGCCAGCAGTCAAAACAGTGAATATCAGAACGGAAGCGTAAAACTTCACGGAAACAATCTGAAAATAAAACCCTGTTGATTCCTGATGTTCTGATATACATATCTCCGCTGGCGGTGCATCGGTTGCCGATGCGGGTCTTTACGGCACGGAACGGAGCGTCAACGGGCGTTAGTAACCTGTAACCTGTAACCTGTAACCTAGCCATGGGGTTCTGGGTACCGCTTCACTACTGCCCCTGCCCCTGCCTCTGCCACTGTCCCTGCCCCTGCCCCTGCCCCCGCCCGTGCCCCTGCCTCTGCCCCTGCCCCAGTCCCTGCTCCTGCCTTTGCCCTAGCATCTGCCCCCGCCCCTGCCCGTGCCACTGCCCCTGCGCCTCCCACAGCCCCGGCCCCTGCGCCTGCCCCTGTCCCTGCCCATGCCCCTGCCCCTGCCCCTGCCACCGCCCCTGCCCCACCCACTGCCCTTGCCCCTGCCCCTGCCACTGCCCCTGCCCCTGCCCCTGCTCCTGTCCCTGCCCCTGCCCCTGCCACATCCCCTGCCCCTGCCCCTGCCCCCCTGCCCATGCCTCTGCCCCTGCCCCTGCCACAGCCACTGCCCCTGCCCCTGCCCATGCCCCTGCTACTGCCACTGCCCCTGCCCCTGCCCCTGCTACTGCCACTCCGCCTGCCACTGCCCCTGCCCCTGCCCCTGCCACTGCCCCTGCCACTGCCACTGCCCCTGCCCCTGCCCCTGCCCCTGCCTTTGCCTGTGCCCCTGCTACTGCCCCTGCCCCTGCCCCTGCCCCTGCCCCCAATCTTGCCCCTGCCCCTGCCACTGCTGCTGCTCCAGCCACTGGCCCTGTCCCTGCCCCTGCCCCTGCCCCAGCCCCTGCCCCTGCCACTGCACCTGCACCTGCCCCTGCCCCTGCCCTTACCCCTCCCACTGCCCCGGCTCCTGCCACTGCCCCTGCCCCTGCCCCTGCCCCTGCCCCTGCCACTGCCCCTGCATCTGCCCCTGCCCCCCCTGCCCCTACCCCTGCCCCTGCCCCTGCCCCTGCCACTCCCCCTGCCTCTGCCCCTGCCCAAGCCCCTGCCCCTGCCCCTGCAACTGCAACTGCCCCTGCCCCTGCCCCTGCCACTGCCCTTGCACCAACCACTGTCCCTGCCCATGCCCCTGCCCCTGCCACTGCCCCTGCCACTGCCCCTGCCCCTCCCACGGCCCCTGCTCCTGCCCCTGCCCCTGCCCCTGCCCCTGCCCCTGTACCTGCCCTTGCCGACCCAGCCCCTGCCTCTGTCCCTGCCCCTGCCCCTGCCGCGACAAGAAGACGTCAAGGACGGCAAGACAGCAGGCGTTGCAAGCATACAGAACACAGAACACAACTCCCCTCCAAGCCCTAGTGGGGGTACGTGTGGTGGCGTCCCTGCTAGGTCACAGCCGCCTGGTCACGCTGTGTACTCGTGCCAAAGCATAGGTGGGCCAAAGATGCCATGACATAGGAACAGTGGCCAGACGACCCGGACAGGAACGTGCAGAGAAGAGCGCGCCGAGTGCGCGGAAGCAGGGGAGAGGATAGGAGCGACCCGTGCAGGGAGCACGAAACGGTCCCCGGATGGATGAGGATCCTGTGGGCCCGCGCCACGGGGGTGCTGGCGGCCCGGTGGGGTATAAACACGGGATGAGGGGTGGGATGGGGGCACGGTGCTAGGACAGGGGTGTGGCACGGGCCACACAACGGCCCCAAGGCATCAGAAAACCATGGGAAGCGGGGATTGGGCCGGTGACGGTATGTGGCGAAGGGGAACGGGACATGGGATGGGAAGGGAGGCCGAAAGCACCAAGCAACAGCCCCGTGGGATTGGGAAACCAGTCGCCATGGAGTGGTAAACCATGGGCCAACCATGGGGAGCCTGGCCGCGGGAAGTCAGGAAAATGCCCTGAACTCCGGGACGGCCGTGAGGTGTCCGCAGGGGTGAGGGTTTACCCTGAGGTCCCCGGGTCAATGGCCTAAGTACACGTAGGTTCACGCCTGAGCGGGACCTGGGGGAACGTGGAAAGGGTCGCCCCCTGGCCTCCAGCCGCGGATGGACGACACCCAAGTGCATCCGGGAGCCGAGTGGGTACTCCAGCCCGTGAGGGATGGGGAGTGGTGGAATGTGGTTGACAGAGAGAAATGCTCCGCTGTCGGCGAGGGCTATCCACAGGAAACCCGCCTGCAGGCGCCCGAAAGGCTGTGCTAGGGGGGGAAGGCCGGAGGGTCCTTCGATGGTTGACCAGAAGGAGCTGAGACCGTGAGGGCAGCGACTGAAGGACACCTACCGCCGGTCATGCCCCAAGGGAACCTGGTTGAAGTTCTCGGCCGTGAGGTGAGAAAGGGGTCGCCAGGGGAACTGATGGTGGAGAGCTCTCCTTCCCGCCAGAGGCGGCCACCATGTAAAACAAGCAAGGAGATGTCAGATGAGGCTGCGGATGCGGCCGCCCTTGCTTACTTACTTACTTACTTTCACCTCGGCCTCCTTACGTGCAATGGCCTCCTGCGCCAGGCGGGCTTCCTGGTTGGCCGCCGCTTCCTGCGCGGCTGCCGCCACCTCACTCCTGACCCGGGCAGCCGCTGCTTCCTGTGCGGCTGCAGCCGTGACTCCGGCTGCAATGGCCGCCACGGTAGAGGCATGGAAGGCCATGCCTCTGCCCCACTCTGCAGCCTCCTGCTGGGCGATGCCGACGGCGCCCTCCACGGCAGTGTCCTGCTGCGTGGCCCGTTGCCGGGCAACCCGAAGGTTGCAGGGCACCCCGCAGGCACGCTCGCAGGCGCGGGCCACGTTCCCTTTGTCGGGGGCGACGCTGCTGCTGGAGCTGGCCTCGTCAGCCAGCATCCTCCCACGGTGGGCCGACTCCACGTCGCTGCTGGGGCCTGACTCCCTCAGGTGCAGCTGACGGGGCTTGGCCTTGGCCTTCTTGGCGACTTCAAGGAAGTCGCCAAGGGTGGTGTGGCCGGGGTGGTGACCGCCATTGGCCCGTTGGGGGCTGGGGGCTGGGGTTCCGCCCTTGGTCTCGTTCTCTGCGGCTTGGGCGGCTTGGGCGGCCAGGGATTCCTGGTACTCCCGCCATTTCTTGTCCCGCTTCTTGTCCCCGGCAGATCGCTTCTCCTCCCGAGGGGACGCACTGCTGTGGCTGCCCTGCAGCGTACGCTCGTCCCCCGGTTCTCGGAACTTGTTTTCGATCATGTCCCATATAGAGACGTTGATCGTAGCGCCCGACGGGTACTCGTTGGGGTTCTCGTCATCCTCAATCCCGTCGGGGCGCAGCCCTTCGCCGGGCCTGTCCGGGCAGGTCCAAGCCCTCCAGCGCTTCTGGCGGAAGCGGTAGGCGTATCCTTCTGCCCGCAGCCAGTCTTCCACCGCCTGCAGACGGTCGGCGCCCATATCCTCGCGGAGCTCGAAGCTCCAGGGCATGCCGCCTTCGCACTAGGGGTTGCTGTGGCGGTAGTGCTGACCCCACACCAACCCACGCAGTAGGTACACAGCATGGGGCCTGGGGCAGCGGCCACGTCTTGCCCGCCCCCTGCCAGTTCACCATGGGCGCTCCCTCCTCTCGATGGACTAGTCCTGGGAGTGGCTGTTGAGGCGGTTGTTGCGGTCCACTCTATCTACAGGGCTGGGACCCAGACGCCCGATGGTGGTTGTGGAGGTGGGTGATGCAGCTGGGGGTCGGCCGGTACTGGTCGGCCGAAGGAACTCGCTGACGTCGGAGTTCCGGTTGCTACTCCTCCTTCACGGACTCGGCGCTGTTGCTGACGCTCGGGGCGATGCTCCGGGCGGCGCTGCAAAGCCCGTGGTGCTCGGGGTTCAGGCGGCCCCGAGTGGCACGCGAGGGATGGGTAACCCCGCGGCGGTGAAATGCTTTTGACGCGTTTCTGTGGGTGGGCCTGGCCACGGGACGCTGCGGTGGACACGCACAAGCAAGCAGGCAGGCAAAGCACTGCACTCAAAAGGGCATCCTCATGCTCGTGTCATGTGACAAAGCGTTTCAGGATCCTTGCCACTGTGAAACAAGGGAACAAAGGTATGTACAGCAACACATCAGGATATGTACACATGGGGTTAATGTCATAAAATCACACCAGTCTGTCATTATCTGACCCTTTTTGGTGAATAATCCGAGGTTTCTGTTATCAGTTAGCTGTCAGCTGCCGGGACATCGTGCGCGACTTGAACAGTCCACGTCTTGAAGAGTTCACAGATAATTACGAGGGACAGATTGCAGAACGACCGTTAAATATAACGCTTTGAAGAATGATTGGATCGAATAAAGAATGCCCCAGCCGATTTCATGAACTTTCAATTCGGAGCTTGGATGGACGTGCGTAATTGAACTTATGGTGCATTGAATGTATGTTGTCGACTCCATGAGAGGTTTTAACTCCAAGGTTGATGTGGTTGATGGACGAATTTAAATAGTATTTCTTGATGGTCATGATGGTTTTTTTTGAGGAGTAGACAAGGTGGTTATGTATAATTACGAGGGCAATTCGAATCGCTTGTGTGTCTCATGATGTGCATAATTATCAACGAACCCGTACATGCATGAAGAGTAGTAGACACATGAGTGTACATGGCATATATGAATAGTGTCTTCCCCATTCATGCGCTTGTCCACTTCGTGATCAATTGTGTGAGAATTTCATGTTAATTGATAGGCACAATTCTTGAGAGCATTCAACCGGATTTCAACTACATGGTCGAATCCGGTTTTCATGTGTTGGGTTTTTCTTCACATGCTTTGTGTATGTTTCACACATGTTGTACGTGCAAGTTCACTATCATTTTGATATTATTTATTATTATATTTTGGGTTTGACACTTATGATTTGAGACAACTTGTGTTTACATAAGCTTTGATTTCCATGTTCATATATTTTCATGTTCTTCTCTCAGGACTTCAGATGTTATGTATTGCTTTGCAATTAAGTGGGAATCACAAGGAGTATAAGAGCCCAAGAGACCGAACACCCATCACCAAGTACACCACAGGTTCAGCTATTGGCTTCGGCGACTGTCCCCCGGTGATTCCTGAACATGGGTCACAGGATGCCATCCAGTTTTTTCAGAGGCTTGTTGCTGATCGCAAGTATGTCCAGCAAAAATTGCAGGACATACATGATAGAGAGTCCAGAAAACTTTTGCAACAGCACCCCCGCCATGTATATCAGGACGGTGAGAGAGTGTGGTACCAAAACCACAAGAAGAACAGCAACAAGCGGAAACCGGACAGGCTGTGGCAAGGCCCGGGTGAGGTGTTGGGGAGAGTGGGTACCAACCAGTATCTGGTTAGCACAGAAAAGGGGGAGGTGGTTTTGGATTCAATGAGGATAAACCCGTACATCCCCCCCTCACCAGGTGAGCAGGTCCCTCTACATTATTACACAGAGCAAGAATTTTTGGTCGAAACAGACCAATATATTGTAGAGGACATACGGGGACATAAAACATCAGGGAGAGGGAAAAACAAGGAGATACTATGGGAAGTTAAATATAGAGGCTTCCCTGAAACTGAATGGCAGCCGGCGTCTGCCTTCATGAACAATGTGACAGACGTCTGGCTGAAATACAATCGAAAACACAATATAGACATCAGTATCAAGGATTTGAGGGTGCTGCGAGCACAGGATACTTGTCCTTGTATGCTGCATGACACACTGCATCAGCTGTACAGGGAGGAGAGGGCTGCGCGGCGCTCGTTGAAGCGTTTGGAGAGGGACTCCAGACCGGAATAGCCCCCCCCCCCCCCCTCTGCACGCGTCAGGAGTGGGGATGTGTCATATCCACGCCTTGCTGCCTTGCAGGCTTCAACAGATTCAAGATCAAGGAGTCATTTTGGAGTCATTGAGAGGTAGGGTGCTGATTGAGAGGTACAGTGCAGGGTGGGATTCAGCTTTTGTTTGTCCGAGGTCTCCCCCCCTGTGACAGAACATTGCGCGACAGGTGTCATTAACGTTTCTATTTTTTTACCAACTGTTGGCGGGTTGGCCCTTCAAAATTTTTCGGAGGGGAAGCCATTTTACACCGTGCTTTCTCATGACTTGTCGAAGTTCGGTGTGACACCTCCGCTCTGTCTGTGTTATCCTTCCCTTGTGTTTTTGTTGTTTTTGTTTGTTGCAGGCATCACGTTCAGAATCAATTCCAGTCAGAATGAAGCGGAAACCGGAATCCCCGCAAGGAATGAAGTGGAGACCGGAATCCCAGACTGGCCAGGGTTAATTAATCAATTTTTTCTGAATCGGACAGGCCTGCATTGGTGTTTGTGTTGCTGAGATTGTAGTATATGGATACCAGGCGTTTTCAGTTCAGAATTGCTTGACTGGGACTGCTGGCATGACAGCTTTATCATTGGTTGGCTGTGGGGCGCTGGCTTAGCCTAGGTAGATACGACGTTGCACAGGGACAGCCATGGGCTGCCAGCCTCCACAGGACACACACAGGAGCACCCAGCCAATCATAGATACGTCGTGCCGCAGGCCTGCAGTACTCCTGGAGTCTGTGGGATCCTTTGCTCTATTCCTTTCCTCCCCTCCACTTATTGTGCTTGGCTGCACCACGGAGTACAGGTGACGGAATGTCTGACTGCTGGATTTTTCGTACAGTGGGCTGCTTCACACCCACAGGACCAGCCACTCCCCCTTGGGTCGTAGCTTAGGGAGGGAGTGTCATAAAATCACACCAGTCTGTCATTATCTGACCCTTTTTGGTGAATAATCCGAGGTTTCTGTTATCAGTTAGCTGTCAGCTGCCGGGACATCGTGCGCGACTTGAACAGTCCACGTCTTGAAGAGTTCACAGATAATTACGAGGGACAGATTGCAGAAAGACCGTTAAATATACCGCTTTGAAGAATGATTGGATCGAATAAAGAATGCCCCAGCCGATTTCATGAACTTTCAATTCAGCCAAACACCGACCCTTGTTGTGTTGACTTGTTGTGTGTTCTTAGGGTGTTGCGAAGGTTGTTGGGATTTTGATTGTTATTTTGGTGGTAAGAAAATCAATTGGAAATTTTGGGGAATTATCCATTTTTCACTAAAGCCCAACAACATTTAGAGTGATGGAGTCTCCAAGCACTAGTGGGAGTACTCTATTATATGGTAGCAGTTCAGGTGTTAAGCCGTTCGTTCCTGCCAAAATTGGCCACAAAACGGACAAAAGTCCATTGGTTGACACAAGAGACATTGAGTTTGTGCAATTTTTAGAAAGCATGACTCCACAACGTTCGTTGGTTAGTGGTGATGACGAGTTGGGTAAATTAACACCACGACGAGTCAGTTACGGTGAACCACAAACAAGACAACAACATGACGGCGCCAACGATGCGCACATGCCCCCTCGCTCGAAGGGACTACATGGCAAGCGGCGCCGCATCCACGCGATTTCGAGTCCACAAAGCTCACAGCCGCGTGGTGCGATGGTCACGAAGGAGTTAGCTATCAAAGTGGCGAAAATAGTGCTCAAAGCTCAAGAACGACAAGGAAAAAAAGTACGGGAACAAAAGTACGACGACTCGAGTTCAAGTGTCCCGAGTTCACATGAGCCAGGTTTGAATGCAAAGGCTTTTGAAGTGTTACGTGAAGAATTTGAAGCTGACAAAACTCACATGAACGATGGAATGGACAAGATGAAGAAACAATTCGAGGAGTTCAAACAATCGGCGCTAGTTATGTCTTCGACCTCGCAAAGTGACAACAGCGCCTCGGTTGCTAGCCTACGAGAAATTCTGGAAAGACATCAAACAACCATGGGTACACATGAAGCTTCTCTTGGAAATATTCGCAGCGAGATGGAGGCCTTCAAAAGGGATCACAATGCCGCGCGGGAAACAGCGTTGACGACCATTCGCAGCGAGGTTGAGAGGCACAAGAGCAATGCGAACACCCTGGTTGTGCAATTGGAGAAACAAATACAAGTCTTGCAGGCTGACAAGACACAACTGCCAACGATGGCACATGTCAATGAATGCCTGCAAAAAGTGCAGACAGGGGCTGAGGAATTGGCAATGCTGCGCCGTTATGTGGACACGGAAGTGAATACTGTGAGTAGGAAGGTGGAAGCCACAGCCGCACAGGAAGAGAAGGATCACAGGGATGTGGAAGCAAAAATCAGTCTCCTCACAAGACAAGCCCAGGGCAGGGATGCTGATGCCGAGGACATCAAGAATGAGGTGAGCCAGCCACGTCAAGACCTCCGTGAACTCCAAGGACAACTCCACCAGGTGCAATCGAAGACGGCCCTTGATCAACAGGGCATCAGTCACAAGTTGGCGACCAACGAATCGTTTGTGCAGCGTCATGGCAGGGAGACCAAGGCATCCCTGGAGACAATTTTCAAACGGCAGGATGAGATGGACGCCTGGATGACCCAGCAGGACAATGAAACCAGACAAGTCCGAGCGGAGGTGCAGGAGCGCCATGACGCCCTGGAGAGATGGCTAGAGGAGCATGATAATCGCCTCAACCGGATTGGGGTAAGTGGGGCAGGATCACAGGCCCCAGATTCTGCTGGAGGACGCCCTGAAATAGTGGAGGTGATCAGTGAAGCGAGGAAATATGCCGACAAAGCGCGAGGATACGCCAGTGATGCTGAGGGCCATGCAACCACCAGCAGCACGTGTCAGCAATTGGCACAGGCAGCACTGCACGACGTGAATCGGATTGCCACAGCGGTCTCAGCAACAAAGGAGGCCATGGAAACGGAGATGGAGACGCCGAAGGCAGGGCTGCAAGGTATAGAAAAGGAGCACACGGCCAGGCACTTCTCAGATTGCAAGCGGCTGAAGGCATCGTGCAACGTGCTGAGCAGGCTTTGGTCAGCAGTAAGGCCACCAGACCTGCCGCTGATGCCAGAGACTTCGCTCAGGAGACAGCAAAGAGGCTTACCACGATTGAGGATACCGTGAAGCGGGCTGAACAGCTCTATGCCGGATTGTTGGACATGCAGAAAAAGTCGGACGAGGACCGGGACCAGCACAAGGACACGTGCAGGACACGGTACGAGACCAATGCGGCCGACGTCAGTAGTCTGCAGCAGCTCTATCGTGAGTTGCTGGACCGAACAACGAAGGCGGATGGAGAACGAGAAAAGCACACGGGTTTGAGTACAGAGCGATTTGAGACTAATGCAGTCAGCGTCCAGGAAGTGCAGCGTCAATTAAACACTGAAGTTGATCAGCGAGTTGCGTTGGACGACAAAGTCCGCGAAATCGGACGCTGGTATGGCCAATGGAGGGAACACATCGAGGCAAGGGTGGACAAATTGCAGAAGGAGCGCAGGGATGGAAGTCCGAGCCCCACAGACCCAGATGCTACCTTGAAGGGGCATGTAGACACTGAAGTACGCAAGATCTACTCTTGTTTCGATGAGTTCGATGAACAACGACAGCAACAGAACATTAAAATTGCAGATTGCCAGACAAACGTCGCGTATTTGCGTTCTGTTGCAGAAATGCACGTACAAGACCTTGACGACGTCAAGCAAAGGGTCGAGGAGGTTGCTGAACTGAGACAATCAGCAACAGCATCCACATCACCGCCACCGCCACCGAGCGCACCGACAGTATCACCCCCAACCCACTACGTCCCTGGCTCGACATCGGAGCCACAGAAATCGCCTGGGAGGCCGCTGGCAGCAGACGACGGACTGCCGCCCACACCCAGTGAAACATCGGCAGTCATCCGTGGGACTCAAAGATTGCCGGACCCCCCCGCGTGGCTGCAGCCCATACCCAAACGTTGGTCGTCCGACTACTCGCCAATGTATGGGGGTGAGGTTGATCTTGGATGGGCACAGCTGGCCCAGTATGTCCGCGATGGGTGTTTTATTCCCAATCTGGCTCGGGTATCACAGGCTGATTGGAAGGCTGGACGAAGGATTCCAAAAATACTCCCTACTGGCATCCCAAGCGGCAAAGCATTCCAGGAGACTACACCCTGGGTGAAGCCTGCTATCACAGGACCAGTACAGCACGAGCCACGAACGGGAGGTATTGCTGGAGTCTATGGAAGCGGGGGCCAGTCATGGGTTGACCCCACAGCGGAGTCCGTGATACAACAGATGGCAGCAGTTCCAAGATGGGATGGCGAGCTGGACACGTTGGACGAGTGGGAAGAACGGTATGATCGATGGCGAGTGGGATATGGCAGACGATTCGATGAGGAGGAACAAATGAATTTGTTGCTGACAGCCGTTGTTAATGAGAAAACCCGCGAAAGACATGCGAAGAATCGCCATCGTCAACGTATGACCTTTGCGGAGTTATACCGCGACATCACGGGCCGCAAAATCCGGAATTTGCATGAACCGGGAGCTCGATTCCGCAAGAGGAAGATTCCATCAGAAATTATTACCAGTGCGTCCTGGGCTGATTTCATGGCGGACTGGTCTGAAGAAGGTGCTGAGGTGACTGATGGCATGAACTATCGCCAAGCAACTGAAGCGCTTGTGGTCCTGATGCGGGTACACATGGAGGAGTGCCCCGACGACACGACGATAACAAGGGCTTACCGTCTGATATGGAAACAGCAATCTAAGTATGGCAATGAATACAGCTACTTGGAGCTGTATCTATTGGTGATGAAGATGCTGCTGCAGGACGAATATGCCAAAACCTCAGAGAGATTCATGATGGAGGCGCATGGGGCTGAAGTCCATATCCGGTCTATGCAGACTTATCGGGGAGATCATCACAGGGGCCGAGAAGCACATCGCAGTGGGTCCCGATCTCCACATCGACCATGGGGTGCGAGATCGGGCGGAGATGGTCTGCAACAGGACCGACGATCTGATTCCAGAAGGAATGAACGACCACATTCACGCGAACGCCCGTATGACAAAGACCCACACCGGTCCAGGTCCAACGAGAGGGATAAGGGTCATCAACGCTCTGGATCCAGAGACTCTCATAAATCGCACCAGTCTCACAGGACTGCCAGATCAGACGAGAAGCGCAAGGCATTGGACAAAGTTCCCTTTGACCCCAACACCAAGTGCTTCAATTGTGGGCATACAGGACGTAGGGCTGTGGAATGTCCCCTGTATAATCCGCGAAGAGATGGCCGTCGTGATAAGGATCGCCCACGGACGCCTGATCAGTCCCGACCACATAATGGTGCACAACGTCCCAGGACACCGGAGCGAACCCAAACGCCTCAGCAACGGAGGACACCGGAACGGCAGAAGACCCCAGAGCGCAGGACGACGCCGGACAGGCCCAGAACGCCGGACAAACGACGTTCCGGATCTAAGGACAGTCGGCGGTCGCGCTCCGTGGACAAGAATCAGTGCAAGGCATGTGGCAAGTACGGGCATTGGCAAGACAAGTGTCCCAATACTGTCACCAACAAGTAGGGTTCTGGCAGGCTGCCCAAAGCGAACCGCAGACACCAGTATTTATTGGGTCTGCGGGAAGCAAGACGCGCCCGGGGGCCGTGCCAGGCCACAGCCAGTCGGAAGGCAAGGACGGTCAGAATTCTGCATGTTGATGCTAATAAGATCCTCCGACATCAGCAAGTCTTTGCCGCTGATCTGTGCAGTATAGATATGCGCGATATTCAAGACGAGGTTTTGAAATCACCGCGCAAGCTTAGAGCCAAATCGGCCAAGGACTGTCGAGAGCTCACCACACAGACCAAATTGCAGTTTGCAGATGCGCTGGCATTGCCAGACGTTTGGATTACCGCCCTTGCTGACACGGGCTGTGAAGTTATGGGTGTTATAGGCATGGAGTTGCTGAAGCAACATGTGACAGCACTCCAACCAGCGCCTATACCAGTTGTGTTGTTGACTGCTGGCAAAACAGCATTGCCTATGGCAGTCAAGGAGTGTTGGTTAACCTGAGTTTACCGGTTTTTACTCCTGAGGGCACTAAAATTTTCAAGTGCCAGCAAGTTTTTTTACACGTTGCTGCTGTTGGGCCACGGCTGATTTTGGGGTATCCATTTTTGTTGTCATACGGGTTGGCGGTTGTACCAGGACAGGAGGCATTGGTACAGGTCAAGGGCTGCTTTCGTGGGTTGCGTACCCCTCGTTACCAACATGGTAAACCCCAGTCTGTACATACACCCACTGCCATGGTGCAGGTGGCCAAACCGAAGACTGCGGATCAGCAGTGTGCGGAAGCGAATCCAGTCAACGACATAACTGGTGAAGCTGCAGGTATGCCACATCCAATCCTCAACGGAAAGCCAAAGAGAGTCTCATTTGATCTCCACTTGGAGTATCAACATGCGGTCCATTGCGAGGGCCCTTGTCAGAAAATGACCTTTGTGTATACGACGTCTCTCAAATGGACACCACAGTCTGCATGCCCTCACTGTGGGCCTTCTGCAGTTATGAATACTCCCCAGGTGACAGGTTTTCGGCGTAGGGAGGGAGTAGTCAAGCCCAATATTCTTCGCATTGTCCAGCAATTGGATTTGGAGAATGATTCGATTGATACACCCCCCCCTGAGCCAGCCACTCCCATGGGGTTGCCAGGCACCTGGAGTTTCAGTGAGCCTGAGATCAGACCAGATTTTGTAGCAGGATTGCATGTATATCCGTCCCCCCTTGTGCATGAAGCCACAGTACCTTCTTATCCTGAACCCCCCTCCCCACCTTCCTTCACGGCGCTTGTGGAGACTCATACGCGCAAAAATCCATTGAAGGTGAAATTATTAAGCGCTGTCGCCATCATCCCGACACGGGGATCGCAAGGGGCAGCCGGATATGATTTATATGCCCCCAGAGCAATTACCATACCAGTGCAACAACAGGTGTGCATCCCTCTGGATCTGGCGTTTCAGTTGCCTGTGGGAACCTATGGCAAGATACAAGATCGATCAGGGAATGCAGTGAAACACCGACTGAGGGTTGGGGCGGGTGTCATTGACTGCGATTTTTGGGGTAACGTAGGCGTGGTGCTCAAGAATGAGGGTCTGACGGAGTTTCAGGTGCATCCTGGCGACAAAATAGCACAGATGACATTAGAACTTAATCTGTTGCCAAAAATTGAAGTGGTACAGGAACTGTCCCACACGCAGCGGGGGTCTGATGGATGGGGATCCACCGATCAGCCACGGCCAATTACCAACGTCTGCAAGGAGGGTTTGAGTGTACCGCCCCCCCCTGCCCCATCCCTTCCTAAATTGCCTTCTCCCCTCCCTAATGCCGCTGCAGACGACGTTCCCCTGATCCATCCCCATTGTCCACCTGGACCCTCATGGCATACACAGTTTATGTCTCCTTTCTTTTTATATGTGCTATATATGATTAGTACTGCCCGCAGGGCAACAACAGCAACAGCAGTACGAACAGAGACAGTGAGTAACAGTTGTAAGGAGTATACGGGCCCTGTGACGCGAGCTCGGCAGGCCCAGAAACAGTCAGTAGTAGTATCTCCGGAGTCAGAGACGTCACCAGAGACGCCACTCCAGCCCACCGCGGTTGATGTGGGTGTGGCTTTGTTGGTGTTTTGTATGCCAGCAATTGTGTCTGCGTTTATCTCAGGGATTAGAGTCATCAGAGACCAATCCCCGCTGGTAGGGGATCGCCCCCCCATTCCAGGTCAGAAATCCCCCTCAATCATTCCCAGGGATGTTGAGAGGAGGTCGGTTGCTCCGGGTTTGCCTGTTGAGATAGCCGCCCTGTTGGACAGAGCGCTTGTGGACGCCGTCCCAGGAGGGCCAGAGACCTTGGGTCCTGGCGTAGCTGAAGTTAAGACTGTAGAGGTTCATGATGACCAGTATGGTATCACTTCGGAGGCAGAGTCGGAAGGGCCCTCCGCTCACTCTGAAGTGCGCCGCATGTGGGGTTCGGCCCGCATGTCGCCTGACAATGTTGCATGTCACGTGGTACAGGTGGAACGGGACTGCTGTGATTTACAGCAGTTGGATCTATGGGCGGACTCGGGTGAGACCGCACAGGGTGGAGCTGACCCTGATCTGAGTTCAGTCAGAAGGAGTAGGAGAAGTAACATACCAACTGAGACAGCAGCATTGAGGCCAGTGTGGCGTAGTGCAGCTCAGCATCAGAAAACGCAGGCACGGGAGAAAAAATTTCGCAGTAAGAGAATGAAGGGAGCAGTAGCAGTGAGACAGTGTGTAGTAGATCGCATTATGCGGTGGATCCAGACCGCTACAGTGTTTGGTCAGTGTCCACCGCTGACAGATGCATTTGCAAGCAAATCTTTAAAACGGTTTGATCGGTTTTGGGATCGTCAGACGGATGCCTTGTTCCAGCCCTGGAACGAGGCTCATTTATGGTTACGGCCCCCCAATGAGCTGTGGGAACAATGCGTCCCTAAATTGAGATTTGATGGGGCGCGGGGTGTGGCCATTCAGCCTGTGCGCAGGGATGCAGAGTGGTGGTGGGACTTTGGGGAAGTTGTGCTGGACTGGATAGACATCTCCATTGGTTCCCCGCTGTTTGAGGACGCACAGGGCATGGTACACACAACAAAGTGTGAGTACAGAATTGCGTTGTTTGATGCCTTTTGTAGTGATGCGGAAGGGGAAGGATGGGGTGATCCTGAGGACGTAGTTTCTGATCCCCATACAGTGCCAGCTTACAAAAAGGGCTGGAGTTCTGAAGATTGGGACTCTCCCAGCACTGTAGCACCCCCCCCCTCTCCTCACAGAAGCACTTTCGACCTGCCTGCTCCACACCCCGCCCCATCTGAACTCCTGCGGCCGGATTCTGATGCTGAAACTGAATCTGACGATGACTCTCCTTATCCTCACAGGATGTGTCGCGGGATGAAGCGCAAAATACACCGGGAGCAAGCGAAACGCGAGAAGCGTCAAGCAATGCCTCGATCTGACTCTGAGCTTGGTATGTGCGCGAATTCTTCGCCTGATTTTTCTGACAGTTCTCCCTCTCTTCCTCAAGCAGCAAACGGCATTAATTCCCTTCCCCATGATCAGTGTGATTCTGTCCGTTCTAGATTCGGACATCGGGCACGTCCACCGGGCCGCACACATGTGCAGGCAGGTTGGACTGCGACGCCAGAGCGGCATATAAGGTCAGTGATACAGGCAGATGAAGATTGGTCAGGTGCTGAAAGCCTCAAGGAGACTATCATGGAGAAGTACAGTGACAGAGTTTTTCGTTCTATACCGACACATGAGGTCACCGAGGAGGCACAGGCCAAACGGGGTCCGCATGCTAAGGTCAGGTTACAGTTGAAACAAAAGCATGCAGGACCCCGAGCTGATAAACCCATCAGAGCAGTAGGACCGAAGGAAAGTGCCCTCTATGATAAAGTCATGGGTTTTAAGAAAAAAGGGATGCTTCGGAAGTGTGAGGGCGACCCACAGTGGGTTGCTAGGGCATTTTTGGTTCCGAAACCGGGTGGGAAATGGCGTTTAGTCATTGACTATCGCCATCTCAATTCCTGCCTGGAGGGAAAAAACTTCCCCCTCCCCGTCATTGAGGACCAGCTGGCCAATGAGCAGGGAAATTTTTTATATTCGCTCATTGATTTCGAAGACGGCTTCCATCAAATGCACTCTCAGGAGGACAGCAAACACCTCACGGCGTTTTGCACTCCTTTTGGTGTGTTTGAATGGAACGTCTTGCCCATGGGGGTTAAAGTGGGCCCAGCTGCTTTTCAGGAGATGGTGCAGCATGTCACGCGCAACTGCCCATCATCCAAGCCATACATAGATGACATTATGTCCTCTAATGGCAAAGAAATTTTAGACCCCCAGAAAACCACTATAGCCCAAAAACAGGAACCAGAAATGCTGCAAAAATACTTCCAGGCGCATGCAGAAAAGCTTTGTGCCTTGTTTGATGCGTTGGCGGAAGCCCAACTTACTGTGAAACCCGAGAAATGTCATTTATTTAAAAAACGGGTGCAGTACGTTGGGCACATTTTACAGAACGGCCAAAGATTTCCCAGCCCGGCCAAGACTGAAGCAGTGCGGCAGTGGCAGCACGACACCATCACCACTACCAAACAGCTCAAGGGATTTTTGGGGCTGGTGGGATGGTACCAAGTGTACATCCCAAAATTTGCAGAAATGGCCGCCCCCCTCATGGACGCCCTTAAGGGCAAGTATCAGTACGCCCCCCCTGAAGCAGCAGATGAAAAGACTGATACAAATGTCCTGAAGAAACGCAAACGCATCAAATTGAGTGCCAACGAAGCGCGCATCCATTGGAGTGATGAGATGAAGAAAAGTTTTGAGGGTTTAAAAAGCGCATTAAATGCTGCTACAGGTTTGTATCTGCCCAAACCTGGGAGGCCCTGGCGCATACGCTGTGATGCGTCAGATTATGCTATTGGGGGTGCCTTGGAGCAGGAACAGGAAGATGGAGGGTACCATCCTGTCGCGTTTTTTAGTCGCAAGCTCCAAGGCCAGCGGGCAGGGCAGGGGGGCAGTACCAGAAACACTGGGCAGTATGCTTGAACCCCCCGGGAAAAGGAAACCTATGCGGTTGTGGCCTGTTTGCTCAAGTTCCAATCCTGGATTGGGAGCCAGGAGGTTCTGGTGCAAACAGATCACAGCTCCATAGTGAAATGGTACAAAGAAGATCTTTGTACCATTTCAGGGCCTTTGGGTCGGCGGGGGCGTTGGCATGAATTTTTGAGTCGATTCAATCTTACGATTGAATATCGACCGGGGGATGAAAACGACGGGGCAGATGCCCTTGGTCGATGGGCCTACCCAGCCAGGGTGGCCCAGGATACAAATTTTCACGGCAGCACTGCCGATATGGAGGGCTGGGGCCAGGCTGAGAGAGCTGAGTGGGAACGGGTGAGGGCACAGTTGAAGGCGGACCATCCTGAGGCATTTCAGGACGAGCATGCCATGGTGCAGCTCTTGCAGGATGTATACCGTACTGTGGCCTCATTGCAGGATAATTCTGGGCTCTGTGTGGCCTCTGACGGTTGTGAGTTTGCGTCTCAGGAGGCTTTGTTTTGCCATGTTTTTGACTGTTCTCAGGATCAGGCTGAGTGCCCTGTGCCACAGTCTGATGTTCATCAGGAGGAGACAATGTGCCTTCCCAGACACATACGACGTCACCTCAGAACCGTACAGAACAGTGAAACCTTGCTTCAAGGCTTCACTGAGATGAGCTGGCACATGCCAGGGCTACAGACATACGTTCAGAATATCAAATCAGTAAAAGTGCCGCCAGCCATTAAGGTTCTCAGTGAAGATTGGGAGCCTCATTATGAGAATGATCCTCTTATAGCGCCGCACTGGGAGGTGTTGACAAGGGAGAAAGTCGTTTCCATCAGGGATAAGGAGTATGTGTTATACCAGGGAAAAATCCGAGTGGGTGGACGCATTTATGTGCCTGTGGCCCTCACCAAGCAGGTCGTCGAGGCACAGCACAGTTATGCTCATCCTGGAACCGGCAAGACACACGAGATGTTCCGGCGTCGCTATCAGGCAGGCATTAAAGATAGTGATTTGACCGAGATCATTTCTCAGGTGGTGGGGTCTTGCCCGGTGTGCCAGACAGTGAAGGCACGGAAGGGAGTGCAGCCACAGAGCTGTCACTCGTACCCCATCCCTGAATATCCCTTTGCCAGTGTGGCCATGGACTTCTGTGATATGGGGTCACACTCAGTGGAATCCGGAGGAGTCACATATGACAACCTTTTTGTTGTTGTATGCCGACTCACTGGATATGTCATGGCAGTGCCATGTTCAAAGACCATCACAGCCCCCCAATTAGCTGAGTTATATTTGGAGCGGGTAGTGGGTGGTATGGGACTCCCGCACGAAATGTTTTCGGACCACGACCACATTATCACCAAGGAATTTTTCACTTCCTCTTGTGAATTAAGTGGTGTCCAACAAAAGCAGTCCCCGGTGTATCGCCCCCGGTCCAATGGGAGGGCAGAAAGGGCGGTACAGGTGGTACTCGACAGTTTGCGGAAAGTTTTCGCCCAAACTGGAAGGAAGAATTGGGTACAGTTATTGCCACTGGCCCTGTGGACTGCCAATGACATCCCAGGGCCAGTGTCAGGATATTCCCCCCATTTTTTGGTCTTTGGACGCCAGCCTATTGGCTTCGGCGACTGTCCCCCGGTGATTCCTGAACATGGGTCACAGGATGCCATCCAGTTTTTTCAGAGGCTTGTTGCTGATCGCAAGTATGTCCAGCAAAAATTGCAGGACATACATGATAGAGACTCCAGAAAATTTTTGCAACAGCACCCCCGCCATGTATATCAGGACGGTGAGAGAGTGTGGTACCAAAACCACAAGAAGAACAGCAACAAGCGGAAACTGGACAGGCTGTGGCAAGGCCCGGGTGAGGTGTTGGGGAGAGTGGGTACCAACCAGTATCTGGTTGCCACAGAAAAGGGGGAGGTGGTTTTGGATTCAATGAGGATAAAACCGTACATCCCCCCCTCACCAGGTGAGCAGGTCCCTCTACATTATTACACAGAGCAAGAATTTTTGGTCGAAACAGACCAATATATTGTAGAGGACATACGGGGACATAAAACATCAGGGAGAGGGAAAAACAAGGAGATACTATGGGAAGTTAAATATAGAGGCTTCCCTGAAACTGAATGGCAGCCGGCGTCTGCCTTCATGAACAATGTGACAGACGTCTGGCTGAAATACAATCGAAAACACAATGTAGACATCAGTATCAAGGATTTGAGGGTGCTGCGAGCACAGGATACTTGTCCTTGTATGCTGCATGACACACTGCATCAGCTGTACAGGGAGGAGAGGGCTGCGCGGCGCTCGTTGAAGCGTTTGGAGAGGGACTCCAGACCGGAATAGCCCCCCCCCCCCCCCCTCTGCACGCGTCAGGAGTGGGGATGTGTCATATCCACGCCTTGCTGCCTTGCAGGCTTCAACAGATTCAAGATCAAGGAGTCATTTTGGAGTCATTGAGAGGTAGGGTGCTGATTGAGAGGTACAGTGCAGGGTGGGATTCAGCTTTTGTTTGTCCGAGGTCTCCCCCCCTGTGACAGAACATTGCGCGACAGGTGTCATTGACGTTTCTATTTTTTTACCAACTGTTGGCGGGTTGGCCCTTCAAAATTTTTCGGAGGGGAAGCCATTTTACACCGTGCTTTCTCATGACTTGTCGAAGTTCGGTGTGACACCTCCGCTCTGTCTGTGTTATCCTTCCCTTGTGTTTTTGTTGTTTTTGTTTGTTGCAGGCATCACGTTCAGAATCAATTCCAGTCAGAATGAAGCGGAAACCGGAATCCCCGCAAGGAATGAAGTGGAGACCGGAATCCCAGACTGGCCAGGGTCAATTAATCAATTTTTTCTGAATCGGACAGGCCTGCATTGGTGTTTGTGTTGCTGAGATTGTAGTATATGGATACCAGGCGTTTTCAGTTCCGAATTGCTTGACTGGGACTGCTGGCATGACAGCTTTATCATTGGTTGGCTGTGGGGCGCTGGCTTAGCCTAGGTAGATACGACGTTGCACAGGGACAGCCATGGGCTGCCAGCCTCCACAGGACACACACAGGAGCACCCAGCCAATCATAGATACGTCGTGCCGCAGGCCTGCAGTACTCCTGGAGTCTGTGGGATCCTTTGCTCTATTCCTTTCCTCCCCTCCACTTATTGTGCTTGGCTGCACCACGGAGTACAGGTGACGGAATGTCTGACTGCTGGATTTTTCGTACAGTGGGCTGCTTCACACCCACAGGACCAGCCACTCCCCTTGGGTCGTAGCTTAGGGAGGGAGTGTCATAAAATCACACCAGTGTGTCATTATCTGACCCTTTTTGGTGAATAATCCGAGGTTTCTGTTATCAGTTAGCTGTCAGCTGCCGGGACATCGTGCGCGACTTGAACAGTCCACGTCTTGAAGAGTTCACAGATAATTACGAGGGACAGATTGCAGAAAGACCGTTAAATATAACGCTTTGAAGAATGATTGGATCGAATAAAGAATGCCCCAGCCGATTTCATGAACTTTCAATTCGGAGCTTGGATGGATGTGCGTAATTGAACTTATGGTGCATTGAATGTATGTTGTCGACTCCATGAGAGGTTTTAACTCCAAGGTTGATGTGGTTGATGGACGAATTTAAATAGTATTTCTTGATGGTCATGATGGTTATTTTTGAGGAGTAGACAAGGTGGTTATGTATAATTACGAGGGCAATTCGAATCGCTTGTGTGTCTCATGATGTGCATAATTATCAACGAACCCGTACATGCATGAAGAGTAGTAGACACATGAGTGTACATGGCATATATGAATAGTGTCTTCCCCATTCATGCGCTTGTCCACTTCGTGATCAATTGTGTGAGAATTTCATGTCAATTGATAGGCACAATTCTTGAGAGCATTCAACCGGATTTCAACTACATTGTCGAATCCGGTTTTCATGTGTTGGGTTTTTCTTCACATGCTTTGTGTATGTTTCACACATGTTGTACGTACAAGTTCACTATCATTTTGATATTATTTATTATTATATTTTGGGTTTGACACTTATGATTTGAGACAACTTGTGTTTACATAAGCTTTGATTTCCATGTTCATATATTTTCATGTTCTTCTCTCAGGACTTCCAATGTTATGTATTGCTTTGCAATGAAGTGGGAATCACAAGGAGTATAAGAGCCCAAGAGACCGAACACCCATCACCAAGTACACCACAGGTTCAGCCAAACACCGACCCTTGTTGTGTTGACTTGTTGTGTGTTCTTAGGGTGTTGCGAAGGTTGTTGGGATTTTGATTGTTATTTTGGTGGTAAGAAAATCGATTGGAAATTTTGGGGAATTATCCATTTTTCACTAAAGCCCAACAACATTTAGAGTGATGGAGTCTCCAAGCACTAGTAGAAGTACTCTATTATAGTTAAGACTGGACTGGGGTAAGGGCATCACAGAACAATAGACACTCAGTCCCAACTCATATCCCAATCCCAGGTCCGACCCTCTCAGTGGCTGGCAGGGGCGGGGGCTCAAACACAACCCATGCCCTGCCCAGTCCGGACCCTGAAACCCTTCCCATAGGGGAGGGTGTCCCGCCCAGCCACAGGCGAGTTCCTGGGAACCAAGAGGCTCCAATGCCAACTGACAGTGGCTCCCAATGCTCCCTCAACGGCAGGTCCCAACTCCCATTTGAGCCAGAGATGAGGACCCGCCATTATCCCCTAGGAGGTGGTAGCTGAAAATGGGCTGTTTCAGCCCAAACTGATGTTAGCTCAAAACACTCCAAATTGACCCCTCATCCGGACCATCCAGAGGTAGGGACGAGACAACTGACTCTATGCCCCTCAAGTAGGAACTTTCTGAAGCCCTCACCCAACCTGGCTCCCCCTGAGTCCCCGGCATCAGGGCGCCACGATTTCGCCATGTGGGGTCATGATGCCAAAAATCATCAAAATTGGAGTCGTTCCCACGGGCGGCTTGCTCCGCCAATGACTCACAGGATAGCAGGCAGGACCTAGGACCTTTATCTAAGTGGACGACTTGTAATTGGGTCCAGGCTCCTCAAAGGCAGAGAGATATGGGACCGCCAACTGACCACATGGGGGGCCAAAATTGGGGTCCCAAAAAGGGGTCATTTTGGCTGCTCAAAATGAGCCAAAATTGAAGGTATCCCCAATGGTATATCTCCACGCCGGTTTGGAGATCCAATCCCCCGTTTCACACGCAATCCACTCGGACTTTAATGGAGACTCCCATGCCCTTGGCTCTCAAAGATCTTCATGACACTCGGCGTGGTGACACTCCAAACTGGGTCCACAATTGTTAAAATGGCAAAATCGGCCGTCTCGAGCGACCATCCAGGGTAGGAAACCTTGGCGATCTCGTCGGGCCAAGGCTTGACTCACGACCCTTGATATCCCCTCTGGTCCCATGCCTTGGGATTTGGCTTGCTGTCACACTGGCTGCTTACTGTTCACCGAGGGGATGACCACACGGATGGGGCAGAAAGCAGCATGCGGTGCAAAGGGGGGGATCATGGATCGCACCAAAAATTGAATAACTCCGGATGAGCCGGAGGAGCAGATACGAAACTCAATGGTGTTCAGCCCTTGGTCATATGCTACAATAATTGCCACTTCCCTCTGGCTAGGTCTCTTGCCCCATGGAGATATGGTAGTTCCAATATGGCATACAATGGCAAAAACAGCAAAATTTGGGCAAAATGGCCCGCACTCATGATTCCATATCTCCATGGCCACGGCGAGGATCCTTCCAACCAAATTTGCTATAGACACATGGCACTTAGGTCCCGATATATGCCACTTGCCAACCCTCATTGTGGCCCCTAGCTATTTTCCTCATTGGAGAGAAAATGACACACAAATGGGGCAGAATGGCAACATACCCCAAATTGGGTGACTCACAACTCTCCCTTCAAGAGGAGAGGCCACATGGGGAAACACCCAATTCAATGCGGGTTTATGTGCCCTCTTCAAATTGCCCTTACCCTTGGTCAAGTGGCGCACGCAAACCTCGGGCCGAATATTAAGGGGGAGACGGGGTTTGTGGCCATTCTGGGCAAAACGGTCAAAATTCACCCAAAACTGGTCACTCGAAAATCGTATCTCCGTATCACAAGAGAAATGAGCCTCGGGCTTTTGCATGGATGCAAACCGAAGCTTTGCTTCCCTTTTGCAACAAGGGTTGGGGTTCAAAGCATAATGGAAGCATTTTTAACACCCCAATCCTTGAAGCACACTATTTATGGGAAAAAGTGCATGTATCGGCGATATTGGTATGTACATATCTTTGGGTCATTGAGGAACAAAAATATGAGTAAACATTTTTGGAGTAGGCCCATAGTAGGTGCCTTCAAATATGCACACTATGGTTAGATTGGCTCCGCCCACTCATGTCATTAGTGCTTGCATATGAGCGCGTGTGCAAAGAGGCAGTTTGGCACGCGTGCTCACAAGGCGACTTTATATAAAATAGAAGACAAGGTTGCAAAAATCAACCAAGCCATCCACGATGTCTGTCTTGGTCTCTACTTTACATATTGCCTTATGTCAAGGCTCCACTCCCCATAGGTTTGAGGTTTGAGGTTTGATTTTGCGGGTACTAGACGCCTTTCGGCCCCGGGGGGCCACCTGGTCGGGCCAGGTGATATCCTCCCCACCGGGTCCTAGTGGGGGGCCCTCCAAGACGCACCTCCTGCTTGGTGGCGGAGTCCCCCGGGTTCACAGAGCTCGGAGCCCCGTCCTTCCCCGGCTTCCCCGTTTCGCCACTCCCCGGTCAGTGCATCAATTCGCAGCCGTGGCTGCGGGCGCTTACCCACTGCGTCGCCCCCCTAATGCGTGGTCGCCCGGGGCGCCGGCGCCGCCGGGCCCGTGCTACTGGCTTGTCGCCAGTGGGACCCCCTTGGGCTGGCGCGGAGGCTGCCTAGCCTAGGGGTATGGGCGTGGCGCTGTGCGCCACTACTGCCTTGGCGGGTGCAGTGCCCCGTCTGTGTGTGCGCGGCGCTCGCGGCCGGTTCGGGGGGTTCGGGCCGGTACCTGGTGTTGTGTCTCTCTCTTTTCCCCCTCCCCGCCCCGCGTGTTCGGCGCTGCGTGTGGCGGGCCGTCCCGTCCGGGTGTCCCTTACCCTCGCTCGCTGGTACGCCATTCCACGTGGTCTGTGCGTTCCGCGCGCTCGGTCCGGTTGCCCTTCTGGTAGTCCCCGCGTGTCCCTTTCGTGTGTGTGCGCTCGCGCTCTCGCGGTGTCCGCTCCCCCCCCCCTGGGTGGTGTGGCGTGCGCACCTCGCGTGGTCCCGGCACTGGGCGCTGGTAGGGCCGTTCCACGTGGTCCGTGCCCCTCCGCATGTCCTGTTCCGGTCCCTTGCTCCGTCTGGCGTGCTTGGGGGGGGGCGGTCCGGTCCCGGTTCCCCCCTACTTGGCTTGAGGTTGTGGGGGTGGCGGCAGGGCGTCCCCGGGGGGGGGGGCCTTCTACCGTTGCGAGGGGCGTCTGGGGTCATGCGCTCCCCCTCCCCCGACTGCCCGCCCACTGGGTGGGCTGCCGGGGCCCGCGATCCACGTGTTGTGGGCGCGGGCGTGCGGGTGTGGGGGCCCTGCTCTGTCCCCTCGGCCGGCGCGCCCTGTGGGGGCTGCGCGCCGCGGGGCGGGTCCATGGCGTTCATGTGCTGGGGGGCGGGCTGGGGGGGGGGGGGGGCGTGCGCTGTACCCCCCGTTTGTGCGGCCGGGGGGGGGCCTGTAGGGCGGGGGGTCGCTCTGCCTCATTCCATCCCTCTGCCTTCCCTGGGCAGGCAACGAAGCGGGTGTCACTGGCGTTGTGCTGTCCGTGGGGGGCGTGGCCCCCCATACCACTCCGGTTCGTGCTCACCAGGCTTCTCTGGGTACGATCTGTGCGGCGTCCTGGCGCGTAGGCGCGGGCTCGCTTGTTCTTCGCGGCCCCCATGGGGGCCGGCGGCTGGGGCGGGGGGGCGGGTCGCGCTCCGGCTCCTCTCTCGGGCGGGGGGGGACCATCCCCCCTGCCTCGGGGGGTGGGGGCCGGGGCCCCAGCGGCCCGCGAGCCGGTGGGGGCACGAGGGGGGGGGTGGTCGCGCCGGGGCCTCCCTGCTCCTCTTCTGGGCGGCGGCCTGCGGTACTCAATCCTGGCCCCCTTCGTGTCGCCGGCGCGCTCCCTTCCGGCGTGTGCATGCGGTCGGGGCCGAAGTGCCGCCCCGGCGTGGGGGGGGGTGAGGGGCGGTCCGCGGACCGCTCCCCCGGGGGCCCTTGCAGAACTGAACCCCCCCTCTGCCCTCCCTGAGTGGGCTGTGGTCACGGGAGGGTCATGTGGGGCGCGGCCTCCATACTGTTCCGTTGTGCGCGTTGCCCCGGCATGCCAGTGTGGGCTCGCGGGAGCAGGTCCAGCCACCGCTCCCCCCACCGCGTCGCCCCCCCGGCTCCGGGGGGGCGGAGGGCCGCGCCCCTGGCTCCCCAGCTGGGGGGGGGTGCGGGGGGGGGGGGGCCTCTGGTCCCCTGGCGATGCCTCCTGACGGCCGGGGGGGGGGGGCGGCATGGCAGTCCTGGCCCCGGGGGCCAGCCATCGGCTGGGGGGCCGCGCCCTTCCCCCGCCCCCCTCTACCTAGAGCCGGATCCTCGTGCAGGCCCTCGCTGGGGCCCCTCATCACCCCGGCCGTTGTCGCGCGGCGCTGGCAGGCCGGGGGCGGCCGTGAGGGTTAGCGGTTAGTGGTTAGCGGGCTGCGGGGCAGCAGGTTCCCTCCCGTGCTCGTGGTCTCCGTACTCCCTCCCGCGGGAGGTGGCACGCTCTCATGCGTCGTGCCGTACCATGGGGGGGGCGTGGGTCGGGGGGCCCGGCTCCTCCCCCCACTCTCGCGCATCCGCCGTCTGGGCCATCACCTGCGCCGCCGCTTGTGTGCTGTCCATGGGGGGCGTGGCCCCCCATACCACTCCGGTTCGTGCTCACCCTGCTTCTCTTGGTACGATCTGTGTGGCGTCCCGGTGCGCAGACGTGGGCCCACTTGTTCTTCGCGGCCCCCATGTGAGCCGGCGGCTGGGGCGGGGGGGCGGGTCACACTCCGGCTCCCCTCTCGGGCGGGGGGAGCTCATCCTCCCTGCCTCGGGGGGTGGGGGCCGGGGCCCCCGCGGCCGGCGGGCTGGTGGGGGGGCGGAGGGGGGGGGTGCCGCGCCGCGGCCCCCCTGTTCTCGTTCCGGGCGGCGGCCTGCGGTACTCCTTTCCGGTCCTCTCCGTGTCGCGGGCGCGCTCCCTTCCGGCGCGCGCGTGCGGTCGGGGCTGAAGTGCCGCCCCGGGGTGGGGGGGGGTGAGGGGCGGCCCGTGGACCACTCCCCATAGGCTTCGAGTACGAGCCTCGGGCAATTGGCCATTTTGGCCTAATTTTCGACCAAAATTTGCCCCTTTTCAAAAAATGAGTTTTGGTACGCATTGAATTGCGGGGAGCCATCGCTGAGTTGGCTCGAAAAACGAAAATGGCCTAGGGCTTTTGGTCTTGTGAGCATTGTGTTCGGTTATTAACGTGCATGCTCACAAGGCCACAAAGTTAGCGTTTGTGCACGCAAATAATTTGGGTTTACAACACCCATAAGCTGCCCAAAACATCCCTATTGCCCGCTTCCCTATACAAAGTGATATGCCCACATGAAAGGGGCATGAATGAAAGGCATAGGGGGGGAATGTCGGGTTCCGTCCGAACTCATGGTCCTTGAGAACCATGAGTTCGAGCGATCAACGGAAAAGCTTGCGCGCTGATTTTCTCTCAGACGCAACGGCGAAAAGTTCTGGTGAACACACCAGATGAAAGTACAAGTAAAATCCTTTAAATCCAGCCCTTAAGTTCCCTGAGAACCTCAAAGGTACTCGAGAAAAGTCCATCACAAAACTGGCCATGCAGAAGCGACGAAAGCGCGCGAACAGGCGACAACAGGCGGCGATTTCACGACAATTAGAAATCGCGGTAGAAATCGGGTATTTCACCGATTTCTACGGAAAATCGACCAAGACAGTAAAATTATGGTAATTCTACATCGATTTAATGGTTAGGGATCGGGTTCCAGATCTCGCGGATTAGAGAGCAGGGATATCCCGCTGACAGCCGATGTCAACGGCTTCCGCACGGGTGTGACGGCTCACAGGCCTCTGGGCCATGGGCCGTAGGTTCTGGGTACCGCTTCAGCAGCAGGGCTCTGCCAGCCCCAGATGGCCCTGACGAAGGCCATTACTGTACAAACAGTTGGAAAAGACCTGAGATGGTCAGTGTAAAAGTAGGTGGCAGTGGCAACGCCAAGTGGCAAACCTGTATCTGAGAAATGGCCACTGAAGGGAGGGAAGGACAGACAAGTGCAGACAGTGCCAGAAAGACTGTGCTGACTGGACAGACAGTGCAGTGGATCAAAGATGTGCAGTGATGTGCTGACAGTGTGATTGACTGACAGCAAAACAAACAAACAAACAAGGGCAGGGCAAACTGATTATCCCACAGCCCGTAACAATGACTCTTTCTCTCACTCTCTCTCTCTCCTCCTTTCTCTCTCTCTCTCTCTCCTTTGGCTACCGAGCAAGGCCAGTACCCAGAACTCGGTGCACTGCAGCAGGGAAAGTGGCAGTCAGCACACTGTTCCCAAACGTCAATACCATCAGATGAATGAAGCTAGGTACCAGTGATTAGGAACTAAGTTAGTTTCTACCCACAAGCTGGGAGGGTTCCTGTTATACCCACAAGCTGGGAGGGTTCCTACTAAACATCTGGCTAGCCTAGGGTGTTGATTACCCACAAGCTGGGAGGGTTCCTGTTACACCCACAAGCTGGGAGGGTTCCTTCGCAGCACCCTAACCTACTAGACCAAACTTCCCACAAAATCCCTTAGATGAGGTTTGGACTTGGGGTTTAAGTCCAAGTACCCCGTGCACGTCTGCACCCAACCCAACTATCACTGGGTGCACTGCCACCTACAGTGCTGCACCATCAGTGGTGCTTTTCTCAGGAGGTTATTAGTTGGTCTTGCCTCTCCCCACCTCCCTCTTTTGTAGGGAAGTTTTTTAACACAGTTTTTTACACCCCCCAGGATTGGTTACCTAGGCTGGAACTGGGTGGGGTTGATCAAAGCAATAAATAACCTGTTGCTCCCTGGGAGGAGGCCAAACAGGAGCCTCAGCACTTGGCCTAAGGCTATGTCAGTTAAATTCCCAGCCTCAGCCGTACGCTGAAGGCTTCTCTTATTTTCTCTTAGGGTCATTGTGATCATAGTTGCTCTAGTGCAACTTATGATAGATGTTGGTGTGAGGAGGGTTTCCCAGCCCCCCCCCACCCAAAAGAAAAGGTGGTTAGTTGTCACTGCCTTCCTCTTTGTACTCCCAAACACTCACGGCGAGCACAAATAAACACCAACAAGCGCTAACAAGCGCAAAATCCGTTCCTTAGTGGGGTGGGGGGTACCAAACTAACCACCTCAAGGGAATCACAACCAATGACCCAATTTTTCACACAAAACTTATCTCAAGCTCCAAAGGGAGCACAATTCGAAGCGAAGAGAGCCAAAAAGAGTCGACGGACGTCGACTCAACCAAAAAGGAACCGAGATTAGACCACCCAACAATCCCACGCACCTGGCCCCCTGCTACCATGACAGCAACACCCAAACTGCCAAAAAACAGCAGTAGGGCCCGGAATGACCAGTAAAAACAGGTTTCGTAAGCTCCAAAGGGAGCAAAACTCGACGAACGAAACGACGAAGGCGTCGAAACTCGACGAAACTCGACGAAACTCGACGACAACGAGGAACGTACAAAACCAAACTGCACTGATCCTGCACTAATCCCAGGTCACACTGTATACCTTACCTTAACCTTGTAACCAAAAAAAAGACAAGGATGTGCACAAAAGCGTCGACCCAGGGCTTAGCTGTCCCCCTGGGGACAAGCACTGCCGCCGGCAAACAACACAAAGCCCAGGAGGCGCGCCTGGCCTCTCTGGGCACCGGATCTAGCCCCTTTATCTGCTTTGGGGCAAAAACCTCAAATAAATTGAAACAAGGCCCTTCAAGGCCACCAGTCAAATACAAGGCCTGAAAAAGGCCACAGGAGCGCAATTAAAAGGTAAACTAGCCCCGTTATCTGCTTTGGGGCAGCTGCAAAGGCCACTCGTGGGCCATGGAAACAATGGTGCACAAAAAGGCCACTCAAGGGCCATGGCATGCCATGATGCAAAAGTGCACACAAGTGTGAAACAAACACATAATCCTTATATCTCACTCCCCACTGGTAAGAAAGTCCACCCAACTGCACACCGAAAAACTTGTCAAGGATATCAGGTGTCAAGGAAGCCAAGGTCGTCGACATAGCTCAACTTGGCGGCATGATGGGGCAGCCAGACCTTCAGTGTCCAAGCCATAGTCCTCAGGGTACTCACCAGTCAGGTAGTCAGGGATGGAGGCCAAGGAGAACAGGATCAAAGGGCCCCAAGGTTGGATGTGGGGCCAAACTTGGTAAGGATGACGAAGTCATACATAATGCAGCCTCAGCGGCTGCAATTATCTGGGAGAGGGTGAAGGAGAAATGTAAAACCCCAAATACCCCAAATAAACCCCAAAGGTGAAGGTAGGGGCACCAGTAGCCCCAAAATCCAAATAAGGCCGTAATGGCCATAGCCCTGGCCAGCCTGCTGCAGAGTAGCGCAGCAGCAGGACCGTAATCAGCAAAAAAAAATTTGCTGTGGCCTCTGCACCATGAAACAGGCACAGGCACAGGGCATCATTGGATCATTGTGGAATCATGATGGAGTCTAAATGTGTACAAAGTGGAGTATTGAATATGCACAAATAGTAACAAATATGCAGGAATTACTACATTTATGTATCCGCAATGTGAACGCGCGCGCTTGTCTGGTTACAGTGCGAGCTAAGGATTTGCTCTAATTGTCTCAGAATGGGGTCCAATCCACCATTGTATTTGAATTGAGGGGCTACTTGGAAAGGAGACGACTATCTTCCACTACGAGCGTTTTGGGGTAATCCAGCGGCTTAACCTCAAGGGGAGACGACAGAGACGTCACGCAACAGGCCTTATTGGTTGCAGTGCCTGTGTTTCAGCCTTGATTCTTGCATAATCCATGCTCAATTGATTCATTGATGACCAAGATTAGTAATTGTCACTGATGTCAATCTGCAGCAATTTTGCGCAGGATTGAGACTGGATTCGCTTAAAGCACCACGGTATACCTACGAAGCCTTCGTCCTCGACGAGTTCTCAGTCTGGGGGGGTGTGGAAAATAGTAATTAGCCCATCATTTAAGTCATTTTTGCTTTAATGCTTTTGATTGATTGGGGGATCTGTTTCTAATCATCTGATCATTTGTCCGACCCCACAGTAGTGCTGAAACCCATGAGGCATCTCAGGGCAGTGGTCAGCCCACCCCCACTAACCCAGGATGAGACTGATAGCTTGTTTGTTTGATTATCTTTGAGCTTGAGGCTATGATACTTGGTCTATGTATGAAGATAAGTTAGGTGGAGGCATGGTGAACACCTATTTTGGTTATGGTCTATTGTTATGCATAAAGGCGCTCAGCCTGATCAGAAAAAGCTTAATTTCTCACACATATTGCTAAATCATCAAAAACCATTTAAATATTGGAAACCGCCATAAAACTCCGCATATATTGATGTATCATACAGTATTTTGGTGTCGGGGCCCATTTTTGGTCATTTTGGTGGTGGAGTGCATGAGACCAGATTAGGGCAGTTCCTACTGAGTTTTGACATCGTCAGGGCAGTTCCTACTGATTTCTGCAGTCACGATTTTTTTTTATGCTGAGACACAGGGAATTATTTCAAGAGATAAAATATGATATTCCACGTTTTTATGATGTGGGGAATTTGATTTTTGATCGTCTGTTTTACTATCTTTTCATTTGGCATGGTTTTCAAGTTAAGCCATTTTCTGCCCTATGTGATTCCGAAGCATGCAAGCACGTGATAAAGGCGATGCAATGTCAATACACAACACTGTTTTTGTATTGCAGTCCCGGATGTTATTGTATCTCATTTTTCTGGTTGTCACGATCCTTATCCGTTGCTTCGCTGTCTCCACCTTCAAGTCGAGTTCTTGATTTATTTCCGAAACGTATTTTAGTGAGTAGAGCAGGAGGCGCAGCCCGAAAGCCACAATCAACAGAGAGCCTCAACAAGTTGGAGACCATCAATGCCTTAATGGACCGCACATCATCTTCAGGGGGTTCAAGATCGTAAAGGCTCATTGGTCGTGTGATGACACTAGCGAGCACAAGCTACAAGCACAAGCACGACCTCTGTCACAGTGCCCACTGCCTCTTATCGATCCCTTTGGCTCTGTGGTCCACCTGTTTTTCTCAGCACTTGCCACCCAAGCAGTGACCATGCCGGGCTTCAACGGTGTAGATCGTGTTGCAATGCTCATCGGAGCAGCTGTTAATAGGCTGGCGATTCGTCGGTGGATGGTAGAGGCCCCGGGCATTCCCGTAGGGCTGTATGCTGAGCACTCAACGTCCCAATGTATTTTTTCCCGAATGTGCACACGCAGTGTTGCTGTAGATCTGTAGTACGGTACCCGCTTTCCGCAGTACCCGAGATATGTATGTGCAGACGGCAGCATGAGACTTGCCTGCAGGACCACCATGCCAGCACCACGCCTGTTGGACCTGGAGCAAATGTGGCTGCGAGACCTCTTGACAGCCACATTGGTAGGCCGTTGAACGGTTGCTATGGGACACAAAGAGGGGCGCCAGGGGTACACATTCGAATTGGACGGAGATTGGACACCCGAATGTTTTCTTCACATGCCCCGCGAAGTCTTTGGCGAGTTCTTGCTGAAACACTTGAGCATTGACATCAAGGGCATATTCATGCAAGGCTCCCCTGCTGCACTACCCCTGCTACCCCCTGCAAACCCTGATGCGAAGGATGAGATGGCTGATGAGTAGTGTCATGTGCCTGATGATGACTTAGACGTTGCAGCTTCGATGATGAATGACCACATGGCTGCTATAGGTGTGGCGGAAGACATGCAGCACGCTCGTGAAAAGCTCAGTGCAGAGGTCGATGAACTCAATGTTGCAGTAAATGGGGATCCTCGGGATGCTGCACCTGCACCCGCACCGGCACCTGCACTTGCACTTGTGCCAACACCTGTCACAGCTGCAGCGGCGCCTGTGTATGAGAGTCCCAGCCTCGAAAAGTTTCAGGAGACAGGGGCGAGGCAGCTACTACAGACAGCATGACCCAGGCACTTCTGCTGATCCACTCTAAGTCAGAGTCTGCCAAACACACCAATCTCCAAAGACGGAAGCAGAGTGCAGAGAAGATAGCACAGAGCCCCCTGCCAGTGGGTGCTGTGCAGCTGAGAGACATTGATGGCAGAAAGGTGAGTGTTGCAGCCAAGCTGCAGGAGGTGGAGCAGATGCGGAGTGACTCATACTGGGTTGCTACGACTCTGGGGCGCATGGCTTGGTGGCAGGCTGCCACTAGGTATGTACAGGAGTTTGCACTTCCGTCACATTTGCCACGGGACATGCAGCGCATTGGTGAACCTGATCTGACCATTGCTCCTGGTGAGCTTTGGTTGTATGTTGGCAGCCAGTTTGGGCCCCAGCCAGTGGTCATCTGGAGAGTGTACAGGATTGCTAAGGGGGGGTTGCAACCCAATGCAGTGCTGCCTTTGTGCGACGCCCATACCCTGCAGGTCCGCTTTTTTCAGGCTACCACAGATGGTCTGCAGTGGCAGGACAGTGGGTTCTGGTTGGTGCACCGGGCCCCTTTGTGCGTGCACGTTAGGTGGTAGGATGTTTCAGTCCCAGGGCCATGGGCCCACACAACTGTTGTCTTTGAGCTCGAACACAACAGCCTACATGCTTATACTGATCAGTGGCAGCTGCAGCGTACTGTGCCCAGAGGCAGCCAGCAATTGTGCCCACCGCGAAGCCGTGGCTCGTGGGACTGCTAGCACTTGATCTACAGGTGTACACTCACATTCTCTAAGAAGAATATGATGCCGTGCTCATAGACGCGGAAGCATCTTCCAGCATGCTTCCAACTTCAGGTTCCATTTTGTGTCACAGCAGAAGGTACTGAAGTCGAGTCCTTGGAACGTCTCTAGGATTGTTTCGCATGTGAGAAACCATATTTTGTGCGTGCTTAGAAAGATGTCCTTGATTAATGCCCTAGATGTTTTGATGAAATCCTGCAGGTTTTGATGTTGAAAACCCAAACCAAAGCAGCAAGTAGAGCAAGAACAAGATGTGGATCGAATCAATGATTGGTTTTGGAATCCAGTGTAACACACAAGGGCTGCAGATAGACAATGCAGGTTTATACACAAAGATTCAATCACAAATGGATAATACAAAAGATTTTATATGAAATTTTTACTGACTCAGGCCTCCAAGATAGCATTAGGCACTTCATGTGCACTCTTTTGGGTGAAATGGTGCTGGTTAGGAATGTGGGGCATAGATGTCAGGCCAACACAGAAAATGACTTGGCCAAGCAACTGAATTCAGAAACAGTTACAACGTAGGACTACAATAAGTGGTAAAAACAATTGAGTATCGGGGTCTTGGGGTGGGAGACCACTAGGCTTAACCTCCAAGGCCTAAAGCATGAAATGCCTATTTTCTTTCGGTATAACCTCCATGAAGGAAGGTACCTCCGCTCAGTTGAGTGGTAGAGGTGAACTTCATGGGGGGCTAGGGTCACAACCCTAGTTACTTTGAGAAAGTGTACTTTGGGCTTCAAAAGAGTGATAAAAATACTTAAGTTAGTCTTAGCATCAACAAAAGGGTTTTAAGGGGGGCTTTCGCCTGGATCAAGCCCTCCAAGAAAGACATGGCAGTGACTTTTTCTTACTCCCCCCTGGAGTACTAGTTAGCTACACTAGTAGGACCAAGGAAAAAGGCTCAAATATTCCCAAAATTACCTCAGAAAATGCATTAAAGTTACCAAAAACATACTCATCAGTTCATAGAAGCCTATCACACTGTAGGTACCCTCCAAAAACAGTGTAATGTACCGTGAATGATGTCCCTTCGATGGGGCATTCCTCAAAAGTCGCCAGCGTGCGACGAAAACGTTTGGAAAAAATTTGGGGGTAGTGGGGTTTGAACCCAGGACTCCCTCCCTTGAGCACATATGCTTGCCCACTAGGGTACAGTCGAACGCTCTAATGCGGACGGCTATCGCTGTATAAACAGCGTTTTAGTAAACGTCCTGACCAAGGGCAAGGGCGGAGCAATACTCGCAATGGAGGACACAAATCTCCAGGAGCTGGAAAAAATAGAAAATGTCACCAACAGGGAGTGATTCCTGCGGTTTAGCGGAAGGGGTTGCGATTTAGCAAGTGAAATCGTTAAAAATCGACGAAACCACGCGGGTAATCGTCATTTTTACACATAACTCAAAGTCGCAGACAAGCGCAAAGGAAGCGGACTTCAAAAACAAGGTTGCGCAAGCGTAAACGGCTTTTGGAAAAGAAGGTATGAGCCGTAGTTTTTAAAGTTCTAAAGGAAATTTTTGCACAGTTGCATCAAAGTTTTTATAAACTTCAGAGAAAAGTATTCAAATTCAACCCACACCACAGAGCAGGTGGACAGCCCACCTCTCAGGTATGTCAGTGTCATCCCACACGCATGCATTGCGTTCGTGTTGGTTGCTTCGTTGAACCGTTAGGGTTGTCAACGCTGTGTTCGTTGGGGGTTCGGGCGCTCATCTACTTTGCTCTGCACAGGTCAAACGGGAATGAAAGGTATGCTATGCGAATGCAGCGCGCAGCGCGCACGTAGGGTTAGAATATTTGCTGTGCTCAGGATGCATGTGCCTAATTGAGGCATTCACACGCTGTGACGCTTCCCCTGTACCCCAATTCATCCTTGATTTCTCTTCACAGGTAAGGTAAGGAAAGTGTTTGCTCGTGTGTAGCTGTAGCGTTAAAGTAGGGTTGCTTAAACCGCTTAGGCTTGTTTAAAACTCGCAATAGGGTTGCTTTGCGTTCGCTTCACTTCGGCATTCACACGATGCATGGTGAGTAAGGTAGGTTAGCCCAGGAGGAGCTCACCTCCTGGTTGAGTCAGTGATTATGGTTCCGCCTCCTTTCCCTGCGTGCACACGATGCATTAAAGGGTAGGCCACGCGAAATGCGCACGGTAAACGTTGTTTAGGTTACCCAGGGGCTCCTCGGTACATTCTTTAACAGAACCTGAGGAGTCTCTTAACGCTTGCTTGCTTGACAGGGTGTGTTTGAGGACAGTGTATTATAGGTCACACTCAGAAGCGTATAATACGTGGAGTGTGGCTTGGTTCCTCAGCCGCAAACACCCCTTCATTTGCCTCTGTTGTACAGGTGGGAGAGGTTCAGGGTGATTGGTGCACGCAGCAGCTGCCTTCGGCGGCTACCCATTTGTCTGCCCCAGCCAAACAGGGGCGCTGATCACACAATCAATTGACTGCGCCTCAGCCAGGAGTGGCGTGGGCAGTTCGACTCCATCGACATCCGCACTGTGCACGCAACAAGCGCACGCCTTCCCTCCAAGCCCTAGCAGGGAAACGTGTTGTGACGTCCCTATTAGGCCACAGTTGCTTAGCAGCGCTGTGTTCTCTTGTCTTCTTCACAGGAGGGTCATTAGGACCTGAGACCTCATCCACAGCAGCACCCAGTAGCGTGTGTAGGGGTTAGGGTCAGCAGGCCTGGCAGGGGTTGAGTGCAAGTGATGAGTGCTCACCCTGCCTTCGAAGGCCGGTGCTGGCGTTAGTGAGTGTAGTGTAGTGGTGTCTGCTGTCCCGCGTGCTTTTCCTCGTGGGCAGGGGAGTGCGTTAGCTTTTGGCCTGTAGCAAAAATGGGCGTTTTGTATGCCCTTAGCACACTTGGCCACCCCTCCCCTCTAGTAGGTAGGGCTTTTGCCGTCTTCCCCCAAGGATAGGTGCCAGCACAGAAATTGGGCGCCATAGGAGTGGTAAGAGTACCTGATTAGGACCTTCGGTCCGACGTCAGCGAAGCCCGGTCTCCAGGAGCCACGCCGGGGAAGGAAGTGAGACACACACAGACATACGTAGCACACATAGGGGTACGGTAAACCCTGTAAGGAAGGGTAGAACCCCATGGGTCTAGACCAGTCAGGGGTCCTAACTGTGGGCTCGTTTGTCCCCAAGGAGGGAAGGCACATCTTGCCTCATAACACCTTGCTTGTCATTCCCCCCTGGTGTAGTAAGCCACCGTTCTTCGTTGGCTCTCCCAGGTCATTACATTAGGGCAGTCCCCATGCAACACATGGTCAACAAGGCATGGGTCTGCAGGGCACAGACAGGGTCAGTGCAGTGCTCAGCACCTGTCAGTAGACTGACACAGGGAAATTAGTTTCGCTTCTTACGCCGGGACATAGTCTCAGCACGGGTTACGAGCTGCCCCTCGTTGTTCTCAACGAGGTAGGTGCGGAAGATAGGGTTGATACTCCCGTCTGGTTGTATGAAGGCTGACATAGGTTCCCAGGTCGCCTCAGATAACCCATAGCCATCCCACAGGGTTAGGAATTTCCAGCCCTGTTTATACTCGTGGCGAGCAATACCTGCAACCACGTAGTAACCATCGACTGCCATCTCATCGGCAGTCATCTCTTCGAGTTCGTCTGCCTCCTCTGGACTGGCAGCGTTCTCTAGGTCTATACGGCTCGACCTCACTGTCGCTGAGGCGCCACTCATCCCAAGACAAGTCGTCAGGGGAGTGATAGTGCCTCAACCGTTTAGGTGCACACAGCAGTTCACCACCTAGACGTGGACTGCACCTGACATGGATCCTGGATCGATCTATCCTGATGATACGATAGGGTCCAAAATAAGGGTCCTGTAGGCAGTTACGTGGCCAGGAGGGTAGGCGTGAATGGTGTACCAAAACAAGGTCACCAACCTTGAAGCTGGCAGGTCGCCGTAGGCGATTCCGTGGGCTCAGTTCATGGTCACGAATGTGTCTCAGGTTAGTCCCAGCCTGGTTAGCCAGAGACTGCTTGTGTTCCAGCCAATCTCCCACAGGGCTCTTGAAGTCCTCAGGAAAGGGGGTTTTGAAGAACCGAGCAGGTCGTCCTCCATGGAACAGTTCGTGGGGGGTGAAACCCGTAGAAGAGCTCCGCTGTGAGTTCATGGTCAGCACTGCCCAGGGCACTAGGTGTACCCAGTCCTTGGTACGCTCCTGTTTCATCAGGATTCTTAAGTTTTGCTCCACCACACGGTTCTGTCTCTCACAGAGAGGGTTAGACGTGTTGGTATAGGGCACACCTGTGGTTACCTCCACGTTGAGGGCATTTAGCACCCGTTTGTACCACCCAGTGTCACTGCGGATGCGTACATCCTCATCAGAGTGCACCTGCTTAGGTGCTCCATAGGGTTCGAACCATTGTTCGACCAACATTTTCACAGTCTGCTCACCTGTGATTTTCTTATTGCAAGGGAACACACAGGTGAAGCGAGATAGGCCACAGGTGACCACTAGGCAGCTATCATAGCCGCCGAAGCGTGGTAGGCCGTGGATGAAATCCACGTAGAGAAGAGAGTTAGCACAATAGGGTATGGGTAAGCTGGAGATCAGGCCCCTATCCCTACTGTCGCTCTGCTTGCTGGCATGACAGCCACAAGCATCCACAATGGTCTGCATACGCGACCTCAGTTCAGTCAGGGTTAGACTGGAGTAGAAACACTCACGGAAGAAGTCCACTGAGCGATTAGCACCAGTGTGACCAGAACTGAGATGGGACCACTGTAGGCACCCATCCAGTCGTGCCTCGGGCAACACAATTCGGTCCTCGTAGAAGGGGTACTGATTGTTTTTATACCACTGGTGCCCGTCAATGACACGGGGTTTGAGACCAGTGCTGAGGGTTTGGAGAATTTCTTCATACTCTGACTGATAGGAGGTTAGACTCCAACCCTCCAGGATTCCAGCAGTGCGCATGGACAGGTCAAGCTGGACATCCATACGCTGGAGAGCCTCTCTGGCAAGCGCCTCAGAGCTCTCACCAATAAGCGCATCGAAGTTGTTGCGCGATATATAGTCAGACAGTTCATTCTTTATCCCGGGGATATGATGCACTGTCAGCCTGAACTGGCTCAGGTAAGTGCACCACCGCTTTAGCTTTGCTTTTTCAGGTGGTGGGCCCTTCTGAAAAGACTTCACAGGCTCCTGGTCACACAGCCAGACAATAGGGTTAGATCCCAGGAGTCGGGATTGTGACGAAAGCACCAACATACCGGCCAGGAGTTCCTGGTCATAGGTGCTGTAATTGGAACGCGCTTGGTTCCATTTCCAATTCCAGTGTCCCAGTGGCACTAGTCTCCACTCACTGGTAGGATAGCCATGTTTCAACGAACCATCACGGTTCAGTCCACTAGTATGATAATGGCAGTGGGTTAGTGCAGCGGGGTTAAGCTCCTGCCATTGGTAGATCGTACCATCCCCCCACACATCACTGGCATCAGTGATCAGGACGATCTCGCCCTCAGGGCGGGGCACTCCCAGGCAGTTGGAGGAGGCTATCTTCTTCTTCAAATCCTGGAAACGCTCTTCCTCTCTGGCGGTCCACCTCCAGGGAGTAGTTTTCTTGATTAGGTCAGTGAGGGGGGCAGAGGAGTAAGTAAAATTGTGGATGTGACGCCGATAGAGATTACAGGCGCCCACAAAACTCCTCACATCGTGTAGACCCTTCTTAGGGTCATCGCGAATCTGCATGTCCTGTAGGGGCTGCATCTTAGACGCGGCTGGTTTCCACCAACCATACCCCACGAGATGGTTTTCTTGACAGACAACGAAAAATTAATGGAGGAGAAGGACATGGTCCTCTTTGGTATTAGTACCCAAACTCACGTCGTGGATGTGAGCCTCCATTTCTGCACCCCGAGAAATCAACTCCTGTACTAGAGGCCTGTGCCTCAGTATGTACAAAATTTTGTTCATAAGCTCCTGGAAGAGCGCTGGGGCATTAGCCACCCCGAAAGGCATAACCTTCCACTTAAAGACACGGCCCTTAGGGGTTAGAAAAGCCAGCAGCTCCTGTGCTGCGGCGGTTAGGTCCACCTGCCAGAAACCAGAGCGTTTGTCCATTTTGGTCTTGTACCTGCATTTGGCAATACGCTCCAGGGTATTTTCCATGTTAGGAATACTCCCTGAGTGGTTCTGGGTTTTCTTGTTGACCTCACCATAGTCTACAACCAGTTGTAGGGCAGTCGACCCTGGTTTGGCAACCAGGAAACAGGGACTGCAGTGATGGGGGTAGTCTTCAACGAGGCCAGCATCAATACATTCCTGGATCCCGCGCACGATTTCTTCAACCTGTTCCTGTGGAGCGGGATAGGGACGACGCCTCACTCGCGTCTTTTCAAATTTAGGTTTCAGTTTCAGGTCCATCTGGACCAGTTTTTTACAAGAGAGGGGAGGCGGCAAGGCGCCGAACACCTCCTCATAGGTTATCAGCAGTTTCTTCAGGCGGGGGTCAAGGTTAAGACTCTCGAGTTTCTGAAGGAAATCCTCCTCAGCATGGAGGTTGCTCTTTCCATGTTCTTTCTTTTTCTGCCGATCAGCAGTTTCGGCAGGCACAGAACCATCGTCCCACTCAGGGGGACATTGCTGCCCATAGTGCAGAGAATACACTAGAGGTATCTCAGGATCAGGCAGCGTATAGGAATCATCGTCCTCCTCAGACCAGATGGAGGATTTCCAGGTCTGTCTGAGGTATTGCAGCCGCTCTTGGCGCTCAATACCTTCGGCCTTCAGGTACAACAGCCGCCGGAGTTCCTGAGTGTCATGCTCAGACAATGGCATGTTATTAGCAGCAGGCCGCGCCAGAGCATCAGCACTCCGGGCCACGGGTTCACCTGTGTGCATAGGCTGCATGTGTAGCACTGGCTTCCCAACAGGGGAAGCGGGTTCAGGGGTTGACTCTAGATCTACCTCCTCTAGCAACAGCTGGGCGAGGAAGGCACTGTGTTTTAGGTCAACACAGCTGGGATCAACAGGAGGGATAGTGCTGGCGATCTCAGACAGCAGGTCGTCAGCATCCTCCTTTACAGCCTCAGGTTCCATATAGTCATCGGGAGACTCACACCCTGTAAGTGTGGCACATAGGTGCTCAGGAGATCGATTTTTGAGATCATAAAGGGTCAGGCCACGATTTTCGGCCATGACCTCTTTCAGTAGCACCTGGTCTAGGTCACACAGGGGTACAGGATTGAGAGATCCATCGACGATGGACAGGAAACTGGCCCACTCAGGGGCCTGCATAGCTGTGTCTGAGTCCTCAGGCACATAGATGGGGCCATCGGGGAGTTGCACTCTTCCCACGGTCATTTGATCTAGGATACGGCGCCAGTAAGCATGTTCACTAGAGCAGCCCCAGTCAGGGGTGCACATGACAACCCTTCCTCCCTCATAAGCAATTTTGGTTAGAACCTTCGCGAGCAGGGAGAAGGGTGGGTTAGCATACGCTAGGCCCATTGCTTTCCAGAAGAAACGGAAAGCATTGTTCAGTTGTTTCGAGCAGTACAACTGCATGATGTGCTGTTGTTGGCTCACAAACAATTCCACCTGGATCTCATCCAGGTTTACTCGAAGGGCCGCCAGTCCATTTTCAAGAACGTGACGGGGCAATTGGTAGTTTTCAGTACGATAGTTAGTCTTGGATGCGTAGCGCAGACCACACTATTTTCGTCCTGACAGCTCCAAAGGTACGGGAAATAGCCCACTCCCAAAGTCGCAGCGCAAAGAATAGGGGCGCTGGAGAGACAGCATTTTTACCTGGGGGTTTCTTCGTAGGAAGTCTGTACCAATGACGATGTCAAAGGCGTCGGTGTCCAGCACTCTGCAGTGTTGGGTCACGGTTTCGTTCCCCAGGCATATAGTCACATCGACCCCCCCCAAGGAATGGATGGTACGCCCATCCCCTACTCTTATGGCCACAGTCTTAGTTTTCTTGAAAGTCTTTAGCAGGCGCCGGGCCACTATGGAAAGTGTTGCACCGGTGTCAAGCACCGCTCGAAAAACTTGATCCCCGATTTTCACGAGGATCCAGAAAACCAAGTCCTCCTCTTCGGAGCCGCCCCCCTACTCCTCATCAGGGAACTTGACATCCACCCCTGCAGCAATGAGGGACCTGGCCATCCAGGCCAAGCGCCTATTCTTGGAGTTATTCTCCTCAGGGGTAACGTTATCCCCCTGGGGGCGCTTCTTAGGATCACCTGCGGCAGGAGCGGGTGTAGCAGCAGGAGTGGGTGTAGCAACGGGCGCTGATGAGCGCCTCTGGGGGTTAGGGGGTCCATTTTTGCAACCCCCCTTGCCACCTCCTTTACCACCTTTATCCCCATTCGGGGAATTTCTGGCGGGTGTTTGGGTCTTCTGGCGTTCTGCCTCCTGACGCTTGAGTTTGTCACTCTTGCGTTTCTTTATGTGGCATTCGTCCTCGTAGTGACGATGTTTGCCACAATAGCCACAGGTGGTGGTACACCTAAAATGGTCCTGATGGGTCACAGGTTTCCCATCCTTGGTATGCTGCTGTCGTTTCATCTGCAGCATACACCTACTGCGGTGAGCGTAGTCAGAGGCATGACAGGGCCCCCCCTTGTCATTGACAGGTTTGCAGTAGAACAGAGGGGGTGTACCTGCATCAGGTTTAACCTCATTCATGGCACGTAGGTTACCCCTCCCTTTACCACCTCCCTGGTTGGTGGTGGTGGGATTTTTAGGCCCTTTCCCTTCGCCACGTTCGGGGGTGAGGGTACCACTTCGACCCAAGTGCTTCTTGAGGAATTTCTCCATGTGGGAGTCATTCTCCCTCTCAAGAGCCAGCTCAATCAAGAGGTCCACCAGTTCATCGTACGAGTGGGTCCGACTCTTCCTCTCAGAGGTAGAGCGGCAATCATCCCACGTACGTTGGGGGATCTTACTCATGAGCCACAGGTGGGGCTCAGTGGCTCCGTAGGAGCCCACGTTCATCCTCGAAAACAGGTACTCCAAGTCGCACACATATTCAGAAATTCGCGCAGCGGATGGAAACTCAGGGACCATAGGTAGCTCCTCAATCTGTGTGCGCACACTGAGGTCAGTCTCATAGACTGGGAACGTTTTCTCCAACCTCTGGAGTACCTCTGCCCAGGTGGAACAGGTTTTCACAATCTGTTTCACCTGTTTTTGCAAAAATTTCTTTTTGCATGAGCGTTTCAGCAGTGAACATTTGGTGGCCACATGCACATGGGATTGGCCAGTCAGCAAAAGAAACTCAGCAAATTCTTCTGCCCATTCGGGCAGATTTTTGGGGTCGAACTCTGGCAGTTCCAGCTGGATGTTCGCCTGGGCAATAGGTCTGCCCGTCTTCCCACCCCCCGGAGTTAGGCCTGAAGGCGATACGCCGGCAAGAGGTGCTAGGGCTGACAGCCCTCTTTTCTCAGTCTCTGTTACAGGCACATCCTGTAGTTCCGCCATGGGCACTGTCCTGGCACGGGGGTGAAAGGGGCTGGGGCAAGTGACCGTAGGCAACAGCCTTGAGACCCTTGATCTCTTAAGATCTTCGGACAGGGTACTCAGTTCGGGAGAGGGGGAGGACAACTCTGGCTTGGGTAAGGGTTCTGCAATACCCAGTTTCGCCTTAATGGCCTCCGATAGGGCCGTCACATCTGGATCCTCTGATCCAGACAGAAGTTTGGCCAACAGTTCGGCCGTATGATCCAGGGCACCGTAGGTTGGCCTTGGATGATGTTGTTCCTCAACTCGAGTCGGGCCCACTTTGGGAGCCCCTGGGGTTGGACAACATGCTCTTGGATACTCGGGTCTCGGTCGTCTTGGCAGGGATGCTGTCTCGGCTCTGCCGGACGGCGGGCCAGAGTGCGTGTAGGACCCTAGGTCTGTACGTGGTCTGGATCCGTGTACTGCCGATGGCTCCTCCCCATCTTCTCCACGAATAGATTTGTAGTACCCCTCATGGAGGATGTATTCATCCATCTTCTTCCTCAGCTCCTCGTATTCCTCAGGGCTTCCAATCGTTGTTGAAGATGACGCCGGACAGGCGGATCGGGCAACTGAGGCTGCTACGCGCCTGTGGAGATGAGAGAGGCTGTCTCCACCGTGGGCCGCTAAGGCCTCGGTGGTAAGGATTGTGTTTTCTTCCGCCCTTCTGCGTTCTGGATCTCCTTGGGACCCAGATGCGCCACTGAGATGTTGTGGAGCTCGGTAAGGTGGTTCACTCATAGGGTGGGCCATGCTGCCCATTTGTACTTGGACATTTCTTATGGGCCAGGTCCTGACGCTTGGCGTGGACATGATGAACTTGTTGTTGGGCTTTGTGTGCTGCACTTCTTCTCAGCGTGGGTTCAAAAGGTCACAAGGGACTGTCTCTGCTACCGGAAAGATGTCCTTGATTAATGCCCTACATATTTTGATGAAATCCTGCAGGTTTTGATGTTGAAAACCCAAACCAAAGCAGCAAGTAGAGCAAGAACAAGATGTGGATCGAATCAATGATTGGTTTTGGAATCCAGTGTAACACACAAGGGCTGCAGATAGACAATGCAAGTTTATACACAAAGATTCAATCACAAATGGATAATACAAAAGATTTTATATGAAAATTGGACTGACTCAGGCCTCCAAGATGGCATTAGGCACTTCATGTGCACTCTTTTGGGTGAAATGGTGCTGGTTAGGAATGTGGGGCATAGATGTCAGGCCAACACAGAAAATGACTTGGCCAAGCAACTGAATACAGAAACAGTTAAAAAGTAGGACCACAATAAGTGGTAGAAACAATGGAGTATAGGGGTCTTGGGGTGGGAGACCACTAGGCTTAACCTCCAAGGCCTAAAGCATGAAATGCCTATTTTATTTCGGTATATACTCCATGAAGGAAGGTACCTCCGCTCAGTTGAGTGGTAGGGGTGAACTTCATGGGGGGCTAGGGTCACAACCCTAGTTACTTTGAGAAAGTGTACTTTGGGCTTCAAAAGAGTGATAAAAATACTTAAGTTAGTCTTAGCATCGACAAAAGGGTTTTAAGGGGGGCTTTCGCCTGGATCAAGCCCTCCAAGAAAGACATGGCAGTGACTTTTTCTTACTTGCTTTGTTGCCCTGTGGTGCTGCAACAGGTTTTTTTTCACGCTTCCTAAGGATTTTATGAATTGTCTGTGATCTGGTGGGGTGTTATTTAGTAAGGGCAAAAATGCCACAAACATGCCAGTTGGGAGGGTCCATTTCGGTGGGGAGGCGACCCCCCAACATTTGCTTAGTAAGTACCCCCTCCCGTTGGGGCGGCCCCCCCCAACATGGGCCCTGATTTTCCCCCTCGAGCAGGCAAATAGACCGAATACCGTTCATGTCTAGTGCCAATCGTGTTATATCTATCATGTGGAATTTGGAATCAATAATCTAACCGGACGATGATTATGGGTAGCTGTAGTACAAATTAGGGCGGCTCAAGGGGAAGGGCGATTTCGGTATATCGGAGTTGCAAGCCCAATAAGATTTGGATGCATGAAATTAGGTTAAAAGATGGACATTTTACTCCCTCTTGCCTTTGCGCCATCCAGAATCCTGATTTTTACTGCAAACAGGTTTTACTTAATACATGATATTCAGTAAGAAAAAGTGCTTTTCCATTGCTTAAGGACATACTCTAGTTGTATTAGAGATGCACTGAGCATCCATGCATTTTTATCTTAGTATTGGTCCAGCCAAAAGTGGTGATAACACATTTTGACCTATGGAACCAAACACCCAATCAGGATATTGAGTGGACCCCTTAATCCCCTTTCAATCAGAAGTAAAACATCTTTTCCTGAGTTGACTGAGCACTGACATACCTAAAGTAGAGCCTATGAATTTATCTATGTTTTTCCATGAATACTTATCTGCCCTAGTGGTATGCACCATAGGGGGTTAGGCACCTCTTTTTGAGAGGTCCTGGGTTCAATTCCTGGTCAGCCTAACTAAGTAGGAAGATCCCATGTGACATGGCAGTGACCTCATCGCCACATACCATGCCACCTCAGCACATATGGGACCCAAAACAAAGAGTGCACATCTCCTAAGATGGCACTATGGAAAGAGAGTGATCCTGAGGCAGTTTTCTAACTCTTTTCCCAAAACATTTCAGCTATCTCTGTGAATATGCATTCATTTGTATCCTGAGTTGCAGTTTCTGTGAATATCTAATCATCTTTCACTGTTTACACTGCAGCCCTTCATGCTTTGATCCTGAATTACCTTCTCCTTGCATACTATTGGCTTGGGCTATCCTGGATTGAGTTGGCTTTACTGTATTTCAACAAACAAAAGCTTTTCATCATCCAAAACCAGCAGCAGGACACCCTACAGCAACAGCAAGCAGCAGGAGAAGCAAAAGCACAGTGCTGAAAACACTATAAACTTTTCTGGTAGCAGAGGCAGCCTGTCTCTGTGCACCGGCAGCGACCCCGCGCCGTACAACCAGTGCTCCGAGCAGGCAAATACAAGCAGAAGGGCGGATTAAGATGGATCAAGGAAGAGTGGACGCCGAGGTGAACACAGCGCCAGCGCCAGAAGCACCGGCAAGGCCGGCGCCTGACGCTGTACCTTCGGTGGAGCCCTTACATGGGCCAATGGATACGGCGGAGGACTCCTTGGATGGCCTCCAGACGGCCTTTGGGGCCCTGTCGGTGAAGGAAATGGTGTCTCAGCCTCAGCCTGTGAAGAGGAAGAGAGGAAACGAGAGCGAGAAGGATGCTGGAGAAGGAGCAGACGAAGGAGAGGAGCAAGGGCAAGACCCGACGGATGTCCCTACCTTCGAAGGCGCACCAAGCGCTTCTGGCCTCCATGCATCACCCTCTCCCATAACCACCACACTCCCAGCCGCCGCTACATCCACTTCCACAACCAACCAGCCTATGGCAGAGGGCACAGGCTTTACTGGCATGCCTCACTACCCCGCCTATGGCATGGGCCCACCTACCACTGCGCTCCTTGAGGCAACTACTGCCAGTGAGCCAGTGGCTTCCAGCTCTGCGCCGCGTTGGTATGCGGCTGACCATCCCCATCCACTCCACGCCACTGGAACCTACATGGAAGTTCCTGGGTATGCTCCTGGGTGTACACCTGGGTATGCACCCCTGAGTGGGTTGAGGAGAGGACCAGAGTCTCTGGGAGGCAGGAGTAGAGGATCGGGAAGATCCTCCAACAGGTCCCTGACGCGGTCGGAGATCAATGAGGTGCTCCGAGGAGCCACTTCGCAAATCGTGAGCGACCTCACGCAAGAGATCAGGGAGAAACTGCAGCCCCTGATGATCCCGTCCCATGCGTCACCTACGACAGTGGGAATGTCACCCCACCGAGTACAGGCTAACCACCTGGCGGCAGGGTTGACGAATACCCTGGGGAGCCTGAGGAGCCGACCGATGCCGACTCCTGCAGCAGTACCAAGAAGCCCATTCGTCCCGAGGACAGCCCAGCCGCCCTACAGTCACGTGACGAACTCGACGAGGGCCGAGCTGGACCAGCTGGGGCTGACAGCCCTAAGGGCTATGGTGGACGTGGAGCCTTATGGCTCCAGTGATCTAGGCGGAGACCCCTCCGATGACGGGCCGCCTTCGATGACTTCTTCTTCGCCATCGGATGACGAAGACCCTGAGGACCCCGAGGACCCCAAGGGTAAGAAGAAGAAGAAGAAGAAGAAGAAGACCCGACGCCCTGAAGGACGCCGAGCTCAGGAGGCGAAGGCTATTGCCACCTCCAAGATAGTGGTAAACCTGCCTGAATTCACAGGCAAGGACCTCAGCGAGTTCGCTGAGAACTTTGGCCGGTTCCTACGACTGACCGGCCAAACCCACGCGAGTGGGCGAGTGAAGTGCGACCTGCTCCTGCAGTGCTGCAAGACGAAGTACCTGGAGAAGCAGGTCAGGCAGATCGTCACCAACTCCGCCACCTTTGCCGACGTGTTGGTTGCCCTGGAGAGGCAGTACCCAACCTACGAGACCGACCTCTCCATCAGGGCCGAGATCCAGAACCTGCCCGTCCTGCCCAACAACCCCAAACCCGGCAGGGTCTCCGAGCTGTTGGCGGACCTGGACCACTGGGCTGGACGACTGACGCCCGGTTCCTACAGCAGCGACGACCTGCTGTTTTGGTTGTGCTCCAAGCTCCCCCGTGAGCTATGGGACGAGTGCCGTCTAACGGCTGAGCGCAAGGCTAGATCCCTCCGCTACGAGGATCTATGCGTGCTGCTCCTGGAGATGGCGCTGGAGAAGGAGAGCGACCAACACCTGAACCACTACCGTCCTGGTGGTGGAGGTTCTGGAGGCAAAGGGTACCAAGGGTCCCGACCTGGGCAGGGGACTACCCCCAAACACGCCCACGCCCGCCTAATGGAGAATGTGAAGGAGCTATTCTGGTGTGATGCCAGAGATGAACAGGGCCACCTGCAGCATGCCTCCGACTGCGAGCAGCGAGACTGCTTTGTTGTCCAGGGGAAGCAGCAGGAAAAGATCACCGGCGCCAAGGTGAAGATGCCGGATCATTACCGCTGCACCATCACGTGTGCGTTCTGTGGTAAGCGGAAGCACTATGAGGACGAGTGCTACCATAAGCAACGCCTATCGGCGAAGCTTAAGGGGGAAGATCCTGGCAAAAGCTCAGGCAAAGGTGGAGGCAAGGCCAAAGGCAACGACTCCGGCAAGGGCTAGTCGAAAGGACGTGGTCAAGGTGGTCAAGACAAGGGTCAAGGCGGACGAGGAGGAGGCGCTAATCGCCAGAACGACAACAAGAACAAGGACAAGAACGGAGGTAACCCCAACCCCAATCCAGGGGGGAACTCCGAGCCCTCTGGAGGGCAGTCTGGACCTACCACACGCTCGCAGACGCAGCCCCAGCAAGAACAAGGAGCCAAGCGTGAGCATGAAGGTGGTGACGACGGCAACGCCAAGAAGAGAAGCCGTTTCATGAGGATGGCCCGCAAATTGCGGAACAAGGGGTTCGAGGTGACCTGTCCCGCGGAATTCTGACGGGGACGCTCTGGTGGCACCCAAGACCTGGTGTTTTGGGTACGTATCCGACTAGGGGGACGTGAATACCTGGGGGTACTGGATACTGGAGCCACAATATCGATAGTGGCCAAGAAAATTTTACCTTGTGGGAGCCTGAAGAACACCTTGACCACCGCCGCTATACGGCTGGGGGATGGACATGTGGTGCACAGCTGCGGGGACTGCGAAGTGGAGGTACCTATGGGCTCCAGGACTATCGCCCATCGGTTCTATGTGATGGACACAGATGCCTTCGACTTTGTACTGGGTACTGACTTCTTCGTGCAGCACTCCCAGATACAATCCCTGACGCTGCAAGCGCCCTACCTCCTGTACGTGGACCACGGCAGTGGCAGAGAGTCTGTGCCACTGGAGCAGTCGGAACATACCTCGAGTTACCTGAGACTATCGAAGGAGGAGCCCTCGAACATGATGGCGGCCTCCAAAACTGAGGACTATCAACTATTGGGGGAAGTCCTAGACCAAGGTCTGAAGGAGTTGGGTTACTCTCGAGAAGACCTAAGTGTGGAGCTGTTCGCCAGCGACAAGCAGCATGTACTGGACCTATACTGCAGCAAGGGGAAGAACTGCAGCTACAAATTTTACTGGCCCTCTTTCGGGATGGCCTACGGGAACCCCAGATTCAGTGAACTGGGGAAGGTGCTGACCAAGGTGGCCTTGGAACGTTCCCGTATGGTCCTGTGTTCCCCCGATTGGGGAGCCCATGGGGGCAACGAGTACTGGCGAACCCTCCTTGACAAGCTGACTATCAGCTCTGTGCGGTTACCTGATGAGGCCATCTACGTGCCTCTGGGACGCAAGACGCCCATTGGGAAGCCCGGATGGGGGAGTATGCTCAGCGTGGTGGACGGAAGTCTTACCACCATCCCCTGGGAAGACCTGGACCCTACTCTGGTCCAGGCTATACAACGAGAAAGCGATGGACTCGCCTTGGGTGACTTGAAGGATCGTCTACGACCTCAAGATGCTGTTGAAACTACACCCGGAGGAGATGAGTACGTCGTGACTGACACCAACGCCCCCAACTCTCCCTGTCATGTACCTGTTCCTGATGGAGTCTCTGAGTGTGGTCTATCTGAGCTACCTAGCTCTATCCACTCAGACGACGAAACTGAGCACGACGCCTTCTTCGTGCAGACTGCGGTGGAAGAAGTGGAGAACGCCGAGTACGTCGCCCCACTAAAACCCCTACTCTCCATGAGGGTGGAAGACCCCGTGGATGAAGAGCTGGACCCTCGATCCAGGCTCAGGGAGTATGTGGATTCCAAGAAGAAGTTGGTGGCGAAAAAGCTATGCTACGCGAAGCCTACCCGCAGCTCGTGGCCACTGAAGCAAGGACGTATGGGAGACCTATCCCAACTGAAGGAGGAGCTCGAACAGAAGATCACCACCTGGCAAAGGGAGGTAGATCTCAAGCTCATGAAGAGCGTATGGGGTGCCCATGTGAGGACCCCAGATGAGGACGACCTCTCGGAGGAATGTGTATGTGAACCCCCTAAAGTGTGCCTATGTTGCCATCGTCCACCGGAGATGGTTGAGCAAGACCTTCTGTATGCCTACCAAGGGCTGAAGGATGCTACCGCGGGCGAAGAGTCGGTGGAGGACCACCTCCCGACTTCTATTCAAGGGGCAAGCAACTTACACTCCGACGAGGACATGGAGGACAAGATCAAGGTACTGGACCCGCGGGTACAAAAGCTGATAAGGACCTATCTGGAGGTGTTCGGAGAACTACCCCCTCCAGCCTCATGCGACAAGCTGGTACAGATGGACCTCAAGCTGAAACCCGAGTTCGTGGGTCACAAGATCCGGAGGAGACCCTATCGAGCTCCTAAAGAGCAGGCCGACGAGATTGAGCGACAGATACAAGAATGTATCGACGCTGGCCTAGTCCTGGAGTACAAGGATGGGGACTACCCCCTACACTGCAGCCCCTGTTTCCTGGTGGCTAAACCTGGGTCTACAGCCAAACGGCTGGTAGTGGACTATGGAGAGCTGAACAAGAAGACGCTGAACCACTCAGGGTCCATTCCCAATATGGAGTCTACCCTGGAGAAGATAGCCTCCTGTCGCTACAAGACCAAGATGGACAAGCGAAGTGGATTCTGGCAAGTGGACCTGACGCCCAACGCGCAGGAACTACTGGCCTTCATCACCCCTCAGGGGAGGGTATTCAAGTGGAAGGTCATGCCATTCGGCGTGGCTAACGCCCCCGCTCTGTTCCAAGAGCTGATGAACAAGATCTTGTCCATCCTACGAAGGAGACCTAAGGTGCAGGAGCTCATATCCCGTGGGGCCCAGATGGAGGCTCACATCGACGATGTATGCCTCGGGACCAATACCCAGGAGGATCACCTAATCCTCTTGGGTGAGTTCTTTGCGGTCTGCCAGGAGAACCACACACGACTCAAGCTGGAGAAGTGTGAGTTCATGCAGGAGACCATGCAGTACCTGGGGTTTGACGTTGGCTATGGGTGGTGGACCCCAGCGGCCTCTAAGGCCAAACCCCTGATGGATGCCAAGGTACGACACGAAGACCCCAAGAAAGGACTTCATGATGTGCGCAGTTTCATTGGGGCGTGCAACTTCTATCGCCGCCACATCAAAAACTTCACCTACACCAGCGCGGTACTGACTGACTTGATCAAGAAGAGTACTACTTGGCGCTGGGGCCCACAAGAGCAACAAGCGTTTGACGAGCTCAAAGACAAGGTAGCCAACGCTAAGTGCTTGGGCGTGCCTAGGGCACAAGGGGAGATTATCCTGGTGACCGACGCCAGCAATGTGGGCGGTGGTGGAACGTTGTTCCAGTGGCAAGCACTAGAGAAGGAGGAGTTCGACTCGGCCATTTCCCAATGGGGGACGGAAGGTCTCAACCGAGATGGAACCCTCAAGCACAGCTACCCTGACGACAAGTGGGTCCTAGTACCTCTGGGCCACTGGAACTGGAAGTGGAACCAGGCCAGGGGGAACTACTCCACCTATGAGCAGGAACTGCTCGCGGGTATGCTGGTGCTATCCTCACAAGCACGACTGTTGGGGAGTAGCCCTGTGGTCTGGCTATGCGACCAAGAACCGGTCCGCAGTTTCCAGAAGGGCCCCCCACCTGAGAAGGCCAAGCTACGTCGCTGGTGGACCTACCTCAGTCAACTACGGCTGACGGTACACCATATCCAGGGAGTGAAGAACGAGTGTGCCGACTACATCAGCCGCAACAACTTCGACGCCCTGATTGGTGCCCGGTCTGAAGCGCTGGCTAAGGAAGCGTTCAGCCGTATGGACGTACACCTGGACCTGAACATGACCATGATACGCCCCCTGGATGGACTCCAACAATCGGAGTACCTACAGGAGTTTGGGGATATCTACCGGCGGCTGGAGAAACGCCTTGAACCCCTCCTGGTCAACCAAGACCAGTGGAAGCGGGACAAGAGCTACCTCTGGCACGAGGACCGCATTGTGGTGCCTAGTGACCGAGTCCCAGCGCTGCTGAAGTGGACCCATGAGTCCAGTGGTCATGTGGGTGCTGACCGTACCCTGAGGCTGTTCAAGCAGTGGTTCCACACTACGTGGACTGACGACCAGCTGCGGAAGACGCTCCTGCCTATCGTGGACAAGTGCCCGTGCAGGTCCTGTAAACCAGGGGATATCAGGGACAGAGGTCTCTACTCGACCCTGCCCATCCCTCACTGTGCTAACAGTGTTCTATACGTGGACTACACGGAGATGCCGAAGTTCGGGGGGCTATGACTTCGCCCTCGTGGTAACCTGTGGGTTGACCAGGTTTACCAGGGTGTTCCCATGTACCAAGCACATTACCGGAGAGGAGACTATCAAGATACTCCTGGAGGAGTGGTTTTGTGTCTATGGGGCGCCCAAGGAGATCAACTCCGATGAGGACGTACGAGTACGCTCAGATACTGGCTGGTACAAGAGGGTCCTGAGGTCCCTCAATGTCCAGGTGTCTACGGGGATTCCCTACTCTCACACGAGCAACCCCCTATGCGAGCGACAGATTCATGTCCTGAAGGAGAACGTCAGGATATGGTGCAAAACTGAACGCACCAGAGACTGGGTGAGACTACTCCCCGTCATATCCTTGATGATGAACTCCCAAGAGAGTTCAGCTACTGGCTACTCGCCACATGAGCTATTCATGGGGCGCCCGGCATGGTTCCTACATGCCCCCTATCCAGAGGACACCCATTCTTCTGTGGGTGAATGGGTCCAAGAGCAACAAGCGAAGGTGGACAAGGCCAAGGCTATGCTCCAGAGAGTGAGGGAGCGTCAGTGGAACAAGAAGAACAAGCACCGTGTACCGGCCACCTACCAAGAAGGGGACTGGGTGCTGGTGCACCACAGTCGACTACCCGCCTGGCCACGCTCTACCAGCGATGACCCATACTTCGGGCCGTACAAGATCCTATCTGTGGATGGACACCGTATCACCGTGCGGTGTTCTCCCCGTCTAGGGGGGACCCTGGTGTGCGCCGCTCAACACCTGAAGCGCTACCATGATCCTGAAGACCTCTGTGGGGAGGAGTGGGAGCTGAACGACGAGGAAATCGCCGCTCTGGACCTACAAGGGGCTGCCAGCCCTATGGAAGTTGAAGGTGAACTCCCCGACATGAACGCCGAGGAGATGGCTAAGGAGGGCTTCTACCTGGTGAAGTCTGTCCTACGCCACCGCTATCGCCAGGGTTGGCGCTTCCTCACCCTCTGGGAAGGGTTTGGAGTCGAAGAGGCCACCTGGGAGCCCTTCTCTGCATTTGTTCTACCTGAGGGACGCCTAAACTCAGTTCTGGTTGACTACTTGTCCCAGAACAACCTTGGTGAGTTGTTGAGGCTCGCTGAGACGCTTGCCTCCAAGAATAAAGCTAGGGACTGAACCTTACCCTTACCTGCCAAAGCGTATGTGTGAGTGTGCTAGTCCTAAGGTCCTGAGAGCAAGCCGCAGAAGTGGTGTCCTAATTATACCCAAGTCTGCGCCCTTGCTGAACCTGGAGGGTTGGCTTATTGATGCCACGGGGTACGCCCCGGGTCTCCCCTCCCCTATGCGCCCAATTTCTGTGCTGGCGCAAAACCTTGGGGGAATACCCAGAGTGTTAATCCAGGTATTGTTTTCCCTACCTACCTGTCTACTACAGGGAGGGGTGGCCAAAAGCTATGAAGGCATGCAAAACGCCTGTTTGCTATGGGGCCAAAAACACTAACCTAACCCACTGTCACAGCCCACCAACCCAGCTAAAATTGCAGGAAAAGGGTGGGACAGTGACACGCCCCCTACAGGTCCTACACCCCCTACAGTGGCACCATCCTGGTGGGCGAGCGCTGGGCAACTGGCTCTAGCCCCCACGCAGGACTACCACTCCTACACGCACACTCTACTTGGCGTTGCGAAGAGGAAGTTCTCGAAGGTCCTAGCGACCCACCTGTGAAATGACAAGAGAACACAGCGCTGCTAAGCAACTGTGGCCTCACAGGGGACGCCACAACGCGTTTCCCCTGCAAGGGCTTGGAGGGAAGGAGTGCTCTCGTGTGCAAGGCGCAGATGTCGATGAAGTCGGACTCCCTGCTCTGCCACAGGCGGAGTGGAGTTACTTGTTTGTGTGATATGCGCCCTTGTTTAGCAGGGCATAAAAAAATGCTGCTGCACCACTCACCCTACCTGCCCACCTGTAAAACAAAGGCAAATGAAAGGGCGTTTGCGGCGGAGGAACCAAGGCACACTCCAGGTATTATACCCTTCTCAGTGTGCCCTATAATACGCTGTCCGCAAACACGCTGCATGGAGCAGCTACCCTTATCAAGCAAGCAAGCGTTAAGGGACTCCTCAGGTTCTCTTAAAGAACGTACCGAGGAGCCCCTGGGTAGCCTAAACAAGGTTTACCGTGCGCACTTCGCGTGGCCTACCCTTTAATGCGTGTGTGCATGCACGACTATGCACAATCACGTTGGGCAAACCTGCCCATCTCCACAACAATCTTGACTCCACCAGGGGGTGGCCCCGCCTGGGCGTACCTACCTTACCTACCGCTGGGAAGTGAAGCAAGGAGAGAAAACAAAAGGGGCGCACGCGAAGAACGTTGCTATGCACTTGTGTGTATGACTAATCACCCTGATCTGACCGCTAATCATCTGCAATCTTTGTAATCAATCCCTCTACCGCGCCCTATCGTGGTTATCGTTGTTAACGCTGCTACACGACTCGTTCACGGAGACACGAGACGAGCAATGTGTATGCGGCATGCAAGACGAGCATACCTGTAGTTTATACCTGATTCATTGAAGTCTTTTCAATTGATTTTCGAATTCTTGAATTTTTGAAGCTTCTATTAGTGTTGGTGGAATCTGTATGTTTGTTTATTAATGTGTGTCTCGTCATTTTCAAGACTACGTGATACATACGTTTATAATTCCATTATTTTTCCAATTTCCGGCGCTTCGCTAGGAGCCGCTCCTGCGCGCCGCCATTTTATGCGTATGAATTTCTGGACTTAAAAAATCCAGCGAGACTATAATTTCTATAAAAATGTGCCTTTGATGCACAATTGGATTCTACTCAGGTGTGGCGTTTCAGAAAAATTCTACGCCGTCATTTGACGGATTTTGGTGTCGTCGCTTCGTTTTTGCGTGGATTCGTCCATAATTCTCCCATTTCTGCCTCTGCAGATACCCATGCGCAGCCTCGCTGAGTAGGCCGTGTTCGGGCCGAAACGCAGGTGCCTGGAGAGACTGAGCAGAACCAAGACCCCACCAAGGGGCAAATTAATTTCTTTTCGACTCCCTACGCCCTAAGACAGGTCACAGGTCGCCAGCAGGTTTACGAGAACCCATGCGAGTGTGTATAATGTGTCTTGCGTTTGGGTTGTGTCGACGCTGCGTCTTGGAGGAAGGGATGCATATGCACATGTTTGGCATGCTCCCAATCTAACCCAACCAAGCCACAGGAGCCCCGGCAGCGCCAAGAGCGCTGAGTCTTCTGTAGGAAACTGTACAATCAGAGCAGCAAAAGGACGCCAGCCATGGTGAGCGCCCATTTTTCAGTGTGAGGGAGACTGTAGGTATTTTAAAGTAGATGTGGAAACCAAGGAAAGGCCAAGAAAAATTCCCTTTTTCCTAAAATGCGACAGTGGTGGCCACCACAGCACAAGGGGGGAGTAAGAAAAAGTGCTTTTCCATTGCTTAAGGACATACTCTAGTTGTATTAGAGATGCACTGAGCATCCATGCATTTTTATCTTAGTATTGGTCCAGCCAAAAGTGGTGATAACACATTTTGACCTATGGAACCAAACACCCAATCAGGATATTGAGTGGACCCCTTAATCCCCTTTCAATCAGAAGTAAAACATCTTTTCCTGAGTTGACTGAGCACTGACATACCTAAAGTAGAGCCTATGAATTTATCTATGTTTTTCCATGAATACTTATCTGCCCTAGTGGTATGCACCATAGGGGGTTAGGCACCTCTTTTTGAGAGGTCCTGGGTTCAATTCCTGGTCAGCCTAACTAAGTAGGAAGATCCCATGTGACATGGCAGTGACCTCATCGCCACATACCATGCCACCTCAGCACATATGGGACCCAAAACAAAGAGTGCACATCTCCTAAGATGGCACTATGGAAAGAGAGTGATCCTGAGGCAGTTTTCTAACTCTTTTCCCAAAACATTTCAGCTATCTCTGTGAATATGCATTCATTTGTATCCTGAGTTGCAGTTTCTGTGAATATCTAATCATCTTTCAATGTTTACACTGCAGCCCTTCATGCTTTGATCCTGAATTACCTTCTCCTTGCATACTATTGGCTTGGGCTATCCTGGATTGAGTTGGCTTTACTGTATTTCAACAAACAAAAGCTTTTCATCATCCAAAACCAGCAGCAGGACACCCTACAGCAACAACAAGCAGCAGGAGAAGCAAAAACACAGTGCTGAAAACACTATAAACTTTTCTTATTCTACTGAGACCGCAACATACGCCGGAATCCACTTTACTCTAGCGGTCATATAGTGGACCTATAGTTTTTAAGTCCTAGGTTCCAACCCCGTTGGGGGAATATTTTTTTGACCAGCCAGTGGGCCCCAAAAGTGGCATTTTGGTTACGTTTTAACGCTGAACAAACATTGGAACAATAGGTATAGATTGATCCGAGCACCCCGCCGAGCCTCCATGTTTAGATTATAAAAAGGGTTTTGTGTTGAAGTGATAGTTTGGACGCCACGCAGAAAAGTGCCCAGTCGAGTTCGAACCTCGGACCTAAAAGTTGGTAGTCGGGTGTCATACTGTACACATACCGATAGAATGCAACAGGACTTCTGCCACTGTTTGCGCTCATTTGTAAGATAAACTGCCCTAATCGAGGCCGCTGCTCTAATTGAGGGCCACTTTGGTCTTAGGTTGTCTTTTTGCGATAAACCCTTTGAAACTCGCTACCAATGGCCCTAGCAATGTCCCAACTGTCCTTCTTAGCAACGCAACACGTCAATCAAAGGCAACGAAAAGACTCGGAAGTGAAGCACATCCTTCATTTGAAAAACCACCAAACCCAAAAATGCTACATGAAATTGATGTTGTGGAGTAAAAACACACCATTTGGAGGATCTTGTATCTTCTCTTTAATCTTCTTTTTCCATCACCTTCTCGTGTTTTTGTTTCTCCCCCTTTTCCTTTTTTCTATTGTGATGCGGTGGAGAACCCATTGCTTGTTACTATTGCACCCAACCTCAATGCATTTGACGACAACTCCCTCCGATGCCCAACGCCTTTGCCACCCTCATCTCACTCGTTTGCGAAAAAACAATCGGCAAAACACCCTTTCCATACCGATAGCATGTTTGTTTAAAGGATAAGAAAAAAGACCATGCTTTGTTGGAGATCCGTGGGGCTCTAAACCGTTTTCTTTGGTGTTCCTCATGCCACTACATCCATGATCCAACAATTAAAAGCGGCCTGAAAATTTTGTATGTTTTTATGGATGTCTTGTGATTCGGGGCAATGTTTTACCTCAACAATGTAGGATATGCAAAGAAAGCTGCAAGAAATCAAAAGCGCTGGTAAAAATCCCACGATGCAGGGTGGCCTCGCTAAGAGCAGGGGGGTCTAGAGCGCCTAAAAAAGGGCGATTTCGATTTAAATTATTCTCCACGGTGCTGCGACCGAAAACGGTTCTGTAAACGGCAATCACTTGCTCCAGCCGGCATCTGTAACCTGAAAAAAACTGGCCCTCCGGGTCTGCAGAAATCGGCCAGATTTTGCCGGACCAAAAGTCGCCCTCGATAGGGGAGTTTTACCTCATATAATACATCTAAACTCCCATAACTTGCCAGCGAACAGGGCATGCATAAATCTGAAGATTGCAATCTACATTATTTTAGAGTCTAACTAGATGCATAAAAAGAAAATTTTGGATACGCTGTCCGCTCGGGAGCCAAATCCATCGGTGCCAAAGCTGGGCAAAATCGGGGATCTGCAGCGGCAGCGGCAGATACACTGGATAAACCAGCCACTGATTAGTAGATTTGGCCGTACAAACAGTTTTTAAACCGTTCCGTACCCGTAGAAGATCATTTGGGAGGACCGGAAAATTTACCGCGCGGCAACGCAGCCGTATCTGAATTCCGCGGCGCCCCTTGAGCCCCCCCCAGTAGGGTGATTTGCCGATAAGCCAGCAGTTGCCAAATGACGTGTCCAGAACTGCGCGGGTCACGGTCAAGCTTAGTGAGTGATGTCACCGATGAGTTGGCAAAATCTAAACATATGTACGCGTAGGGCTTGACCCAGGCTACTCAGAAATGCCTTCGTTGCTTTGTTTTGACACGATTTACCCCATGGAGGGAGAGGGTTTTGCTCAAGAGTTCACTGCCCAGCTGCAGTTTTTTGCTGATTTCTGTTGAGTACCGGTCACGGTCGCGCTTCGGGAGAGGGTTTATTGGCTCACCACGCAAAAACCAAGTTGGTCATCTTGTAGAGGACGATCCACCCTACTCATATACACCAATTTTTCATGAAATGGACATATCTACCCCAAACTATGAGGCGCGCACGTAGATGTAGCTCAAATCTGCATGCTGCCACAAATGGGGCCTGCTACACTAAAGGAGGGAGGGTATACCTTCGGCGCATGGGGGCATTGCTCATGCTCTCACTAGGCCTTTTTGTCATCCCAACGGTGTCCATGGTGCCCCCAACCCCCTTTTTTTGGTCCCCCGCCCCCCTACCCACCCCTTTGTGACCCCCACCCCCCTCCCCAATCTACGACTCGCTACTCTACGACTCGGAACACTTGATGAATCGTGATTTGACCAATCAAGATTCGCGCAACGGCACGATCAACGTTGCTCATCCTACGATCTTTCCCTTGCAAATACCTCAACGGCAACTTTTCAAAGTCCGCAACGTATTGAGGCAACAACAAGGAACGAGAGGTGAGAGGAGGGGCAGGTTGGGTGGAAGTTTGCACGACACCAGATCCCGGCATGCATGATTCGGCCTGTGATCGGCGCACTGCCGTTTGACTCACCGTCCTCTTTTGACTCTTGGTCCGCAAACCCCTTGGTCCGGCCTCAACACAAGCCCGGGAAGAGGCAGCCTCCTTGGCTGCCACCAAGTATTGAGCCACCCCAAGTGAGGCAGCCCGCACCGGTCGACCACTACGATTTACGGATGCATCTTCCAGATTTTTGAGAGGAGAATGGTCATGATGACTCGTCCCCTCATCAGAATCTGGTTGTGAGCAAGGAACAAAGTCTAGAATCGTGTCTAGATTTGCTTTCTTTTGTTTGTCGGTTTCTTCTTCGTTATCCGACTCTTCAACGTCACTGGCAGAAAACAGCAGTCCCTCTGAACTGCTCGACTGCTCCCTGCTCAAACCCACACTACTCTCTATTTCATAGAGTAGAGCAGCCGCAAAAGGATCCTTTTGAGCCAACCGGAGACTTGTGGAATCTGTCCACTTGAAGGACAAAGAAAACTGTCCTTCATCAAGACCAGGGTGGCTGTTTTCCATGGACACCGTTGAGAAAAACAAGAAAACCGTAGTGAAAAGCAGGAGGTACCGTCAGTGCCGAAGAAAAAAAAAGGGCCCAACCAGAAAAAACCCCCTGGATCCGTCCCTCCTACCTAGCCTGGGTCCGTAGGTACCCGTAGAACCACAATTTATAAGATTTGGTGCTATGTAGCGTGCAAACGAGCCGTGACTGTGACCCGCATCGAATATGCTCGCCATTTGGCAAGTCCCGCCTTTAGCGCACTTTCTGAGAGCGCTGTGTTCCCAGCGGCAGATCTGCCGAGTTTTAGCACCAATTCTGGATCTTTTTACATCAATCGAGAGCCTGGCTCTCAATCTGTAGATCTATCCAGAAAAATCCAGCAGATCCCCAAAAAATATTGAGAAATCGACGCGACTGTGACCCACGGGCGGAAAATGCTCGGAGTTCGGCAAATCACCCTACAAATTTTGATCGCTTCTGTCCAAAAGGGATCCGAACCGGCTTCAATTGCTCAACTGCACCTCAAAGCAACAAATCTGGAGGATGAAGCTTTGGCATCAAATGCTGAGTGTAGGTACGAAGCAATGTTTCTAGTAAATAGACAGAAAAGGAGGCAAAAACCAAATAAAAATTGGGAAGTTGTTGAAAATCGGAAGACGTTTGCGAAAACCTTCTCAAGCGTCGCAAGCGGTGAGCACTCCCTGCATCACGTGGACGTAATTGACCTTTTTGCCAATTTTCAATTGCCTTTGTTCCGAAGGCCGGAACAAAATTCTTTTCCAAATGTCTTATGGTTAAGCTTATGCTCCGTCGCGCAAAACTTAGCACAACAAGGCATACATGCCATGGCACTACCCTGCCATACTTCCTTGGCAAGGCAGTGCCCTACCTCTGCCACCATGAGCACTATAAGGTCGTACAAGCGAAGGTGACATAGTTGATCGTTGAGGCACACGTAAACAAGCAAGGTTTTGTGAGTGTTATGCGTGCATAGTCCGGGGAATATACGATGAGGCAAGATGTGTACCACGGCGCAACATGACCAAAGGCCTTCGGGGGTCTCGCAACTTCTAAGAAGTTTCACTCCATGCCATTTTCTTTTGGAGCACCGCGGGCACCTTTTGCACGTAATAACCGTCTGAAAAGGTCGAGGGTTCAGCTTACATTGTTTTTTGTATTTCACATGTCAGTTAGGAGCTCTTTGGTTGCACGCGCCAGGCAGCACACCACAATGCGCAGGCAGCTGCAAAAAAAAGGACGACAAGCACCATAGACAATTCAATACAATAGATATTGTCTTGAAATCTCGCCCCTAGCTAACACTTTTAACACATATTTATGGAAGAGGGCTTCTGCAATCATCAAGGAATGGGGAAGACAACATGCTGGCTGAATTGCTTTAGGAACTTGGACTTGACACTCCCCCCTTTTTTAGAGCCACGAGCTTTGTTTGGGCCGTTCGGATTTCTTGAGTCGTTCTGCTTCCGCTTCTGCAACGTCGACCATTTTAGTACAAGCACACTCAGGACAACGGTATGTACACGAAGGAGGAATGTGGAAAAAGATCCAAGATCGGCGGATCGTTTGAGGGACACAGAAGCTTCCACTAGAAGAGTTGACGATGCAAACTATGAGAGATGATCCGACAGGGCTTGTTCTGGTCCTTGGGGGGGGGGGGGGGGGCTCTAGCCGCCCAACCGCCCACCCAGCCAGCCACCTTGCCACCCAGCCACCTAGCCGTGTAGCCACCATATTGTGTTGGGCCTTGCATTTTTGCATTTTGCCTCTTTGCCTTTGCTCTCAAGATCACATAAAGATGATGATGTGTTTGTGATGCAGGTATTGGTACAATTTCCTCACCATGCACCTATGTTTGTCATGTTTTTGTAATTAGGTAACTAGGTAATTCGTTTAATTAGTTGCATTATGCATCGGGATGTGGTTATGGGATGTTTGCTCGCCGGAATTCCGACCACTATGGTAGAGGCATAGCCATAGTCCCATGTGAAGTCATATTACAGCATTGAGAGTTTGCACCCTCTTCTGTCATATATATTTTTCAACCGGATGTGGTGCCTTGCCATCTGGTGTTATTTTCTCTTTACCCACTAATTTCGGACTCCAGTTGTGCAGGGAGTCCTTTGCTCACTTTCTCATGGTAGCCCGTTGTTTGGGGCTCCTCGTCACAACAATGCGATTTCCCAACTAAAATGGTACGGCGTCAATGTACACAGTCCAACACCATGGGCTACCGGTGGTTGTTTTTGCATTATGTCTATGAAGAGTTGGTGCTTTGCTGTGCCCTGTGACTTAGTTCGCCACATTGTGTGTCTTCAGCTGCACGTGACATTGAGGGAGGGGGGTCATTCCGCACTTCAAAAGAGGGTACACAACCTAGTTGCCCCAAATGCAGTAGCATACATAGCCACAAGTCAAAAGGGGATGGCTTGCACCCCTAGGGACCCCAAGTGTGGCCGTTTTTGCTTCATTTTCCTTGATCTTGGCCAAATCCCCCCCCCGGCCTTTTTTGGCCAGCCGTGGCCAGCCAAGGGGGGGGGCAGGGAAGGGGGGGTCAACCCACCGGGGCAGCTTCGGCTAGGAACACCCCCACACTACTCGGCGATGGATGTGTCAAGCATGTGCCACTTGTTTCTCTTTAGCACTGAGAATGTCGACCACATATCCCTCATTTGGCGTGTCGGCTGCAGCAAGCACAATTGCCCCAAACGTATGCGCCAAAAATGTTATTACCCAATGTCGGTTGCAAGGGACACGGCAAGTGCGCAAAGTTGGGTAGCATTCTCGGCTCTTGTGTTGGAAAGTACCCACCGCTAGCATGGTATAAGCAACAAGCAGCTAACATTGGATAGCCCAACAAACTATTCAAGAGAACGAACAATAAGTCTTCTCGAGTGTGGTTGGACCAGTGGAAACCGAAACGCTAGTGGAGAACGAAACGCTGATGCTCATCTTAGGGACGCAGGCAAACAGTCACGGTGTACACGTACGATCCTACCCATGAAAACTGTGACCTGCTCACAACGGATAAGGCGAGCATTGTTATGGAAGACAAGCCTCTGGGATCGGGTGGAGTTTCACAAGCATACCGCATTTGGTTCGAGCAAAGTCCCGGTGAATGGGGCCCCATGCGAGTGGCCAAGAAGTATGTTCTTGCCTCTCTAAATGCCAAGACTCACGGAAGTATCTGTGGAAGGTTGTGATGACCATGAGATAGGATCCCGCATGATCCCTCGGCCCGCTTGGTTGTGGACAATGTGAAACCATATCGTGGTGTCCTCGTGTTGGGGATTTCTCTTCCATTAATAATTACCATTACCAAGCCTAGTGACTCGATTTCAAAACTTCGTCCGATCATAGGCAAAGCAAATGCGCATGCTCATGTGGTTGGCGTCCGATGTTCTCCTGCTTTCGCTCGTCTCAACATACCCCTAATGAAGTAGTAGTTGGAGTATGTGTTTGCAGGTGGTCAAGGTGAAGGGAAACACGACGGTTATCAATTGGACGGTTGCATGTGTGGTGCAGCGCACAGTGTAGAAGGCGGCAGGGACTTGATAATGGGACGCCTAAATGTTGTACATGTCATGTGTGTCACATGCACGGTGCCGGCTTCCGGCTGGCCTTCGCCCATTATTGCAGGTACAAGTACAAGATGGGATTTGCTGATGATTTTAGGGTTTGCCAAATGGGCAACAATTTGGCACAAAACTTCAATGCGGCCGTTCAGAAGCTCCCCACTAATTTGCCCCGAATCAACTTTCTGCTATGGAATGAAGTGATAGGCTTCGATGACGATTACTACTCCGTCGGTATGTGCGAAGAGCCGCGAACCAGGAGCATACACATTGCCATTGGCCTTTCTGTTCAAATGGAAAAATTGAACGGTCCCCTTAGAATTCCCATATGGGACGGCCAAGACTTTTATAATTTTTGAATGAATGGTTGCAATGAGAAACCAAGACCTCTCGAATCACAAACATTGGGTACACCATAGGGACCCGGCACATGGTTGGGAAGTCAAATCCTCCATTTGGTCCGCGTGTGGCATGTAGGCTTTCCTAGTTGGTGGCCTAACGGCTAAATTCTAGTACGAAAAATAGAGTTTGTTTGGAAACACCAGGTAGGTACACAATTTTCCCAAAGAAAACTTGTGCATGAACACGTTTTTTCCAAAACCGGGGACTGCGAGGGAAATTTTCCCTCGCAGGCCCCGTTTCCCTGTCGTACTCTTGGGTGGGCCTTTAGATCACACCCGCCATCTATTTGCCTCTCTCTCTCTCTCTCTCTCTCTCTCTCTCTCTCTCTTTCTCTCTCATCTCTCTCCATTGTTCCGGAAATGGAACATAACTTAGAGATTACCTGCAAAGTCGGTATGACATTTGCGTCCCCGAAATTGTCCCAGTGCTTTTCCCAGTGCCAACCGGAAATTCTTGATTACCCTAAAAGCGAATTTGCAAAGCCCCTCACCTAGAGCAGATTGCCTAAACCCCTCTCAGCATGGTTGGTTTCGTGTGTCTCCGTCACGCCACAACGATTGCAAACAGCGCACTGGCTGTGGAGAGGACAACACCCGTGTCACGCCGCGCTGCACGCAAACAAGCTATTGGGAAGTGAACAAGGTTCTGCAGTTAGCTCATTGGTGCGTAACCCCAACGGTCAACAAAGTAGGGCGTGTTCCGGTCAGTGGGGGGGAGGGGGTGCAGGAGGAGGAGGAGGAGGATGTGCTCGCGGTAATCGGCCGCTCGCGTCATCGACGGCTGGTCAAAGGGACGGACCGTCGACTAATCCTCTGTGCTCCACCTTACATGAGGGTGTCGTGGGATTGAAAAGAACATAGCCCCCGGGAGACCGTTTGGTGAACCATGCCCCACTCACCCTCACTTGAGGCGCCCCAACTCTGAGCCTGTCAGAGGGTACCATGGGGTGTCTTCACACACACCCGTGGTAAGACTGCGGCCATGGTGATCCTCCCGGTATCCAAGTCAGATTAAGCGGTCCCTTGGAGTGGTTTCTTTGTATGCTTACCCTCCCTATAAAACCCATTGCCTGTGCAATGCAAGCCTTATAGATCATTGGGTATGGGTGTCCTCCCCTGTGTTGCGCACCCCCCAGGCACTGGGCAGATCTAACCACCAGGTTCATTGGCTCTGACTCTGACTCTGTGACCGCTCTTGTTTGTGTTCTGCGTGTGACGCTCCGTGTTCCCGCGTTTGACTGCATCTCCTAGCTTGGACGTCCTCCCCTGAGCAGCAAACCCCTTCGGGTTTAAACCGCTAGGTTCTCTGGCTCCTATTGCACTGTTTTCCTCCTTTTGTGTACCCCCACCCCCATTTTTCTGCCCGTTGCGCCCCACGTGTGCTTGTGCCCGTTTGCGTTCACACCGTGCTCCGTTCTTGGTCTGTCTGCTCTCTGTTGTCCCTCTTGTGTTGGGTCTGCACCTATGCCCTTTGATGCTGGGCCTGTACTAATGCCCTCTGATGCTGGGCCTGCACTGATGCTCTCTGACGCTGAGCCTGTACGAGATAATTGCTGGATATGCACTTGGGCAGAGGACACCACCCGGACGCTTCATGGACTTGGTGGTATAGCATCGTCCTATGTACTGCTACATGCCGGGGAATGTCCTTGGTCTCTTCCCGGGCATGGGCAGTGATGCAGTCCATGGGTCCATCTGTGTCTGCCATCTGTTGTTGAGGTGTCCTATTGTTTGTTGACGTTTGTTTTTCGCTGCACACCTCCTGTTGGTGTTGATGGTCTCGGTTGTTTCTGCAGGGGAAAATTGGGGGAGACCTGTGTGCACCTTATTGTATAGCCGCACAGGTTGCTGCCGCTCTGGTTATATAGTCATCGGGTGGTGTTTTTAAATTGTGGATCCTCCTGCATGATCACATAGGCCGACAGTGCTCTGACCATGCATTCTTTGGGCCATTTTCCTGGTCCCGAGAAAGGGGAAAGCAGCCCACGGCCAGCACCCTCACTTTGTGGTGGCTCAAATTTGGGCCGACTGAGGTGGAGGGGGGCGGGGGGGGGGCTCTAGCCGCCCAGCCACCCAGCCACCTTGTCACCTAGCCACTTAACCCCGTAGCCCCCATATTGTGTTGGGCTTTGCATTTTTGCATTTTGCCTCTTTGCCTTTGCTCTCAAGATTACATAAAGATGATGATGTGTCTATGCTGCAGGTATTGGTACGACTTCCTCAGCATGCACCTACGTTTGTCATGTTTTTGTAATTAAAGTAATCACGTAATTAGGTAATTAGTTGAATTAGTTGCATTATGCATCGGGATGTGGTTATGGGTTGTTTGCTCGCGGGAATGCGGACCATGTCGCCCATTTGGACATGGTCCAGTTGCACCAGCACAACACCATCACCAGCACAACTGCCGTTGCAGTGTGTTGTAGTGTCCCCGTGTCCAACTAAGGTCGGCGAGTATGCATGGAGCTGCCCCAGTGCATGTGTTTTTTAGATAGGAAAAGAGGCCACACAGCCTAGTTGCCCCCGATGCACTAACATACATAGCCGCAAGTCAAAAGGGGATGGCTTGCACCCATAGGGACGCCAAGTGTGGCCTTTTTGGCTTCATTTTCCTTGATCTTGGCCGAAATCCCCCCCCCCCCCGCCATTTTTGGCCAACCGTGGCCAGCCAAGGGGGGGGAGAGAGGGGAAGGGGGTGGCAAACCACCCAGCCGCGGCTAGGAACACCCCCAAAGGCTATGGACAGTGCACATCAGGGAAGCATGCAAACGGATTCGCGTCGCCATTGCACCAGCTGTAGTATCTCATAGGGTAGGGGCAAACCCATGTTGTCATTGGCACCGTGCGTAGCGGACAAAGTTTGTTGGTAACCCGCGCCCTTTTGTACAAAATGCTAGGAATGCTACTTTACCAACCGTTGAAATTCTGGATCGCTCCTTCACACGCTGTTTCAAAGTTCCATACAGCCCATCATAGACACCATGCCACAAGCACATGACATAGCATTTCACACGATACACGACACCGCAAAAAGCGGGTGTTCACAATTTGTTGCCAAGCATGCATTGTGTTGTCCCCTAATGTCCTAATCATTGCCAATGATTTGCTTAGGTCATGGCATATAACAACGACACCCTAGGACAAAAGCCTTTATCAGTTGGGAGGGATTTATGTGTCATTGATGGAACAACATTGTTTGCACGGTGTGCTAGCGACCCACCAATTTGACATCCTTCTTATGGGCGAACCGGGTATTGCCCGCGCGCGACACCTGCCGCTTTGAGACGGGCGGATATGGTTTTTGCGCGCGCGCGCCGCGCGACATCCTTGTTATGGGCGAACCGGGTATTGCCCATGCGCGCCATCTGCCGCTTTGAGACGGGCAGATCTGGTTTTTGCGCGCGCGCGCGCGCGCTGCGCGCCGCGCGACATCCTTGTGATGGGCGAACCGGGTATTTGATGCTAATCCTATAGTCAGCGAACAGACACCAGATGCTGCAAATTCCACTCTGGTAAGGCAAAAATGGATGGAGGCATGCATTTTGCCTTGTGGGTCCTGAGTCTGCAACAATTGTGGGGTACCGACAAGTTCCCACAAGTCATGGGGTATTGTGTGCCCGGCAATGAACAAGTCTTTGTAGGCAGGGAATTGTACAGACCAAGAGAGGAGATGTGCTCATCGTCGGACGAGGCACTGCCCCGTGGACCGGGGAAGGAGGTGAAGCGGAAGCAGCCGCAACAGCAAAAGCGGTGTGAGGAACCCCCCTCTTTGGAAGGGGATGAGCCACCTGACCCCCTTGCTTGGTGCACAGGTTTTTGTGCCCTACACCGATGGCGTCTACCCGGGGGTTTTGACCTCGGTTGTGGGGGGGGGGAGAGAGTGGGTGGGAGGACCCGACGGCCCCTAGCCCTGGGTTGTAGGGCAGCAAGAACAAGCCAGGACTAGGGAGAAAGAAAAGCAGTGAAGTGGTGGATAGAACAAATTGAAGATTGAGCAAGTTTTGTGTGCCTGTGCAGCTTTTCATAAAGCACGTTCATAAAACGATCGACGCGTTCATAAAACGAGTTCTAAATTATGAATTGAATTATTAACCGAATTGTGAATAGGATAGGAAGTTTTCATAATTTGCATAAACTGGCAAAAATGCCAAGTTTTGCAAAAAAAACCCGGTCCACAAGAAAAACCTCACCTCGAGGGTGGAGACTCAGCCCCCCAAATTTTGAACAGCAATGGCCCATGGGTACCCTAGCAAGAGCAAAATGTGTTCATTTTTCATAAATCAAGTCATGATGAACAAAAATACTTTTCACACAGGTACCTTGGGTATGAATACTAGCCCTCTGAGCTGCCCCCTGTTGATGGGAAGGTGTCTCGCTGCGATCTTTCCAATTTTGTTGTTTTGTCATGTGAGTACCGGATCGCAGTCCAAGCAGGCGCTACATACGTGAGGTGAGCGAGATATAGTTTGCTGAGTTGCATCTAACCCAAGGGGATCTACTTATGGTTATATCCACATGCCTGCACCATGGCTTCCCCCCCCCCAATGGGATGCTAGGCCAGGGGGTAATTTTTCCCCATGGATGCCGGACAAGCATCACTCGCACATCGTCAAGAATGCAACGCATCTTGACCCTGTCCCAGTGCCGACAGTCAAGGGTTTCACGGGGACCCTAGATCAAGAGTGCCAACCTGGCACCAAGTCTTGTGGCTGGGGAGGGGGTTGGAGGGAACTGTGGGGCTTGCCAACAAGGATATGATGGATGCCATCTTTAACCCCATGGAACCCGGTGTTGCTCACACTTGCAAGTTCCAACCCGCATTTCTCTTGCGGAGCAGCCCCCACATCGCCCACTGCCCAGTTGGAGAAGGCCAAGTCACTTTGTCGTGGGAACCATACCAGCTCGAGGTCTACAAGACCGGGCCCACAGACACGGATGCCACTGTCCCCTCGGTGGTGTCACCCCAGCAACTTGCCGCACATCGGCATGGCAGCTCATGAACGATGTCCCTTCCTGGAGGCCCCCCGAAGCAAGCAAAATCGGGGCTGTAGTCTATCACATGCTCGTGTGACGTGCACGTACGCCTTTGGGCCGAATCCTTGGTTGGGTACACACATTGCATGCTATTTTCCAGAAATTTCACATAATCCGAATTTCGAGTCGAAAGTCTTGTACCATGAATTTCGCACGAATTTCGCACCAGTTTTGCATGCTTTTAACACCAATTTCGCAATGCTATTGCACAACTCTCGCAAGAGAAGTTCACTTGCCGGAGCCGTCACGCCAGCTCCTTCTACACGGAGAGGCGCTTCAAGCCTCGCACCCCCGCAGCACCATCACAAGGGGTTTGCAAAGCATGCTGACAGCTCTAGTCGGTCCCATCCGGCATCGCAGTCCGGCCCGGAGGCCACGGACGAGTCTGAACCCGAGCCCGGGTTGGATCGCCAAATCCATGTCATTTCTATGCCCAATTGTGGCACTGGGGACACAGGGTGCAACGGGCTACAATTTGACAAGCTGTGTGTTTCCCCACACTAGGGTTTGCCGTGTGCCTGGAAGGCGCATATGCCGGAGGGAGGGGGGGTCGAAGTGAATTTTTGGCAGCAGCCTGGAGTTTGAGTGTCAGCACCCCAGACCAAGGAGAAGGCGATGCCCCCCACACCATAGGCTTCCCCTGTCGGGCTCTAATGAAGTCGGGTTATGCCTTGGGGCGGGTGCGGGAGAATAAGGTTTTGGTGGCTTGCTTCGGCTACCACCTCAAGAGCGGCCACTGGAAAGTGGATGGCGCCATCCACTGTCCAGGCGGGGTCCTGCAGCGGGCTGGTGTGTTCCCCTTAAATGTCAGTAGGCATTCGGGGCCACTCGATGATAACTGGCTGGACAATGCATGGCTCTGCATGCACAACCATGCTGGTCAAGGGACTAGCGCGGGGGCTGAGGGGAGGGAAGAAGAGGGGGGGGCGGATGACTACGCAAGGAGTTGGTCGTCAGCGGCGAGTCATGCGAGGTGCCGCGGCCCACGCAAACCCAGTGCAAGCTCCCAAGTGGCTATTACGGTGAGGGGGGTGGCGGAGAGGGCGAGGGACTTGCTTGAGGGCCAAGTGGACGCCCTGAGGAAGCAGCTTTCTGCTTGTCCTAGGCAGGAGGAGCAGCAGAGGCAGCTGCAGTGGCAACAACGACCCCAGCAGGAGCTGCAGAAGGCGGGGCGCACACCCTGCACCCCCACCAACCCCGAGGGGGTTCGTTTTTGGCTTGCGAGCACGCTAGCATGAATGGGGGCGGCCGAGACCATCCGTGGGCAACTAGCGGCGGGGTTGGTCCGGTTCCACCTACAGGGGACGAGCCCCAGCATGCCGTAGGACATCGTTTTGCCGCACGTGAGGTGTGTGTTGCAATGGATTCGCAGGCGCGTGTCCACTACACAAGCTGGCCAAGGAAAATCCCCGGAACGGCCACCTCCTCAGGTCCAGAGGAACCCCCTTGCACCCCGACATCACCCATATGGTGCAGCTGCAACAGGCATGTAGCCGACGGAGCAACGCAACAAGGAGTTGCACTGCTTGCACAGGTAGCTTGAGGTCTCCCGGCCCGTGTAGCAGCAGCAGCCACAGACCTCAGATTCCAGATGCCCATGGAGCCAGCAAGCCCACACACAGGCAGGCAGCCACGGGCGTGACAACAGCCAAACAGCAGGCAGCAATGCACAAGGAACCACGACTAGTGAGCCCCGGTGCGACCCGAGACACTGTGCCCTTCACACGCACTATGGTATCCATTTCTGTGAACCATTTTCGCGCGAAATTCGCACAAAATTCTCATCCAGAGCAGATTCACATGTGTGCTGGCATGTGGCTGTGAATGTGAATTTCGCGCGAGATCGCGCGAATTCATTAAATATTTTTCAAGTTTGCTCCCGGAGCTTTGGTGCCATGGCACCATGATTCCGGGGGGTTGTGGTGAGCACTACTTTTGCACTGCAGGCATCGAGCTGTGTGTGACAATTACCCGTATTGCATTCTGCTTTGTTCGGCATTTGCACAATGCCCCGCGGCATTGCAAGCAAGGCCCCTGGTCCGTCCACACCTTGCGTTCCCGAACCCACAGGCACCGTACATAGGCGTCTCTCACGGAGGTAGTTGGGAGGCAATTGGGAGCCCCTTACACATGGCAAGGTATCCTTGAAGCAGGGTAGATAGTGCTAACCCCCGAGAAGGAGAGCACGTTGCCGGATTCAGCCACCGAACCGACTCGATTGGACAAGACCGTCTGCGCGGTATGGCGCTTCCGGTCGCTCCACCTATCGCCGACGGAGGGCCAGTACCTCACACCGCAGCTAGCATCGGGCGTAATGTGGCCCGACGTCTACGATACCCTACGGCAGTGAGCTCAACTAGCCGCTCGAGCCCTCGAAGTAGTAGACGTGAACGGCACCATCATCTATGGTGCAACATGCCCCTTGCCCGCGCGGGTGAGGCACTTGTAGGAGTGCCGCGCCGTGCCTCCCATAGATGTACAGTAGCCTTACACCCCCAGTCCATTGGCTTCCCATAGCCATTGACGGCACCAGCTAGCACGACACTGGCTACCCGCATTGCACAATAGGGGGTACCACTAGTCCTGACGAGCTTGCAAGTTGGTGGCTAATGGGACGCTCCGAGCAGTGGAGCACAATCTATGCGCTAGCGCAAGAAGTGGATTTTGACCACGAGCTGGTTGACACAAGCAAGGTTACCATTGTAGACGCCGCAGGGGCAACACAACAACCCCTCTTTTTGCTTTGCGCCGATGGAGAGGCACAAATCTTACTAAGTGGGTGCAAGAATTGGAAGGCCGAATCCCCACACGCAATTGTGTGTTGGGTATGTGGTCGTAATACGAATGATTGCATGCCAATTTTGGCACCAAGCAAACAATAGAAATGATGTGGGATGCCAACCTCCCCATCAGTGCTGTTTACCGGCACATCTCACCCCCACGCCGCATCCCCGATTACGGGTTGTACGGTGTTATGCGGGTTTGTATATGTGGTATATATGGTATGAGGGAGCCAGTGGCAAATCGCCAGCCGTGGTGACCTGCATCCTCCTCCAACTTATACTAAACCTGGCCCGGGTGGCGCGAAAACATGTACCCGAGGGACTGTAAATTCCGAGGGGGCCAACGAACAGGGGAAGGTCCGACTTGAGTGTGTTGTGGCAATGCACCTCATGCGGAACAAGGGGTGGAAAACCCTAATAGATGAGTGTGTCCATAAGGGGGATGGAAGGAGGACGTGTTGCAAGACAACTTTTGGTGGACATATGCCGCAAGTGGTGGACCAGTTTTAGTGCCATGTGTGTGTTTCTTTGGCAGACACGGTGGTTTGCGGGGGTCACCTAAAGCTGTTGATGGAGTATAGTATTGCAATGGGTGAAACCCATCTATGGTTGCAGTGGGGGAAACTTTTGTGGTCCCACTTGTGGATAGACCACATGTAGTTTTTTGCTCGCCAGTGGCGAATCCTCTCCAAATTTGCATGTTTTGCAATGGAGGGGAGGCACCGGTGACTGAAGCGCATGTTGCGCAATAGTGGGGGCCTAAGCCTCTTTGTGAGGCAGGTTGGGCGTGCAGGTGGTTGTTGATAACCACACCATTGGCGACACTCTCTTCCGCGAGGGATGGGATCCCACCAAGCGTAGCATGTGCGGCCAAGGGCCCCTAAGTGTGCAACTCCTTGCCGCTCGAGCACGCCGAAGAGCACTCAGTGACCCAGGGTATGTTAAGACTTTGCAGCAGCGATTCCGGGCCCTGAACAGGCGGTGTTGACACAAGAATCGTATCGGGAAATGGTGTCTATCTTTTTGCATACCATGTTCTCTCGTGTCTTGTCATATGGGAGTTCACCAAAGGTAATGTGAATTTCGCACGAATTTCACACAAAATTCGCACACAATTGACACTAAGTTCGCATTCACAAGCTAACAAGGAGGTTGCAGGTTTGGACCCATGTGAATGGAAGAAAAATGGGGACAGTGAGGCTATGGTGCACCAAGGATCGGTCATCCTTGTTTGTGGTACCCTAGGAAATAATTGTATTTTTGTAGAATTTTTGGGCACATAGCTACCCTGTAAGAGGGGCGGGAAGGGGGATTTTATGGCAAAACCTGGCCACATTCACACTCGGTTCAACACCCATTCAAAAGGAATGTTATCGACGTTTCACAAAGGGGACATGCGGTTTTCACAAAGATAGAGAAGGTGGCCATTGGAATGATCCAATGACATCACCATCCATTTGGGCATCCAAAAACACTACATGGCTACTTTGAAACTCACATTCCGGACCAAGTGGGCGGAATTGCTGTGTATCCCCTGCGTTCTCGGGGGAACCAAGCAAAGGGACAAATTTAGAATTAGCTACCTCACCCTTGCCTTCTCGGAGGTCCACAAGTGGGCGGAATTGCTACGTAAACCCTTGCTTTCTCGGGGGGTCCCCAGCAAAGGGGGACAAAATCAAAATTGGCTGCATTGGGGGCAAGGACAAAATTGTGGATATGCAGCCCAAAGGAATATCACCAAAAAAGCTGTCACACAAATGGTGTGCTTGCGTCAAAAAACGCCGTTAACCCCCCCCCCCCCCGCAGGACAATTTTAAAATAAGGGGGTTTTTCCGAAACTCCTTAGTAGCATGACACAATGCTACATTGCCACCAGACAATCCGGAGGCCCAGCACCCGGCAATTGCCACGCAATTATGACCATGGGCTCAATCACGCAAAAGATGGATTGCCCAAACCAATTTCACTAGACTAGCCGTAGCCGCTTTTTCCATATGCTCCTTTCTGTTCCTTCCCGTCTTAGATTTGCCGCATACTCCTGACTCATGAGTAGACTAACCCAAGGCGGCCATGTGTTTCTCGACACATACACCGCACCCTCTGCAACTTTGGTGTTGTGATAATCCTCCACTTGGTTATGGAGGTATAGGTCCACCCAAAAAACTTGCATTTTTATGCCCACTTAGGGTTTGCGCCAAGGGGGGGGGGGGTCTCAGAAATCCGATACCATGCGGGGGGGCTATGAGGCGGGGCAACGTACGGACAAATCCGCATCCAAAGCACGACCCATTTCTAACCTCCACCAATTAAGGCCGGAGTTGGTCTCGTCTCAGCCTAACACCCGCTTGAAGAGGGCCTTCGGTTCGTCCGGCGTGTCGCGGCCCTTGATGGTGGTTTGTCTTGCTGCAAGGTCTAAGGCAATGCCATTTGAAATTACCGTGGTACCCGGATGCGGATAGCAAATTTTATATGTGGCCATGCCTCGCAAATTTTGTCGTTCGGCATTTGCTACTTCGACCATATTGGTGAAGATGCCCAATTGTGTTGTGTACAAATGCACCATCTCTGTCATCGTGGACACACGTCCCTAGATCATGACGTTGTTTAGGTGCCAAGCTAGGATCGAGGCCTCATGGTCCGCCGCGGCCCCATCACCATATTGCCCAAACCACACCTTTTTGTCGGTCGGTAGGTATTTCACAAACTACTTGCCGCCCACAATTCCATCGTAGCTCAATAAGCGGGACATCCCAGCTATGGGTATAGTAACCCAATGGGCTATCAGACTTCAGACTTCAGACTTTTATGGACCATCCCCACCAACCCCCAACCCCCCAAGCCCCCCATGATAGACCTTTGCCCCCCCCCCCCCAGATCAGACTTGTGCCTTGCCCCCCATATCAGACTTGCCCCCCCCCCCTTTTTCTCTTGCCCAATTCTGCACCTTGCTTCCTTTGCAGACCATGACTGTAGGCATGAACTAGGTATGTAAATAACAACAGGGTCGGTTTTGCTGGTGGGCCCCCCATCAGGCTTTTCTCCTAGTGGCAACAAGTGGAAAATGGGAAAATGTGGAACATGGGGGAAAGTGAGGGACCCTGGGTATAGTAACCCCCCCCCTCCGTTTCGAATAATAAAAGTGCAGCCCCCCCCCCCCAGACACACGGGAAATTCACTTCAGGAAAATGGGGATAAAAGTGCAGTACCCCCCCCCCCCCACAGAGACACACGAACTTCACTTCAGGAAAATGGTGGGTTGGGGAAAATATGCGTGCATGTGTGCATGTTTGCTCTCCTTTCGCTTGCAGCGGTAGGTAAGGTGAGTAAGCCCAGGAGGGGCCACCCCCTGGTAGAGTCTTGAGATTGTGGCTCCTGTGCATGCACATGACGCATTAAAGGGTAGGCCACGCGCGGTGCGCTTGGTAAACCCTTGTTTAGGTTACCCAGGGGCTCCGCCCTACGTTCTATAAGAGAACGGGCGGAGTTCCTTAAGCTTGCTTGCTTGGAAGGACCTGTTTCGGGACAGCGTATTATTTTCCACTCGAAGACCCGTATAATACGGCGAGGGTGGTTAGGTTCCTCAGCCCGAAACAGTGCCTGCATGTGAACGTTTCAGGTGGTGTAGGGCAGGGTGATTGGTGCACTTCGCTGTCTTCGACAGCACAATTTTTCGCCCAGCAAAAAGGGCGCAGATCACATCAAACAAATGGGGAAGCACAGAAGAAGATGAAGAACGACTTCGCCATGAACGACACGTACTCACGTTGCGTCACAGTGCGTCAAATTTTCTTTTACGTGCTGCTCGCGGTCCTCCCTTCCAAGTGCTAGCTGTTGGTTCCTGGTATGTCCACCAGTTAGCCCAGTGTCTACGAGCCTTCGGCTCGTAGCCTGTTCCACGCTTCACAGGTTAGCCCCCAACACCCTGGGAGGGTGTAGGTGTTAGATTGACCGTAGGCTTCTCCCACAACGACATTAGTGTGTGTAGGTGTGGGGGGTGTAGGGAGTGCAGGAGAGCGTGCTGTGAGTGTCATTTGAGGGTTCGCGCGTGCTGTGAGTGTCATTTGAGTGTCGACGCGTGCTGTGAGTGTCATTTGAGTGTCAGCACGTGCTGTGAGTGTAATTTTAGTGTTCCCCACTGCCGCCCAGGGGCGCGTGACCTCAACGTGGTGTGGGGGTGTAACCGGGGGGGGGTCCCCTGGGCTAACACGCAACCTGGGGGTGACCCGGCCCAGCCGCGGCGGCCAGATCACAGGAGCGCGCCCCACCCCTCGCCGGCCACCGTGAGGAGGTCACGATGGCACAGGGCGGGCTCCACCGAGGGGTGGCGGTGTGCGGGGGTATCCCGGGTCCCCCTGTGACCCAGCCCTCCCCAAGGCTCGTGTGCGTCCCCTTGCCCAGCCCACCCCACCTTGTGTTCTGCACAGGTGCATCACGGGGCTGGAGCGGAGTACGACGGAGTACAGGGGAGTCGGCGCCGAGGCGGAGGCAAGGGCCGGCTCCTACCGCTACGGTGCTCACTGCGCCGGGGTAACGGCACCTACCTGTAGCCTCGGTGCCTGGCTTCCCAGGAAGAGCTCTGAACCATGGGGTGGCCCCCCTGGGGTGCGTTGGCACGTGACAGGAACAGAGTGAAGTAAGAGGAACAGGGGGTGGAACAGAGGTGAAGTAAGGGGAGGCCCCCCAGAGATCGCCCAGGGAGGGCGCCAGCCCCCCCGAGCGCTCCTATTCACTGCGTGGCATGAAATAAGTGGAGGCCCCCCAGAGATCGACCAGGGGGGGTGCCAACCCCCCCAGGGGCTTTATGGACCTGCGGTACATGAAATAAGGGGTGGCCCCCCAGTGACCTACCAGGGGGGGTACCAACCCCCCTAGGAGCTTCTTCGGAACTGCGGTGCATGAAATAAGGGGTGGCCCCCCAGTGACCGACCAGGGGGGGCGCCAGCCCCCCCAGGAGCTTCTTTGGAATTGCGGTGCATGAAATAAGGGGTGGCCCCCCCGTCCCTGCCTGTGCCATGCAGGGCGACCTCGGAACGGTCCCGAGACGATAGTGAATCAAGGGGAGGCCCCCCGGAGACGAATTTGTTTGGAACCAAGGGGGGGCGCCATCCCCCTCAGGCCCCAGATGTGTATGTATCAAGTAATGTACGTACGTTACTGAAAGAACCACAGTATTGTATAATGTACGCCTCCGGCCAACAGCCAGGGAGGGCCGGAGGTCCGGGTAAAAGCCCCGGACCCCCCAACGGCAGCCCCAAAGGTGAGCGCACCACTGGAAGGGGCATGTCTGCGGGGTAAAAACATGCGCTTAGTAAACATCTAACGTAATAAATAGTGCTTACTGCTGTAATTAATGCTTAACCGGGTAGAAGGCCCTTCTCCCGGGGCTAGTTTCGTGCGCACCCCCCAGAGCCGGACTCGACCGGCCGTGCTGAGGCGAGCCCAGCAATGGGTATGGCAGGCCAGACTTTAAGTGCTGGTAGCCACGCCTCAGCACACTCCGTGGGCTTATAAGGCACACGGGGGCCCCAAATACCGTTTCGTTCGGGAGTTAAGCCCCGGCGGAATTTGGGGTTGTTGATGGTTAAGAGGACTCACGTTGAGTCCCGGCTACTGTTACCCCGGGGTTATGACCCCCGGTACTGCCTGCTTACTTGCCTGCTGCTGCTAAGAGATAGGAAGGGGTTAGGACCGACCCCCCCCCCTAGCCACCCACGGCACTGGGACACCCCGACAGCGGCCGCAAGGGCTACGCGTGGGCGTCTCCCCTCCGTGAATTATTTGACACCTCCGTGAATTGTTGTTTTTAATGCGTGTGTATGTGTGTATGTGTGGGCATGCGTGGGTGTCTGTATGTTTGCTCTGGGTCCCCCTGCAAGGGGGGACTCATCGGCTGGGCAGCTATACCCCTTAAACCCCTCCCCTCTGCTCTCGACCCCTTCCCCGACCCTCTGTTAAACAAGCAGCACAAACAAAAGTCAGTTAAACACAAGGGGGCCACTGACAGCACCGCTTTCGGAAATTTTTTTTTTCATTTTTGGAGAACACTTTCTTGCCTGTTAAACGGTGCTGTCTGATGGCGGGGTGCCTGGGCAGGCAGGCTTGCCTTCACTGCCCTAAGGGGGAGGGAGGAGAGGACGCCCGGGCACCCAAGGGGTCAGAGAGAGCAGGGTGGGATGTAAAAATAAAAACCTGTAAGTTCCTCTCCACCCTCCCCGCCTGGGCGGTCCACATGGACCAACCCCTCCTGGCTTCGGCTTCCACACATTTTTAAGGACTTTAACAGGTTAGGGATGTTGCAGACAATACAATTTTCTGTGATTTGCCCTGGTGCTTTAGTTAGGAATAGCCCCTGCACTGTACCGCACCACACTGCACTACACTCACTGCACTGAAACCGAGACCCCCTGAATTGACCCCGGGCTTGAGTTTCCCCCCTTTCCCCAGCCCATGCACTCCGCGTGTTCTGCACAGGTGAATTGTTTACCTGATTTTGATTCTGTCTTTTTGTGTTGTGGTTGTGAGTACTACGCACAAAATTGGCCAAGGGGTCGAATGTGCGCACCTTTCAATCGTGCGCACCACCCCAAACTCCAGCAGAAAGCTCGTACAGCTTGAATAAGGTCTGCAGCGAAACTCCTGATTCTGAGACCCAAGCTTCCGAAATTTCAAATTTTTCCTCTTTTCCTGCCGTGGGTGTGTGGTTGGCGATGTAGTTCAGCACAGCAAAGGCGGAGAGGGGCACGAGACGTCAAATTATGCTCACCGCCAGAGACATCACATTCATGGAGGCAGCTGGGCAGCGTAGCCTAACACAACACTGTATGGCCACCAGCTGTTAGGCTTCTAGGCTGTGTTTCTTGCATCCATCTGTTGCAGTTGCAAACAACATTGCCGTGATGATTTTGGTTAGACATTCGAAGAAGTCACCTGTCTTTCTCAGATTGTAGTGTCCTGAACAGGGTTTGGTTTGTCCTTTCCCTCCACTTGCTCCAGGATGAGGGGAGTGAGACAACCTACTGTGCTGAGACACTAGAGCTTTCCTAAATGACAGAATTCAGGTCTCCTTGTCTCCCTGTGAATTGTTTACCCCCCTCCGTGAATTATTTGACCCCTCCGTGAATTGTTTACCCCCCTCCGTGAATTGTTTGACCCCTCCCTGAATTATTTACCCCCCTCCGTGAATTATTTCACCCCTCCGTGAATTATTTACCCCCCTCCGTGAATTATTTTACCCCTCCGTGAATTATTTACCCCCCTCCGTGAATTCTTTGACCCCTCCGTGAATTATTTTACCCCTCCATGAATTATTTAACCCCCTCCGTGAATTATTTCACCCCTCCGTGAATTGTTTACCCCCCTCCATGAATTATTTTACCCCTCCGTGAATTGTTTACCCCCCTCCGTGAATTATTTCACCCCTCCGTGAATTATTTACCCCCCTCCGTGAATTATTTCACCCCTCCGTGAATTATTTACCCCCCTCCGTGAATTATTTTACCCCTCCGTGAATTGTTTACCCCCCTCCGTGAATTATTTTACCCCTCCGTGAATTATTTACCCCCCTCCGTGAATTATTTCACCCCTCCGTGAATTATTTTACCCCTCCGTGAATTGTTTACCCCCCTCCGTGATTTATTTGACCCCTCCGTGAATTTCTTACCCCCCTCCGTGAATTATTTCACCCCTCCGTGAATTGTTTACCCCCCTCCGTGAATTATTTACCCCCCTCCGTGAATTATTTCACCCCTCCGTGAATTGTTTACCCCCCTCCGTGAATTATTTGACCCCTCCGTGAATTATTTACCCCCCTCCGTGAATTATTTTACCCCTCCGTGAATTATTTACCCCCCTCCGTGAATTATTTTACCTCTCCGTGAATTATTTATCCCCCTCCGTGAATTATTTCACCCCTCCGTGAATTATTTACCCCCCTCCGTGAATTATTTTACCCCTCCGTGAATTATTTACCCCCCTCCGTGAATTATTCCACCCCTCCGTGAATTATTTACCCCCCTCCGTGAATTATTTTACCCCTCCGTGAATTATTTACCCCACTCCGTGAATTATTTCACCCCTCCGTGAATTGTTTACCCCCCTCCGTGAATTATTTTACCCCTCCGTGAATTATTTACCCCCCTCCGTGAATTATTTTACCCCTCCGTGAATTATTTATTCCCCTCCGTGAATTATTTCACCCCTCCGTGAATTGTTTACCCCCCTCCGTGAATTATTTCACCCCTCCGTGAATAGTTTACCCCCCTCCGTGAATTATTTTACCCCTCGGTGAATTATTTACCCCCCTCCGTGAATTATTTTACCCCTCCGTGAATTATTTACCCCCCTCCGTGAATTATTTACCCCCCTCCGTGAAATAATTTACCCCTCCGTGAATTATTTACCCCCCTCCGTGAATTATTTCACCCCTCCGTGAATTATTTACCCCCCTCCGTGAATTATTTTACCCCTCCGTGAATTATTTACCCCCCTCCGTGAATTATTTGACCCCTCCGTGAATTATTTACCCCCCTCCGTGGATTATTTTACCCCTCCGTGAATTGTTTACCCCCCTCTGTGAATTATTTCACCCCTCCGTGCATTGTTTACCCCCCTCCGTGAATTATTTTACCTCTCCGTGAATTATTTACCCCCCTCCGTGAATTATTTTACCCCTTCGTGAATTATTTACCCCCCTCCGTGAAATTTTTTTACCTCTCCGTGAATTATTTACCACCCTCCGTGAATTATTTTACCCCTCCGTGAATTATGTACCCCCCTCCGTGAATTATTTTACCCCTCCGTGAATTGTTTACCCCCCTCCGTGAATTATTTTACCCCTCCGTGAATAGTTTACCCCCCTCCGTGAATTATTTCACCCCTCCGTGAATTGTTTAACCCCCTCCGTGAATTATTTCACCCCTCCGTGAATTATTTACCCCCCTCCGTGAATTATTTTACCCCTCCGTGAATTGCTTACCCCCCTCCGTGAATTATTTCACCCCTCCGTGAATTGTTTACCCCCCTCCGTGAATTATTTTACCCCTCCGTGAATTGTTTACCCCCCTTCCGTGAATTATTTTACCCCTCCGTGAATTATTTACCCCCCTCCGTGAATTATTTCACCCCTCCGTGAATTGTTTACCCCCCTCCGTGAATTATTTTACCCGTCCGTGAATTGTTTACCCCCCTCCGTGAATTATTTCACCCCTCCGTGAATTATTTACCCCCCTCCGTGAATTATTTGACCCCTCCGTGAATTATTTACCCCCCTCCGTGAATTATTTCACCCCTCCGTGAATTGTTTACCCCCCTCCGTGAATTATTTCACCCCTCCGTGAATTGTTTACCCCCCTCCGTGAATTTTTTGACCCCTCCGTGAATCATTTACCCCCCTCCATGAATTATTTTACCCCTCCGTGAATTGTTTACCCCCCTCCGTGAATTATTTCACCCCTCCGTGAATTGTTTACCCCCCTCCGTGAATTATTTCACCCCTCCGTGAATTATTTACCCCCCTCCGTGAATTATTTTACCCCTCCGTGAATTATTTACCCCCCTCCGTGAATTATTTTACCCCTCCGTGAATTATTTACCCCCCTCCGTGAATTATTTTACCCCTCCGTGAATTATTTACCCCCCTCCGTGAATTATTTCACCCCTCCGTGAATTGTTTACCCCCCTCCGTGAATTATTTTACCCCTCCGTGAATTGTTTACCCCCCTCCGTGAATTATATGACCCCTCCGTGAATTTCTTACCCCCCTCCGTGAATTATTTCACCCCTCCGTGAATTGTTTACCCCCCTCCGTGAATTATTTACCCCCCTCCGTGAATTATTTCACCCCTCCGTGAATTGTTTACCCCCCTCCGTGAATTATTTGACCCCTCCGTGAATTATTTACCCCCCTCCGTGAATTATTTGACCCCTCCGTGAATTATTTACCCCCCTCCGTGAATTCTTTTACCTCTCCGTGAATTATTTACCCCCCTCCGTGAATTATTTCACCCCTCCGTGAATTGTTTACCCCCCTCCGTGAATTATTTTACCCCTCCCTGAATTGTTTACCCCCCTCCGTGAATTATTTCACCCCTCCGTGAATTATTTACCCCCCTCCGTGAATTATTTTACCCCTCCGTGAATTATTTACCCCACTCCGTGAATTATTTCACCCCTCCGTGAATTGTTTACCCCCCTCCGTGAATTATTTTACCCCTCCGTGAATTATTTACCCCCCTCCGTGAATTATTTTACCCCTCCGTGAATTATTTACCCCCCTCCGTGAATTATTTCACCCCTCCGTGAATTGTTTACCCCCCTCCGTGAATTATTTCACCCCTCCGTGAATTGTTTACCCCCCTCCGTGAATTATTTTACCCCTCCGTGAATTATTTACCCCCCTCCGTGAATTATTTTACCCCTCCGTGAATTATTTACCCCACTCCGTGAATTATTTCACCCCTCCGTGAATTGTTTACCCCCCTCCGTGAATTATTTTACCCCTCCGTGAATTATTTACCCCCCTCCGTGAATTATTTTACCCCTCCGTGAATTATTTACCCCCCTCCGTGAATTATTTCACCCCTCCGTGAATTGTTTACCCCCCTCCGTGAATTATTTCACCCCTCCGTGAATTGTTTACCCCCCTCCGTGAATTATTTTACCCCTCCGTGAATTATTTACCCCCCTCCGTGAATTATTTTACCCCTCCGTGAATTATTTACCCCCCTCCGTGAATTATTTACCCCCCTCCGTGAAATAATTTACCCCTCCGTGAATTATTTACCCCCCTCCGTGAATTATTTCACCCCTCCGTGAATTATTTACCCCCCTCCGTGAATTATTTTACCCCTCCGTGAATTATTTACCCCCCTCCGTGAATTATTTGACCCCTCCGTGAATTATTTACCCCCCTCCGTGGATTATTTTACCCCTCCGTGAATTGTTTACCCCCCTCTGTGAATGATTTCACCCCTCCGTGAATTGTTTATCCCCCTCCGTGAATTATTTTACCTCTCCGTGCATTATTTACCCCCCTCCGTGAATTATTTTACCCCTCCGTGAATTTTTTACCCCCCTCCGTGAATTATTTTACCTCTCCGTGAATTATTTACCACCCTCCGTGAATTATTTTACCCCTCCGTGAATTATGTACCCCCCTCCGTGAATTATTTTACCCCTCCCTGAATTGTTTACCCCCCTCCGTGAATTATTTTACCCCTCCGTGAATAGTTTACCCCCCTCCGTGAATTATTTCACCCCTCCGTGAATTGTTTACACCCCTCCGTGAATTATTTCACCCCTCCGAGAATTATTTACCCCCCTCCGTGAATTATTTTACCTCTCCGTGAAATGTTTACCCCCCTCCGTGAATTATTTCACCCCTCCGTGAATTGTTTACCCCCCTCCGTGAATTATTTTACCCCTCCGTGAATTGTTTACCCCCCTCCGTGAATTATTTTACCCCTCCGTGAATTATTTACCCCCCTCCGTGAATTATTTCACCCCTCCGTGAATTGTTTACCCCCCTCCGTGAATTATTTTACCCGTCCGTGAATTGTTTATGCCCCTCCGTGAATTATTTCACCCCTCCGTGAATTTTTTACCCCCCTCCGTGAATTATTTGACCCCTCCGTGAATTGTTTACCCCCCTCCGTGAATTATTTTACCCCTCCGTGAATTGTTTACCCCCCTCCGTGAATTATTTTACCCCTCCGTGAATCGTTTACCCCCCTCCGTGAATTATTTGACCCCTCCGTGAATTGTTTACCCCCCTCCGTGAATTATTTCACCCCTCCGTGAATTATTTACCCCCCTCCGTGAATTATTTTACCCCTCCGTGAATTATTTACCCCCCTCCGTGAATTATTTGACCCCTCCGTGAATTATTTACCCCCCTCCGTGAATTATTTTACCCCTCCGTGAATTATTTACCCCCCTCCGTGAATTATTTTACCCCTCCGTGAATTATTTACCCCCCTCCGTGAATTATTTTACCCCTCCGTGAATTGTTTACCCCCCTCCGTGAATTATTTTACCCCTCCGTGAATTGTTTACCCCCCTCCGTGAATTATTTGACCCCTCCGTGAATTATTTACCCCCCTCCGTGAATTATTTGACCCCTCCGTGAATTATTTACCCCCCTCCGTGAATTATTTTACCCCTCCGTGAATTATTTACCCCCCTCCGTGAATTATTTTACCCCTCCGTGAATTGTTTACCCCCCTCCGTGAATTATTTCACCCCTCCGTGAATTGTTTACCCCCCTCCGTGAATTATTTTACCCCTCCGTGAATTATTTACCCCCCTCCGTGAATTATTTTACCCCTCCGTGAATTATTTTACCCCTCCGTGAATTATTTACCCCCCTCCGTGAATTATTTGACCCCTCCGTGAATTGTTTACCCCCCTCCGTGAATTATTTGACCCCTCCGTGAATTATTTACCCCCCTCCGTGAATTTTTTCCCCCCTCCATGAATTATTTACCCCCCTCCGTGAATTATTTCACCCCTCCGTGAATTATTTACCCCCCTCCGTGAATTATTTTACCCCTCCGTGAATTATTTACCCCCCTCCGTGAAATATTTCACCCCTCCGTGAATTATTTACCCCCCTCCGTGAATTATTTTACCCCTCCGTGAATTATTTACCCCCCTCCGTGAATTATTTGACCCCTCCGTGAATTATTTACCCCCCTCCGTGAATTATTTTACCCCTCCGTGAATTGTTTACCCTCCTCCGTGAATTCTTTCACCCCTCCGTGAATTGTTTACCCCCCTCCGAGAATTATTTCACCCCTCCGTGAATTATTTACCCCCCTCCGTGAATTATTTTACGCCTCCGTGAATTATTTACCCCCCTCCGTGAATTATTCTACCCCTCCGTGAATTATTTACCCCCCTCCGTGAATTATTTACCCCCCTCCGTGAATTATTTTACCCCTCCGTGAATTATTTACCCCCCTCCGTAAATTATTTCACCCCTCCGTGAATTATTTACCCCCCTCCGTGAATTATTTTACCCCTCCGTGAATTGTTTACCCCCCTCCGTGATTTATTTGACTCCTCCGTGAATTATTTACCCCCCTCCGTGAATTATTTTACCCCTCCGTGAATTATTTACCCCCCTCCGTGAATTTTTTGACCCCTCCGTGAATTATTTACCCCCCTCCGTGAATTATTTCACCCCTCCGTGAATTGTTTACCCCCCTCCGTGAATTATTTTACCCCTCCGTGAATTGTTTACCCCCCTCCGTGAATTATTTCACCCCTCCGTGAATTATTTACCCCCCTCCGTGAATTATTTGACCCCTCCGTGAATTGTTTACCCCCCTCCGTGAATTATTTTACCCCTCCGTGAATTATTTACCCCCCTCCGTGAATTATTTTACCTCTCCGTGAATTGTTTACCCCCCTCCGTGAATTATTTTACCCCTCCGTGAATTATTTACCCCCCTCCGTGATTTATTTGACTCCTCCGTGAATTATTTACCCCCCTCCGTGAATTATTTGACCCCTCCGTGAATTATTTACCCCCCTCCGTGAATTATTTTACCCCTCCGTGAATTATTTACCCCCCTCCGTGAATTATTTCACCCCTCCGTGAATTATTTACCCCCCTCCGTGAATCATTTTACCCCTCCGTGAATTGTTTACCCCCCTCCGTGAATTATTTGACCCCTCCGTGAATCATTTACCCCCCTCCGTGAATTATTTTACCCCTCCGTGAATTGTTTACCCCCCTCCGTGAATTATTTCACCCCTCCGTGAATTGTTTATCCCCCTCCGTGAATTTTTTTACCCCTCCGTGAATTATTTACCCCCCTCCGTGAATTATTTTACCTCTCCGTGAATTATTTACCACCCTCCGTGAATTATTTTACCCCTCCGTGAATTATTTACCCCCCTCCGTGAATTATTTCACCCCTCCGTGAATTGTTTACCCCCCTCCGTGAATTATTTTACCCCTCCGTGAATTATTTACCCCCCTCCGTGAATTACTTTACCCCTCCGTGAATTATTTACCCCCCTCCGTGAATTATTTTACCCCTCCGTAAATTACTTACCCCCCTCCGTGAATTATTTGACCCCTCCGTGAATTATTTACCCCCCTCCGTGAATTATTTTACCCCTCCGTGAATTATTTACCCCCCTCCGTGAATTATTTCACCCCTCCGTGAATTGTTTACCCCCCTCCGTGAATTATTTTACCCCTCCGTGAATTGTTTACCCCCCTCCGTGAATTATTTCACCCCTCCGTGAATTATTTACCCCCCTCCGTGAATTATTTGACCCCTCCGTGAATTGTTTACCCCCCTCCGTGAATTATTTTACCCCTCCGTGAATTATTTACCCCCCTCCGTGAATTATTTCACCCCTCCGTGAATTGTTTACCCCCCTCCGTGAATTATTTTACCCCTCCGTGAATTTCTTACCCCCTTCCGTGAATTATTTTACCCCTCCGTGAATTGTTTACCCCCCTCCGTGAATTATTTTACCCCTCCGTGAATAGTTTACCCCCCTCCGTGAATTATTTCACCCCTCCGTGAATTGTTTACCCCCCTCCGTGAATTATTTGACCCCTCCGTGAATTATTTACCCCCCTCCGTGAATTATTTACCCCCCTCCGTGAATTATTTCACCCCTCCGTGAATTGTTTACCCCCCTCCGTGAATTATTTCACCCCTCCGTGAATTGTTTACCCCCCTCCGTGAATTATTTTACCCCTCCGTGAATTGTTTACCCCCCTCCGTGAATTATTTCACCCCTCCGTGAATTATTTACCCCCCTCCGTGAATTATTTGACCCCTCCGTGAATTGTTTACCCCCCTGCGTGAATTATTTTACCCCTCCCTGAATTGTTTACCCCCCTCCGTGAATTATTTCACCCCTCCGTGAATTGTTTACCCCCCTCCGTGAATTATTTTACCCCTCCGTGAATTGTTTACCCCCCTCCGTGAATTATTTTACCCCTCCGTGAATTTCTTACCCCCTTCCGTGAATTATTTTACCCCTCCGTGAATTGTTTACCCCCCTCCGTGAATTATTTGACCTCTCCGTGAATTATTTACCCCCCTCCGTGAATTATTTTACCCCTCCGTGAATTATTTACCCCCCTCCGTGAATTATTTCACCCCTCCGTGAATTATTTACCCCCCTCCGTGAATCATTTTACCCCTCCGTGAATTATTTACCCCCCTCCGTGAATTATTTGACCCCTCCGTGAATCATTTACCCCCCTCCGTGAATTATTTTACCCCTGCGTGAATTGTTTACCCCCCTCCGTGAATTATTTCACCCCTCCGTGAATTGTTTATCCCCCTCCGTGAATTATTTTACCTCTCCGTGAATTATTTACCCCCCTCCGTGAATTTTTTTACCCCTCCGTGAATTATTTACCCCCCTCCGTGAATTATTTTACCTCTCCGTGAATTATTTACCCCCCTCCGTGAATTATTTTACCCCTCCGTGAATTATTTACCCCCCTCCGTGAATTATTTTACCTCTCCGTGAATTGTTTACCCCCTCCGTGAATTATTTTACCCCTCCGTGAATAGTTTACCCCCCTACGTGAATTATTTCACCCCTCCGTGAATTGTTTACCCCCCTCCGTGAATTATTTGACCCCTCCGTGAATTATTTACCCCCTTCCGTGAATTATTTTACCCCTCCGTGAATTGTTTACCCCCCTCCGTGAATTATTTCACCCCTCCGTGAATTGTTTACCCCCCTCCGTGAATTATTTTACCCCTCCGTGAATTGTTTACCCCCCTCCGTGAATTATTTCACCCCTCCGTGAATTGTTTACCCCCCTCCGTGAATTATTTGACCCCTCCGTGAATTGTTTACCCCCCTCCGTGAATTATTTTACCCCTCCGTGAATTGTTTACCCCCCTCCGTGAATTATTTCACCCCTCCGTGAATTGTTTACCCCCCTCCGTGAATTATTTTACCCCTCCGTGAATTGTTTACCCCCCTCCGTGAATTATTTTACCCCTCCGTGAATTTCTTACCCCCTTCCGTGAATTATTTTACCCCTCCGTGAATTGTTTACCCCCCTCCGTGATTTATTTGACTCCTCCGTGAATTGTTTACCCCCCTCCGTGAATTACTTTACCCCTCCGTGAATTATTTACCCCCCTCCGTGAATTATTTTACCCCTCTGTAAATTATTTACCCCCCTCCGTGAATTATTTCACCCCTCCGTGAATTGTTTACCCCCCTCCGTGAATTATTTTACCCCTCCGTGAATTGTTTACCCCCCTCCGTGAATTATTTCACCCCTCCGTGAATTATTTACCCCCCTCCGTGAATTATTTGACCCCTCCGTGAATTGTTTACCCCCCTCCGTGAATTATTTTACCCCTCCGTGAATTGTTTACCCCCCTCCGTGAATTTTTTCACCCCTCCGTGAATTGTTCACCCCCCCTCCGTGAATTATTTTACCCCTCCGTGAATTGTTTACCCCCCTCCGTGAATTATTTTACCCCTCCGTGAATTTCTTACCCCCTTCCGTGAATTATTTTACCCCTCCGTGAATTGTTTACCCCCCTCCGTGATTTATTTGACTCCTCCGTGAATTGTTTACCCCCCTCCGTGAATTACTTTACCCCTCCGTGAATTATTTACCCCCCTCCGTGAATTATTTTACCCCTCCGTAAATTATTTACCCCCCTCCGTGAATTATTTCACCCCTCCGTGAATTGTTTACCCCCCTCCGTGAATTATTTTACCCCTCCGTGAATTGTTTACCCCCCTCCGTGAATTATTTCACCCCTCCGTGTATTATTTACCCCCCTCCGTGAATTATTTGACCCCTCCGTGAATTGTTTACCCCCCTCCGTGAATTATTTTACCCCTCCGTGAATTGTTTACCCCCCTCCGTGAATTTTTTCACCCCTCCGTGAATTGTTCACCCCCCCTCCGTGAATTATTTTACCCCTCCGTGAATTGTTTACCCCCCTCCGTGAATTATTTTACCCCTCCGTGAATTATTTACCGCCTTCCGTGAATTATTTTACCCCTCCGTGAATTGTTTACCCCCCTCCGTGATTTATTTGACTCCTCCCCGAATTATTTACCCCCCTCCGTGAATTATTTTACCCCTCCGTGAATTATTTACCCCCCTCCGTGAATTATTTTACCCCTCCGTGAATTATTTACCCCCCTCCGTGAATTATTTTACCCCTCCGTGAATTATTTACCCCCCTCCGTGAATTATTTCACCCCTCCGTGAATTGTTTACCCCCCTCCGTGAATTATTTCACCCCTCCGTGAATTGTTTACCCCCCTCCGTGAATTATTTCACCCCTCCGTGAATTATTTACCCCCCTCCGTGAATTATTTCACCCCTTCGTGAATTATTTACCCCCCTCCGTGAATTATTTTACCCCTCCGTGAATTATTTACCCCCCTCCGTGAATTATTTGACCCCTCCGTGAATTATTTACCCCCCTCCGTGAATTTTTTCACCCCTCCGTGAATTATTTACCGCCCTCCGTGAATTATTTGACCCCTCCGTGAATTGTTTACCCCCCTCCGTGAATTATTTCACCCCTCCGTGAATTGTTTACCCCCCTCCGTGAATCTTTCACCCCTCCGTGAATCATTTACCCCCCTCCGTGAATTATTTTACCCCTCCGCGAATTGTTTACCCCCCTCCGTGAATTATTTCACCCCTCCGTGAATTGTTTACCCCCCTCCGTGAATTATTTTACCCCTCCGTGAATTGTTTACCCCCCTCCGTGAATCATTTCACCCCTCCGTGAATTATTTACCCCCCTCCGTGAATTATTTTACCCCTCCGTGAATTATTTACCCCCCTCCGTGAATTATTTTACCCCTCCGTGAATTATTTGACCCCTCCTTGAATTGTTTACCCCCCTCCGTGAATTATTTTACCCCTCCGTGAATTATTTACCCCTCTCCGTGAATTATTTTACCCCTCCGTGAATTATTTACCCCCCTCCGTGAATTATTTTACCCCTCCGTGAATTATTTACCCCCCTCCGTGAATTATTTTACCCCTCCGTGAATTGTTTACCCCCCTCCGTGAATTATTTCACCCCTCTGTGAATTGTTTACCCCCCTCCGTGAATTATTTGACCCCTCCGTGAATTATTTACCCCCCTCCGTGAATTATTTTACCCCTCCGTGAATTGTTTACCCCCCTCCGTGAATTATTTCACCCCTCCGTGAATTGTTTACCCCCCTCCGTGAATTATTTTACCCTCCGTGAATTATTTACCCCCCTCCGTGAATTATTTGACCCCTCCGTGAATTACTTACCCCCCTCCGTGAATTATTTTACCCCTCCGTGAATTGTTTACCCCCCTCCGTGAATTATTTACCCCCCTCCGTGAATTATTTACCCCCCTCCGTGAATTATTTCACCCCTCCGTGAATTATTTACCCCCCTCGGTGAATTCTTTTACCCCTCCGTGAATTATTTACCCCCCTCCGTGAATTATTTCACCCCTCCGTGAATTGTTTACCCCCCTCCGTGAATTATTTTACCCCTCCGGGAATTATTTACCCCCCTCCGTGAATTATTTTACCCCTCCGTGAATTGTTTACCCCCCTCCGTGAATTATTTCACCCCTCTGTGAATTATTTACCCCCCTCCGTGAATTTTTTGACCCCTCCGTGAATTATTTACCCCCCTCCGTGAATTATTTTACCCCTCCGTGAATTATTTACCCCCCTCCGTGAATTATTTCACCCCTCCGTGAATTGTTTACCCCCCTCCGTGAATTATTTCACCCCTCTGTGAATTATTTACCCCCCTCCATGAATTATTTTACCCCTCCGTGAATTATTTACCCCCCTCCGTGAATTATTTTACCCCTCCGTGAATTATTTACCCCCCTCCGTGAATTGTTTTACCCCTCCGTGAATTGTTTACCCCCCTCCGTGAATTATTTCACCCCTCCGTGAATTGTTTACCCCCCTCCGTGAATTATTTTACCCCTCCGCGAATTATTTACCCCCCTCCGTGAATTATTTGACCCCTCCGTGAATTGTTTGTCCCCCTCCGTGAATTATTTGACCCCTCCGTGAATTGTTTACCCCCCTCCGTGAATTATTTTACCCCTCCGTGAATTATTTACCCCCCTCCGTGAATTTTTTGACCCCTCCGTGAATTATTTACCCCCCTCCGTGAATTATTTTACCCCTCCGTGAATTGTTTACCCCCCTCCGTGAATTATTTCACCCCTCCGTGAATTGTTTACCCCCCTCCGTGAATTATTTCACCCCTCTGTGAATTATTTACCCCCCTCCATGAATTATTTTACCCCTCCGTGAATTATTTAACCCCCTCGGTGAATTATTTTACCCCTCCGTGAATTGTTTACCCCCCTCCGTGAATTATTTCACCCCTCCGTGAATTGTTTACCCCCCTCCGTGAATTCTTTCACCCCTCCGCGAATTATTTACCCCCCTCCGTGAATTATTTGACCCCTCCGTGAATTGTTTACCCCCCTCCGTGAATTATTTGACCCCCCCGTGAATTGTTTACCCCCCTCCGTGAATTATTTGACCCCTCCGTGAATTATTTACCCCCCTCCGTGAATTATTTTACCCCTCCGTGAATTATTTACCCCCCTCCGTGAATTATTTTACCCCTCCGTGAATTATTTACCCCCCTCCGTGAATTATTTCACCCCTCCGTGAATTATTTACCCCCCTCCGTGAATTATTTTACCCCTCCGTGAATTGTTTACCCCCCTCCGTGAATTATTTCACCCCTCCGTGAATTGTTTACCCCCCTCCGTGAATTTTTTCACCCCTCCGTGAATTGTTCACCCCCCCTCCGTGAATTATTTTACCCCTCCGTGAATTGTTTACCCCCCTCCGTGAATTATTTTACCCCTCCGTGAATTATTTACCGCCTTCCGTGAATTATTTTACCCCTCCGTGAATTGTTTACCCCCCTCCGTGATTTATTTGACTCCTCCCCGAATTATTTACCCCCCTCCGTGAATTATTTTACCCCTCCGTGAATTATTTACCCCCCTCCGTGAATTATTTTACCCCTCCGTGAATTATTTACCCCCCTCCGTGAATTATTTTACCCCTCCGTGAATTATTTACCCCCCTCCGTGAATTATTTCACCCCTCCGTGAATTGTTTACCCCCCTCCGTGAATTATTTCACCCCTCCGTGAATTGTTTACCCCCCTCCGTGAATTATTTGACCCCTCCGTGAATTATTTACCCCCCTCCGTGAATTATTTCACCCCTCCATGAATTATTTACCCCCCTCCGTGAATTATTTTACCCCTCCGTGAATTATTTACCCCCCTCCGTGAATTATTTCACCCCTTCGTGAATTATTTACCCCCCTCCGTGAATTTTTTGACCCCTCCGTGAATTATTTACCCCCCTCCGTGAATTATTTGACCCCTCCGTGAATTATTTACCCCCCTCCGTGAATTATTTGACCCCTCCGTGAATTGTTTACCCCCCTCCGTGAATTATTTTACCCCTCCGTGAATTGTTTACCCCCCTCCGTGAATTCTTTCACCCCTCCGTGAATCATTTACCCCCCTCCGTGAATTATTTTACCCCTCCGCGAATTGTTTACCCCCCTCCGTGAATTATTTCACCCCTCCGTGAATTGTTTACCCCCCTCCGTGAATTATTTTACCCCTCCGTGAATTGTTTACCCCCCTCCGTGAATCATTTCACCCCTCCGTGAATTATTTACCCCCCTCCGTGAATTATTTTACCCCTCCGTGAATTATTTACCCCCCTCCGTGAATTATTTTACCCCTCCGTGAATCATTTGACCCCTCCTTGAATTGTTTACCCCCCTCCGTGAATTATTTTACCCCTCCGTGAATTATTTACCCCCCTCCGTGAATTATTTTACCCCTCCGTGAATTATTTACCCCCCTCCGTGAATTATTTTACCCCTCCGTGAATTATTTACCCCCCTCCGTGAATTATTTTACCCCTCCGTGAATTGTTTACCCCCCTCCGTGAATTATTTCACCCCTCTGTGAATTGTTTACCCCCCTCCGTGAATTATTTGACCCCTCCGTGAATTATTTACCCCCCTCCGTGAATTATTTTACCCCTCCGTGAATTGTTTACCCCCCTCCGTGAATTATTTCACCCCTCCGTGAATTGTTTACCCCCCTCCGTGAATTATTTTACCCCTCCGTGAATTATTTACCCCCCTCCGTGAATTATTTGACCCCTCCGTGAATTACTTACCCCCCTCCGTGAATTATTTTCCCCCTCCGTGAATTGTTTACCCCCCTCCGTGAATTATTTACCCCCCTCCGTGAATTATTTACCCCCCTCCGTGAATTATTTCACCCCTCCGTGAATTATTTACCCCCTTCGGTGAATTCTTTTACCCCTCCGTGAATTATTTACCCCCCTCCGTGAATTATTTCACCCCTCCGTGAATTGTTTACCCCCCTCCGTGAATTATTTTACCCCTCCGTGAATTATTTACCCCCCTCCGTGAATTATTTTACCCCTCCGTGAATTGTTTACCCCCCTCCGTGAATTATTTCACCCCTCTGTGAATTATTTACCCCCCTCCGTGAATTTTTTGACCCCTCCGTGAATTATTTACCCCCCTCCGTGAATTATTTTACCCCTCCGTGAATTATTTACCCCCCTCCGTGAATTATTTCACCCCTCCGTGAATTGTTTACCCCCCTCCGTGAATTATTTCACCCCTCTGTGAATTATTTACCCCCCTCCATGAATTATTTTACCCCTCCGTGAATTATTTACCCCCCTCCGTGAATTATTTTACCCCTCCGTGAATTGTTTACCCCCCTCCGTGAATTATTTCACCGCTCCGTGAATTGTTTACCCCCCTCCGTGAATTATTTTACCCCTCCGTGAATTGTTTACCCCCCTCCGTGAATTATTTGACCCCTCCGTGAATTGTTTACCCCCCTCCGTGAATTATTTTACCCCTCCGTGAATTATTTACCCCCCTCCGTGAATTTTTTGACCCCTCCGTGAATTATTTACCCCCCTCCGTGAATTATTTTACCCCTCCGTGAATTGTTTACCCCCCTCCGTGAATTATTTCACCCCTCCGTGAATTGTTTACCCCCCTCCGTGAATTATTTCACCCCTCTGTGAATTATTTACCCCCCTCCATGAATTATTTTACCCCTCCGTGAATTATTTAACCCCCTCGGTGAATTATTTTACCCCTCCGTGAATTGTTTACCCCCCTCCGTGAATTATTTCACCCCTCCGTGAATTGTTTACCCCCCTCCGTGAATTCTTTCACCCCTCCGCGAATTATTTACCCCCCTCCGTGAATTATTTGACCCCTCCGTGAATTGTTTACCCCCCTCCGTGAATTATTTGACCCCTCCGTGAATTGTTTACCCCCCTCCGTGAATTATTTGACCCCTCCGTGAATTATTTGCCCCCCTCCGTGAATTATTTTACCCCTCCGTGAATTATTTACCCCCCTCCGTGAATTATTTTACCCCTCCGTGAATTATTTACCCCCCTCCGTGAATTATTTCACCCCTCCGTGAATTATTTACCCCCCTCCGTGAATTATTTTACCCCTCCGTGAATTGTTTACCCCCCTCCGTGAATTATTTCACCCCTCCGTGAATTGTTTACCCCCCTCCGTGAATTATTTTACCCCTCCGTGAATTATTTACCCCCCTCCGTGAATTATTTCACCCCTCCGTGAATTGTTTACCCCCCTCCGTGAATTATTTTACCCCTCCGTGAATTATTTACCCCCCTCCGTGAATTATTTGACCCCTCCGTGAATTATTTACCCCCCTCCGTGAATTATTTTACCCCTCCGTGAATTATTTACCCCCCTCCGTGAATTATTTTACCCCTCCGTGAATTATTTACCCCCCTCCGTGAATTATTTTACCCCTCCGTGAATTGTTTACCCCCCTCCGTGAATTATTTCACCCCTCTGTGAATTATTTACCCCCCTCCGTGAATTATATGACCCCTCCGTGAATTATTTACCCCCCTCCGTGAATTATTTCACCCCTCCGTGAATTATTTACCCCCCTCCGTGAATTATTTCACCCCTCTGTGAATTGTTTACCCCCCTCCGTGAATTATTTTACCCCTCCGTGAATTATTTACCCCCCTCCGTGAATTTTTTGACCCCTCCGTGAATTATTTACCTCCCTCCGTGAATTATTTTACCCCTCGGTGAATTGTTTACCCCCCTCCGTGAATTATTTCACCCCTCCGTGAATTGTTTACCCCCCTCCGTGAATTATTTCACCCCTCTGTGAATTATTTACCCCCCTCGGTGAATTATTTTACCCCTCCGTGAATTATTTACCCCCCTCCGTGAATTATTTTACCCCTCCGTGAATTATTTACCCCCCTCCGTGAATTTTTTCACCCCTCCGTGAATTGTTTACCCCCCTCCGTAAATTATTTTACCCCTCCGCGAATTATTTACCCCCCTCCGTGAATTATTTGACCCCTCCGTGAATTGTTTACCCCCCTCCGTGAATTCTTTGACCCCTCCGTGAATTGTTTACCCCCCTCCGTGAATTATTTGACCCCTCCGCGAATTTTTTACCCCCCTCCGTGAATTATTTCACCCCTCCGTGAATTATTTACCCCCCTCCGTGAATAATTTTACCCCTCCGTGAATTATTTACCCCCCTCCGTGAATTATTTCACCCCTCCGTGAATCGTTTACCCCCCTCCGTGAATTATTTTACCCCTCCGCGAATTATTTACCCCCCTCCGTGAATTATTTGACCCCTCCGTGAATTGTTTACCCCCCTCCGTGAATTATTTGACCCCTCCGTGAATTGTTTACCCCCCTCCGTGAATTATTTCACCCCTCCGTGCATTATTTACCCCCCTCCGTGAATTATTTTACCCCTCCGTGAATTATTTACCCCCCTCCGTGAATTATTTTACCCCTCCGTGAATTATTTACCCCCCTCCGTGAATTATTTCACCCCTCCGTGAATTATTTACCCCCCTCCGTGAATCATTTTACCCCTCCGTGAATTGTCTACCCCCCTCCGTGAATTATTTCACCCCTCCGTGAATTGTTTACCCCCCTCCGTGAATTATTTCACCCCTCCGTGAATTATTTACCCCCCTCCGTGAATTATTTTACCCCTCCGTGAATTATTTGACCCCTCCGTGAATTGTTTACCCCCCTCCGTGAATTTTTTCACCCCTCCATGAATTATTTACCCCCCTCCGTGAATTATTTTACCCCTCCGTGAATTGTTTACCCCCCTCCGTGAATTATTTCACCCCTCTGTGAATTATTTACCCCCCTCCGTGAATTATTTGACCCCTCCGTGAATTATTTACCCCCCTCCGTGAATTATTTTACCCCTCCGTGAATTGTTTACCCCCCTCCGTGAATTATTTCACCCCTCCGTGAATTGTTTACCCCCCTCCGTGAATTATTTCACCCCTCTGTGAATTATTTACCCCCCTCCGTGAATTATTTTACCCCTCCGTGAATTATTTACCCCCCTCCGAGAATTATTTTACCCCTCCGTGAATTATTTACCCCCCTCCGTGAATTATTTCACCCCTCCGTGAATTGTTTACCCCCCTCCGTGAATTATTTTACCCCTCCGCGAATTATTTACCCCCCTCCGTGAATTATTTGACCCCTCCGTGAATTGTTTACCCCCCTCCGTGAATTATTTGACCCCTCCGTGAATTATTTACCCCCCTCCGTGAATTATTTCACCCCTCCGTGAATTATTTACCCCCCTCCGTGAATTATTTTACCCCTCCGTGAATTATTTACCCCCCTCCGTGAATTATTTCACCCCTCCGTGATTCGTTTACCCCCCTCCGTGAATTGTTTTACCCCTCCGTGAATTGTTTACCCCCCTCCGTGAATTATTTCACCCCTCCGTGAATTGTTTACCCCCCTCCGTGAATTATTTGACCCCTCCGTGAATTGTTTACCCCCCTCCGTGAATTATTTCACCCCTCCGTGCATTATTTTCCCCCCTCCGTGAATTATTTCACCCCTCCGTGAATTATTTACCCCCCTCCGTGAATTATTTTACCCCTCCGTGAATTGTTTACCCCCCTCCGTGAATTATTTTACCCCTCCGTGAATTGTTTACCCCCCTCCGTGAATTATTTCACCCCTCCGTGAATTGTTTACCCCCCTCCGTGAATTATTTCACCCCTCCGTGAATTATTTACCCCCCTCCGTGAATTATTTTACCCCTCCGTGAATTATTTGACCCCTCCGTGAATTGTTTACCCCCCTCCGTGAATTTTTTCACCCCTCCATGAATTATTTACCCCCCTCCGTGAATTATTTGACCCCTCCGTGAATTATTTACCCCCCTCCGTGAATTATTTCACCCCTCCGTGAATTGTTTACCCCCCTCCGTGAATTATTTCACCCCTCCGTGAATTGTTTACCCCCCTCCGTGAATTATTTGACCCCTCCGTGAATTATTTACCCCCCTCCGTGAATTATTTCACCCCTCCATGAATTATTTACCCCCCTCCGTGAATTATTTTACCCCTCCGTGAATTATTTACCCCCCTCCGTGAATTATTTCACCCCTTCGTGAATTGTTTACCCCCCTCCGTGAATTATTTTACCCCTCCGTGAATTATTTACCCCCCTCCGTGAATTATTTGACCCCTCCGTGAATTATTTACCCCCCTCCGTGAATTTTTTCACCCCTCCGTGAATTATTTACCCCCCTCCGTGAATTATTTGACCCCTCCGTGAATTGTTTACCCCCCTCCGTGAATTATTTTACCCCTCCGTGAATTGTTTACCCCCCTCCGTGAATTCTTTCACCCCTCCGTGAATCATTTACCCCCCTCCGTGAATTATTTTACCCCTCCGCGAATTGTTTACCCCCCTCCGTGAATTATTTCACCCCTCCGTGAATCGTTTACCCCCCTCCGTGAATTATTTTACCCCTCCGTGAATTGTTTACCCCCCTCCGTGAATCATTTCACCCCTCCGTGAATTATTTACCCCCCTCCGTGAATTATTTTACCCCTCCGTGAATTATTTACCCCCCTCCGTGAATTATTTTACCCCTCCGTGAATTATTTGACCCCTCCTTGAATTGTTTACCCCCCTCCGTGAATTATTTTACCCCTCCGTGAATTATTTACCCCCCTCCGTGAATTATTTTACCCCTCCGTGAATTATTTACCCCCCTCCGTGAATTATTTTACCCCTCCGTGAATTATTTACCCCCCTCCGTGAATTATTTTACCCCTCCGTGAATTGTTTACCCCCCTCCGTGAATTATTTCACCCCTCTGTGAATTGTTTACCCCCCTCCGTGAATTATTTGACCCCTCCGTGAATTATTTACCCCCCTCCGTGAATTATTTTACCCCTCCGTGAATTGTTTACCCCCCTCCGTGAATTATTTCACCCCTCCGTGAATTGTTTACCCCCCTCCGTGAATTATTTTACCCCTCCGTGAATTATTTACCCCCCTCCGTGAATTATTTGACCCCTCCGTGAATTATTTACCCCCCTCCGTGAATTATTTTACCCCTCCGTGAATTGTTTACCCCCCTCCGTGAATTATTTACCCCCCTCCGTGAATTATTTACCCCCCTCCGTGAATTATTTCACCCCTCCGTGAATTATTTACCCCCCTCGGTGAATTCTTTTACCCCTCCGTGAATTATTTACCCCCCTCCGTGAATTATTTCACCCCTCCGTGAATTGTTTACCCCCCTCCGTGAATTATTTTACCCCTCCGTGAATTATTTACCCCCCTCCGTGAATTATTTTACCCCTCCGTGAATTGTTTACCCCCCTCCGTGAATTATTTCACCCCTCTGTGAATTATTTACCCCCCTCCGTGAATTTTTTGACCCCTCCGTGAATTATTTACCCCCCTCCGTGAATTATTTTACCCCTCCGTGAATTATTTACCCCCCTCCGTGAATTATTTCACCCCTCCGTGAATTGTTTACCCCCCTCCGTGAATTATTTCACCCCTCTGTGAATTATTTACCCCCCTCCATGAATTATTTTACCCCTCCGTGAATTATTTACCCCCCTCCGTGAATTATTTTACCCCTCCGTGAATTGTTTACCCCCCTCCGTGAATTATTTCACCCCTCCGTGAATTGTTTACCCCCCTCCGTGAATTATTTTACCCCTCCGCGAATTATTTACCCCCCTCCGTGAATTATTTGACCCCTCCGTGAATTGTTTACCCCCCTCCGTGAATTATTTGACCCCTCCGTGAATTGTTTACCCCCCTCCGTGAATTATTTTACCCCTCCGTGAATTATTTACCCCCCTCCGTGAATTATTTGACCCCTCCGTGAATTATTTACCCCCCTCCGTGAATTATTTTACCCCTCCGTGAATTGTTTACCCCCCTCCGTGAATTATTTCACCCCTCCGTGAATTGTTTACCCCCCTCCGTGAATTATTTCACCCCTCTGTGAATTATTTACCCCCCTCCATGAATTATTTTACCCCTCCGTGAATTATTTAACCCCCTCCGTGAATTATTTTACCCCTCCGTGAATTGTTTACCCCCCTCCGTGAATTATTTCACCCCTCCGTGAATTGTTTACCCCCCTCCGTGAATTCTTTCACCCCTCCGCGAATTATTTACCCCCCTCCGTGAATTATTTGACCCCTCCGTGAATTGTTTACCCCCCTCCGTGAATTATTTGACCCCTCCGTGAATTGTTTACCCCCCTCCGTGAATTATTTGACCCCTCCGTGAATTATTTACCCCCCTCCGTGAATTATTTTACCCCTCCGTGAATTATTTACCCCCCTCCGTGAATTATTTTACCCCTCCGTGAATTATTTACCCCCCTCCGTGAATTATTTCACCCCTCCGTGAATTATTTACCCCCCTCCGTGAATTATTTTACCCCTCCGTGAATTGTTTACCCCCCTCCGTGAATTATTTCACCCCTCCGTGAATTGTTTACCCCCCTCCGTGAATTATTTTACCCCTCCGTGAATTATTTACCCCCCTCCGTGAATTATTTCACCCCTCCGTGAATTGTTTACCCCCCTCCGTGAATTATTTTACCCCTCCGTGAATTATTTACCCCCCTCCGTGAATTATTTGACCCCTCCGTGAATTATTTACCCCCCTCCGTGAATTATTTTACCCCTCCGTGAATTATTTACCCCCCTCCGTGAATTATTTTACCCCTCCGTGAATTATTTACCCCCCTCCGTGAATTATTTTACCCCTCCGTGAATTGTTTACCCCCCTCCGTGAATTATTTCACCCCTCTGTGAATTATTTACCCCCCTCCGTGAATTATTTGACCCCTCCGTGAATTATTTACCCCCCTCCGTGAATTATTTCACCCCTCCGTGAATTATTTACCCCCCTCCGTGAATTATTTCACCCCTCTGTGAATTGTTTACCCCCCTCCGTGAATTATTTTACCCCTCCGTGAATTATTTACCCCCCTCCGTGAATTTTTTGACCCCTCCGTGAATTATTTACCTCCCTCCGTGAATTATTTTACCCCTCCGTGAATTGTTTACCCCCCTCCGTGAATTATTTCACCCCTCCGTGAATTGTTTACCCCCCTCCGTGAATTATTTCACCCCTCTGTGAATTATTTACCCCCCTCCGTGAATTATTTTACCCCTCCGTGAATTATTTACCCCCCTCCGTGAATTATTTTACCCCTCCGTGAATTATTTACCCCCCTCCATGAATTTTTTCACCCCTCCGTGAATTGTTTACCCCCCTCCGTAAATTATTTTACCCCTCCGCGAATTATTTACCCCCCTCCGTGAATTATTTGACCCCTCCGTGAATTGTTTACCCCCCTCCGTGAATTCTTTGACCCCTCCGTGAATTGTTTACCCCCCTCCGTGAATTATTTGACCCCTCCGCGAATTTTTTACCCCCCTCCGTGAATTATTTCACCCCTCCGTGAATTATTTACCCCCCTCCGTGAATAATTTTACCCCTCCGTGAATTATTTACCCCCCTCCGTGAATTATTTCACCCCTCCGTGAATTGTTTACCCCCCTCCGTGAATTATTTTACCCCTCCGTGAATTATTTACCCCCCTCCGTGAATTATTTGACCCCTCCGTGAATTGTTTACCCCCCTCCGTGAATTATTTGACCCCTCCGTGAATTGTTTACCCCCCTCCGTGAATTATTTCACCCCTCCGTGCATTATTTACCCCCCTCCGTGAATTATTTCACCCCTCCGTGAATTATTTACCCCCCTCCGTGAATTATTTTACCCCTCCGTGAATTATTTACCCCCCTCCGTGAATTATTTCACCCCTCCGTGAATTATTTACCCCCCTCCGTGAATCATTTTACCCCTCCGTGAATTGTCTACCCCCCTCCGTGAATTATTTCACCCCTCCGTGAATTGTTTACCCCCCTCCGTGAATTATTTCACCCCTCCGTGAATTATTTACCCCCCTCCGTGAATTATTTTACCCCTCCGTGAATTTTTTGACCCCTCCGTGAATTGTTTACCCCCCTCCGTGAATTTTTTCACTCCTCCATGAATTATTTACCCCCCTCCGTGAATTATTTTACCCCTCCGTGAATTGTTTACCCCCCTCCGTGAATTATTTCACCCCTCTGTGAATTATTTACCCCCCTCCGTGAATTATTTGACCCCTCCGTGAATTATTTACCCCCCTCCGTGAATTATTTTACCCCTCCGTGAATTGTTTACCCCCCTCCGTGAATTATTTCACCCCTCCGTGAATTGTTTACCCCCCTCCGTGAATTATTTCACCCCTCTGTGAATTATTTACCCCCCTCCGTGAATTATTTTACCCCTCCGTGAATTATTTACCCCCCTCCGTGAATTATTTTACCCCTCCGTGAATTATTTACCCCCCTCCGTGAATTGTTTCACCCCTCCGTGAATTGTTTACCCCCCTCCGTGAATTATTTTACCCCTCCGCGAATTACATACCCCCCTCCGTGAATTATTTGACCCCTCCGTGAATTGTTTACCCCCCTCCGTGAATTATTTGACCCCTCCGCGAATTATTTACCCCCCTCCGTGAATTATTTCACCCCTCCGTGAATTATTTACCCCCCTCCGTGAATTATTTTACCCCTCCGTGAATTATTTACCCCCCTCCGTGAATTATTTCACCCCTCCGTGATTCGTTTACCCCCCTCCGTGAATTATTTTACCCCTCCGTGAATTGTTTACCCCCCTCCGTGAATTATTTCACCCCTCCGTGAATTGTTTACCCCCCTCCGTGAATTATTTGACCCCTCCGTGAATTGTTTACCCCCCTCCGTGAATTATTTCACCCCTCCGTGAATTATTTACCCCCCTCCGTGAATTATTTTACCCCTCCGTGAATTATTTACCCCCCTCCGTGAATTATTTTACCCCTCCGTGAATTGTTTACCCCCCTCCGTGAATTATTTCACCCCTCCGTGAATTGTCTATCCCCCTCCGTGAATTATTTGACCCCTCCGTGAATTATTTCACCCCTCCGTGAATTGTTTTACCCCTCCGTGAATTATTTACCCCCCTCCGTGAATTATTTCACCCCTCCGTGAATTATTTACCCCCCTCCGTGAATTATTTTACCCCTCCGTGAATTATTTGACCCCTCCGTGAATTGTTTACCCCCCTCCGTGAATTTTTCACCCCTCCATGAATTATTTACCCCCCTCCGTGAATTATTTGACCCCTCCGTGAATTATTTACCCCCCTCCGTGAATTTTTTCACCCCTCTGTGAATTATTTACCCCCCTCCGTGAATTATTTTACCCCTCCGTGAATTATTTACCCCCCTCCGTGAATTATTTTACCCCTCCGTGAATTATTTACCCCCCTCTGTGAATTATTTCACCCCTCCGTGAATTGTTTACCCCCCTCCGTGAATTATTTTACCCCTCCGTGAATTATTTACCCCCCTCCGTGAATTATTTGACCCCTCCGTGAATTATTTACCCCCCTCCGTGAATTATTTTACCCCTCCGTGAATTGTTTACCCCCCTCCGTGAATTATTTCACCCCTCCGTGAATTGTTTACCCCCCTCCGTGAATTATTTGACCCCTCCGTGAATTATTTACCCCCCTCCGTGAATTATTTTACCCCTCCGTGAATTATTTACCCCCCTCCGTGAATTATTTTACCCCTCCGTGAATTGTTTACCCCCCTCCGTGAATTATTTCACCCCTCCGTGAATTGTCTATCCCCCTCCGTGAATTATTTGACCCCTCCGTGAATTATTTCACCCCTCCGTGAATTGTTTTACCCCTCCGTGAATTATTTACCCCCCTCCGTGAATTATTTGACCCCTCCGTGAATTATTTACCCCCCTCCGTGAATTATTTCACCCCTCCGTGAATTGTTTACCCCCCTCCGTGAATTATTTCACCCGTCCGTGAATTGTTTACCCCCCTCCGTGAATTATTTGACCCCTCCGTGAATTATTTACCCCCCTCCGTGAATGATTTGACCCCTCCGTGCACTGTTTACCCCCCTCCGTGAATTATTTGACACCTCCGTGAATTATTTACCCCCCTCCGTGAATTATTTGACCCCTCCGTGAATTATTTACCCCCCTCCGTGAATTATCTTACCTCTCCGTGAATTGTTTACCCCCCTCCGTGGATTATTTTACCCCTCCGTGAATTGTTTACCCCCCTCCGTGAATTATTTCACCCCTCTGTGAATTATTTACCCCCCTCCGTGAATTATTTTACCCCTCCGTGAATTATTTACCCCCCTCCGTGAATTCTTTCACCCCTCCGTGCATTATTTGACCCCCTCCGTGAATTATTTCACCCCTCCGTGAATTGTTTACCCCCCTCCGTGAATTATTTTACCCCTCCGTGAATAGTTTACCCCCCTCCGTGAATTATTTCACCCCTCCGTGAATTGTTTACCCCCCTCCGTGAATTATTTCACCCCTCCGTGAATTGGGTCGCGTCAATTATTTTGGGGGTCTAGACCCCCATAGAAATTGGCGCATAGGGTTGCGTCAATTATTTTGGGGGTCTAGACCCCCCTTAGGAATTGACACATAGGGTCGCGTCAATTATTTTGGGCGTCCAGACCCCCGTAGGAATTGGCGCATAGGGTCGCGTCAATTATTTTGGGGGTCTGGACCCCCCTAGGAATTGACACATAAGGTCGCGTCAATTATTTTGGGGGTCTAGACCCCCATAGGAATTGACGCATAGGGTCGCGTCAATTTTTTTGGGGGTCCAGACCCCCATAGGAATTGGCGCATAGTAGGGGGGTGCACCACCTCAGTGGAATATCTATCCAGAGGGGGGGTGTACACCACCTCAGTGGAATATTTATCCACAGGGGGGGGGGGGTACACCACTTCAGTGGAATATTTATCTAGAGGGGGAGGTACACCACCTCAATGGAATATTAATCCACAGGGGCGGGGGGGGTACACCACCTCAGTGGAATATTAATCCACAGGGGCGGGGGGGGTACACCACCTCAGTGGAATATTTTTCCCAGCCTCCCATTTTCCCCAATGCCCCATTTTCCACCCTTTTTTTTCTTTTGGGGGGGGGGGTGTTCCCCTGTGTTGCATGGACTCCCATTCTTCCCAACTTTCAATTTTCATGATGGTTTTTTTTGTGGTGGGTGGCTGTGTTGGGGGAGGGGGAGTGCCAGACTTTTTCTTGTCCCTTTCTGACAGGAAGGAAGGAAGGGAGGGGGCGGGTACCACACTTTTATCAGACTTTTGCTGAGATGTGTTCTGTTTTATGTCCTTGACACGAGATGCCAAATCAGACTTCAGACTTCAGACTTCATACCCATAGCTGGGACATCCAGGGACGACCAAGTGAGCCTTTAATAGTTCATATGGGGCACTCCGTGGGGAAACACGTTAGGAACAAGCATTCTAGTGCGCCAGTGGTCAACTGGTTCATCAATGTTGAGGGAGCTGTATATTTCACACTCCATGTCTGCGGCACATTAGGTGGATGGGGACAGTGCCATGGATTCCTTGTTGGCTTGGACTCTTGAATGACATACAAGCGATCGGTGCATGTGAGTTCTATGAACTGTCGCGACAGGTCTTGGTTGCATAGCATGTCCTCGAAAATAGCAGTGAATGGACCGGGGCAGGTGTACTCAAACAACTATAGGGATTCATAAGGCTGCAAAAGGAGCGGCACCCCTGACTAGGGGACTTTCGAGGCCCTTTTGGTGTTAGCTGTGCCTATGTTCCCGGAGCAATTGACTTCTGGGAAAAAGCTATTGACCATGTCAATCTCGGCCGGCATAAGGACTCTCCCTATTGATAGAGGTAATTGTTTCACGTGTGATGGCTTGGGGGTTTGTGAGGCACGCGTGGATGATATTTGACATTCATAGTCCTTCAAAGTTTGAACACTCTAGAAGGCCACTTGAAATTCCTCCCAATATGATACACGTTGCCATTGATGCTTTTTTTTGTGTTCGAGCGCCACATGAGCTCAGAGTTTGTAGATGAGCTATGAACAAAGAAGACGCGCTTAGGCAATTGCCTAGTGTATGTACAACCGCAGACACCATAGCCACGGACTTCATGCGGGTTATGCATGTCCACATGTGGACGTTTATGGGGATGTGACGACACGTGTTGGTTGCCATGTCAATGCAGACAAGGTCTGCCACGGGCACCCGTTTCACAATCAGCCAATTGGTCATGGAAAGCCGAAGTGGAGTAAAGTGTTGTGTTGATACGTCAACATGTGAAGGCGCTGTACCTAGAGCCACGGGCACTGCGCTACCATTCTGTGTGGGGTATCACGTCAGTGGGGATAGGTCCCTGCCCTGTATGACGTGCCGGAGGTCTGTCGGTCGCCCCTCTCAAGCCACTGGGGTGCCCAGATCCCCGGTGGGTAACGCATACACGGGCCCCCGTCATGTGCTGCTTTCCACCACGAGTCAGCATGTGCACAGGGGCCGCAGCCATGGCCACGCATGTCGCTCAACCAGTCTGTGTTCCTGCGTCACGTCAGCGTAGGGATGTCGCTGTCTCAAGTCGTGCCTGCCAACCTAACCTGCATAACCCGGAGTCCATTGTTTGCCCCTCCCAAGTTGCATGTGCCCCGGGACCACTGGTGGGCTGGAGTATGCACGTTCCCCTGTCACCATTGCTCTGAGATGAGGAACCCACACATCCTCATATTCCTTTTTTGTTGTACTCTGGCATTCAAGCTCTTACCGGCCCACCTTAGTCAAACACGATTTGGCACGCACGAAGTCTTGGTCCGGCGCGGCCTTCTGCCGCACTAGCGGGGGAACCTTTCCAACGGCACCCCATGATAGCCTTGGTGACCCACCCCGCCCGATGCAGTTCTAACCCCATGGTGTATTTCCAACCCCATGACCACCTCGGTGACCCACAGTCCCGAGGTTTTCTGGTACCCATTGCCGGAAATACCCAAGCCGATGAAACCCTACCCAACACATGGGTAGGGGCTGTGCGAATTGTCGGATCACACTTGGGCCACATACCCAACCATTCGGAGGCGCCCGACACTATGTGAGAATCGTAATGTATTTCATTAGGTGTGCATATATGCTAACACCAAAGGCCACCGGCTTCATTTTGGGTCTGCCAAGGGGGCGAGGGGGCCTGCGGTGCCCTTCCCGTGGATGATACGCCCCGCGCAGCAAAAAACCCCCCTTAACCCCCCCCCCCCCCCAAAGGCCCCCTTTTTTAATTTTGGTTCTGGGGGGTTTTCATCAGGGTATCTGATTTTCGAGAACCCTCCCCCCCCTGGTTTGAGCCCATGGACACATTTTTGGCGATTAATGCCCAAGTGTTTGACCACTCCTCTACCAACTATCTCTGCCCAAGTGAGTCTACAGCGACTCATAAAGCCATGTAAAATCGCCCTGCTCCATTTCAACCACCAATTGCCAAAAATTGACTCCCTCTGCTAAAAAAAAACAAAGACGGTTGCTCCATGGATTGATATAGTTTTGAGGTACTGTTTTTTGACTGCCATCTATCAATTTAATTTGTATTACAGTAGCAAGGCAACACCAGTCCCAATCCCGGACGGCAGCCGGCCTTCACCTTGCAACAGGTGTTTGGAGGTGCATTCTCAACAACTCGCCACAACTGTCCACAATGTCCCCCGGCACCCCAGGGATGAGGGGATGCACAGTGCCAAAAAAGCCATCCGCAACCTTCCACAACTCATGACATGCAAAATGCCATCCCACAGGGTGCGGGGGGTCCAAATTTTGGCACACCCTCCATCTGCAAATCCCGTCAATACCAACACGTGAAGTCCCAAAGGCTCTTACCCAAAGGATTTCTTCAACCCAAGCACTTTTTCCAACAACGAAAGGGATTGTTTCTGAACAAGGAGGGTGAGGTTTGGTTGCTTCCGTGCCCTGCTGGTGCTAGAAGGGATGTGGATGCCACGGGAGCAGTGATGCGGCAAATCGAAGTGCAAAAAGACATGCCAGACCGAAGTGCAGCCGAGCCCGCTGTGCCATTACGCAAGCAGGGGGGGGGTTTGGCGTCATGCCCCATGTGCCACTGCTGCATTTGGCCTCGGGTTTTTCTTCATGGCCTTGATAGGCTGAGTGCTGCTGCACTGCATCGTTGTTTGCCACTTGTCACTGCCGCAGTTCGGAAACATGCTCGATGCGCCCTGTTCTTGCAGAGGATTTCTTGCCCGGTCATTTTACCAAGTACAACAATATCTTTGGGGCCCACGAGAAGGTGCCAATTACACCGGAAGATACGGTGAATTGCAGTCTTGCTGCTGCTTTCTCTCATTTCACTTGGATTGCTTCGGGCTACAATCATATCATCTTGGATGTGCAGGTGTGCCCTGCCTTGCCTTCTGTGCAAGTACAATGAATATTTCCCATTTCAATTTGTGAAATGCTCTTTCCCGTCAACAATCCGGTGAGATATTTTCTTTGCTCCGTTCCTTCACTGAATTTGACGGAAATTCATCTTATGTGTGCCCCCCCCTCAAGGTCGTGTTGTCTCATGGCTGGGGTAACATGCTATTTTGTGGTGAGTAGAGAAATTCTTGAACGTTCAGCTATCAAGGCAGTGGTGTCCGGCTGGCAGCGCAGGGCGCTGCAAAGCAATGCAAGGCTCCAAGGAACTCCATATTGGTTCAATTGTATCGGGCCACGTCACCCTCACATCACCTGACAGTATCATAACGATATCTTGGCAACTTCTTGACGACAGCTCTCAGGTGGAATGCTGTCGTGTGCACATGGCAACTGAGATATAGAATGGGACGTGGTTGACCAACCTTGTTGCGTTGCCAATTGCAGGGAGTTGGAAGCATTTACACAGACGTTGCTGTTGTCAGTCGCAAGCAGGGTCAGTTTGGGTACACAGACACGGGGCCGGACAACATCCAGAATTTCTTCACCGACCATGCATGCAACAGCGTGTGCAAGGCACTGCAGTTGGAACAGTTTGATGGGGAAAATCCTCTACCCGAGCCAAAGCCAAGGTGACCCTTCTCAGTTGCTGTTTCTGCCCTGCCAAGAGGGCATCGGTGGGTGTGGGCGCCTCACGCCACCTGCTCTTTGACCCTGGTCTCTTGGTTGCCTCGCTTGCCGCTTCAACATTATGCCTCCTCAATACTGTGGCCCCGTAACACTATGCTGCTGAAATATTATGTCTTCTCAACACGGTGCCCCCTCAACACTATACTCGTCAACATTGAGGGCTACCAACAACAAGTCTCTTACAACACAGAAATACCTAACATACAGTAAGAAGGGAAACCACTTCAACCGCCGTTTGGGGCTGGAAAATAGAACCAAGGGTGTGTGAACATTGATCTGTTGAAACCATCGCTCTCTACAGAAGAGAGACAACACAAACACTTACAAACATGCTGTATGATTTGGGTTTCATTGTTTTCGCCAAGTTACCACGCCGTTTCCAAACGTCAAGAAGAAAACACACAAGGCTGGCAGTCTTTCCAACGTATCCAAAAGGCTCCCCCATGCCATTGCAACTTTTGGTTGGAAGCACTGTCAATGGTGGGGGGTGTTGTGCAGAAACTTTGGCGCTTGCACTGTGGGGTTCATGAAAGTGGTCCATGCACACAGCTTTTTTCTACCAGCAGGGTGCTTTTACAAAGTTTTCTTTGCAAGGGCCCCAAATAGACATGAATGCGCACATGATGTTTGATGGGACATGATGTTTGCCCCAGATCGGGTGCTGCTCTGCTCCACTATGAAGTAGAAGGTCCTACACATGTGTGGCAGGGTTGTGTTGCATGGTGCCATTTTGGGCTTGATATGGGTCCCCAGGGGGTGTGAGGTGTGTGTTTTTTTGGGGGGGGGGTGTTAGAGTACTGAATGCACATTTAAGGAAGATCTTCCCACATAATACAATAATTGTAATCAGAGCACAAAAATGGGGCAATCCAATTCAGACACCACAAAGGGTTGTTTCATTACATGCACACTGCAAGGCTTGCCGCAAGCACTGCAGGAAAACTTTTCTCTACAGCACCAGCTCAACACAGGTAGGGCATCCCTTCGACCAGTGCTTGATAGTACAACCTCCAATGCAACCTTCTCAACTTGTTGCATTTGGCAATGTGGGCTTTCACCTCAGCAGGACAGATTTCGGGGATATCCACATGTGCTGTTTATGCCTGTTTGTCCCCTTCTTTTGGTGCATAAAACTGCCCCACCCACCATTATAGCATTGGGCGTTAGTAATCTTCGTGACCCATGAACCCCGCAGCAATGTGTCTCCCACCATGTCTTTCCCACATACAACCCACACTTTCCCCATCAACTCTGTTCCCCTTCACAGGAAGCACCCTGCTGCTTCAGTGCTCTGCCTAAGTATGTCAGCCAGTAACATGAGTGTATAGTTCATTTTTATAGTGTGGAATAATATCCCGCACTTTAGCACCTCTTTGCATGGTGCATATGTGTTGTTTGAACAGAGTGACGGGTTGGGGCATAGTGTTGAGGACACACAATTTTAAGTGGGAGTAGTGATGAGTGGTGCGGTAGCACATTGTTGAGAGGGCACAGTGCTCAGCGGGGCATGGTGTTGTATAGTGCTCATGTTGAGGGGGTATAGTGTTGAGGGGGCAGAGGGTTGATGCAACATGGTGCTAATGTTCAGGCGCACCACTGATGAAGAGTCATTGTGCTGAGGGGGTATATTCATATTTTTGACAATGAGGGGGCATAATTTCAGGGTGCATCATATTTAGGAGGCACAGTGGTCATGTTGAGGCACCACTGTGTTAAGGGGTCACACTGGTGAGGGGTATAATGTTGATCGCAGTGCTCCCGGGACATAGTATTGCCACACATAGCCGAGGGTTCATTTTCAGGGGCAATGTTGTGTGGGCATGGTGTTGATGTCGAGGAGGGTAATGTTTCAGGGGGCACAGTGTTGAGGTCGTAGTGCTGAAGTTAGAAAATTTTGAGGGGGCATGGCATAATTTTGACAAGTCACATTGTTGACTGGGTGCGGTGTGGAGGGGCCATGCGTTTATTTTTGGGTAGATGTTGCGTGGTTCACACTGTTTATGGGTGCATAGTGGCAAGGCCACCCAAGTTTGAGGGGGCAGAAAGTTGAAGGGGCAGAATGTTGATGTTTAGGGGGCACAATATTGAGGGGGCAGAGATTTGTTGTTGTTGGTGCATAGTGTTGAAGAGACATAATGTTGAGAACATTTAGTATGGATTTTGATGTGGCATGATGTTTAAGAGGCTTTGGGGGGTACTCCCCTACAGGCTGTTGTCACAAGAATTATTTCCGGCTTGCAGCACACGACCGTGCCTCCCGTGGTGTTGAGGCAGCTTATCATCAAGGGTGCATGGTGTTGATGTTGAGGGGGCATAATGTTGAAGGGATATTGTGTTTAGGGGGCATAGGCTTGATGGGTAGAGTGTTAAGGCATCATATTGTTGATGGTGCATGGTGTGGATATTGAGGGCATGGTTAATAGACAGCACACTGTGCAAGGGGCGTAGATTTTAGGGGGCCCAATGTTGGCATGCAAAGGGGCAGCTGTTCTGTTGAGGGGGCAATGTTTTTGGGGGTGGAGTGTGCCCCGATAACACTCTGCCACTGTGTAATCAACGATTCGCCCCAATTATTGCCCCCGTTTTGCATCAACACAATACGCCCGCAAAACTATGCCTCATCAACAATATGCCACCTGAATATCAACAACATGCCCCCTCACGACCCCCCCCCCCATCAACAAGGGCAAGAATCACCCGTTTCCGGTGCATTACCGGTGCACTATCTAGAAAAATGGGCAACATAGGAAAAGTGGGGGAAAATGGGGGTGAATGGGCAAATTTCTTCGTTCTTCGTGGAAAAATGGGGAAACCTACACGTGAAACCTCTGAAAATGCACTTTTTGGCTGGTCACCGGGGAGGGTAGGGTCATCCAATCACTACTGTAGCAGAGGAAAAATGGGGGAAGGTGGGGGAAAAATGGGGGAAAATGGGGGAAAATAGGAGAATTGCTTCATATTTTACTGCAAAACGGAGTAGGTTTGAATGTCAAAGCTCCAATGCTAGTGCTTTTGTTGTTGCTCTAGGTGCAAGCATTTTACCTGGGTTAGTGTGCCTCCATGGTCTTCTCCTTGTCCAATTTTGTCTTTTTTTCGTCCCCAATACCATGGAGGACGTGCACGTTTTTGAGGGCGTTGCATACGTCCCCATCAGGTTCATCCGGGACAAGCAACACGATTGGGTCTCTGCTGGATGGCTTTCCAAGCAGATGGCCCATATGGAGATGGGAGTCACATTGAGACATATGACTGCCTCTTCCGCAACGGGGGGTGTAGTGATGCTTTGCGGGCTGAATGGGATGTGTACTGGAAGCTCCCCGCAATTGCGTCCGCAGCAAATTTCCGCATTGTGGACTAGTGGGAGGGTATGTCAGAGACCCTCCCCCTGTTGTATGCCGTGGCAAACCGTGCCTTGGCAGTGCCTGCCAGCTCATCGACGTGGAGCGTTGCTTCTCGTCCTTGAAGTGGGCCAGGGATGAGCGGTAGCGCTGGATGAAGTGTGAGACTCACCGTGGAGCAATGATGCTGCATTACAATGGTAATCTGCAATAGTTTATTTTGCACCAACTTGTAGCTCGAAGGTTGTAAACGTAACATGGTGTTGTTGCATGTGCTCCTCCTTGTTTGTGGCCCCCTGTTTCAACCTGTTCCCCCCATTTCCCCCCATTTCCCCCCATTCCCTCCATTTCCCCCCGTTTCCCCCCATTCCCTCCATTTCCCCCCATTTCCCCCCATTTTTCCCGTTTTCCCATTTTTCTCCGGGTGCATTACCGGATGCATTACGTCCCCCCCTCGGTCGGGTGATTCTCCTCCCTGCAGCAACACCAACACAATACCACCCCCCAACACTCGTTAAAGCGGGGTGGTAGTGGTGAGGTGGCACGTTATTAATGTTGAGTTAATATGAAATAGAAAGGGCAACCTGCTTTGGGTGAATAGTTTTTACAAGGCATAGTATTGAGGGGGCACATTGGTCAAGGGGCGTCTTGTAGTGACGATGTGATGTTGATTTGGCGTTGTGTGGATGGATGTCAAGGGAGCATAATGTTGAGGGGGCATAATGTTGAGGGCACCGTGTTGATGTTAGGATGCACGGGATATGAGTGCGAAAAGGTCGAGGGGGTGTGGCATCATTTTGAGGGTTCCCAATGCTGATTGGGTACAGTGTTTAGGGGCCACATTGCTGCTTTTCTTGGGGTGGATGGGTTGATGTTGAGTGGCCATAGTGGTGCGGGCACATGGGTAGGGGCGTAATGTTGATTTTAGGCGGCATTGTTTTGAGGGGGCTGCATCCTAGTGTTGAGGGGGCATAGCGGTGAGGATGCATACTGTTGATGATGTATTCTTTTTTTTTTGCTGTGGCACAATGTTCAGGAGGCATGGTCAATGGTGTATGGTTACATCATAATCATTTGCCCGGCCACAAGGAAAAGCCCACTTGCGAATGCAAAAATGTTGTGTTGTAAGAAGTCAGCGGCCAACAAGAGGGTTTTGGTAAGGTGTGGCAGTCGCCATGGTCATGACCGATTTCAAATTGGCAGCAAAATGTAAATCACCTAGGCTCAAATCTCTTCCACACTTTGTGCCCTTCACACTTTACCCCCCCCCCCCCCCCGGGGTTCCCACTATGCCTCCTAAACAATATCACGCTTGAAACTCCATCCCCTGAACACTATGCCCCCATTGAGCCTCTGTACCCTCAATACTTGGCATCCTGACAATCATGCCCTCACCAACACCATAGGCCCAATCAACACTACAAGAGTTAGTTTCTTGTGCCCCAAGGTGCACCAAAAATGCTGCAAGGTGCACAAGTTGGCAATGTGCGATGCCAAATGGCATTTTGGAATTTTAGCACGTGTGCACAATACATTTGAGAACCTGCCAGTTGTTTCCAAGTTGGTTTTCACGCAGTTGTCACAAATGATGCAATTGGAAAAGGATGCATTCGGGTTTTGTGGAAGAAGAGGTGGCAAGTATTTGGCATATCCGCTGAATGCATGCAATATGGCCAAATGTTGTCTTTCGTTTCCCATGAGTTTCAAGAACTGTGGAAGTGAAAGTGTTACAAGCTAACAGCGGTGTGTTGGCAGATTGTCTTGGTTTCAACAAGCGTTCTAGTGTGCTAGGTTCAAGAAGCATGGATATGGGGTTTGTACAAACTACGGTTTTTAGAAGAAGTGGTGGCAAAATGTTGGCTCAACTGATGCAATATGGCTAAATGTCGGTATGTTGGTTTTCACTTGCCACAAGCCATTGGTTTAAAGAAGCGTGGAAGCGAAATAGGCATAAGGTGATGGCAAGGTTTTGGCAAGTTGTCTTGCTTTGTGCAAGGAGCGGGTTTCAAGATAGGTGTGTCATTTAGGCGTCTTCTATGAGGGGTTTTGTTCTTGCACAAGGATTGGAACATGAAATGATTGCAAATTGGTCTTCAAGGTGGCCTGTCTCACACCTTCCTGCCATACAATGCTCCATTTCAAGGTGAAAATGAGACAGCGTCCAATGAATTGTCCACACATGATGTGTGAAGTCTACATGACCCATGCAAATTGTTCTTTGGCAAGCCGGCTTTTCTTTGTTTTGTGTGTGATGTACTAGACTTGGGAGGCTTAACGTGCCAATGCATAGGTGTGGCTTCTCGGTGCGTTGAAGGGTTTTGGACGCATATGCGAGCGAGGGGGAGGAGGGGGGGGACGGGGGGGTGTCCACCACCACCGCCCACCCCCCCCCCCAAGCGAAGCCGCATCCCAACCCCCCCCAACCCGCCCCCAAGAAACGAAAGTTTTCTTTCGAGTCGTCCGACGAGAGTGACGACGGGGCGATCCCCCGGCCCAAAAGGCCCAGACCCCCCCCCCCCCCACCACCACCACCGCACGGCCTACGAAGGCCGTACCCGCCCCCAAACCCACCAACCCCCCCAAGACCGCCACCGCACCCCCCCCGCCCCACCAAGACCGCCACCCCCAAGGGTGCCGAGAAGAAGGACGACCGTACCGAGGATCCGATCGTTGGGACGGTCGTCCACGTACCCTACCCCACCGGGGTAGAGAGGGGCACCGTCCGTGGTATCCACAGGCGGAAGTACGGTGCCGTCTGGGTGGAATACCCGGGCGGCACCACCCTCTACGAGGTGGCCGGGCCCCTCCTCTTCCCCACCCTCGAGGAGGCCGAGCGGCACCGGGAAGAGGCCCGGGGGGCGGGCAAGAAGAAGGCCGAACCCCCCACCCCCACAAACGAAGCGTCTAACCCCCCGAACGCAAACCCTACCACCGAACCCACTAACCCAACTCACCCCACTAACCCCACTAACCCCCCATCAGGACCCGCGAAGATGTGGGACCCCACTACGGGGTCCCATGAGGTATGAGGGCCCGGATAGGGACCCAATGGGCCACAATGGCCATGGACAACATACATAAACACACCCATAATGCATTACATATTGCGTTGTGCCATTGTTAGGAGGCTTGATATTTGGGGAATTGAGTTAATGTTTCTGAGATTAATATTCATGCTGGCGACTCTTTAATTTTTACCTTTTCAAATATTAATCCAAAAATTAAAAACAAAAATCAAAGCCGAGAGCCATTTTAACATTTTGAAACAACCCCATGGGTAGGACCCCCCCACCAACCCCCGGGGGGAAATGACACCCAAGCCCGTAAGGCAACCTATGGGGGTCATAATTTTCACGGCAAACCCCCTAACCCCCCCGAAAATTGAAACTTGAGATTAACGTGTTAAATTTTGGCCAGATATTAAATATATTGCGTTTAATTTGGGCCACTAGGGATTGCTGGTGTTGTATTGTGCCGGGGAAATGATAATTCATGGCCAAGTGTGTAAGTGGATGGCCAAACGTGTGGCGAAAACGTGCCTCACTACCATTTGCATGTCGCAAGTGATTCTCTTGAGCCACTGATGTGATGAAGCTCATTCCAAGCATGGCATGTTGCAAGTGTATTTTGTCTTAGTCATTTTGGAGTGTGATGTCAAGAATGAATTACAATCATGTTTCAACTATGTGCATGTGGCAAGTGTTCTTTACCTTAGCCACTATGTAGTGTGATCTCAAGGGTTTATTGTGACACACTAGGTATGAGAGTGACGTGCATGCATGTTGATTGTGGAGGCATGCCTCGAGTTGTATTTTGCCTCAGAAAGGATGCATCGTGGCCGCTGGTGCAAAGATTTGGCCAAGCGTGTAGGCATAATTTACCTCAGTACCATTTTCACGTGGCAAGTTGTGTGATATTAAGAATTTGTTGCAAGCATTGCATGCGGCAACTGTGCTTTATGTTAGCCAATGTGGAGTGTGTTGTCAAGAATTGATTGCAAGCATGGTTCAACTCTTTGCATGTGTAGATGCGGTTGCGTTGCCAATTTTTTGGTGTGGCCCTGGTCGTACACCAATTACCAAGTCATGCCCACTATTTTGTTTGCCCAAAATGCTTGCCATGATGCAGCCCATCTTTTGGGACAGAAGTGGATTGACCAAGACCTTCGGGAAACGAGGGTCAAGGTCATCATTCGTTGATGATGTGCAACTTGCAAATAGATGTACGTTTTTTTTCGTAGAAGAAGTTTCGTGCACGGAAGCCTAAACGTTCAAAGCCTTCTGAGGTGCAACCAGTGGATGACACACCAAAAGCAACGGATTGTCGTCCATGTGTCACAAGGCTAGTTCATCATGCGGCACGAATTGCATGCAATTGCATGTGAGTAGTTGTGGACAATGTGGTGCAGACCAATGAATCTTTTCTTTCAATATGTGTAAGGCGATGGCAATGTCATGTTGTACCACCACCTTTGCCTATACGTACAAGAAGGTCAATGTATAAGGAATAGTCCATTCATCGGTAGGATGCTTGTTGTTGATCCTCCGCGTATCTTCTTATTGAAACCAAACCAGCTTGCAAACACTTTGGCATTGCGACCTACCAACTACGCTTTCTACCTTCTACAAACTCGTGGCTTTGTCACGAGTGAGAGCCAACATGCCCACATTTAGCCATATTGCACCAATCAAGCCAAGTTGCCAATTTCTCTCACCTCTTTTTCTATGAAGTCCAACTTGTACAAACCCCTAATTCGTGCTTGCTGAGTCCATCTCCATTGGAGGCGTATTGAAATCAAACCAATTTGCAGACACCATGCCATCACCTTGTACCCATTTCAGTTCCAAACTTCTGCAAACTCCTGGGTTGGAGGCAAGTGAAAGGCGGCCATGCCAACATTTGGCCACATGGCAACAATCAATGCATTATGCCAATTTTTTGCCGCCTCGCGTTTTACCAAGTCCTAGCTAGTCTTGTGGCAAGTGAAGGCCAACATGCCGACATGTAGCCATATTGCATCAATCACGCGAATTGGCCAACGGCTTGCCACCCCTTCTTCTATGATGTCCAACGTGTACATATGCAATTGCATGCTTCTTGCAACCAAATGAGTTGCACGCTTATTGAAATCAAGCCAGCATTCTTCGCCTTGCAATCGGGTTGCACGAATTTCACTTCCTACCTTCTCCAAAATCATGGCTCTGTGGCAAGCCAAAGGCAATCGTGTCATCATTTAGCCATATTGCAACCTTCAAAGCCATTGTCCCCAATTCATGTCACCTCTTCTTCTCTAAAGCCCAAGCCAATTTCTCCAACACACCATTCTCCGTGGCAATCGAAAGCCCACGTACCAACATTTTAGCCATATTGAATCAATCAAGCCAATCGACCAATCCCTTGGCAACCCTTCCCTTACCAAGCCCAATTCGTACAAACCCCAATTGCATGCTTCCGGAGACCACCTCATTTGCAAGCTTATTGCAATCAAGCAAGCTTGCCAACACCTTGTCATCACCTTGTACCCATTTCACTTCGTATTTTCTCCCAACTAATGGCTCCGTGGCAGGCGCAAGCCAAAGTGCCAACATTTATCCATAATGCATCCATCAAGCCCATCTTCCATTTTTTGTTGCCACCCCTTCTGCTAGGAAGCCCAACTTCTATGAAACCCAATTCCATGTTTCTTGAAACCATCTCACCAACATGCGTATGGAAAGCAAGCTAGCTTGCAAACACCTTGCCATCTCTTTGTAATGGTGTTAGTTCCTATTTTTTCCACACTCAAGCCTTTGTGGCAAATGAAAGCCAACATGCCAACTATTCAGCCAATAGTGCATCCATGAAGCCCATCTACCAAATTCTTGTCCACTCTTCTCCTACCAAGCCCAATTGGTACAAAACCCAATCCCATGCTTCTTGCAACCAACTCGCTTGCCCGACTGTTGAAATCTAGGTAGCCCGCAAACCGCTTGCCGTCACCTTGTACCCCTTTCACTTCCCACCTGCCACAAACCAATGGCCTTGTGCCAAGTGAAAGCCAATCATGCCATCATTGTAGCCATATTGTACAAGTTAAGCCCATCTACCCAAATTTTGTCCAACCATCTTTTGCAAACCTCAACTTGTACAGACCCCAATTCCATGCTTCTTGAAAACAACGCACTTGCATGGGTATTGAAAACAAGCCACCTCGCAAATAGCTTGCCAGCACGTTGTACCGATTTCGGTTCTTTTTTTCTCCAAACTCATTGTTTTGTGGCAATTGAAAGCCAACATGCCATCATGTGGCCATGTTGCATGAGTCAAGCCAATGTACCAAAAATTTACCCACCCTACTTCTACGAATGCCAACTTGTGCAAAGTCCGATTCCATGCTTCTGGACACCTCGTCACTTGCTAGCTTAATGTCATCAAGCAAGCTTGCAAACACCTTGCCATAACCTTGTACCCATTTCATGTTTCGCATTTTCTGGCAACTCATAGTTTTATGGCAAGCAAAAGCCAACGTGCCAACATTGGTACATATACCATTTGTCAGGCCAATGTGACTTTTTTTTTGCCACCCCAACGAGCTCAACGGCAGGCTTGTTTAAATCAAGCTTGCTTGCAACCAGCTTGCCATCAGCTTGTTCTCGTTTTGGTTCCTATTTTCTCCACATTTTTGCCTTTGTCGCAAGTGAAAGACAACATGCCAAGATTTAGCCATGTTGCATCAATGCAACCCGCCTCCCAACTTCTTGCCCACCCTTCTCGTACGAAGGCCAACTCGTAGGAACCCCAATTCCATGCTTCTTGAAACCCACACACTTGAACGCTTATTGAAATCACGCCACCTTGCAAAACCCTTGCCATCACCTTGTACCAATTTCACTTCCTACCTTCCCCAATGACATGGCTTTGTGGCAAGTCAAAGCCAACATGCCATTACCTAGCCATATTGCATCCAATATGCCCATGTGCCAAATGCTTATCAGCCCTTTTCCTACCAAATTCAACTTGTACAAATCCCAATTCTACTTTCTTAAAACCGACTCACCTGCGCTTACCTACTTATTGAAACCAAACCAGCTTGCAAACACCTTGGCATTGCGACCTACCAACTGCGCTTTCTACCTTCTACAAACTCGTGGCTTTGTCACGAGTGAGAGCCAACATGCCAACATTTAGCCATATTGCACCAATCAAGCCAAGTTGCCAATTTCTCTCACCTCTTCTTCTATGGGGTCCAACTTGTACAATCCCCTAATCAATGCTTGGTGAGTCCATCTCCATTGGAGGCGTATTGAAATGAAACCAATTTGTAGCCACCATGCACTCTGCAAACTACTGGGTTGGTGGCAAGTGAAAGGCGACCATGCCATGATTTGGTCATATTGCAACAATCAATGCTTTTTGCCAACTTTTTGCCGCCTCGCGTTTTACCAAGTCCTAGCTAGTCTTGTGGCAAGTGAAGGCCAACATGCGGACATGTAGCCATATTGCATCAATCACGCGAATTGGCCAACGGCTTGCCACCCTTTCTTCTATGATGTCCAACCTGTACAAATCCAATTGCATGCTCCTGGCAACCAAATGAGTTGCACGCCTGTTGAAATCAAGCCAGCATTCTTCACCTTGCAATCGGGTTGCACGAATTTCACTTCCTACCTTCTCCAAAATCATGGCTCTGTGGCAAGCCAAAGGCAATCGTGTCATCATTTAGCCATATTGCAACCTTCAAAGCCATTGTCCCCAATTAATGTCACCTCTTCTTCTCCAAAGCCCAAGCCAATCTCTCCAACACACCATTCTCCGTGGCAATCGAAAGCCCACGTACCAACATTTTAGCCATATTGAATCAATCAAGCCAATCGACCAATCTTTTGGCAACCCCTCCTTTACCAAGCCCAATTTGTACAAACCCCAATTGCATGCTTCCGGAGACCAGGTCGTTTGCAAGCTTATTGCAATCAAGCAAGCTTGCCAACACCTTGTCATCACCTTGTACCCATTTCACTTCGTATTTTCTCATAACTAATGGCTCCGTGGCAGGCGCAAACCAAAGTGCCAACATTTTTTCATAATGCATCCATCAAGCCAATCTGCCATTTTTTGTTGCCACCCCTTCTGCTAGGAAGCCCAACTTCTATGAAACCCGATTCCATGTTTCTTGAAACCATCTCACCAACATGCGTATTGAAAGCAAGCTAGCTTGCAAACACCTTGCCATCTCTTTGTACTGGTGTTGGTTCCTATTTTTTCCACACTCAAGGCTTTGTGGCAAATGAAAGCCAACATGCCAACGTTCAGCCAATAGTGCATCCATGAAGCCCATCTACCAAATTCTTGTCCACTCTTCTCCTACCAAGCCCAATTGGTACAAAACCCAATCCCATGCTTCTTGTAACCAACTCGCTTGCCCGACTATTGAGATCCAGCTAGCCCGCAAACCCCTTGGCATCACCTTGTACCCCTTTCACTTCCCACTTGCCGCAAACCCATGTCCTTGTGCCAAGTGAAAGCCAATCATGCCATCATTGTAGCCGTATTGTACAAGTTAAGCCCATCTATCAGAATTTTGCCCAACCATCTTCTACAAGCCTCAACCTGTACAGACCCGGATTCCATGCTTCTTGAAACCAACGCACTGGCATGCTTATTGAAAACAAGCCACCTCGCAAATAGCTTGCCATCACCTTGTACCGATTTCACTTTTTTCTTTCTCAACACTCATAATTCTGTGGCAATTGAAAGCCAACATGCCATCATGTGGCCATGTTGCATGAGCCAAGCCAATGTACCAAAAATTTGCCCACCCTTCTTCTACCAATGCCATCTTGTGCAAAGTACGATTCCATGCTTCTGGCCACCTCGCAATTTCTCTCACCTCTTCTTCTATGAAGTTCAACTTGTACAAACCCCTAATCAATGCTTGCTGAGTCAATCTCCATTGGAGGCGTATTGAAATCAAACCAATTTGTCGACACCATGCCATCAGCTTTTACCTATTTTACTTCCAAACTTCTCCAATCTCATGGGTTGGTGACAAGTGAAAGGGTAACATGCCACTGTTTGGCCATATGGCAACAATTAATGCATTTTGCCAATTTTTTCCCGCCTCGCGTTTTACCAAGCCCTGGCTAGTCTCCAAAACACATGGTGTTGTGGCAAGTGAAGGCCAACATGCCTACATGTAGCCATATTGCATCAATCACGTGAATGTGCCAACGGCCCGCCAGCCCTTCTTCTATGAAGTCCAACGTGTACATATGCAATTGCATGCTTCTTGCAACCAAATCAGTTGCACGACTATTGAAATCAAGCCAGCTTTCATCACCTTGCAATCGGGTTGCACGAATTTCACTTCGTACCTCCTCCAAACTCATGGCTTTGTGGCAAGCCAAAGGCAATCGTGTCATCATTGAGCCATATTGCAACCTTCAAAGCCATCGTCCCCAATTTTTGTCACCTCTTCTTCTCTAAAGCCCAAGCCAATCTCTCAAACACACAATTCTGCGTGGCAAACCAAAGCCCACATGCCAACATCTCTTGCACACACCTTGCCATCTCCTTGTACTCGTTTTGGTTCCTATTTTTTCCACACTCAAGCCTTTGTGGCAAGTGAAAGCCAACATGCCAACATTTAGCCATACTGTATCCATGAAGCCCATCTACAAAAATCTTGTCCACTCTTCTCCTACCAAGCCCAATTGGTACAAACCCCAATCCCATGCTTCTTGTATCCAAATCATTTGCCCCCTTATTGAAATCCAGCCAGCCCGCAAACCCCTTGCCGTCACCTTGTACCCCTTTCACTTCCCACTTGCCGCAAACCCATGGCCTTGTGCCAAGTGAAAGCCAATCATGCCATCATTGTAGCCGTATTGTACAAGTTAAGCCCATCTACCCAAATTTTGCCGAACCATCTTCTGCAAACCTCAACTTGTACAAGCCCCAATTCCATGCTTCTTGAAACCAACGCACTTGCATGGTTATTGAAATCAAGGCACCTCGCAAACAGCTTGCCATCACCTTGCACCGATTTCACTTTTTTCTTTCTCAAAACTCATAGGTCTGCGGCAATTGAAAGCCAACATGCCATCATGTGGCCATGTTGCATGAGTCAAGCCGATGTAGCAAAAATTTGCCTACCCTTCTTCTACCAATGCCAACCTATGCAAAGTCCGATTCCATGCTGCTGGACACCTCGTCACTCGCATTATTGCCATCAAGCAAGCTTGCAAACACCTTGCCATAACCTTGTACCGATTGCGGGTTCACTATTTCCTCGCACCTCATAGCTTTACGGCAAGCGAAAGGCAACGTGCCAACATTTGTGCATATGGCATCCGTCAAGCCAATGTGCAATTTGCCATAACCTTGCCATAACCTTGTACCCATTTCACGGTTAGCATTTTCTGGCAACTCATGGTTTTATGGCAAGCAAAAGCCAACGTGCCAACATTGGTACATATACCATTTGTCAGGCCAATGTGCCTTTTTTTTTGCCACCCCAACGAGCTCAACGGCAGGCTTGTTGAAATCAAGCTCGCTTGCAACCACGTTGCCATCAGCTTGTTCTCGTTTTGGTTCCTATTTTCTCCACATGCCTTTGTCGCAAGTGAAATGCAAAATGCCAACATTTAGCCATGTTGCATCAATCAAACGTGTCTTCCAACTTCTTGCCCACCCTTCTCGTACGAAGGCCAACTTGTAGAAACCCCAATTCCATGCTTCTTGAAACCCACACACTTAAACGCTTATTGAAATCATTCCACCTTGCAAACCCCTTGCCATCACCTTGTACCAACATGCCGATACCTCGCCATATTGCATCCATCGTACCCATGTGCCAAATGCTTACCACCCCTTTTTCTACAAAATCTAACTTGTACAAATCCCAATTCTACCTTCTTAAAACGGACTCACCTGTACGCTTATCTGCTTATTCAAACCGAAACAGCTTCTAAACACCTTGGCATTGCGACCTACCAACTGCGCTTTCTACCTTCTCCAAACTCGTGGCTTTGTGACGAGTGAGAGCCAACATGCCAACATTTAGCCACATTGCACCCATCAAGCCAATTTGCCAATTTCTCTCACCTCTTCTTCTATGAAGTCCAACTTGTACCAACCCCTAATGAATGCTTGCTGAGTCCATCTCCATTGGAGGCGTATTGAAATCAAGGCAGTCTGTAAACACCATACCATCACCTTGTACCCATTTCACTTCCAAACTTCTCCAAACTCATGGGTTGGTGGCAAGTGAAAGGCGACCATGCCAACATATGGGCGTATTGCAACAATCAAGGCATTTAGCCAACTTTTTGCCGCCTCGCGTTTTACCAAGTCCCATGTAGTCTCCAAAACACATGATTTTGTGGCAAGTGAAGGCCAACATGCCAACATGTAGCCATATTGCATCAATCAAGCGAATTGGCCAACCGCTTGCCACCCTTTCTTCTATGAAGTGCAACCTATACAAGCTGAATTCTATGCTTCTTGCAACCAAGTTAGTTGCACGCCTATTGAAATCAAGCCAGTGCTCTTCACCTTGCAATCGGGTTGCACGAATTTCACTTCCTACCTTCTCCAATTTTCTGTCTCTGTGGCAAGCCAAAGGCAATCGTGTCATCATTTAGCCATATTGCAACCTTCAAAGCCATCGTCCCCAATTTTTGTCACCTATTCTTCTCTAAAGCCCAAGCCAATTTCTCCAACACACCATTCCCCGTGGCAATCGAAAGCCCACATGCCAACGTTTTAGCCATATTGAATCAATCAAGCCAATCGACCAATCCCTTGGCAACCCTTCGTTTCCGAAGCCCAACTTGTACAAACCCCAATTCCATGCTTCCGGAGACCACCTCATTTGCAAGCTTATTGCAATCAAGCAAGCTTGTCAACACCTTGTCATCACCCTCTACCCATTTCACTTCGCATTTTCTCCCAACTAATGGCTCCGTGGCAAGCGCAAGCCAACGTGCCATCATTTATCCAAAATGCATCCATCAAGCCAATCTGCCATTTTTTTGGCCACCCCTTATGCTAGGAAGCCCAACTTCTATGAACCTCAATTTCATGTTTCTTGAAACCAACTCAGCGGCATGCGTATGGAAAGCAAGCTGCCTTGGAAACACCTTGCCATTCGCTTCTACTCCTTTTGGTTCCTACCTTCTCCACACTCAAGCCTTTGTGGCAAGTGAAAGCCAACATGCCAACATTTAGCCAAAGTGCAACATGCATGCATCCATCACGCGAATCCGCTTACGTATTGAAACCAAATCAGCTTGCAAACGCCTTGGCATCGCGTCCTACCAACCGCACTTCCCACCTTCTACCAACTCAAGGCTTTGTGACAAGCGAGAGCCAACATGCCCACATTTAGCCATATTACACCAATCAAGCCAATTTGCGAAATTTTTTCACCGCTACTGCTATGAAGCCCAAATTGTACCAACCCCTAATCAATGCTTGCTGAGTCAATCTCCATTGGAGGCGTATTGCAATCAAGCCGATTTGTAAACACCATGCCATCACCTTGTACCCATTTCAATTCCAAACTTCTCCAAACTCATGGGTTGGTGGCAAGTGAAAGGCGACCATGCCAACATTTGGCCATACTGCACTAATCAAGGCATTTAGCCAACTTTTTGCCGCCTCGCGTTTTACCAAGTCCCATGTAGTCTCCAAAACACATGGTGTTGTGGCAAGTGAAGGCCAACATGGCAACATGTAGCCATATTGCATCCATCACGCGAATTTGCTAACGGCTTGCCACCCTTTCTTCAATTAAGTCCATCTTGCACAAACCCAATTCCATGTTTTTGGCAACCAAATCAGTTTCACGCTTATTGAAATCAAGCCAGTGCTCTTCACCTTGCAATCGGGTTGCACGAATTCCACTTCCTTCCTTCTCCGAACTCATGGCCCTGTGGCAGGCCAAAGGCAATCGTGTCATCATTTAGCCATATTGCAACCTTCAAAGCCATTGTCCCCAATTTTTGTCACCTCTTCTTCTCTAAAGCCTCAGCCAAATTCTCCAACACACCAATCGACACAAACAATTGAAAGCCCACATTTCAACATTTTAGCCATATCGAATCAATCAAGCCGATGCTAATTTTTTGGCAACCCTTCTTTTACGAAGCCTAGCCTGTACAATCCTCAATTCCTTGCTTCCGGTGACCACCTCATTTGCAAGCTTATTGCAATCCAGCAAGCTTGCTAACACCTTGTCATCACCTTGTACCCCTTTCACTTCGTGTATTCTCCCAACTCATGGCTCCGTGGTAAGCGCAAGCCAACGTGCCAGCATTTATCCATAATGAATCCATCAAGTCAATTTGCCATTTCTTTGCCCCCATTTTTTTTGCAAAGGCCACCTTGTACAAACCGCACTTCCGTCTTTCTTGAAACTAGCTCACTGGCACGCGTATCGGAAACAAGCTAGCTTGCAAACACCTTGCACACAACTTCGCTTCCCACTTTCTCAAAACTCATGGCTGTGGCAAGTGAAAGGCAACATGCCAACATTCAGCCATGTCGCATCAATCAAGCCACATTGCCAAAGTTAAAGACGTTGCCAACTCTTCTTCTACAAAGCCCAACTTGTACAAATCCCTATTCCATGCTTCTTGAGATCAAGTGACTTGCACACTTTCTAAAACCAATCTCATTTTCAAACACCTCACCTTGTACCCATTTCACTTCCTACTTTATGCAAGCTCATGGGTTTGTGGCTAGTGAAAGCCAATCATGGCATCATTCCAGCCATGTTGCATCAATGAAGCCCATCTACCATCTTGTTGCCCAGCCTTCTCCTACCAAGCCCAACTTGTACAAACACCGAATTTGTGCCTCTTGAAACCAACGCACTTGCACGCTTATTGAAATCAAGCCAACTTGCAAACACCTTCCCATCACTCTGTCCCAATTTTACTTCCTACCTTCTCCAAAGTCATATGTCCGTGGCAAGTGAAAGCCAACCTGCCATCATTCAGCCATATTGCGTACATCGAGCCAATCTGCCCCCCCCAAAAAAGCCACGGCACTTCTTCTTCTACAAAGCTCTTATTTTAGAAACCCAAATTCCATGCTTCCCGAAACCAACGCACTTGCACGCATTTTGTAATCAAGCCGGCTTGCAAACATCTTGCCATCACCTTGTACCCATTTCACTTCTTACTTTCTCCAAACTCATGGCTTTTGGCAATTGAAAGCCAACATGCCATCATTTCGCCTTATGGCGTCCGCCCACCCAATTCTGCAATTAATGTGCCAATATCTTTCCACCGCTTCTTCTATGAAATCAAATGTCTACGAACCCCATTTCCATGCTTGTTGATACCAACTCACTTGCATGCTACTTGACATCAGGCCAATTTGGCAGCACCTTGCCATCAACTTGTACGAAGTTGCCTACATGGTGTTGTGGCAAGTGAACGCCAACATGCCAATATTTAGCGGTATTGCATCAATTGATGGAAGTTGCCACCATCTTGCCATCCCTTCTTCTCTGAAGCTCAACTTGCACGAACTCCTATCCCATGCTTCCTGTAACCAAATTGGTTGCACGTTCATTGAAGTCAAGGCAACTTGCAAACACCTTGCCATCACCCTGTACCAAGTTCGCTTCCTAACTACTCCAAACTCATGGCAACATGTAGCCATGCTACATCAAACCAACCAATCTACCAACTCCCGGATTCCATACTTCTTGCGACCAACTCACATGCATGCTTTTTGAAATCAAGGCAACTTGCAAACACCTTGCAACCACCTTGTACCCATTTCACTTCCCATTTTCTCCACAATCACGGGTTTGTGGCAAGTTAAAGCCAACATGCCATCATTTAGCCATATTGCATCCATTGAGCCAATTTCCCAACATCTTGAAGTTGGTCTCAACAAGCATGGAATCGGAGATTGTAGAAGTTGGGCTTGGCAGAAGCAGAGTGGACAAAAGTTTGGTCGATCGGCGCAATTCATGCCATATGGCTACATGTGGGCATGTTGGCTTTCACTTGCCATAAAGCCATGAGGTAACAGAAGGGATGGTAACATGATGGCAATTTGGATTGATTGATGCAATATGGCTAAAGGTTGGCATGTTGGCCTTCACTTGCCACAAAGCCATGGTTATGGGAAGGTTAAGAAGGGAAATTGGTACATGTTCATGACAAGGTGTTTGCAGTGTGGCTTGACATTAAAATGTGCAAGTGAGTTGTGCCTCAAGAAGCATGGAATTGGAGTTCGTTGAAGTTCGGCTTCGTAGAAGACTAGTCGACGCACCAGCGCGGTGTGGCGGGAGAAGGAGGGATGAGGGGAGTGGGCAAGCGCCTCGGCCCACAAGGTAAGGCGGGGGAGGCGTCGCCCGCCATTGCGAAGAGGACTAGGCAGGGAAGGGGGGAAAAGAGCCCCGCGTGGCAGCAACGGGGGCTGGGCAAGTAGAGATGGCCCCGCCCTACAGCAAGCAGGCGACCACATGCCACCACCACCCCCGCGACAAACGGCAAGGAGGGGAAGGGGCAAGGGAGGGAGCAGTGGCTCCGGGCTAAGGGAGGGTACAGCAACAAGAAACATGGGGACAAGGTGTAGTTAAGTCGCCCTGTATACTGCCGTGAGGACGGCTGGTGGCCCGCAACCTCTTCTCCCCGTGGCATCACCAATGGGGGTGGGGGCAGCAGCAAACGGAGCACAGCAAGGTGTAGATAGATGCCCCACGGCGCGCAGCCTAGCCCCGATGCGAGGGTCATGGAAGAGCCAGCAGAGCGAACACCCGAGCCCTTGGTGAGGGTCCTTCCTTGGTAGAGTGTGTATAAAGGGGGAGGCATAGGAACGGTGGCACGGTAGCGTGGCCCTATCCCGCCTCTACGCTGACCCCTGTATGCACAACGTGCAGGACCCTAATCGGGTGTTTTGTTTCAAGAAGCAATGGCATTATGGTTTGTACAAGTTGGGCTTCGTAAAAGAAAGGGTGGCTAGAAGATTGGTAAGTTGGCTCAATCAATGCAATATGGTGAAATGTTGGCATGATGACTTTCACTTACCACAATATCATGAGTTTCAAGAAGTGTGGAATTGAAATGAGTACAAGTTGAAGGCAAGGTGTTTGCAAGTTGCCTTGGTTTCATTCACCACGGAAGTGACCTGATTTCAAGAAGCATGGTGTTGGTTTTGTACAAGTTGATCTTTTTAGAAGGAAGACTGCAAAAAACGGGGCACATTGGCTCGATTGATGCAATATGGCAAAATGTTGGCATGTTGGCTTTCACTTGCCACAAAGCTATGATTTTGCAGAAATTGGGAAATAAAATTAGTATAAGGTGATGGCAAGGTTTTGCAAGTTAGCTTGATTTCAATAAATGTGCAAGTGAGTGTGTTTCAAGAAGCATGCAATTGGGGTTTGTACAAATTGCGCTTCGTAGAAGCAGGGGTGGTAGAAGATTGGTAGGTTGGCTCAAGTGATGTGATATGGCTAAATGTTCGCATGGTGGCTTTCACTTTCCACCAAGCCATGAGTTTGAAGAATGCAGGAAGTGAAATTGGGATAAGGTGATGGGAAGGTGTTGGCAAGTTGGCTTGACTTCAATAAGCGTGCAACTGAGCTGGTTTCAAGAAACATGGTATTGGATTTGTACAAGTTGAGCTTTGTAGAAGAAAGAGTGCTACCAATTGGGCAGATTGCCTCGATTGATGCAATATGGCTACATGTTGGCATGTTAGCTTTCACTTGCCACAAAGCCATGAGTTTGCGGAAGTTAGGCAGGGAATTTTGTACAAGGTGATGGCAAAGTGTTGGCAAGTTGGCTTGGTTTCAATGAGAATGCAAGTGAGTGGGTTTGAAATAGGATGTAGTCGGGTTTATACCAGGTGCATATACAAGAAGGTTTGGCAAGAATTTCATCTCTACCCCATCAATTTGGCAGCAACAGGTCATAAATGCCCTTTTTAATTTTTACTTCTTTTGCTGTGACTCGCCAGTATTGGATTGTTTTTGTCTCTGTAACATCCAAGTGCCTTAGCCTTTTGGGATCAAAAATGTGTCAAAACCAGGTTGAGGAAGAGGATTTCAAAAACAGAATAAAAGTGCAATCCAGGGGATAGAAAATGGTGGTTTTGGACCATGCCTGACTGCCACATTTTTTTTTCATTTCATCCCTCTGGGATGCGAAACAGCAGGTTGCCAATGGACAACTTTAGACAGCAGGTTGCCAATGGACAACTTCAGGGCGGAGAGTGCACCCCTGCTCAATATGGGGGCGGTGGTCAAATTTTGCTGTGATGTGCGCCCTCTGCACTGGTGTTGGGGGTTGTCGAGGGTCATTGAGGGTTGTGGTATGGTTTTGGTCTGAAGTATGTACCGCAAGCCCTGTTGCCCTGTTGCCTGTACTCTCTTCTAGGGAGCAGCCAGCAGACAAGAAAATTTTGGACAACGAGAAAGAGTGGGTGTTTGTGGAGGATGATGGTTCAGTGCACAGGTGCCTCCTCCAAGTGGGAGCATTAACGCCACTTCTTTTAAGGGGCTGGCATCCAGTACCCTGGCTTCCTTCAATTGCTTTCAGCAGCCAGCCATCCGACGACCTCATCCCGCTCTTTTTCGTGTTATACGTCTGATCAGACCAGTGTTCTTTGCAGGTTTCTCCAGAGGTAGTGCTATTCAATCTATGTACCACGGGTAGGTTCCAACTGCTGGTACAAGAACAGGCACCGGTACAGGTTGGCACCAACGTTACCATCACCATGTTGACATAAGGTGACTACTCCCAGGGCAGGATGTCTTTTCATGGGTACCTACCCGATACTGCAATTTCTTGCAGTTTCAAGTCCATTCGCAGCATCAACTCTCATGTGTAGTATTGACAAGCAATATTGTTTCCTTGTGCAGTATCATTTCCTGTTGGTGCGTTTCCAACCCTCCTTTGGTCGCAGTGTGAGTTTCCTTGTGCGACACTTCGGACACCTTTGTCAGAAATTGTCTGATCCTATCATTCATTCGTCTGAATGCGTTGTTGCCTGGGAACAGTGGGGGTTTTCCTGGAAGGTGTCAACGATCTTTGTTTGCAGTGCCATTTACTTTGGGTCCTCTGGGTAGCAATGCCACTTCTGCTGAGAGCAGTACAGCAAATTTTGAGTAGCTGTGTCACTTCGGGTGTTCTGTTTTCTTGGCTGCACGCAGAAGGTTTTGCCACTTTTGATAAGGCGCCGCCCAGTGGCCTTGTGGCACTGTGCACATGTTTCTGATTGTGCAATCCCCCACAAGTTGTGTCTGCCTCTTGTCAGCGTTTTGTGATCAACCTGTCGGTGCTACCCATTTTTGAGCAGCAGGCCCTGAAGAGGAATTCGGTGTGTTTTTGCCACAATTTATAAGCGCTCCCTCACTTGTGTACCGTTGTGTGTGATGTGTTTTCCAGGGAAATTTTGCTTGTCTGGATTATTTTTTCTTGTTTATTGCGCCATAGTGGATTGCATAGTCTTTCCTCTGGTTGTGTTTGTGGGAATCGGGCCCAAGGCCCACACAGGACTACCCAAAGGAAGGGCCTATAGTCTTCACCACTGCAGGGCCTCTGTCGCCACTCAGCTGTCCATGCTTACTTTGCCAACCCCAACCCGGTGCCAAGCCCCAGAAGCTGTTGCCTCCCACAGGGGCAGCATAGGTTTCTCTCTGCATCCCCAACCTCCCACTGCCTCTTGGGCCTCCCCTATCCTCCCAATGCGGAGAATTCAGGGCTCACGGGCACCCATGGTTTCCCTAAAGGGGTTGGCGGACATGGGTGAGCTCCAATTAAGGGAGGGGACCACCCCTACTCACCACCCATTTGTGCCCCCCAATCAATGGAGGGGGCTGCCCCAACCATTTCATCTTAGCTACTCCCCAGTTTGGGGAGAGGGCCACCCTTACCACCACCAAGTCTGCCTCCAAGTGGAGGGGGCGCCCTTGCACACGTCTCCCCTGTGCCCCTCCGGTCTGGGGAGGGAGCCGTCCCCACAATCACACTTGAATCGGCTCCTTACCCCATTGCAGCCAATACCACCCCACCACAGCTAGACGAGCTTATGGTGGTGGCCAGCAGGGTTAGGGAGACCCATGAATCCCCTTCCTTACTAACCCATCCGCTTGCCTCCACAGACCATTCTTATCCCCACATCATAGGGGCCTCGGGTTGCTGTGGCACCAAGATGGGCTCCACATGGGCAGGAAGGTTGTCCCTCCTGGTGAGCAAAGGGGCCACCCCTACTGCCAAAATTGACCTTGGCTGCAATACCAATAGGCGGCAATATCAAGCTGCCCCGTCGTAAAAAGGGGCGGCATGGGGGGCTATCACCACGAGAAGTGTAACACAAGCCCTTGTACCAATAAGCGGCTATCCGGGTGCCTTCCCAATGGGAAGGAGGCTGGCTATTGAGATAGCCTTGGCCAACCCCTAGCCAAGAAAAGGGGTGCCCTCTTGGCTGCCCCGCCCTCTAAGCCGTTCGGAGCCCAAGTGAGGAACACATTTTGCCATTGCAACCGGCCCTCTTGTAGCCATCCATTCAATTGGGCTGCTGCTCTCCAAGCATAGTCCTTGAAAAGGGAGCAAGGTACGGAGGGGAGGGGTGAACAGGTGGGGGGGGGGAGCTTGGGCAGCCAAAGTACCCTACCGCTCCCATATGCCCTAGGCTACCCTCACAGGCTATGCCCCGAGAGGCACTGCAAACTATAAGTCACTCAATTAGGTCCACTTTGGGAAGATGTGTTGCCCTTATTTGACACGCAATATTGTAGAGGGGTTGAAAAAGTGCACGCGTAGACACGGTATGGTGGCTGGCATTTTTCGGTGATTTTTGGCGAAACCCTAACTGTTGTGGCGCCATGGAAGTTGTACTCCAAAGCGGATGAATTAGAAATGGACAACGTGTCCCGTGTTTTACACTCTTAGACATATTGGCCCTCATTTCGCACACAAGCTATCATTGATATTAGTGTTGGTCTACATAACCATATGCCGATGCATTTCGATGGTTTTCAAGGCAACACGGACCGTTATGGCGGGTAGTACAACATGGGAGGTAGGAAGGTGTTCTAGGATGTTGTGGCGTGTATGATGCACTAATAAATTGTGAGTGGTACTTGTATGACACAACCGTAGCAATGTCAAAGTACGATATATACTGCAAACCAGCCCCACGGTTAACTAATGGTTTCATACCTTGTTGCCCCATGGATGCATGACATGCCTATCACTCACTTCCACTGTTTCAGCGCTACATGGTGTTCCATCTTATCTCCAAATTGACACACGCCATTGCTCTTAGCCAACTTCTTCAGTCAGCCCTTTGGGCGTCGGATCCAACCCGAAAGGGTTGGTCAGAAAGTGTCTTTCTTCACCATGTAGATATGATATGTTGTTTTTTGGATTTTGAACATCACCAATATACATTACAATTTGTAGCTATCCACCCACACGTATCCCGTGCACAACATAAGCAAGAACAGCAAATTTCATAGGCTTGTACATTTTTTTTGCGCGATGCAGAGACAAACCGCCACGTTGTCAAATGCAACCCGTCTAGTACCACAATCTTAGTTGTTGTGCCTTGCTGACCGCTCTCATGTATAGGCTACCCATTTTCAGCGATTTATTTTGGTACACTGATGACATTTCACCCTTTTTTTATGCATTCGCGGCGTGTTGCGCTCTGACGAGCACTCTAAATTAAACTGGTCCAAATTTCACCTTGTCTTGCCTTCTCCGGTTATCAAACTACCATTTTTCATGAGTCCCTATGAATTGGAGAAATATCTGGGAAGCTTGGCAGTGATCATGAGGTAGATGGACATTTATCTTTTGCTTGGGGGCTGTGTTTCGTGCCACTTTCATGTTAGGTGTGCTACCATTTTTCCGTTGTGAATTTATTTCGATCACCTGGTACTATTTTTGTGTTTGTTGCATGTCCCTTGGGTCCCCTGCGTGTGGTTTTTTGATCTGTTGTGCTCTGTGGGGCGCAAGGGCTCACATTTGTGGGCATTTGATGAATGGAGAAGAATAATGCGCATACAATTAGATGTGTTAAGTTATTTCTGCTGTGCAGAGCACAAAGTGCCTAATGGTTTCTATTTTGAGGAGGTATATGCTCTTGTCGGTCATTTGTTTGTATGAGGTTTGCCTTAAGCAAACCCAAGTTTGGTCCGTGTTGAGTTGAGTTTGTATGCATCTGCTGTGGATGTCCGCACAGTTGTCTTTTATATTTGTGTGAGGATGGGTTCGGCTTTTAGCTTGCCGAGTGGGCAGGTGCCTCGCCATGGCATGCCCGGAGGAGGGATTGTTGGATAGGCGGGAGTCCAAGAGCAGACGATCGGGGAGGCGGAGGCGGCCCGAAGTGCCCCGTCAAAGGGCGGCAGCGATGATCAGCCCTGCGGAGCCAATGACCGGAGCAAAGGGGGGGAGGGGTTTGCGGGGTTGAAACACCAGGGCGCCGGATCCTTGGAGCCTTGGGCGACCCCTCCTGGTGCCCCAAACAAACACAACGGTTAACTTGTGGCCGAACCAGGGGGGTTCGCCCAGGGGGAAGGGGTGAACGTTGTACCCCGGGCGGATCGGCCACGCACCTCGACCCCCCGCCACATTTGGATGCAGAGCCCGCGGGGTTGGGTGCAGGTGCACTCCGAGGATCCGCGCCAGCTGCGCTTTGCGATTGCGGGGCTGTGGGGCTGTGAAGAGGACGATTTTTGGATGACGTGCGAGGGGCACGTTCTTGGGGTCGACATGGAGCTACCCCCAGACGGTGGTCACGTGCAGGTGCGTATGCGCGAGGTAGGGGGTATGCACCCTGGATTTGCTACCCCCAACGAGATCGAGGAGGCCATGCAAGAAGGGGAGGAGGGCAAGGGTACGGCGCGAGATGGCACCCCGTCGGAGTCCAAGGCAAAGAGGAGCGACAAAGGAAAGGGGAAGAAGATGATTTCTTTCCGGGAATATACGCAATCGGGACTACACACCAAATGGAGTCTTGTGGCACCTCGGAGGGACTTCATGAGGTTGAGAATGGAGATCCAGACCGACCTCAACACGTTGGGTGAGAGGCGAGACGAATGGGTGGAGAAGGCTGTCAAGGCACATGGGTTGGAACTGACAACGGTGGAGTTGGTGGAGTACATTGCGTGTTATTGCTTGCTGGAGGACCCGAGGTTCGACGTCACCACGGGAAACTTCGCGAAGGCGGTGGAGGAGGACAACGAGACCTCGTCCAGTGGCATCAATGAGGTCCTCAAGAAGCTGGAGCAGTTGGAGAAGAGATTGGAGGAGGTGAAGCTGGGGAAAGGAGAGACGGTTAGAAAGGTTCTCCCTGTGAGCAACAAGGAACTATCAGCTTTGATGGAGATGGATCATAAGCCGCAGTGGGTATGCCGTTTATTGGTGTTCTTTAAGGCCGTTTTGGACGGAAAGAAGGTGGATCCCCAACTGATGGAGTGCACTTCAGCCTAGAAATCGTCCGACCTCCAAGAAGAGCTGGTTATGTCGCCGGAGAAGGCGAAGATCAGTGACGTTTGGACATCGGGGGCTTGGACAGAGGCCATAACCGCCCCGATGGACGGGTCGGACGGCGGAGGAGGCCGCCCGATTCCGGTGCTAATCACTAATTATGTTGAGAGCCTGTGGGTGCTGCTGGTGTCGGCGATGGGGTGGTACGATGAATCGTACCGTCAGCACGCGGGCAGTGGGCGGGAGAGCGAGGCCCTCAAGGAGGCGGGAGAACCGCCTGAAAATTTTGGTGACACTACGGTCCTTTTGGAGGAAGTCCGTAGGAGGCTGGCCAGCCTGAGGAGCAGATTTTTCGTATGAAAACGGGCGAAGGATCTGGATCCCGAAGAATAATAATCAGCAACGGACCGACATGACGGATCCGCTAGCAACGGATTGCCGCACATGCAAGAGCCATGGGGCGCCGGGCAAGAAGCATTGGTTTTTTGCCTGCCCCTACTACGAATGACGGTGTCCCAATGGGGGGGAAGAACGGGAGGAGGGGGGGCAGTCGGTACGGCGCCGTCGCAAGAAATGGAGGGAGTGGTGGGAGAGCCGGCAGACTGGTCATCATGGTTGGCGGCATGGAAACGACTCAATCGCCAGGACCCCGCAGAATGCTCAGACGCCCTTGTCGCCATGTCGTGGAGCGCCGGCACCAGAAGTAACTACGCCTTTCACATCCGGGCGTTGGGGACGCTTGCCGCCACCCAGCATGGAGTCGACAAATCCAGGACTCGCGGACCGCCGCTTCTTATCGTTTTCTGTTTGCGTGTGCTTTTGCATGTGGACGGGTATGGATTTAGACCAAACATAGTTTGTCCTCTGGTGTGAGTAGCCAATTGCTTGTTATTGGTCTCTACATCCCCAGTGTCCCTCCAGGTTTTTCAGATGCCATGAATGCCTTAGTGCTCGGGGCCTTCGTGCAAGAACGTGGGTACAATTCAGGTTTGGATATTCTGCAACATGCTTGTTCACAGGTGGGTAGTGCTCTCCAGTTAGTCCAGTTTTCCATTGCATAAACGGCATACCAACAACATTACCGGACTGTGGGCGATGTCCAACAGATGGTGGCAACCATTTAAATAGCGAGCCAAGGACAGTAGTGATTTACCCACCTATGTGAGGTGTTATGCAAGTTCCATTGTCTTTCGTATAAGGAATGGAAACCCTGTTCCAAACGAACCTCCACCAAGGCAGATCTTCCAATGTCTTGTGCATCACGACCCCAGCTTTCTTACACCGGTTCTTTTTTGTACAATGCCCCTAGGCTGTCACAACAAGCATCAGATGTTGCTGGCCAGATGTTAGACCAAGTTTCAAGTGATGCTTGGCAATGTAGTTCGAGAACTATTTCACCAAACAGTGGCTAACAACCTCCTCTTGCGTTGATGCATCCTTGAATGATTCAGTTTTTGTGATCTTGCCATTGCTACAAGAAGCTGATGTTTTTCTTGGTTACCCACATTTTATAGCTTTGTTTGGCAAAATAACACATGTTGCCACTTTACTTGTAGGTCCACATGCCACCTTGCTATCCAAGTTGGATAATGCCTTGCAACCCTCGCTCAGTTTGAAACAAGTGAGGTGCCAACTAGATAACAAGAACAGAACATAACACAACATATTGGAAAGTCTCCAAGGGAAAGCCCCTATGTTGCCCCTTCTGTTGACGGGCACGCGGTCTAGCCTTGGAAAGATTTTGAAGGTTGAAGTCAAATTGCAAGGGAAGTTTAACGGGGATCTTCCACTTGTGGTAGACATGAAGAATTTTTATAGCATGGTGAAGTTCCTATATTCGGCTACATACGACGTTTACCCGCTGTGCTACGTACTTTGTTGCTATCTTACGTTGTACAGTGTGTGGCATCGGTACACGTACTGTTGTGAGGCAGTGTATATGCCTCTCTCACGTTTTACTAAGAAACTCAAACAATTTCTAGCAAAATTTTGTAGATTTGAAGGGGCAGTTGATCCTTTTTTTTTAGTTGCACCTGCCGCTGGTGGAATATAAATCCGTTCAATAGTAGGCCGCAACATGATGTTGTTGGCACGATTGAGAAGCGTCCACCAATGTTTCCCCGACATACTGCTTGTGTCCCCCATCTTGCTATTGAATGGGCTTCCAGTCCTCAAGTCGCAGTCATGGGTGTTTCGTCCGATTGCATCAAATTTCCTGCTACCTTGCTAGATCCTTCTGGTAGACCACATGTGCAAGAGTGTTCAGTTAAAACATTTCATAGACTTGTTGATCTTGCTGACGTTAATGCGGAAATGGTGCACGTTCTCAATGACTTTTGTCCACAGTACAACCATTGGCAAGTGGCATAATCAACAACAGAGAGCGACCATTTCTTTTAGGCAACACTTCGTGCCACGGCGATTCCGTGGTAGAGACCTCCCACCCCAAGCCCTGTTCTCAACCCCCCTTAGCCCAACCCGAGGACATGAGTATGAGGGTGATGACTTTGACGTAACCCTGGAGCAAAGGAGTGTGATTGCTATCTCACACTGCGACGACCAAGTGGACAGGGGTTTTGTGTGTAGAGGAGAATCTTCCATTTGTCCTTTAGTGTATGGACTTGGATTGTTGAAATGACCATTGTGCCCAAATCCGCCGAAAACTAAAGTTTATGAACTAAACTTGAGTTGAAATGGGGCAGGGCAGTGGGACGAGGTCACCTTTTGCGCTCCGACCTAGTGTTTGTTTGTTTTGTGTCGTGTTGTTGTGCTTTCCAAGTTTCCTTTTTTTTATTTGTTTATCTTGTGTTTTGGGTTCTGGTGGTGCCGGGGTGTTGCCGGCACAACAGCCGAGTGGTCACGCGACACAGCTTTTTGCACCGTAGCAATGTTCTTGCGATGTTGTCTTGCGTCTTGTGCGTATGGCAGTGAAGGCAGGTACGGAGCAAGTTGAGGTTTGGGTTGACGCAGCAACAACACAGCCCACGAGGGAGAAAAAAATTTTAACCCCCTGTTTTCCTATGGTTCTTGCTTTTTGTTGAGTTTCATTGCACGAACATGGGTGATCATTCAGCACCACCCTCAGCCAGTCGTACTAATGTGGGGTTTGTAAACCTTAGACAGGCCTTGGTGGCTTGTGCAACCCCCTGCACCAGCACCGATCAAGAGGGTTCTGCAACGAAGACCTAGGACATTAGGACTCTTACCAGGGCAACGGTCAAAAACACGCTATAGGAGTTGTGACATGTCCATTTTTTTGTGCAATGTGTGTTGTGAGCTCTCCGTAGCGCTGTTACTACTTCCGTCCGCCGGTGTTCAACCTTTTGGTACCCTCCCCTCGGACTTCATGTTTCGCGCTCGGATCAGGTGTTTCGCGGCGCAGTTCACCAACTACGCAGTTTTCTGCAGGAGCCGGAGCTGAAGCCCGTCGCGGTTCGAGGAGGATCGTGCTGGCATGCGTATACTCAAACCCTAACCCCCCCAGGCATTTTCGGACCACCTTCAAACCGTTTACTGTGAATCGCCCCCCCCCCCCCCCCCCGCACCTACAAACCCTAAGCTGAATCCTTTTTTTTTTTCGCATCATCGGCACAATCGTTCGTTGCCAACACAACAAGCACGGTCAGGACCATCCACGGTCAGGATCTCTCGCCAGAGGAAGCCCCCATATTCTTCTAGGCACGCTCGAACGTCCACTGGTAGAACACGATATCGTTCTCACCAAAATATTTTGCGTGAATTTCCGCCATGGTTTGCATGGTACCGGTAACACGTGTGTCGAACGCATCAATCACAATCAAAATGTCATCCGCGGCACTGGCATTATTGAGTGCACTTGCGTACGCGTGCAATGCACACAGTTTACCAAAAAACCCGGTCCATGGCAGGTGGTAGTGTTGCGTGTCCGCGAGAGAAGAAGTTCGAATGTCCCCCCGGCATGCGTTGCATAGATGAGGATGTGGAGGCGGGGTTTGGTTGTCCTTGTCCGAGAAGACATGCTCTGGGTGCGTCTCTGCTGCTGGGTGTATTTTGTACACAAAAGGCACAAAAAAGGGACCAAGGAAAATGTCACGACGATGCATCCGTGTTTGTTTGTAGGGCCATTATTACTGACTGACAAACGGTGATGAAAGGGTTACGACATTCTCGGTATTACTAGTACGTGCATATGGTCACTCAGCATGTACTCGGAGGTTGCCAGGTTGTGTTGGAAACGTGCACTGGTAAAATCGCCAGGCCAAACGCCGTTGTTGCGTTGCAAACCCAGTAGGGTTGCAACAAATGTTCCACAGTGGCCCTGCATCCCCCCCCTCCTCTGCCGCAGAACACCTGCTGCTGCTGGTGTGTGCGACTCCAGGACAACCTCCAGACACATGGAGACCGGGGGCGCACACCACTGCCAATGTGTGCACAGGGAGTGGGCGGTTGTTGCTTCCCGAAGGGTGTCTTGCAGGCGACACCACAACTGAGGGCCAACATGTACGGCCTTGCGTACAAGGATTGCTTCCCCCTTGCGAGGTCGGCGGCGCCATATGCGAATCCACTTGTTGAAGGGAATCCCTCCGGTCCGCCACCGGCCCCGGCAGCGGCGGCGGCGAAGCACTGTGGTGATGATTTTTGTCCATTCAGTCCGAGGCCGTTGGTGGATGCATGGACGTTTCTCCGTTTAGTTTATTGTGGCCAACACACCCGTTGTTCGGTGATCTGGTGGTGGTCGGTGTGGCATTGGTGTTGTTAGCGAGCGGGAAAACCATTTTGCATATCACCAATCAAAGAAAAAGGGCTATAACACTGTAACAACAACAACAGGGAGGGACGATATATACCTCAAGCGCCCAGCCTCAAATGGTAGAGCAGTCGGATTCGACAAATGTACAAACCGTTGATCCAGCAGTTGACTGGGAAGCATGCACTAAGAGGTTGGCCAACAGAACAGAAAAACTGCAGCGGCAGCTGCGGGTTTTATACGACGACCTCTTGGTCTTGGATCTCACGGAGCACCAAGATGCCACTGATGCCAACAACCCTGCCAGCATTGTCTTGTACATTGCAGACCTAATCGCACAAAACCACGACAAGGACGTGGGCATTCAGCGTGTCTTGGGTACTGTGGTCACAGAATGGGATTCACGCTCGGTGAGACTGCACGATGCTGATGATCAGCCTATCCGGTACGCGGCTGCAGCAAAACCCAGTGCGTCGGGCCCCCACAATTCGGACCCCCCCCGTCCCCCGTTTCGACCTTAGCAAAGTGCAAAAGGAACCGCCAGCAGTTTGCCTTCGAGGTGACAGCTACTTCGTGCTTGCTGCAGGGGGGGATCACACAGCCACAATCGACCATCCCAAGCCCCCGGCCACATACCGGAAGCAACTGCATACACTGAGACAGGAGGGGGGGCCATGGTGACACGACTGACAGACATCCACAAACGACTCGAATCTCTCCTGCGATGAATTCAGCAGCTCGTTCACACTTTTCGTTGTCACCCGTTAGATCTCTTCCTTCTCGTTCATCGAAGTACCGAACCGACGAGAAATAGAAGTAAAAGAGAGCCCCTCCTTTCCTCATTCACCCACACAAAACATGCCACCAATCAAAGAAAAAGGGCTGTAACACTGTAACAACAACAACAGGGAGGGACGATATATACCTCAAGCGCCCAGCCTCAAATGGTAGAGCAGTCGGATTCGACAAATGTACAAACCGTTGATCCAGCAGTTGACTGGGAAGCATGCACTAAGAGGTTGGCCAAAATCACGCACCTGGCTGCATGGATAATCGACTACACAACGGATGCGCGTCGTAACATGGTCAAGCGTAATGATGCCGCGTGGTTGGTAAACCTACATCGACGTACATCGGAGGCGGCGGTGGAGGCGGCACACATGATGGAACTGTTGACAGCAGTACATCCTAACACTAACCAACTGTCGGCTACACCCGACCCATGCTGGAACCCAAGCACATCAAAGTCCCTATCCAAAATTCCCTGCTAGGACCCAAACCGTGAATATGGACATCTTCACAAGATGGATTGTACAAGTGCACGCACACCTCGCAAGTTTGAAGCAACAAACACCAAATCACCATCTCCAGTTTGTAGTTTGTCGCTCGCTCGGTATATGAGTCACATGCACGGCATTTGCATGCATCGGGTAGCAAACAAACGTCAAATTTGTATGTGCACACCTTGTTGCCGTTTGCAGAGCGCTGTAGTAACACGCGCTCTGGTGGCATTTTGTGCACTGTTGTGTTACCCTTGTTGTTGGTTTTCAACAACCATCTTCATCATGGTTGACCGTTTCGATCTTCCAATGGTTGAACGAATTCACATCGACCAGGAAGGAGGCGCCCTCGCGGATGTTGTATGCAGTGGTGGATGTGCTTTGAATGGGCACTCTTTGGGCCTTATGTGAACATATCCGCGGGTTCATGGATTTACCCCAAGTGGGGACTGCGATCTTGGAGTTCCAAAGTGAAGACCGGAAGCAAGATGAAAAACGTACCTTTGTGTCTACGCTGCGACTTGCTCACTAGACTCGTGGAAGACAAAAACCGGTAAATAGCTTTCTTCGTCCATAAGTGTCATGGTGATGATTGTGATTGTGGTGAGCGTGCTGCAGCCCCCCCCCCCCACCTCCTAGGACGCAGCCACAAAACACGGCGCATCTCGTTTGTTGCGCTCTGTAGAGCACATTGTCCTTCATTTTGTTTTTTTTCTCTTTTGAAAGCTTTCAGGTAACCGCAATGTCTGGTTCTAGCAACACATAGGTGACGTGAGGATCACGCGAAAAACCTTGCCAAACTTGTGAAAGAAGGTATACGGGCCATGTGTACCATGGTTGGCATGCATTTCACTAACACGCTGCTACTGCAACGGCGGCACAATGTGATGCGCTCAATGTAGAGTTAGTTTTCTAACATAGGTGTCTGTTGTACCACTATTGGACCAATGCTGGGACTAGATACCGATCCATGTCAAGATGTGGTGGATTTAAGGCTATCTGCAAAATTATGAGTGGCCGGGCTCAACGGACGTTGCTAAAAGTTGAGGGATGATTGGATTTGGGACTATGTTTATCCACATCCCGAGAATGGAATGATGCACGAGACCAGAAGTATGCTCTTCTCCCAAATTGCCTTCTTGGTGCCCATTTTGTTGGACTTGGGCGCTGCACAGCGCAGTATTCGTCATTTTGGGGAGGAAAAATAAACTAGCTGATCAATTTTCGCTTTGAAGAGCGTAAAATGCATCAACTATCATTTCTTCGGGGGCCAAATTAGGACTCGTGCTCGATTTGCACTCTACCGAGCGTCTGCTTAAAAGACCCCGGTATAAACACGTGCTGTTTTTACTATTTACAACGGATCCCAAGGAACGGGTCCGTATGTGCAAGCTAGTAACGAGAAGGAATGCTATGACATGGAACTTTGGAAAGCAGGTCTAATCGCCATCTTCTCAGTATCCACATTGCAGTGTTGTTGACAAATGCAAATTGCGGGCACATGATGAATGGCGACCGTTGTGAAAAGCACACCGAAAGGCAACGTTGATACCAAGGCCGGATAGCAACCGAGACAAGCTAGCAGTTCTAACATTGAAGTAAATTGGCACATCCCTCTCCATTACTGAGACTGCTGCAGCTCGCGATGCTTATGGAGCTATGGGTGAAATGTGGAGCTTCCCGTTGAGTGAGAACAAGGGGGTTTTTGTTAGCTTTGCATATCCAGCATTTATTGCGGCATGCTCTAGTCCCGTACCGCGCTAGTGTCGTCCTCGATTTGGTAATGATTTTAGCCCCCCCCCCCCTTGGGGGGGTAATGTTTGAAATTTGATTTGCAATACCCGCTAATGTGCATGTTCTTTCACATCTTCGTTGAGGTGGAGGACGAGTATATGCGGAACGTGCATACACTACGGAACTACGTCCTTTGAAAAGAGGTCACGATAGTGGCTATGGGGTGCGGCAAGGTACTAGAGTTCTCTCCATCCATCTATCAATTGAGCAGGCTAGGCTGGACAATTGTGATGGTTGGGACCGGATATTATCACCTACCTTAGCACCATTGGACTACCGGCACGCCCACTATGCGGATGGTGGAGAGATCTATATTTTTTGTTTTCCCTCACATGCTTGGCATAAAAGTTTCAATGTTTTTTGGCAGAATAGGATGGATATAAGACGCCCCTCTATTGTGGGTTGTTTTTGCAAGGCTCCGAAGATAGTGCCGAGTGACACCACAACACCAAAGGAGCCGGCATGGTGTGTGGTTGTCACCTTCTTTGTTACCATGCCTACACAAGTGTTCACATGCCTGACAGAATCGTTGTGTGTTCTGGTGGCCTATATATGGAAGGCTTTTGACAATCGTGAAATTCTTGAGTTTCTTAGGTACCATAACAGCTGATATGAATAGTTTTTAGAGTACAGATCGGAATGAATGGGATGAGGCTATTGGCGATGGATGTCTGTGTGCGGTAGCCAAGGGTGAGTGCCCCAGGGAGTTCGGGATTGAATTGGAGGTGGGCGAAGAGGGAGATGGCCCGGACCAGCTTGCAAAACCCCCGTGGCTAGGAACAGGAAGACCTCAAACACCAGTGCTCGTTCAAACAAGCAAGCCCCCACATAAGACAACCCCAAGACACCCATCGATTCTTTTGCCATGGTAGCTTTGGCTAACAAGGCCAACTAGGCCAAACCTGCCCCCAAGAAGCGAAAGGAAGGAGTTCCTTGCACTCCAATTTGTGTGCATTAATTCTTTATGTGTTTGACTTAGTACGCTTTGTTGGGCGCAATCTGCGAATGTCGCAATTTTTTAGCCTTGTTATTTAGCACTTGGGTGCAAGCACTACTATAATGTCACATCGTGTTGTTTTGGGTGGTCTTTGGATGTGCCACCTTTAAAAACTTTGCTTTGCTGCACTAAAGAGGTGGAATGCATTTTCACCAAAAATGTCATGGCCTATATGTGTCTCACAACGTACGCCCAAAAAGTGGCAACCTTGACATGTATCTTTCGCGACATCAATCCACGAGTGTCCACTTCGAGTTATTGGGTTTGCTCTGTACAGGTGTTGAATTCGGAGCCATCATTTTTGGCTACAAAGCATATGGCATACGAAGATAGGTTGTTTCAGAGAGTGCCCAGGTGCCATGGATTGAAGCCATTATAATTGATATCTGCGAAATTTGATATGATTCCATTTTTTGTGTTTTTGCATGATGTTTTGGGGGGTACATAGGGGAAATTTCCACCCCCATTCGGTGCCTTGCGTATTCGGTGCTCATTTCCAACCGTGGGTTTTTTTTTCGGTGGGTCAAGATCTGCATAGATGTTAAAATGGTATTCAGCATGAATGTTTCAATTCATTTGTCTCATGAAGTCCTCAGATATCAAAAACTAATGTGTTGCCAAATTAATATTAACCCGAGGATATTAACTGAAACAGCAATTTGTTCCATGACAGCACAAACACACACAACAACACGTACAATATACTTTGAAACCATGTCTTTGTCTTGTTTACGGCCATCTTGGCGGGATGGGTCCGTTTCCAACCCCTTACCTTTCGTTGGAGCACTTTTGCGGGGTCACGCCCCATTTGTTCATGGGGTGACGGGTTAACGGGGTCGGTGGGGTTCGGTTTGGGTTCAGTCTTGTTCGCGGCGTTAGTCTGCTGGGCTAGGCTCTGGGTTAGAGCAGGTAGCGGGGGCCTTGGCCTTCTTATTCCCTCCCAGCACTTGTTGCCGATGTTTTCGGGCATCCCTCTAGGGGAGCAACGGGGGACGGGGCACACCGTAAAGCGCGATGTTGCTTGGGTATTCAAGCCAAACAACACCATCTGTACCTCCAAGGGTAGGGCATGTGCGCAACGACCCTGACAATTGGGTCATCGGGACCGTCAATGAAGTTTTTTTTGGGGGGGCGGGGGCTTTCCTGGGGGGGCCGGTCTTTGGGGCGGGGCTGGCTTTGGTGTTCTTGGTGGTGCAGGGCAGCTCCCCAGGGCTTCCCTGGCGCGACGGATTACGCCATCGTTGGAGTTGGTATCCGATTCAAAAAGAAAACACTTTCCCTTTGGCTTTTGCCGCCAGGGCCGGGATTTGCTTGTCAGGGGGGGGGGGGGGGGCTGGGGCTTGGCCGGGGTCGTGGTGGTGTACCTCCCCGCCCCACAACCCCGGCGCATCCCCAGCCCCCCCCCCCCTCCTCCCTCCACCACCCGTTCCTCTGCCAGCTTGGCCCACTGTGCTCATACCCCTCGGACGTCCCCCAAACGTCGGTTGCCACATGGCCTACTTCGCATTCTCGCGGCCATGTAGCAGGCCAAATCCTAGTTGTGGTTCATTGTCCAGAGGTGATGGAGGCATCCTAGGGGTTTTTCCAGGGAGCCCTGTAGGTCCCTCCATGTTGTACGGATGGGATGGGTATTGGTCGCATTGATCGTCTCGTCGGCGACATAAACAAGCCACAAACAGCAAAGCAGGGGAAGTTCAGTTATTTTTGACGCCACTTGATTAATATCTACCCCCTAATATGTGAAGTCACTTTTTCATATATGAAGCTCCGGTCGAACAATTAGAAATATACCTGCAAATATTATCGCCGACATTCATACTATGAACCTGCATGTTGTGGGGAACATACCTTGTGCATTGATGTGGTTTCCATCGTCTGTATTGCCGCCACGAGCTGTTTGAGCCATTGGCTGTTTGAAATGTGTGGCGGCTAATGGTGCCTCCACAAGCTTAGCGACCACGGTAGCGGCCCCCGCTGTAGTGTGCATTGCCCTCGTCGTGAATATCTCGGTGGGGCCCTTGGTTTCGGCAACGTGGAGGCTAGTACGCTGCGTCCCGGTGTCACCTTCTTACGACTACCCCGCCTTTGGGTTGTGCACTGGCACTATGCCACAAGTGCATCCATCCCACCCGGGACCACCGTTGCAATGGCACCGGGTAATGGGTAGTCTGAAACCAGGTGTCCGGCGGGCTGCCCATTAGGTTAAGAGCTGGAAGGGACCGACCACCGACACGATTTGGCACTAGTGTCAGGGAGTCGCCTGCCATCGCCCGCGAGATCTAGCCCCCCACAGCCGTTTGAGCCCCACCCCCAGCTGCCCTTCCATTTCCGTGCTTCTTAACAAAGTAGCGCACCGACCGCGTAAAATAGCATACCAAAGTCATATGACTAAGGCTTGCCCCAACGCAAACTGGTTGCTCGAGTAAGTAGGCTTGGTCTAAGACCTGCACTGACAAGGGCACTGCCGCTACCTTAGTGGCATTGCAACTCTTGGGGACGAGGGCCTTTGGCCGCCATTGGGGCAAGGGGTATGGGGGTTGGGCTAAGGGGGCGGGGGCCTGCTTGACTACAATCCCCTGCAATGTCCAATTTTTCTCCACCCCCTCATCCACCACCGACTCTCCCTCTTGCTTCACTCCATCCCCCTGTGATTCTTTTGCCCCCCCCCGTCCTCCGTGCGCCCTGCCCCTCTCTCTCTCCCTCTCCCTCTTCTTTTTCTTCTTCTTTTCCGTCTTCTCCCTGCGCTCTTTATCCGAGGAGTCGTGGGTGGACTCCTGTTGGCCGGGATTGGAGGGAGATAAGGAGCTTGTGGATGTGCTGCGGTTGCAAGCGAGGCTTGAGGAACTTGAGTTAGCCGCTCCTCCACCCTCCGCAGCACAAGAAAACCTCCTCCACCATGTGCAGCACAAGAAAAAATAAAATTTGCAACTTTTAAGTTTTCTGCTCACGTTTGCAGGTTAATATTTCGAACAAGCATATTAATTGATTTATTGAATGTTAATCGGACGAACGTTAGTATTGACCTACAGATGTTAAATCAACCGACACAAATATCAAACCACCCCCCAAAGGGCAAACATTAGACCCTTTGTTGATTGTGGGCTCCCAACATGGATGCCAACATGTCCGACATCGCGTTCACGGCTGTGGCCATGGCACAGGGACAACACAGCTGGACGGCAACGTGCGCAGCGGTAGGGGGAACTTGAGTGACTCACCCTCCCATGCTTGTAATATGACCTTGGCGTCCGGTTGCAATGCCGAGGCACCCAGCATACCCTGTTCCCGAGCGGTGTGGTCATCGCAGGCACCCTTAAGGAGCGCGTTAGAGTCTCAACGACATCCGCGCACACCGGCCAATCCGACCCCCAACCATGTTGCATTGCCCACCGTAGTCGTAACATCCTCCTCCAAATAAAGGAGGAAGTTGGATTCGCAACCGTATTTGAGGACATGACCTAGCCCGGGGCGGTGCATACACAACCGCACACGCTATCTGTTCCCCCACCCATCCCCACACGGGAGAACTTCTTGGACACTTGGAAGGAGATGGCCAAGCCCCTTGAGTTGCGGCGTCCCACATCCATTGCGGATCCACCCACGAGGGGCCGCGCATGGCCACTTCAATCATGAGCACGCTATGTGCAATTGCGGCCTTCACTTGCGGATGCTATGGATTGTACAAGGCCTCTCACATTCCATGTGCCTAGGGATGAGAACGCATATGCTGATGGGAATTGGACCCAACCCTCCGTTCGGCTCATGAAGCATGGTACACTAGGCCGCACACTGCAACCGCACCTTTGTCACACACCCCCACTTTGTACATTAACCCCGTGGGCGATATCGGAGCGCCGAAAAGGCAGCGCACGAAGGGGTGGTCTCCTCCAATGACCAGCTCGCTAGGCACCCTTTGGTTGCCCAATGGAACTTCTTGCAATCGTGAATGGATTGCAAAACCTAAGAGAGCTAGGGAATTAATATACAGAGTAACATGTGCGGGGTAATGGTGCGTTCATTTATATGAACTAAGTTAATATTAACGAAAATCTAAACATTCACATGGAGATGTTCACGGTCGAATCAACGAACAACGAATAGGGCACAAACTTGTCAATTTTCGGCTCGAATCGTGGCTAGTGCGGCCATGTCCTTGTCACCGCAGACGGCCATCCCAATCATCCACAAATACGCGGTCAAACACGGGTACCCAGGGGACGCTGTTCGGTTAGGTGTCGCACGTTACCACTACAAAGAGATGGGCCATGGCCTCGAAAATGGGGGATGCGTAGGGGACTTGCCCCTTGTGGGTGAACGATGTTGGGTCTTCCTATGCATCCTCCATTGTTGCATGGCCATGGGACGGCTCCAAGTGGCCTTCATTGACACCGCGCCACGGACCTCCCCAGGGCGACCACCGAGGCCGTGCAGCGGGTCCTCCACCGTTCCGCACGCGGGTTATTTTGGGGTGCACCGGGCACGCTAGACGGTGACGAGTGGTGGCCGTTGTTCCTCATGCGGGAGGAGCTTGGCGAAGTATTGGCCTATGCCCCATAGGATGGTCAGTGCCAAGCGCTGTTTGCCATGTAGGACCTCCTCCGGCACTTGTAGTCCGACAAGCCACCCACCGTGCACTTTCGGGCCCGGGTGATTGTGTGGGTATAACGTGCCGCGTGTTGCAAGGCCGCTGCGGAGATGTTCAAGTCCTTGAGGAGCCCCAGTAAGTCGGGCGCGGGAAAGAGGAAGGAAGCATATTCTTCCACTGCCTTCATTTGCCTATTGCGAGTGAACGTGGGGTGGCGCACCTCGATGGTCTTAGCCCACCGGGCTTTGGCGAAAGGGGATCCCACTGAGCAAACAGTTGCGTAACCAAAGGGCCGCGCAACCTCTTGGCACCACTCAACCGTGTAAGTGTCATGCTTAGAGCAAAAAGGGTATCAGGAGAGAGACACATAACAACAGCTAAACTAGGGACAAGAGTCGTATCGGTGAGGTGATTGGGGGGGTCGGGAGGAGCGGGTTTCCGACATACCCATCTACCATCCCATCATGCACCAATGTAGCCCATAAGAACCCCTAGATATTATGGTATGCACACAAACAGACGGACATGTAATTTCTAGCAGTTTGACATGTTAACCACTTAAGATATGAAATATTAAAGATGAAACATATTACCTTCAATCTAGGTCACTAGGAAGGTGAATTGGCCCATGACACACATGTCAACCATGGCCTCCACCGCATCATTGTCGTCAACGATGGCGATGATAAAATGTAGAGCCGCTTTGAGACGTGCTAGACTGAAATTAACCATCGTAGACTTTTGCTACTATCCACCTTCTTACATCGGGCACACAACACTCTCAAAGTGCTGTGGTGCGGCACTACAAAATGTCTCTTTGGACACCCCATTTCGGGAGTCATGTACATTTGGAACAAGTTGCATGCATGATTGTGGGGGTTGTCCACTACACACCAAAGACTCCACTTCTTGTTTAGCAAACCGACCCCCCCCACCCTGGTTCTTAAGGAGCCGCCTCAACTACGTATGGCCATCTTCCAATGATAAGCAGCCCAGCCTGCTATGGTTTTCCACCGTCTTGCATACTCATACTTGTCGTCAATCCACAATTTTTCCCCACAATGTCTTGATCCATGCCAAGGCAATGTGAATTGCTCCCATGGTAAGCTGGTGTTGCAATAAGGCATGCTCCTCTGGTCGAGGCAAGAAGCCCCCCTTGAGTACGCCGGGACATTGCGGTAAATGCCTCCCACCAGTCTCTGTACACATTTGCCCATGGCCTATGCCCCACTTGATGATTCCCACTCCTCTCCTACAATAGTGTGCAGCAAAGGACCCCAAAGCTTTGCCTACACACAGTGTGCGGCAACCCCCAACACAATCCACACATGTCCTTTAACATTCTCCTTCTCGGCGCCCCGCTTTCCTTGTTGGGCAATACATGCTGCCGTTTGTGCCCTATTCACAACGCCTTGCACCAACCTTACTGCATTGTTCCTCGACTAGCCCCCCTCCCCTCAACTCATGAGCACCCTGATTGTGCCATTTAGCGCGGCGTTGGCCAGACACAATACGCGTTGGACAGTGAAGTCACGGATGGAGCGGTGAGCTAGGATGTCGCGAAACACCCTGTTAGAAGGCCACAGCCTTTGATCCTTTCAATGGCCACTTCAACACCCCCGAACCCCCGTCACACGGTTTCGGGGTTTTGTCCACAATAGTGGCCCGCCAAGGGCCAAGGGCCTATGGGTTCTTCTTGATGAAGCCGAGGACATCATGGGCCTTGCCATCATCCCCGAGAAAGAAGAGGGAGCTGCGAGCCATCCCATTTGCATGCAGCATTTGCAGTGGCACCGTGCCGCATAGTTGCGCATCAAAGTGACACTCCACTTGCATGCACAACACGGTCGCCCACGATTCGCCCTCGCATAACCACCAACTAGCTAGCGTGTGCCCACACCCATGAGCGGGCACGCCACACTAGATGGGGTTTCAACAATTTGTGCCATTCCCCACAACCTTAGCCATGTGTGCCGTTGGGCTTCCGGCGATAGCGACTCCGGTGCAAGGAGTGCGCGTGCTTAGTACTGCTCATTTGCCGACTACAAGTTCCCTCATGCCGTTGAACCATGGGGCCAGGTCGGTGCCACTAATGGAGCCGTCTAGGTTTGGGAGGCGGTATGCCATGTGGCGGCGCGACTTTTGCATAGTGCGCATTTGCCACAACGCTCGCTAGGCCTCCAACTTGGTGTCGGGCTTGATATCCATGGCCAGCATGCAGTCCACCACGACTAGCAAAAGGCCACCTTTCCACGGCAGCCGACCCCAGTATCCTTCTCACAACGAGTGCCCCATGCACCGCCTCCAACTCTTCCAATGGATGCTTTTGGTGGTGCAAAGATCCCCCGAGGGAAAACCGACCGTTGAATAGCATTTTGCTAGAAACCTATGGTATGATTGGGGCATACAAACACCCCCCGCAGTCCCTCCGCGACCGGGCACCTAGTGCCGTTGGAGCACATCGGTTGCCCCTGCACTCCCAAGCTGTGCCCACCACAATGCATGAATGATGCTCCAAAACCGCCGTTTGGAGCTCTCACGACGCCATTTCGCGCAAACATGGCCTGTGAAACGGCTCAATCACTTCTTAGTCACCAACGACCCCCCCCAACTTCTATGGTACTCTCCTCACAACTAATCACCCTAATAGGCCCAAGGCAGATGCTCACTAGTTTGGTACTACATTTCTCTCCGAATGTGCAACACCATCCCTTGGCACCCATCAATTGCTTTTCGACACGTGCATGCTGCAGCCCACAAACCCCGTATTTGAGTCAGTACCGTGAAAGTGCTCACCTATCCCCATGTTTCAAACTAAATAGGTACCAGCGCTTCAAAGCCCTTGGAACACTTCGGCTAGTTCGAAACTGGAAGCCTTATGAAACTCGTAGGACGGCCACCCCATTGTCACCCCCAAGCAACAGGGTTGTAGAACCATGGGAAGATACCATGCAGGTGCATCTGGCAACGTTGCAATATTTACAGGGGGGGGGGGGGGGGGCACCACATATTTCAAAAATAATAGGCAACACGTCTGCATGGCTTATGCAACATCGTAGCTAGCCGGACGCTGCCATGGCCAAGCTTTACCAATGCAGCAAGGGCTATATTAGCAAAGCTGAACAAACGTACCATTAATGTATGGTCCCGTTACCCGGTATTGTTGCCCATAGCGCCGGCCACTTCCTAGCCAAGCTAATGTGTAGCCACCACCTTTGGTCGGTAGCGGCGATTCGCGGATGTGAGGTGGTATGCAAGGATGGCATCCACAAGCACTAGGCTCACCGCAAGCAAATCAAGCGTCGTGGTTGTCCGGGGCCACATATACAATAGTCTCACACTGCTTGCACCACAGCTTTGCATCCCCCATTAGCCGGGTCACCAAGTGCCCATGCTCAAGCAACCTTGATGCAAAGAGCTGCATGGAGTCACCTATTAACACGGCTAGTGCGGGGTCTAGTTGTTGGATAGAGATGGCGAAGGAGGTCCAGAATATGGAGGCTTCAAGCTCTACAATGCTGGACCATCGCCGGCCTTGCTTCAGCGGCGGCCCGTTGTCGGTCTGCCGCTACGAGACTGTCCTCCGGCTTGTGGTGTTGCCTGCTCATCCCTTTCGACATCTGCATGAGCCGAGAAGCTGCTCGCACTGCCACACACGCAACATCTTCCTCCCGCCGGAACACGTTGCGTTCCCGACATGCAGTGCGCTACATTGTCAGCGGCACAATACCACAAAACCTTAGACCACGGTGGAGGTTGGTGACGGATTCTTCACCGTTCACATGTCCCCTTTTCTCGGCCACCACATGTGCCTTGTTCCCACAGGGGGTCGCCTGCAGCGGACCCTTTGCGGCGACCCCCGTAGCCACCTCCACGCCCTCTCGGACCCAGGGGCCGGTGACCTTGTCGTGGTGTGGGGGCCCGTTGGACATCGGGACACCGCGAACAGACCGGAACAAAGGGGTCCCGGTGGGGACCCATACGTCCCATTGGGGCCCCTACCCTTTTGGCCTTGCAGCTTAACGAGACGTTACCAGTTCCCCACTCCCTTGTGTCCACCTTGGGTCTCAGAGTGGGGAGCAAGAGGGGAGCGGGTGGGTGTCTCCCTGGTTGGTTTCTGTCTGCTGTTTTTCCCGCGTTGGCTGGTAAACATTGCACATCCATCTCTAACTCGTCGCCCGACGATGTGCGTCCTGTCGGATGGAGAACATTTGACCATTACTGTACAAATCGACTCGTTACACTCCAAACAAACAATACTGTAGGTACATTTTGAGCTTCCCTTGATTGAACTATATTTTTGCATTCTTACAAATCCCCGTTTGCGCGCTCCACTCAGTCTTCCAATACCGAATGATACCCATGGCACCGTCCGGCATGGCAAACCTTCACCCATCTTTGTGGACACAATTTAACCCCATCCTACATTGATTACTTCAACGATTCTGTACTCATCTCACAAATTTTCATTATGTCTGTCCCTTCGGAACGGCCCCTTTCACTCGTATCTTGTTGCCTTTGTGGACTCTGCCTGCTACGTATTATTCCCATATGTTTCCTTCGGAATCATCCCCTACCCATGCTTTTTCTCTTGGGGTGCTGGCCCCGGCACGTGCCATCCTCCAGACCACGCAGGAACCGGAGCCCGAATGATGTCTTGCGATTTATTTACTCACTAGGATCCATACGTCTTACCGCCCCTCATGTCTGAATTATTGTTATCTATCCAAACGCGGGTCTTCGTCAATACACCGAGGGACATATATTACTACACCCCTCTCCCCTTAAATTTAGCTAACAAGCAACAAGCAACAACAACAACAACAACAACAACAACACGTCACCATTCCGTTTTGGCCACTGCACCTTCCCTTCGCCTCGGGCTTGACTCTACTTTAGCCATCCTAGAGCCTAGGTGGTGGCCTTGCCAAATCCAAGTTTTGAGCCGAAAACTCACCGTTGGCGGCCCGGGGCGGTGGCGCCAAGTCGGGAGGTGCCCTCCCAAATCTGCGCAGTTTTGGGCCAAAAACAGCCATTTTTCGTCCAAAACAGCCCTAGTAAGGGTGCAAAACAGCCAAACGAAGGCAAACGGCTGCTACACTTCACGTGCGGCTTGACTTTCTCGCGACCAAGGGACCTTTGGTGCCCTCTAACTCCACGATATGTCCGAGAAACGGCCCGAAAAGGCGCCAAAAAGCCCCAAAAACCGCGCAATGTGCACCAGCACCCCGAAACCAAGAACGGGCCGTATTTTGGGCTACGTGGCTCAAAAACAAATTCTGAGGGCACCTAGTCCACCCGCAACCCCCCACTTTTTATGGTTTCCAGCCCTCAGAATCGCCGAATGAGACACGTAGACCCCCGTACCAGTGGTCACTTGGTGCAGCCGGAGGGCCGGCTAGCCCACGCACAGTGGGGGCCAACGGTGGGTCCACCAGGGTCACCGGGGCGAAAAAATTGATTTTTTCCAAAGTTGTTCCTAGACCACTTGGGATGCTCAAACAAGTGTTTTTGGGCCATTTTGAGCCCGTGGTGGCGCGTTTTGGGCCATGGAAAATCCCAAAATGCCTTGAAAATGGGCCGTTTTGGGAGCAACAATGGGTCAAAAATGGCTCATAAACGCGTTTTTCCAAAAATGATCCTGGACCATTTGGGATGCTCAAACAAGTGTTTTTAGCCCATTTTGAGCCCGTGGCGACGGGTTTTGGCTCCTTGAAACTCCCAAAATGCCTTGAAAATGGGCCATTTTGGGACTAAAAATGGGTCAAAAATGGGTCAAAAACGCGTTTTTCTTAAAGTGATCCCAGACCATTTGGGATGCTCATACAAGTGTTTTTAGCCCGTTTTGAGCCCGTTTTCACCGAGTTTAGCCCCTTCCACCACATGTATGCACCACTTTGTGCCTTTCGCACGTACATTAGAGCCGTGTGGTGGAGCCACCTAGAGTTGGGAGAGGGGTGTAGATTGGAGGATATATATATATATATATATATATATATATATATATATATATATATATATATATATATATATATATATATATATATATATATATATATATATATATATATATATATATATATATATATATATATATATATATATATATATATATATATATATATATATATATATATATATATATATATATATGTATATATATATATATATATATATATATATATATATATATATATAGTCATAGTCATAGTCATAACCACTTATCATGCCGTCTACTGGAGTTACCGGGCATCTCGCGCCGACAGGTCGTTCCTGCCTCGCTCGATCCCGTGGGTCCCAGGGCTGCCTGAGGTGGCCCACAGCATGACGGAGGACCTAGAGGACCGGGGATACCGGTCAACCAGGCTTTGGGGGCAGTGGCAACTGCATAGCGTTAGCATTAGCAACGGCGACGGGCGCTGGCCCGTTTGTTCGCCGGGGGCAAGGGGGCAAGGCAAAGCAACGCAGCAGCATCGCAACAAGTAGAAAGCAAGGGCTTCTCTGTCCGTCGCAAAGCGGCAACCAAGGAACAAAGCAGCACGCATGCGGCGAAGCGAGAGCTGACCCTCCGTCGTTCGCGTACCCCCGCCACCGTGGAGACATCCATCACCCATAACCCCACGGAATCCATTGCCGTCTGCGTTCTCGAAATTGCCCACCACCCCTGACTCCACGTATCCCTCTGCCAGCACGCAATAGCCCGTATGTGCATAGCCAGGATTTCTGGGAGGCTGCAGCCTAGCCTGGCCCTCAGCTTTCATCGCCCCCATGTCTCCACAATGTACGCCGCCGACCCACCGCACCATCCCCCTAGTATAGTACAGAAACACGGTATCAATTCCACGTCCCCGTGGCCCTGAGCTGCTCCCACACCCCAGATATATACCATGCCGGCACTCCATGTCAGGGGCCAGCACCCAATCATCTTCGAGGCATCCACTTGCCCACGTATAATATAACTTGAGGGTCTACAGGGGGGGACGCCGGCCGCTACGCGACGGGAGTGGCGCAACCCGTGAAAATCGCTGGCTGGGATTCGGGCTGGTGGGTGCCGTAGCTTGGTTATCGACCCCCTGTAGGGGTACCCACCAGAGGCTCGCCCCGGGCTGTGGTAACCAGGTGCACCTCATCTGGCCCACATACATTGCCCTGGCGCCTACCCTTGACCCTTACCTGCACTGATTGGCCAGCTCCCGTGGTTGCGCCTCTTCCGCCACAGCAGCGGCCAGGCCGCAGGTTTGGCCCCCACCGACGACGTGGCGAGCCTACTTATAGCATTGGCCCGCGCGTCACCCCTTGGACCACTCAGCATGCCGCTCCTCCTCCCTCCTCGCCTCTAGCCGACCGGACTGGCGCCCCCCAGGGTTAAGCCGTTACAGTGGTGAGGCGACCGCATACTCTTCGCTACGACGCCACGCAGTACCGCTGTTGCCACGCCGACGCCACCTGCGAGCCGCCACGACACGCACCACCGCAACCACAAGGCCATGGTCAGAGGTTAGACTATGTACATGCCCGCAGGCACGGTCCCTCTAGTTTGTTAACGGGGCCAGGGGATGCCCCCACGCTCCCCCTGAGTTGTTAAGGGGGTCAGGGGGACACCCCAGTACCGCCATGCTTCCCCGCTGCTCCCCCACTGTACGGTTCCCCAGTACCGCCGCGTACCCCCACCGTACGGATCCCAGTACCGCCGCGTATACCCCCAAGACGCCAGTACACCGTCACCTGGAACTCCACGTGCCCCCCGTGAGTGCTCCTCCCAGGCTGCCACGCCGTCTCCAGGACGCCCGCCATACTGTCCCCCTGACGACCCCGCTGTCATATCCTTCTACGCACACATCTTCGCCTCGCCGCCGCTCCCGGGGCCTGCAGGCTGTCCCCGCAACCCCGTGTAACACTCCCAGGGGGCGCCGCAACGCCGTAACCCCCGGACAACTCCGTGCACCCCCGGTGTATCCCGAGCAACCACTCCCAATACTGCCGTAGCCGGGCCGCCAGTAGAGACCCCGGTGCCATGGGAATGCCCTAGAGGGGTTTGGGCCTTATTACCCTGGTCGGGACGACCCATGACACCTCACTGTTGTATGCGGCGACTCGGGGCAGGCGGGTGAAGCATCCCTGTCCGACCCTCATGCACGGGGGCAGTACGGCTCACCATCAGGCCGGCACGACCTGTCACATCGCGTTGGCCGTCATACGCCGCCTGCCAGTACCGCACAATCAGGCCGTGAAGGCACTGCTTCTCAGGCGCTACCCCCTCCGCTGCGTCCAGCGTAGGGACGGTAGCTGGTGCACCCACAATTCCTAACCCCATCAATCTGCACCCCCGGCCCCCACCACGCCGTCACCATTTCCTCCGTGGTGCCACAACCGGAGTATCCGTGAGTCGCCCTCCAGAGCCGCCCACCACAGCATCAGGGGCAGGGCCGCAGACGGCGCTCCAGGGCACCGTACCCCTTCCACTCGGACGCTCTTCAGGCCATCCTGGATAGTCTTCCAGGCACTTGAGGACATCTGTCCAGAGTGCCGCAGTGCCCACCTCGCCTTAGGCCACCCCCTATCGGCACGCTCCTTACAGGTCCCACATAGCGGGACGGAGGCACACTGATGAACCCAAACTGACACCGTTTCCCCGCACCCGTGGCATCGCTGCGGAAGCACAGACCGCGACGGAACGCAGCTACCATCACAACACTGCGACCACAGGTCCTGCCATACATCGCAGCACGCGTCCTGGAGTCCGAGCAAAGCACCCGCCAGCGTGCGTGCTGTGGCACAACTGAGGAGGCTGCGCCTCGCTTCCTCCCACGTGGACACCGGGCGGAGTATCGGTCGCCCGTCGGGCATCACCGGCAGGCTCTCAAGCAGCCGGGGCCACCGCGCCACTTTGGGGCTGTGTGTTCCATGCGCCAAGAGCTCCCAACCGTAGTCCCGTAAGACCTCCCCGATGACATCAACCCCGTCCTGCTCCGGGCCCCTGGCGGAAGCCAGAACCAAGCGTTGTCCTCCCGCCCGAGCCTCAATGACCGCCTCGAAGCCCAGGGTGCCAAGGGTGTGACGGGCATCGGCAGCCACGTGGTCGTCCCCCTCTGGCAGAGAGAACATGGCCTCCGTGACGTGGCCCTGCGCGTCGTCGCCCTGTACCCGTGCCAGCAGCTTGGAGCCCACTAACACTGCTATGGACCGCTGCTCCGTGACCGCTGGTATGGCTCGTCGCAGCTGCCGGTCATACAGCCACAACGTACCCACGTCAAGTACGACAGCCACCGCCAGGATTGGGAGACTGCACAGAGGTTGCTGAAGGACCGGCAGCACTTCGCGAGGCCAGCCCATGACGTTCCCCACAGCTGGATGGTTGGCGTACACCTGAAGCCAGGGATCACTGTGGCCGTCAGGGCTTCTCACCTTGGTACCACGCACCTGGGCCCACGATTGCGCCGACACCACGCGGGACCACTCCCTGAATGTCGTGATGTCCCGCGCCACCCAGGAACCGATCCACAGGTCGAAGGCCTGCGCCACCGCCGCCATCCAGTGAGGGAACAAGGACATGGCCTCTTCATGCTCGATGCACGACCGTGACACCAGCAGTGCGTGCAGCGGTGCCCTCTGAAAGGTTGCCCGCAGGTCGCCGGGGAGGCCGGCAAACGGGTTCCACGGCGGACGCTGCAGGATCCTCCCTGCTGGCGGGCAGAAGGGTGTGTCACCGCGCAGGAACGCGTATACCGCCCTCCTTCGATCTTGCATCGGCAGCTGCATGATCTGGGTGAGCCGATGGTTCCTGCGGGCATACACATCTTCCCCAATCTGGACCATGTCCTCCACAAAGAGCCTGGCCTTGGCAGGGCCCCGGGACGACGCCGCTCGCACCGCAGCGAACAGCCGCTTCAGGTCCCCGGGGACGACACCCGCCATCAGGGATTCAGTCCACCTGCAGCCGTGTTCCCTCCACGCCACGAACTCCACCGCCCTGTCTGTCAGGGGTAGCTCCGCCGTGAACTCCTCCACACGCCTGCACAGGAGCCCAGCCACCTCCTCGTCCCGCGCACACAGTAGGCGCATGTGGCCAATGTCCTCCTCCGGCCCCCCACAGAAGATACAGGGGTGGGCCGGGATTGCCATACGCGTGAGCTTTTGTCTCCACCGTCGCATGACCTGCATGGTGGACAAGCGACCGTCACGTGCCCGCAGCATATTCCTGTGCGTTGGGCCGTGGTGCACAGCTCCCAGGGGCATCGCCTCGCAGGCGCCAGCTAGTGGCGTGTGCGCCCTGGTGCGAGCCGCTAGCGAACGCCACTCCATCTCCCGGACTTGCTGAAGGGCTTGCATGGATGGCACACGCGGCTCGAGCTCTCCATTATCCCCCGGCACTAAGAGGATGGCGTGCTCCTTTGGCAGGACGAGATGGACTGGCGGGGCCATTGCACGGGCCGCGGCAGAATCCGGTGCCTCGAGGGGGACCGCCGCCAAGTGCGAGCTCTGCCTCACCACCCAGTGGTGCGGCCCCCCAACTCGGCGCGGCAGCCGCCGCAGCCCCTCCACCATCCAGCTCAGTGCGTGCTGATTGACCAGATGTGATGTCGGCCCCTTGATGCCACGGTACAAGGCCTCCTGCGCCCTGCGGAGATGCGCTCCTATGACGGACGCATCCACCACATGTACCGTGCACGCTGACGGGGGCGTGTGCAACAAGTACGCCGCCGCGCCAATGATCTCTGCCTCCGGGACCGTGCCGTAGATGGCACCCGTCCATGTGGGGATTCCGTGGCTAGCCACCGCCACGTTTGTGGCGTCGTCTCCCTGGGGCGACGCGTCAGACGATGTGCCTTTAGTCGCCACCGGCACCCAGCAGTACCGGTGGGGCTCCAGCCACGCCACGTCGGAGTGGGGGCTCTGCACCACCTTTCCCAGGGACGCCGCACTGGAGGCCGTGACCTCCGGGGACAGGACCACCCTCGGTCGATATACCGCATGTGGTCTCCAGGCCAGGTCACATCCGCAGACTGACTTTATGGCGTCCAGGGCGGTGGTATACTCCACCCCCCATACTGTTGCGGAGCAGGAAGGCTGGTATACCACCACAGACCCCTGCTCCACTGCGCCGCCATCACGCAACGACGTGACGGCGACGTGCGGATCGTGTGGCACGTTGGACATCCGGACCACTTCCGGGACCGAGTACTCATCCGGATCCGGGATAGGGCCTGCTGGCAGCAGAAGGACAATTGCCCACTCGCAACACCTGTGCACCGCCGCGCATGCCCTGGAAAACGCTGGCCGCCCGTGCACAACCCACAGTGGTGGCGGGCTTATGCCGCCCCCGGCGTGAGGAGTGAGCAGGGGGACGGACGCCGGATCGTCTTGCTGTTGGTAGCCCTCAAAGACGTCCCCCAATGGAAACAGGAGGGCGGCCAGCGGGACGAACGGCATGGACAGCCCCGGGTTGGCTGGGTCCCATCCTTCCTCCCTGTATCCGCCCACCACATACACGTCCCCCGCAGTGGACTGTCTATTGCGTTTGCTGGCCTTCTTTCGGCGCACCGGGTGTATTAGCCGGTGAGTCAACGGACCGGGCAGCTGCGGCCGGAAGACGTCGCGGAGCCCCGTGAGCCACACGTGGTCCAGCTGGTGGGGCCCTACTCCTGCGTGCGGAAGGTGCAGGTGGTCCTCATGGCACTCCTGAAGCTGGACAGCCCAGTGCCCAGGCGCAGGGCAGGGGAGCCGCGCATGCAGGAGGTCATTTGCGGGATCAGTCAGGGACTGTACTGTCGCATCTGTGCGGGGCCCCGAGAGAACGCAGATGTCCCTACCCTTGAAGGTATAGGATTGGGACACCCACTTCCGCCCCGCCCACTGCACTTGCGGCAGATGGGCGTGTACACACGAGTACACCGACGATGGCATGAGAAGTCCTACGCGCAACGTCCCCATCGCCCGGAGTACCCTGTCCACCCACGTATTGCCAGCGTGCGTGGCGAATGACGCAGAGGGCACCATGAACTGCCCGCACACTCCGTACTGCACGTGCATGTCTCGGAGCATGGCCCGCAGCTCATCCCGGACTGTCGTCGACCTGTGGTGGGTGAGCTGAGCCATGGTCGCCACGACGGAGTCGCGGCAGATAACCTGGACTTCCGCCAACCGTAACCCATGACCCGACCGCACTGCCACGTTGGACAGGTCCTTGGGCAGCTTCTCGAATTGCAGGGCCGCAGCCTTGATGGCAGTATTCAGTTTGATCACCGCCTCCGCCGTGTCGGACAGGTAGGGCGCCGCGTACCGCACAATGCCTGCACCCACAGCCGCCATCACCTCATGAGGCACCGACGCCGGCCCTAACGTGTTCTTGCACCAGCCCAGCAGAGCTTCACACCGGAGTACATGTTTCTCCTTCATGGTCGCCATCCCCCTGGGATCGAGGCGCAGGCCCAAGTATGGTACCGTGCCCTTGGCACGTAAGCATACCCATGGGGCCGCCGTGTTCCCTGGGTTCAGGTATACCATAATCGAATGGATGCGAGCAGTATTGGCATAGGCGCATTTGCCGACGTTGAGGGACATGCCCATGTCCGTGAGATACGGCGCTATCGCCACCGCATACTCCAGGAATTGCGGCATGGAGTGCGCTATCAACAGGAGGTCATCACAGTACGCCTGCACCAGGGGTGGCACCGCATGGCGAGCATCTCCCCGCGCCCTGCAGGCGAGGCTCCGCAGGAGAGGCTCCAAAAGGAGGAGGTAGAGCACAACGCTCTCCGCACTACCCTGCCGCAGGCCCCTGTGGAGCCGTATGCTCGGCGTCGGGCCGTGCGCGGTGACGATGCGCACCAGAGACCCGCAGCTGAGGGTGTGGAAGAGCCTGATGAGCTCCTCCGGGACACCCATGTGGAGCAGGAGGAGCGCCAGCGCTCCGTGCGGCGCTGTGTCAAAAGCTTTTGACACATCGAAGGCCAGGACGTGGTTTTCCTCCAGCCCACGCTGCAGCCTGCGCTGGGCCAGGAACACGGGGGCAGCCGCTGTGGAGCCCGGCATGGCTTCGAACTGCCAGTCCGCGGCCAGTCCCTTGCGTGCCAGAACAGCTGTGAACCTCCGCATGAGGGGAGTCATTAGCATTCTCATGTCTTGCTGCCCCAGCGCTATCGGCCTGTACTCGTCCAGATTGCCCGTGGCCGTGCCCTTGGGCATCAGCCAGATAATGGCCTCGTGCCAGGACTCCGGGACGTCCGCACCCCGTATGATTGCCCTGTACGCATGCACCAGGAGCCCCTGCACTAGTTCATACAGCTCTGCTATGAGGGCAGCCGTGACCCGGTTGGACCCCGGAGCTTTGTCGTCCGCCACGGCCTGCCTCACGGCGTCTTTAAGGTCCTGCATGGTGTAGTCCTGTACCGACCTCCATTCCTCCGGCACCCCTTTGGGAATGTGGGCCCGGACCAGCCGCTCGAAGGCCGGCAGGTTCACTGGCCGCTTGGGGTACAGCGCCTCCCAATACCTCTGGACCTCGCCAATGACGTCCGAGGCCTCCAAGAGCACCTTCTCCGACTCGCCGACGCGTACGGACCATAGGCCTGACGGGGCATAGTTCACCACGTTGATGGCCCCCCGTATCGCCGTCCATCGGAGCTGCAGATCCGGTACCCTGCCCCGCCAGTAGTCCTTGATGGACCGGCGCCTGTTGCTCCTGAGGACATCCCGCAGCTCCTCCACGCGTGTCTCCAGCTGGTGGAGCTGTTGGTCCAACGCGGCACGTAGGTCCTCTACCGAGGCGGGGGACAGGTCGGGGTCCACTCGCCGGAGGTGCTGTAGCAGGGCAGTCGCTTCCTGGGAGTGGAGTCCGGCCGCCGCCGCGTCCCGTTGCCATAGCTGATGGGCGCGCCAGGCCAGGGACTGCTGATCCGAGAGGACCTGGTCCAACGACGCCTCCGTTTCCGCCTGCCCGTACGGGTACTGCGGGTCCACGCCTGAAGGCATGCGCACTCCTGTGACCCTGGACACGTCATCACGGAAGGCGTAGAGCAGGTCAAAGACCGCTTGCACCTCCGACGTGCCCATGGTGGCAGTGTCCTGGTCCGACGAGAGCCACGCCTGTAGCCGCCGATCCCCGCAGGCCTTCTGCAGTACTGCCGCTGCCGCCTCGCGAACCCCCGGGGAGTCCGGGCGTATGGCATGCAGCCTGCCTTGGGCGTGCGAGTAGGCCATCCTGGTGACCCTCTCTTTGCCGGCCACCGCTAGCGGGATGTCCAGGACCACAGGGCCATGATCCGACCCCAGTGACGCAGGAGACCGCCCCGGCGCCAAGTGTGGGCGCTCACGCGCCGCCCATGGGACCAGAGGCGAGTTTAGAAGGAAGGAGTCCAGTCGGTGCCCTGCCCTCGTGGGCCTCCTGTCCTGCTCCCGTTCCGGGCCTGCCCTGTGGAAACCGCACTGTTCCCACAGGGCTTGGAACCTCCTCGTGGTGGGGTGCCACGGGGACTCCAGCCACACGTTGAAGTCCCCTCCGAGGAGCATGGCCATGGTGCCACCCGCGCTCTTGGCCGCCGCGTACATGGCCACGTCAGCCCAGAAGGACGCCTTAGACGCCCAGGAGTCGCCGCCGCTACCCGGGCCCTGGACGTTGATGACCGTGAGGGTGCCACCTGCGGTCACCACATCGAGGGCCATGGCCTTGCCCGGCACGATGTCCACGATATCTCGAACTTCCTCCGCGGCGAACACGTCACCCGAAGGGCAATCAAGAGCCCGCCGCGCACCGCTGCCGCCGACGCCGCCTGGGCATCCACCCCTGGGTACGCATGATACCCGTGGTGACGCCACTGATTCTCCGAGTGCACCACACCCTGAGGGTCCTGCAGGCCGGTCTCCTGGAATAGGCCCAGGATGGCACCCTCGGCCTTCATGATGCCCGCCGCCACCGCTTCACCGTCGAGCATACCTGGGGCCACTGGTACGCCGTCCCCCCGCATCGAGCCCTGGACGTTCCAGGACACCGCCGCTCGGGTGTTGGAGGCGGGGCCCCTTCATGGCTGCACGTGTGGATCGGGGCCCCCCGCCGGATCCGGATTACCTGACAGAGGGGGGCCACCAGCAGGTTCAGGGGGACCACCCGCACCCGGCGCGGGCGGCCGGCGAGGTGGCCCCTGTCCCCGCGGGCCTCCGCTCGAGGCGGTCGTCGCCTGCTGAGACCCGGCAGAAGCGGCGGGGTCCCCCTCTGCCTGCCTGCCGGATGTACTTGCCGCCGTACTCCCCGTAGAAGTCACTGCCCCACGCCGTGCTGCAGACCCAATCGCTCCAGATCCCGCCGCTGACGGCGACGCCCCGCGCTCCGCCGCGGGGCGGGCACCCGTGGGCAGCGTGAGCGCTCTGGACCCCGCCTGGGCCGACGCGAAAGGCCCCGCCTGGCCCCCCGGCATAACGCCAGCCAGCATGGCCAGCGCCTGGTCCCGTTGCGCCGGATCAGTCGCATGGTCCCGCTGGATGTGGTCCAGCAGGTCCTTGGGGTGGAGGTGGGTAGGCCGGCAGTGCGTGCCAGCTTTCCATGTGCAGTGGCCAGCCCCATCCAGCCGAGACCAGGGGCAGACGTTGATCGTCTTTGTCCCACGCTGCTCCGTGGCCAAGTCACCACCGAAGTGCCGCAGCACGTACCGAATGTTGGCATAGCCGCCATACTGAGGCGGCTGGCCCCTCTTGGGCGGCGGCTTGGGCGCCGCTTTGGGGGCCTGCCTCGCCGCCGCGGCCGGGGGTGCCGCAGGCCGTACTGGTGGCACGCTTGGTGGCTGCGGCAGGTGCAGCATTCCCCCCACGGGAAACTGCTCCTCCACCCAGCGGCGTCACGCGTCGGCGAATTTCTCCCGGTCGCCCTCGACCTTCCACTTGGACGTGGAGAATGCCCGGAGCCACGGCCCCATGTTTTCCGCCACGACCAGGCGGAGGGCATCTCCTCCGCTCTGCCGGCGGAAGCGTGTCGCGGCCGCGCCTGCCACGGTCCCTTGGAGGTACAGCGCCTCGCCCCCGTCGCCACTCAGTGCACTAAGGTGCAGGGCCTCCAGGTCGGCGGGGCGGACCGTGAGCACCGTGCCCTCTCCGCGATCGTACAGGCGTAGCGCCGAGGAGTGGGGCTCCAACGCCGCCACAACCCAGCACCACGCCCGCGACACGCTATGCAGCAGTGCCAGCGAGGCTGCCGGCCTGTTGCTGGAGGACTGCGCTGCCGGGGCCCTGGGGAGGGCCGCCGCGTGACCCTGCAGCGCCCTGCACATGCCAGCTGCATGCTCAACCTGCCACATGTTGCTCGGGGCTATGGGCCAGACGTCCTGCCCCTGGATCACCGGCGGCCGCGTGACCTCCACGAAGACAGCCGGCGCCGGCGGGATGTCCTCGGCCGTGCACCTGTGCGCCCTGCGCACCGGCCCCAGCTCACTGAGGCACTCCCGGAACACCCGGTAGCAGGCCGGGCCCCTGGACTGCTGCCTCCTGAGCCGGCACGCGGTGACTACGACCCACTCCAGTCCCCCTGTTTCCACCCGAACACAGGCCCAATACTCCGCCCCCTCCAACACCACCAGCCGCCCCATATCCGCCACGCCCACCGTATGGGTGGAAGGCACGCTCTCCACCCTCAGCCACCGCTTGGCGCTTTCTTCCCACGGCTGGGGGGCATGCATCCGCTGCTGCTGCATCGCGTCCTGCACGTGCTGCAGGGACACCGTCGCCAGCATGGACATCCCCCCGTCCGCCGCCGCCGCCATACACAGCAGGGCATGTTGCATGCGCGCCCCGGGCAGCCCCACGTTGTGCGGGACGTCCGCCAGGTCCAAGGGCGTGCGGGGCGCCGGCAGGGCATCCAGCACCGCTGCAGGCAGCTCCCCCAGGGACGGCAGACGCGCGATGGGCCCCATGTCCCTGTTGAGGACCACCGCCGCCACCCACCGCCTGTCCAGCGCGGACAGGAGGTTGCCCGGCCTCGGCACCATGAGGAGGGTACCGACGGCGGACATGAGGGCGCACACGCCACAGTCCTTGGTGTTGCCGGCCGGCTGCTGCACCTGTGCCGCCCGGGCCTCCGCCAGCAGATGCTCTGCACCCGGCCATCCCGCCCTCTGGCCCCTGGGTGCCATGCGCATTGTCCGGACCGCCATGTCCCACGTGTGCGGCCACTGGGGCGGGGCCCCCGACACCACAGGCCGGCCCAGCGGGTCCACGGCCAACCGCATGTCGAGGGCCACGAGGTCGTGGGCCGTCCAGTGCCGCACGCTCGGCGTCTCCAACCGGTCGAGGTACACCGCCTCCGAGCCCCCCAGCTCGACGTACCTCGCAATGAGGAGGGCAGCCGGGGTTTGGTCGTGCCGCTGGCCTTCCCACCCCTCCCTCGGGAGCATCATGGCGTGGGGGGCCAGGCACTGCACCACGTCGGCTGCAAGCGCGACCACGTCGTCGTTGAGCTCCACCCCATGGTCTGCGGCCACCAGGAACTGGTGCCTGGGCTTGGAGTACAGGTGCTCCGGGGCGCCCCGCAGCTCAGCCGGTGGGGGAGAGGCGTCTCCGCAGCCCCGCAGCCATGGGAGTGCGCCCGGGAGATGCCGCCCTGCTCCTCCTGACCAGACGGCGGCCTTAAGGACCGGCAGGTCTCGCCAGACAGCCCTAGCGACCTGATCGCGCCAGGGCTGTGGCTTGTTTGCACCCCACTGGAGGACGGCCACCACAGCATGCGTGGTCAGGGGCTCTGCCGTGAGCTGCAACGATGTCCCCCCGTCGGTCTCGATCACCGTGCCCCGTGGGGCAGTGAAGACGTGGCCATCGGTCCCACGGACCGCCACCCATCCCCACAAGACTGCCACGGTCTCCCAGCTGGGGTGGTTGGTTCTCCTGGGCAGGACCACCACCGGTGGGCACGGGCTGTTGGCGGCCCACACGCGCCATTCCACTCCCACCAGACGCTCGTGACCAGGGGGCCGGTACATCTGGGGCCACGCGTCTGGGAGCTGGCGATTGACAGCGGTCCACACATCAGCCCCGCCAGCCCGCGTGAACTGGAGTCCCTCCAGGATGTCCCCGTCCACAGTGCTGGGGAGGCGGGCGGTGCGAATTTCCAGCCCCTGGCCCAGGCGAAGCCCTGGCCCCTCTTGGTCTCCCAGCAGCGAGACCTCCGGGTCTGTGGCCGCAAGACGAGCCGCCACCGTGGGGAGATGCAGGGAGACAGTCCACGGCTGGACTGAGACGGGCTCGCGCGGGAGGTCAGGGCAGGCCGCCACAGCACTCCCATCCCTCGCCCAGCTAAGCGCCCTGTCCCACCACTGCGCCCACGCACATGGCGCTGCCGGCAACGACCAGGACAGGTACGTCACGACCGCCTTAGCCTGCCACTCGCGAGGGTCCATGCCGGCGGGGTGTGTGTGCCACGTGCACACCCATCCCAGATTGGCCTCCTGGACGGCGACCACGTCCCTCCACGGGACCACCGGGAACGGAGTGAGCAGGGCCGCCATGCCACATGGCAACGCCACCGCCCACTCGGTCAGGCCCCCACTCTCCACCGCATACCCCACCGGTGGGAGCCCTCCTCCTTGCGCCTTTACCACCACCTCCTGCAGCAACGTTCCGTGGCCCCGGCCGTGGTCCTGGCTGCGGCGGTCTAGGCTGAGGGCCCCCACACGGGCCATGGCCTGGAGGATCAGGAGTAAATCCTGGGGTACTCCCCGCGGCACCGTCGGCTGGGGGTGGGCGAACGGGCAGGCATCTGCCCGCATGCACCACCCCTTGGCCCAGTGCCTGCAGGTTTCCACCTCCCCCGTCTTCGGCCCAGCCCTGTCCGCCACCCCCAGCTCCCGTGGACCCACCACACGCGCCTCCTTCGCCCCCACGATCACCAGCTCCTCGTCCTGCTCCCCGGCGCCCTGTGCCTCTTCACCCTTGAACTCCGGCTCCTCGTCCCGCTCCATGGCGACTTGTGCCTCCTCACTCCTCCTGCGTTGGTCCCCCTCCTCCAGTGCCTCCGTCGTCGGCGGCGGGCCCGCCGCATCCGTGAACTTCGCCAGGGCCGCCGCCACAATGGCCTGCACGTCCACCTCCTCCCCGGCCACCTCTGGCTGACCCTGCTGCTGCTCCTCCCCCGTGGGTTGCTCTTGCCCCACCTCGTCACCGCCACGGCCTGCCTCCTCATCACCCCCCACCGGGATCGCGTGTTTGGACCCCTGGGGGGCGGCGCTCTCGTCCAGGCGCGTGCCCACCACCACCAGCAGCCTGGGGTCACCGCCGCGGCTCTCAAGGCGGTAGCTGCTGGAGGTGGGGACGAGGACCGCCCCATCCTGGTCAGCAGCAGGCGGTCCGCGTCGAACACGACCTCTGCACCCTCAGGGTGCACCGCCACCAGGAGCGCATGGGACCCTAGCGCTTGGGGTGTGAGGGGCCGCACGGCCTGCTAGGCGCCAAGCGTCAGCCCCACCTCGCCACAAGGCCACGTATAGGCCTTCGTCCCGCCGCACGTCCTCCAGCCCTGCCTCGTCCAGCAGGCGCCCCACGGACAGGCGCACCGACAGGGGGAGGCCTTCCTGGGGCTCGGCCGCCCGGACATCACCGGGGTGGTGACCCAGGACCGCCGCGTCCCCCAGTTGGACACAGCGGACCTGGCCGTTGTCCGGGGACGCTGCCGCCAGGGCCATCTCCCGGGCGACCTGCCCTGGGCGCTGGAGCTCAATGCGCTCCAGGGCGCTCGCCAGCATCCCTGCCTCCCGCTGCCCCGTGCCCATGAGGCGGTGCCTGTGGGAACCCTCGGCCGCATGGTACCTGCAGTGCCGCCGCTCACAGCTCCCCAGGGGAGGGGGCGGCACCGCAGTGGGCATGGGCCGCAGCGGCTCGTTGGCCGGGTCCTCGTCCATGCCGGCGTAGACGTCGGGCCCGGCGTCGTCCTCAAACATGAGGGCGAGCGCCGACTCGCCGGGCCCGTATGCCTCCTCGTCCCCGTCGCCCTCTGCCTCCTGCTCTCCCTCCGCCCCTTCTCCAGCCGCGACCACCGCCGGCGGCGTGTCCGGCCGCGGCGGGAAGGGCGCAAGAGGCCGCTCGTCAGCGCCTCCGCCCCTTGCCGCCTCCGCCGCGTCCAGCCGTGCCCGCAGGTTGGCGGGCAGCCGGGCCCAGCTGGTGCCCGCATGGAGGTCCATGCTGTACGCCAGCCCCGCCGGACACGGCTCACCGGGTGCCACCTGGCGCCACTCCCGCCACTCCCACATCCAGTCCTCCACTCCTTCCCCCTTGGCACGTCCCCCACTGGGCTCCACAATCCCGCCGCCCTCCGCCGGTGTTTGCGCCTTCGGCACACCCCGCCCCGCGTCCTGTCCCCCCGAAGAAACCGCCTCCGTCGGCGTCTCCTTGGCCCCTTCCGTCCTCGGGGCGACAGCCGCGAGCGCTTGTGCTATCAGCTCGCCGGCGTCAGCCCCTTCCGGCGCGGCTCCATCACTCCCCGCGGCTGTCCGCCGGTACGCCTCCAGGGCCTGCGCGAGCAGCTCGCTGATGTCTCGCGGGCCAGCCACTGCCGCCTCCTGCGCCGCATCCCCTGCTCGTTCCCCCGCCGTAGGCCTCCCCATGGGGGCCTCGCCCTGCATCCCACGCGTCGGGGGCGGACCACCACCCGGCACCATCGGCCCAGGGTCCGTCGGCACCACGGGCGGGCCTTCGCGCGGCACGGCTGGGTCCGGCATCTGGACCGTCCGCGGTGGTGACCCCGCCGCGGGAAGCCCCGGCTGGGGCACCGCCAGGGGTGGCGCAGCCGCAGGCGCCCCCATTCTCCTCGCCTCGCCTGGGGGCACGCCACGTGCCTCCCCTTGCGACACCCCCTGCTGCTGGGCGCCCCGCTCCGGCTCAGGCGCCGGCACCGGTACCGGCACCGGCATTGTGTGCTGAGGCGGTCGTGGGTGCTGCTGGGGCAGGGGATGTGGGTACTCCACATGTTGGTGCGGTTGATGATGGTGATGGTGATGGTGAAGGTGGACCGGGTGCTGTGGCACTGCCCCTTGCGACACCCCCTGCTGCTGGGCGCTCCGTCCCGGCTCAGGCACCGGTACCGGTTCCGGCACCGGCATTGTGTGCTGAGGCGGCCGTGAGTGCTGCTGGGGCAGGGGATGCGGGTACTCCACTTGCTGGTGCGGACGGTGATGGTGACGGTGATGGTGAAGGTGGACGGGGTGCTGTGGCACAGCCCCTTGCGACACCCCCTGCTGCTGGGCGCTCCGCCCCGGCTCAGGCACCGGTACCGGTTCGGGCACCGGCATTGTGTGCTGAGGCGGTCGTGGGTGCTGCTGGGGCAGGGGATGCGGGTACTCCACATGCTGGTGCGGACGGTGATGGTGATGGTGATGGTGTAGGTGGACGGGGTGCTGTGGCACAGCCGCTAGTTGATGGTGATGGTGAAGGTGGACGGGGGGCTGTGGCACAGCCGCCGGGTGTACGTGTTGGTGTGGGAAGTGATGCTGCATCATGGGGAACCCGACGGGGTGATGAAGTAGGTGATGGAGATGGAGTTGGTGGTGGTGGTGAGCCCCAAAGGGCGGGATGGGCATGGGCCCGAGCCCTGGGGGCGGCGGCATCGGAAACGCACCCGGCGCCGCATACCCCGGCTGCCCCGCCGACCCCACTGGGGGCCGCCCGCGCTGCGCGTCCTCGAGCTGCCCGAGATCTTGTAGACATCGGAGTAGTCGGTTGAGCAGGTGCACCCCGAACGGCACCGTGCCCGCCGCGAACCGCGCTTGAACGTCGGGCGCGTTGTACGGGTGGGGATCGCGGGCCAACATCTGCCGCAAGCAGACGTCGACGAAGTGGTCCCATCCGTTGTCCCTGGCCGGACGGTCCGCGTCCACGCGCGCCTGGAACGCCGCATACGTGTGCGGCCCGTATCTGACGAGATCAGACACTGTGTCTACCAGGCGCCGGGCACGTCGCCGGAAGGCTGGCAACTCCGCGGGATTGGTGGGGACAGATAGCGACATTTAGCTAACGAAGGCTGTGTGAGCTAAGGACATGGGAGAACGGGTGGACTCTGTGGCCCGTCCCGCCTGCTGCTGGCTTATTGTTGCACGACACTTCGCACGACACAGTTGCGCACCCCTCTTGCGCGCCCCTCATCCCTTCCGTGTTCCTTTGCCCCCGGTTTTGCCCGTTAGGTGTGCTTCTTGGCCCACCCCGGTTGTTGGCGGGCTTGTTGCCAGGCAGGGTTGGGGGGGGGGGGGGCGCCCGACGCTGGCTCTGGTTCCTCCCTCCGGGTGTTTCCCCACGGGGGGGCCGATGCATGCACTCCCCGTCAGGGTGTATCTCCGTTGTACGGGCCGTCCATTTGTACCCGCTCCGTACAAATGGACCTGCGTCGTAACCAGGTACGTCGGCCCTTCCCCACACCGGGGTCGGGTACACTGTGGGTCTCCCGGGAGTCCTTGCGGGATAGGCGCGTCTCTTGCCTACCCCGATGGACGGTGTGCCCTACCCGCAGCCCCTCACAGGACACGAACCTTTTGTTTGTTTGTTTTGTTTGTTGGTCCCTGCCTCCTTGCTTTCGTCCCCAGGGGCGTCCCCCTGTCCCGCGCCCCTTGCCGTGCTCCCTGGCTCCCGCCATGTCCCGTCTGCCCCTGCTGTATGCCCCTGCTCTGGCGTGTTGGTGTCCTGTGTTGTTTGTTTTTTCATTTATTTTTTTTTTCATTTTTTTTTAATTCTTTTTTCCGGCGTTTCGGTCTGTCCTCTGCCCCCCCCCCCCATGTCCCCTCGCTGTCTCCTCGCCGTCCTCGCCCTTTTTGTGGGTGGGTGGAGGAGAAGGGGGCGGGGGGGGGGGGTCCTCGCTGTCCGCCCTATAGCGCAAGCACGTCGCAAGCACGGCGCAGGCACGAGGCGCGGCACTTGTCCCTCCGCTGGGGGGGGGGGGCTTGCCGTGTGGCTCCCGTCGTCACCCTACCTTTCCTGCGGTCGCACCCCCGGTGGTCCCCCCGTTGGGGCTTGCACGGCACGTGCTTTCTTTGGGCACGGTCATGTGGTTCGTCCCGCACTCTCGTTCCACTGCCTCCCCACCCTGCCGCGGTGTCCTCGGGGGGGGGTCCGCTTCCCGCTACCGTCATCCCCCATGTCCCCTCGCCATCTCCTCGCTGTCCTCGCCCCTTTCCTTGGTGGGTGTGGGAGTTGGGGTGGGGAGGGGGGGGCGCCCTCGCTGTCCTTCCTCCGGCGTAAGCACGTCGCAGGCACGGCGCTGGCACATGGCGCGGCACTTGTCCTTCTGCTGGGGAGTGGGGCACGCCGCGTGGCCCCCGTCGTCGCCCTTCCCACTCTGCGTTCGCTCCCCCGGTGCCCCCCCCGCTGGGGCCTGCACGGCGCGTGCTTCCCTCGGGCACGGTCGTGTGGTCCGTCCCGCACCCTCTCCCCGCTGCCTCCCCATCTTGCCGCTTTGTCCTCGGGAGGGGGGGCCGCTGTCCGCCCATCCCTTCCTGCATCCCCCACCCTTGTGGGGGCGGAGGTGTGTGGGGGGGAGGGGGGCTTGTCGTCTTCCCTTCGTTGCACTCACGTCGCAGGCTCGACGCAAGCACGGCGCAGGCACGAGGCGCGGCACCCGTCCCTCTGCAGGGGGGGGGGGGGGGGGGGCATGCCTCGCGGCTCCCGTCGTCGCCCTTTCTACCCTGCGCTCGCACCCCCGGTGGTCCCCCCGCCGGGGCTTGCACGGCGCGTGCCCTCTTCGGGCACGGCCGTGTGGTTCGTCCCGCACCCTCCTACCGCTGCCTCCCCACCCTGCCGCGTTGTCCTCGGGGGGGGGGTCGCTTTTCGCCCCCCCCCTACCCGCATTCCCCGCCCTCGGGGGGGCGGGGGTGGGTGGGGGGGGGAGGGGCGCCCTTGTCGTCTCCCCTTCGTTGCACGCACGTCGCTGGCATGGCGCAGCCACGACACAAGCACGGGGTGAGGCACTTGGCTGCTGCGGTGGGGGGGGGGGTTCCCTTTGGGCATTCCCGCCCTTCTCCATGGTATAGGCCCCGCACCCCAGGATCACCAGCCGCTGTTGCCCCTCGGCGGTAGTCGCCACGTCTCCGCATGGTGCTCAGTGTCCCGTGCCTGCTCCCTCCTGTGCCCATACTTACTGGAGGAGGTACGTATCCGGGTGGAAACGGAAGATGAGGAAGTGCGGGCAGCGGGGAGGACTTACCGTACGCCTCGAAGGCTTCTTGCACCATCCGCCGCCGTGGTCGAGGGGAGGGCCCCTGTTTCGGCACCCAACAGCCCGGGGGGGGCCGACTGCCCATCCTCTCCCTGGTGCCCGTGTATCCACTTCCGAGCGGCCTGATACCGGTGCCGTGGTATCAGTCCGCTGGAAGTGGCGGCTACAAAGCGGCCGGGCGCTCTCGTCCCCCGGGCCTCTGCCACCCCTGAGCGCGATGGAGGCCCCTGAGGTCCTATGGCAGAGACGCGGGGAGACGGGCGGGGGATTCATTTGTGGCATCCCCTGGCCACCTAGTTAATCAGATCAGCACAATCTACGCCGCAGGGGGCCCACCGGTTGGCGCCGCTGGTGCCCGTCCCCTCTGCGTCACACTTACTGCAACAGGCGCAGGGGGTCCAGTGGATGGCGCCACTGGCGCGTGTCCCCTCTGCGCCACTGGTTGGGTCATCGCACGGGAGGCCCTACGGATGGCGCCGCAGGTGCCCGTCCCCCCGTGTCGCTTCCTGCCTCCTGCCCTAGGCTTGACTGACGTGACATGACGCATGATTGAGGTTAGAGTCGGTTTCTGGACGCGCATGGCGCACGGCACGACGCATGGCAACTATCCCCTACCCTGCCCCCGCTGCTCCCTCCCTCGCCCTCTGTGCTCGCCTAGCGCTGAGCATGCCCCTGTCTCCCTCGTCGCTCCCTCTCTCCGCTCTGGCTAGCACGGTGCGAAGCATTTCGCGAGGCAACCCTCCCTCCTTGCTGCCCCCCTCTACTCCCGTTCCCTGGCCTAGCCCTGCCCCTCGTGTGTTCGTTCTCCCTCGTCCTCCCTTGCCCCCTTTCCCAGGCCCCTGGGTCCTTGGCCCTCTGTCTCCTTGTCCCCGTCCTCGCTGTACCCTCCCTGCATACACATCGCGGAGCAATTCGTGGCACCTCTCCCATTCCCTCTTCACCTTGCCTCCCCCTGGCGCCCTGGTCTCTAGGCTTGTGGCACGCATGTCGCACTGCACCCTCCTGCGGCTTTTGTCTCTCTATGCCCGCCCTGCCTCCCCCTCCCTCCCCTGCCCTGTCACCCCTCTACCCCTTGCTGGACACTTCGCAGGACACTGTGTAGGCAAGTCGCACGCATGTCGCAGGCACGCACCTGGCCCTCGTTGTATGACGCTACGCAGGACACTGCACCTCTGTGGGTGGACCGCTTTGCGGCAGCGCGCCGCGGCGCTCCGCCTTGTCCAGTGCCCCCGCGCACTGCGGGCGGCTCGCTCGGTTGTGGGGCACCTTTGTGCTTCTGCCTCACGCTCGCTCCTTCATGCCGCCGTGGCACGCCCTCGTCCCTGCCCTGCCTTCTCTGCCCCTCTGCCATCCGGCCAGCGCGAGCACGATGCGGAGCAATTCGCGTGGCAGCACTCCCTCTTTGCCCCCTCTCTCTGCCCTGGCCCCCTGGCCCTGTCCTGCCCCCTGTCTGCTCGCCCTCCCTCGTCCTCACGTGCCCCCCTTCCCAGGTCCCTTGGTCCGTGGCCCTCGGTGTCTCTGTCCCCGTCCTCCCTTTACCCTCCCGGCATACACTTCGCGGAGCAATACGCGAGGCACCCCTCCCACTCCCCCTTCACCTTGCCGCTCCCAGGTGCCCTGGTTCCGTCCGCACCGGCCCGCAGCCTTCGGCATTCTACTCCCGCCCTACCTCCCCCTCCCTCCCCTGCCCTTTTCCCTCTCTACACTTCGCAGGACACTAGGCAGGACACTTTGTAGGCAAGTCGCACGCATGTCGCAGGCACGCACCCGGCCCCTCCCTCCCTGCCCTGCCCTTTCCCCTCTCTACACTACGCAGGACACTTCGCAGGACACTGTGTAGGCATGTCGCACGCATGTCGCAGGCACGCACCTGGCCCCTATCGGCGGGGTCGTCGGGCTGGCTGGCTCCACGCTGTGACCACCCGCCGCCGCCGCAGCCCCCGCAGGAGCCGCCGCCGCGGGCAGCCACTCCATATGCCGCGGGGGGCGCGGCCCTGGTAGGCCCCGGCTGCCCCCCGGCCAGGGTTTCACTGTACCCCCCGCGGCGCCTGGTCGCCGGGGGGGATCCATCACAAAAATCTGCAAGACATGGAAAAAAAATAGACTAGAATATATATATATATATATATATATATATATATATATATATATATATATATATATATATATATATATATATATATATATATATATATATATATATATATATATATATATATATATATATATATATATATATATATATATATATATATATATATATATATATATATATATATATATATATATATATATATATATATATATATATATATATATATATATATATATATATATATATATATATATATATATATATATATATATATATATATATATATATATATATATATATATATATATATTCTACCGACTCGCCAAGTTCATGTACAGTCGGACATACAACCCCTTTAAGTTGGCCGAGCACTCTGCCACTCTCCCAATGCTCTACGGCTGCCGGCACCCTGATAGGTATGCGTCTACCATGATCCACCGTAAGTTCTTCCCCATATTGGGGTACCTTGGGCAGCAAGTGCCCGCGGTAGGTGACGAGATCATGTGCCACCCGAAGCTGTTGCACATTGAGAAACAATTTTGTGCCCTACTGTTAGCCACACACAACGTTGAGGACCGCATCGTACACAGGAGACTACATTTCTGCAATTTCTAGAGGCAGCACACAAGCTACCACTCGTATGGTTGAGTGGACTGAAGAACCTCCTGCACTTCTACATTCCGGCTGCGTGCCTCCTTGGAAACTTAGTTCGTGCCTGCAACTGGGATGGACTAGCAGGGACAAGCCGTACAGCCCGCAAAGTATTGGGGTGGAGTTTGGTATTGATTGTAGCCTTGGCAATGGACACTGCCTGCAACGTCCCCAACGTACGCACCCTATGTGTTGCCCTTCTCTTGTGGTTACCCTGGAATGACGCCGTCCCGGGCTGTTGTTATGCTGAGGACCCCTTGGAGGCCATGTTGAGTCGTCTCGGATCTAGGTGCCGCGCATACCCCCAGATGAAGACTTTTGACCACACATTGGACCTATTTTTCAGCATGGCACCACCAAAGCGAGGGGAAAAGCAGACGCGGGGGCAGATTCGCAGTGGACTGGTTGCGATTATGTCGTCACAACTACGCAGGTTCGTGTAGGCCATTAACGAACCGCATGGTCCATGTTCCGTGGAAAAGTGGAAAGAAGGCAGCAATTACCGCTGTCCCTGAGGACTTGAAATTCCTAGCGCAACCAGTGGACAACGGCAGTGAGGCCCTGTACCACAGGCTGTTGACTAGATCCCTCTCCACATTGACAAGTGCAGCGCGTTTGCCCACAAATGAAGTCTTATGGTTGTTGAGAACCATTGTTCCAGGCAGACTCCTCCGCGATCATGCAGGCCGAGATGCACAGGCTTAGCGGGTGCGGGATGCACCAATTTTGCGTCTTGCGCCCCGTTGGTTCCAACACGTCTGACCTTACGCAAGGTAGCAGTGAACCCATCTGCAGACCTCTCAGTTGGTCTCGCATCCCAATTCAGTGTCGTCGACGATGCCCCATCCAAGTCCAAGCGGAAATGTGGTGACACACCGAAGGGAAAAGATGGTCAACTGAAAATTGGTGACCATACTGAAGGCTAGGGGGTCCTGCTGCCCATCTGCAGACTGCAATGGGACAAAAAAGGGGAGCATGGCCAAATCAGAGTGCTGGATGAAGATCTTGTCCAGGACAAGATGATAAAGCTACGCGGGAATGCACCAAGTGCATCAAAAATCCGAATCATAGTGTGGTGTGACGATAGATAGCTGGGGGGTATGTCGCATCAGGACGCAGTGGGGCAGTGTTGCATCTTATCGGGGTAGCATATCGCCGCGGCCTATCGACGAATCGCAAGGGAGTATATGAATGCCCATTTGGAACCGTCAACATGGTCGATGCAATTTCTTGCTCAAGTGGTTCGCATGGATGTCACTCTGCACATACGGGAGTCAATCCCTGGCATGTCACAGGTATATCGACTGTGACAGTGCACTTGGACACTGCATGCTACCGTCCCACACCGGGGAAATATCCCACGCCTGTGACGTCCATCATCACCTGCCCATTGTCCTGTGTGACTGGCCCCTTCGTTTGTCGGGGGGGGGGGGGTTAACTGCTGTGACCACCCGTCGTATCGCGGGCTCTGCAGTCTGCCACGACCTCGCCAAAGTTGTCTACACGGATGGAACTCCTGCGTGTTGAGCTGGACCGCGATGAACCGGAGGAGAAATCCATACGAGAACACCTGGGAGTGCTATACGTGAAGGGTGGCTATACACTGAACGACGGGACACTAGTATGCCTGGGCCTGCACAGGGTGCCATTACGCGAACTGTGTGGTGGTAGCCAATTTTCGACATACAAGGCTGTTTAGCAGACTGTTGTCTGGTTCGAGACAAAAGAGGACCTGATCTCCGTTCCATGGGTGTCAGTAATTAGGTGTTGCCTGGTACCAACACAGCAGGAGGATTTGTGCTTTGACTGGCCGCATCGGGGAGTTGTTGTGTGGTTCCAGACATGGAGGTCCAGGCACACACTTTGACGAGGCTAAAAAAAGTTGCGTCTGGTTCCAGACGCAAACGGGACACGGTTTGGTGTGCGAATGATCGAATTGCGCCAAATGTCTGGTACTAGACGCAATAGAACATAAGTGAAGTCCGGTGATGGTAGAAATACATCAGGTGTCTGGTTCAAGACAGCTGTGATAGCCTTCGTTGTTGCATTGGGCAACTTTCCTGGCTAGGGACGCATGTGCAATGTTCGCTGTGCAGGACACTGTCAGAAAAGCCCGGTTTCCGATTGCCGCCTGGGTGCAATTGATGGGGGATAAGGCTGTGGTTGTTGTCCATGGACTCGAGAGGCGTGGACAGTCAGCAAAGCTGCACTTTTGGAAGCGCCTGGAAGGCCTCATCCCACCAAACCTTGAGGAGGTTACGCAGTACATGTGCTTCAGCAATGTGTCACTGCCAATGATTAAAAAGAAGGCAAAGCAACTGAAGGCTGCACGTCTGTGGGAACATCATCTCTGCCACCCGGACAACGACTTGGTTGACCCCAGTCGCAAAACGCTTGCACAACGGGCCCGTTTTGAGCAGTGTGTGTTGTCAAAGAGCCATGTCACATTCAAGACGTACACTTGGAAGTGGTCTGAGGAAAACTGCTGGCCCCCCTAGAAGTATGTCGTAACTGCTGCAAATCTGGAATGACCCCACGTATGCCCCCCTCCGTGTTGCCCTTAAACGTCCTCTTGTGTACCCTGAGATGAAGATTGCCGCTGATGTGAGCTTCATCACCGTCAACATTGGGTGTGAGGCCCCAGAGGCAGAGGTGACTGACAGCAAGTCCCTGGATGGGGTCATGCATATCACTGGGATGGCACCTGGTACTCCGCTGCACTCTACGGTGGCCAACATGCCGTATTGCCTGATCATCGTTGAAGTTTCAAAATGACATATGGAAGGCATCCATTCCGTTGTCAGTCGCAATTTGGTGTCTGGGACGCTTGTTCTCATTTTTGGCGAGGCTTGTGACGTCTTGGGAGTGCTGGATGGTCTCCGAAAGTTGCACGACAATGAGGGTTGGACAACAGTTCGCGTGGCTTGCTTTATTCTGGGATCTCTCACACGGCAGTACTCGATGGGATTCACTGAGCTTTGGGTAATTTCCAAAAATCCGCTACCCAAGAAGGTATTACTGTCAGCTCTTGCTACCTGCTGCTTGCTACCAGAGTTACGTTGTGGGCACCGTTAAATCCTAAAGTTTGTCTGGAACCAGACACTTACGAGGCAGAATGCACCCTGAAAAGGGTGAATTGTGGGAAAGTGTCTAGAACCAAACCACATCGGCCAGTCCAGCTACACCAGTAGGGGTGTCAGACTCAGTGTTCCCTTCTACAAGTGCCTAGCTACTTTGCCTTTTCTCGTGGTCTCGTGGTGAACCAGCTGTGTACGGAGGTTGTTGGGTTTGTCATGCAACAGCTGGCAGATACAGTACCCTCAGAAGCAACTACCTTGTGGTTCTTGGTTATCAGTGGTTCTGTATAGCTGGCTTGCAGTTCGGCAGTGTGCATGCCGGTACCCATCAGTGTGGTGTTGGGTTTGTCCACGGAGCAGGCGTCTATTGCAGACATTGGTGCCCTTGTATGCAGCAATTTACGCATCGCTGATGGGCTGAGCCCAACTCTGTGGAATGCAGTGTTTGAAAATTTTGCGGAGGGTTGCCTTGTGGACAGAAGCTGTGTGCCTGAGAAGGCAGAGGGAGAGCAGAAGTCTGAAGATAAAGTGGAAGACGTGGGCACCACCCCAGACAATGCTGTGTATTGTACACCGAAGCAGGCACGAGGCCCTGGCAAAAAAGGTGGTCGCATACGCAAAGGAGACGAGAACAAAGCCTCCTCATCCTAGAACAAAGGCAAAGGCAACAAAAAAGCCAAGGCATCCCCTCCTGATGAGCGTGCAGCTGCGGGATCCGATTCGCAGTCGTCAGCTTACAAGAGGGCCAAGATTCGGTTTTAGGCATGGAAGGACCGATTCAATGGCTCGAAGAAGAACTAAAACTGCATTGTTGCAGTTGCTATTGGTTGCACAATGTTGTTGTAAGCCTGCTCAGTGACCACAATATCTATTCATAGCATGTAATCACTGTGGCACCCTGTGGGCGTGCCAGTCTGCTCTCTGGGTCCCAGTGGTCAATTTCGACGATTTTCCCTTCAACAACACGCGACTGACAAGCCTTTGTCACTCTTTTATGACATTTTGTTGCGGACCACATTTCCTTTTGTGGAATACAGTAACTTTTCACCAGGTTACTCGTCTTGTGTCCGGAACCAGACAACTTTTTGTCATTACTCCCCGTGCTGCAGGTTTTGGTAAGATCTGTCTGTTTCCAGACAAACCTCAGTATTTCACTGTCTGCAAAACAAAATTTGAGTAACATGGTACGCGTCGATGAGTAGTGCCTCCGGTGGTGTAGTGATATTGCAGCGTGCATAGACACACATGCGTCCCGTGGGGTTCCTCCTCAGAATTTCGACTATTTTCCCCATATTTCACAGGGCCCAGCCTCAAGTTGGTGTTGTGCGCAAAGTGCCAAAAACGTATATGGGGGTAGTCAAAAACGAGGGGAAACCTAAGTGCGCTGCTTGTTGCTGAAGTTTCACCCCTATAGAACGCGTTTTTGATGACCGTCATTTGGTGACATTTTTGTCGGGGGTCCATTTAGGGGGGGGGTGGGCACTTTGGGCCGTCTAAGCATGCGGGGTGGACACAACCGCAAACAACCCCCTTTGGAGGTAGATGTGTTTGTTGTTGATATGATTGCGCATCCTGCCTCTTCAACTTTTGTGATGCTGTGCAGCCAAAAGGCTGGACGGCCCATCGGGTTGCAAACCCGGATGCCGCATTCACATATAACGGCACGTATGTGGCAGGAACTGCCCTTTGTTTTTTTTTTGGGACCCGCGAGTCCAAGCCCGGGATAGGGTCTTGACTCAGCTTGGTGTTTCGTTCAAGGTTCCTCCACAACGCTTCTGGCATTTGCAGCGCCTAAGCGCAACGGCTGTTGGCACAGGGACGCGGTTAGCCGCCTTTCGGAGGCAATTGCTCTGAAAGACAAGGGGTATGTGCCCCTGGCGGCAGCCACAACCTTTCCAGTTTTTGCACATTTATGCAAGGGGGAGGGGGAGGCACTTGTTTTCGTACAGGCACGTTGGACTTGTAAGGGGGCTGCTCATGTGGCCACTTCCAACAACCCTTTTGTGAGGGTCGTTGAAGGCAGGCCCATTCCCAAGTACGTGCTATTGCACTCCCGCCTTCCGAGGTCCTGGCTCGTTTCTGTTGGTAAGGTTGCGATGGTGTTGTGCCCACCCACTGCTTACTTTTCGCAGCCCTGCACTCTCTGGTTCACTTTTCAGGGTGCTCGCGCGTCGGCTGGAGACCGCCCAGCTGGGCCGAGAGCGCGCAGTCGCACCAGCAGCAGCTTCGCCCCTTCCACCGCCAAGGGCAAGCTCGCCCGCAAAACTCCGCTGTGCCCGATTCCAAGGGAGCCAAGCACGCCAGCGGGGCGATGAAATGGGCTGGTTCCTAGTGAGTTTACATTTGTAGAACAGGTTTGCCTTCAAGCCGACACGTTTCTCCGTTTCCAATCTTGGCACTTGTCGCTTATGCGAAGGGTCGGGCCGAGGCGTGACCTCCGCTGGGGCGGACTGAGTGTCTATTGACACTACATGTCTGCCTTCGGGCCTACACGGCCAACATAGCTTCCCAATTTCCAAGCCCAACACCCCTGAAGGATGGTCAGGGTGAGGGTGCGCTTTGCCTTCATGCAACGCTCCTAAACTGATATATTGGGATCCCTTATAAGAGAACCGAAGTGCCAGATAGCAATACTGCCTCTACTGTACCGACTGTCTAGCCACTCGGCACAATTGGTATTTCATTGACAATAGAGCCCAAATCCCACATAGCGATAGTGAGTGTACTGTGCACACCATCCGGCCGTTCGGCTCATTAGGTGTGTCATTGATAAGAGAACCCCTATCCCACATAGCAATAGTGCCTATATTGTGCACACCATCCAGCCGTTCGCCGCATTTGGTGTTTGATTGGAGAGAGATCCCGAATCCCTGATGCAAATCGTTGCCGGGCCTTTGCACGTGCCTGTTTTGCATTGTTAGATGCGGCATACCGCTTTGCCACCATTGAAAGCACAGCCATGCAACTTGCTGGGAATGGTGCTTGGCTCGCCCACATATTCAAAAAAAAAGGGACACAATCCACTTTAGATTGTGTATGATGGGCAGCACAAGCTGCATGTTCCCTATGTTCTGTACGGCACCAAGCCGTGTACCCAAAAAAGCTTCTGAATGTTGTCCCCGGGTGACCAAGTATATAGTGAACAACAATAGGTGCGGGTCTAGGACCAGAAAAAATGGTGATCCCCAGCCATGAAGTCCGGGGTCATGACCGCGGTGGTTTGTGTGATTGGAACTTTCATTGTTTGCACTATGTTTAGCTCCTCAATGTGTCCCTACATGCGTCACGCATGGAACTCCTTTTTTGACGTTTCCTGCCACGTAAATAGCATGGTGCTATCAGATATGTTGGTACTATGGCGGGGATGAGACTGCTTGAACAATCTATGATGGCTACTTGCAAATTCACATTTCCGTGCCCCCGCGGTGCAACACCATCCGCGAACTTGAACAACAACAGACAGGGTTATTGCCTCTATGCATGGTTGCATGTTTTTGCTGCCATCCAGATCACGGAAAAAAAACATCCACAAGAAGCCGTGAATTGGTGAATTCTCTGTTAAACGAGGGAAGTGCAGCTTTTTCTTCATTCAAAAGGTCTTCGGCACAACATTTTAGGCTTATGCATAGTAGGTGCAGAAGTTGCATCTGAGTACGGGATAGCACCAAACCATGCCGCACTTTCAATGCAACTCCGCCGGGCTTGTGGTTTTTCCTCTGCCCCTAGCATGGTGCCTTTAGCATAGTAATGTGGTACCGCTTCCGGCTGCAGGAGCTGAATGTTAGTCTCGGATGACGCATGGGTCGCCCAAATTTCTCATGGGACAACGAAGAGCACAGGGTATGTTTCTCAGGATCATGGCGGTACACAATGGCAAAGAAGGCCCTCTCTCGATTGTGCGGGGCCCGGACTTGGTACGCGAAGTTATCGACGTATAGTGTGTGATGCTTAGACATATCACACTACAAAGCATTTGGTTGAGAGAAGAGTAACCGAGTGGCCGCATGGTGGATTTGGGTTCTCTTATCTATGAAACACCCATCGCGACGAGTGGCCGCATGGTTCGCACAGTACAGGCACTCTTGCTATGTGGGATGTGGGCTCGAGTATCAATGAAACACCAGATGCGCGGAGTGGTCGGATAGTCTGCACGGTGGAGGCACTGTTGTTATTTGGGAGTTGCGTCCTCTTATCAATGAGAGATTAATTCCGCCCAGTGGCCGGACGGTTTGCACAATAGAGGCACTATTGCTATGTTCCGATTCAGCCTGGCGGGACGCCACTTGCGTGAGCTATTAGCCAGGGTGTTTCGTGGCATGCATCTACCTTTACCCTTCCACTTTGCTGCTTTGGCGCTTCACCATGTTGCAAAGTCGTTATCTGCATTTGATTTCCAAATGCCTACTATTGAATGGAGAGCAGCGGGTGCAATTCACAGCTTTCTTGCAGTGCTAGTTATGGAGCTTGCAGAGGGCGGATGTGCATATAGGTTGTGTTGCCATTTGCTGTTGCACACCTGGGGCTTGCCAAGACTCTCAGTCTGCATCACGGACGAGGCCGGTGAGGGCAACCTCCGTCTCAACAAGTGCTTCGCTCGGGTGACCTCCACACTCCCCGATGACATCAATCGTGAGTGTTTGACGCACGAATTGTATATGACGTTAGTGCACACTGGGGCAACGCACCGTCAAGGTCATTTACAGCGAACAAACGGAGGCCCATCATCCTTGAGCCATGTATTTTTGGAGCTGCTAAAGCATGGCGGGAGGGCATGGTGCATGTGTTGACGCTGTGGAAGGCCATTCTAGATGCCACATTGTGCGTGGATAAGATTGCCCATAGTTTGAAATCGGGCTTGCCAAGAATACAACGACTTAGTGACATATGTTGTGTGTGCGGGCACTGTGCGCAGGTACTTAGCTCCACACGTCATTGGGAGCCAATGGATTTTAACACCTTTTAGGGTTGGCACATGGTCATTTGCACACCAAATCGGGTCTTTCGGTCCAGTAAGCTGCGACAGAAGGGAGTAGTGGACATCAACCCCACAGGCAGTAAGAAACCGGTCGCCTCAGACACCGAATTAACCCAGCCCGCATGAGAAGCAAACCCTCTGTGCCAACGCAGAAACCCTGTGCGCGAATGCTGGGTAGCCCTAAAGGGCACGGCACTTAGGGAGCAGGGGAGTGGTAGCGAGTTTGACCAAAACGGCGGTGAGGACCTGCCGTCAATGCCTACACAAAGGACGAGGCCCACCACTGGAGTTACTACCAGTTCCAGTTCCAGTAGCAGCAGTAGTAGCAGTAGTAGCAGCGGCAGCACTAGTACAAGTAGCAGTGCAAGGAGCAGTCAGTGACCACCAGTGATGGTGAAGAAGGTGCATCTGTAATTCATTTGGATGAGGTAGGTTGGTCTAATATGTCTCCGGCTATGTACATGTTGTCACAAAGGAGGAGTTCCAATTCAAAGACTAATGGGCAACAATTTCATATTTTTGCTTTTTTTGTGCTGTGTGGAAGCAGGGCCGCCGTAAGGACCCTCCCCTTGCTGTGTGTGGTACCCATGGCCACACACACTGACAATCAGGGGTGGTGAGAGTTGTCGGATAACACTCGGGCTGCATACCGAGCTGTTTGGAGGTGCCCGACACTCTTTTTTCATCATTGTTCATTGTTTTTACAAGACGGTTTTCTCCTACATAATTTTCTCTGCAGCCGCGTTTCATGTAGTTGTTGCCTTCAAGACGACCCGTCATAAGGGCCCGTAAATTTACATGCACTTCGTATAGGCCGGGTACACTTTTGCTACCCTTGAAGCATGCACCACCCCAAGGAAGTCTCCAAGGAAAACGGCATGCCTCTTTCATAGGTAAAATTCAAAATGCTGTAGGTAATTTTGTTGGTTTTTGTGTACCCACATTTATAGGATGAAGGACTTCCACCACGGTGACATGTGTCGGACTCTCTCATAGGAGGAGGGGGGCGGGTGTCTAGCCCAACGGGATAGGGACCCTGGGGCCTGCCCGGGGCCACGAAGCACCACACAACGCCAAACACAGCAGCACAGCACACAACAGCACCCGACAGCACGGGACAAACCAACAGAAGAAGCAACGACACTAAAAAACGGGGCACGACACAACACAACAAAGCACACACCGCCGCGCCCCCCTCCAAAAAAAAAGAGAAGGAGCGGTGAGGTGCAGGGCAAAGCAAAGGGGCAACAAGCGACGGGAAGGAGCAAAAAGGGACGAGGTGCGGGGGGGGCGGGGCACCACACAACACCAAACATAGCAACACAGCACACAACAACGCTAAACCGCACGGGACCAACCAAAACAAGGACCAACGACACCAAAAAACACAGCACAACAAAACACAGCACGCGCGAGCACGACCCTCACCCCCATCTCCCCCCCCCCCCTCCCAAAAGACAAGCGGGGCCGGGGGGGGGGTCGTAGACGTAGCTAGGGCCAATATGGTGGCATTCACAATGATTCACGATGATGTTTCCCCGTGCTTAGCCATAACGGGGCTGGGGACAACCAGTACACGCACAACATGCTAGCTATATGCCACAAAGACTTTGTGGACAGCAAAGCGATGCCAAGTTTACTCACAGATCTCCCGTGCTGTGAGTACTACACAAAGCATGTGTTGCGTGGGCAGGGGATGTGCAACATGTGCCATCAATAGTGCCTCCTTCCAACTCCAACCTTAGCATGTGCCTTTGCTTGCTCAACCGCTTGATTGATTACCTTACTTGTGTAGGCCTCAACCACAAATTGATCCATCACCATTCACGATATTGCGATCGAGTGAAGGCCGGTATTCCGTGTGTTTTTCTCCAGATTGATCAACAGAGTGTGTTCCGCCACTAATCATGAGACAGTGTTCCGTCAATGTAGTGATGAAGGGGAAGATATTTAGTCAAACCCAGATCACACGCCCCATGCCATAGCCGAACGAGAAAGGGTGTGTCGTGTATCGGAGAACAGACAACCATGCGCACATCTTGGATTGAATACCGCAAGGGCCAAAGGCGACCAACCCGATTGAAACCACATAGATTTGGTGTGATTTGCCACTATGGACTTCACAACATGGTAGTAAGTTTCTTACAAATTGACTCCAATGTGCGCATTTTGCCAATGTCTGCCGCGGCCACTTCCAATGGTAACCGCGGAACAGCGCTCATGATGTAGCCTGGTACCCACAAGCCACGATAGCCGACCCGCATGGCGGTGAAGTCGTTGCTGCTATCACGCATGGTATCATGAAACGTCACTAATTTTGTGGCGAGTGCATCCACACCGGTAATGAGTTCCATGGACGATGCTACCGTGGAGGCGTTGGCAGCCTACTATCACCATCGTGTCGAAAGTGTATCCAATTCCAATTGTTGTACTGGGACCGTCATAGGTGTCGTTGTAGTTTTGAACGCCCATAGATGTGATGCACTCGTGCACATGGCCGACAACCGCTTCTTGTGGCTCTTTGTGGTCCCGGTCAAGGCGCTGCTTGGTTCTACCGAGGACTTGTTTTTCATGCAGTTGTATATCGTTTATGTGCACCGATGCCACGCTCTTCCTATTCACATACAGGTGCGCTGTAGCTGTGGCATGTCTCGGTTCAAATGTGAAGGTTCGACTTGGAACTCCCTTTTCCAAGTTCAGCGGTTGTAGTTGAAGATGCACTCATGGATCGCGTACGTGAGGTTGTACGACGGGAAAGACTTGTGTAACCATGAAGCGCAAAGGCGTGAACCGTGCACTCATGCACGGTGGTTGACACTATTTTGTAACATCCCATACTTCTCATGCACTTCTCATAATGCAAAGATGTCACCAAAGCCACATGTCAACCATCAACACAATGGTGTGCTATTCGAAATCGGACAAGAAAACTACCGGCGGCATTCGCAATATGATCTACAATTATAGACCACACCTATTAAGAATGGGTTGGAGCAAATGTACCAGCACAATAGTACAATTGTCTCTCGGTAAAGCTAGCGCCAGAATTCCAAGTGAAGCTACAGCAAGTTTTCTGATTTTCATGTGTGTCATGCGATGAGGTGTCCGGTTCAACAATGAAGGAAGCTTACTTCGCTACTAGCAACGATAACGGTGTCACACGCGCAAGGCTTCCGCACGATGTCAAATCTATAGTACCTCTTTGCAACTCGAGCCTTAGCTTGTGCCTATGCTTGCTCAACCGCGTGATTGATTACCGTACTTGTGTAGGCTTTGTCATAAATAAACTCATCACAATTTAATGTAATGGTATTGGCTGAAGAGTGGGATGCATTATTCCTTTGTCTAGCAACTTTAGGAGAGAGTGTTTCACCACCGGATTCAGGAATGAAGAAGGGCAAGAGTTTTCGCCAAACCTGTGTGACAAGAATTCCGTCCCCATGCCACACCGCAACTTGAAAGGGTGCGCCGTGCATGAGAGGACACACGGCCATGCGCACATCGTCCATTGAATGCGCCAAGGGGGAGAGACGACCAAACCGGTTAACATCACTTGCCATTGGTGCGATTTGGCGGTTTTGTTTTTCGCAACAAGTTAGTGATCCTCTTACAAACCAATTGCAATGCGCAGAGTTTGCCAATGGATGCCAAAACCATGTCCCATGGGCCTTGCCTTAGGGCGCTCATGATATCATGGCACCTGCTAATTACGATGGCTCGGCCGCATTGTGGTGAACTCTTTGGTGTCACCACACACGGTATCATGAAGCGTCACCAATTTTGTGGCAAGACTGTCAACTGCAGTTGTGAGGCTCCATGGATGATGCAAGCATGGCGGCATTGGCACCATTCTATCACCATGGTGTGAAGGAGGAGTCAACTGCTACATTTGTCTTGGGACCGTAAGGGGTGTCGTTGGAGTTGTCAACGCCCATAGTTGTGACGCACTCGTGCGCATGGCACGCAACCGATTCCTGTGGTTCTTTGTGCTCTTGGTCAAGGTGCTGGATGTCTCTAGTAAGCTCGTTCCTTTTCGTGCAGTTGTATGTCTTTTGTGTGCAATGCTGTGTCGCACTTCCTTCACGTCTAGCTTTGGAACATTTGGGTAACATCATTGTATCATGAGGAGTGTATGACAAGTAGGGCATGTTAGAAAATAGTGTCAACCATCGTGTGTTCAAGGTTCACGGCATTGCGCTTGGTTGTTACACAAGGTCTTTCCGTAGCACAACCGCATGTACAGGATACATACGTGCGCACCTTCCACTACACCTATTGCACTTGCAAAGGGAGTTCCACGTTGAACGCTTGCAGTTGAACTCACACATATCGCACCTACATAGCTACTGCCAACCCAATGGTATGCAATTTGAAAGGGGACACAAAAGCCAACGGCGGTTTTCGCCATATCCTGTGCTATTATGGACCACACGTGTTGACAAATATTTGCATCAGATGTAAGACCACAACAGTATAATTGTCCGTCGCTAAAGTTATAAAGAGAATTCCAAGTGAAGGTACAACAAATTGGCTGAGTTTTATGCTTGTCATGTGATGTGGTGTCTTGTTTTGCGATCTACGATGCTTTACTTGCTACAATGTGGTGTCCTCGGGAAGGGGGTAGCAGGAACCCCCCCCAAAAAAAGTTGAGTCTACCAACCCCCCTCCCCCCCTTGAAATGGCAAAACAAGCAACACATGCCACCTGGACAACAAGAACATTGCACGGCCGTGTCGGGGTTTCTGGCAAATTACCATGTAACAAAAGTTGGTCTTGGGTTCATGACCACATACTTACTACTTGCTGACCACTTCCTAACTACTTGGTAGATCATAAAGGTGTTGCAGAATGGGGATGCTGACCATACTTCTTGATCACAAACCACTTCCTTATTGCACTTCCTGATGTACTTGCTACTTGAGTTTTTCCTTCGCCGTGCGCACTTTTGCGGCTCATTACTTCAACCGTCAAACAAGCACCTGCAGACATTGGACTCCATCCAAACATTGCTCCCATTTGCACACAAATACACGCAAACAACACTGCAATTGGTACAATTGAACTCTCAAAGCCCTCCATCTTATGTCCATTCCGCCTACCATCAGCCATTGGCTCGTGTCCGCCACGGAGTGCGCTAGTACGCGCACTATCTCCCCGGGGCAGGGAGACAAGGAGGGTACCGCTGAATTTGTCACGCTTCCCACGTGTGTCACATTTCAACTTGGCACCACCGTGGGTCGCATCTTCGCCAAACGTTCGGTGTTGATCGATTTGCAATCGGGGATAGTATCCGACTTCTTGCTCTCCATGTTCCATACCAATGCCAGAAGACAGTGGTCCTGAGATTGAACAATGCCGACATTGAGAAGGTCCGTGCCGGGGTTGACCCGTACGTACCCAAGGGGAAGCACCGCAAATCGGACACTGGGTACTACGTTGGCTAAGGGAATGGTGAGATGTTGCTTCTCGCAAGTGGAAAGCTGTCGCCGTGGAGACGCAAGCTCGCGGATTCACCAAGGCACAACTAGTTTTCAAGAACGCGTACTGCCTGCCAAGCGCAAGAAATTATACCCGGTGCTGTCACTACCAACATGGAGTCCTATTGCCTTCCAAGATTCCGTTGAAGGGGTCACAACACCAGCGCATGCTTCCGGGACAGTTGTGACCACCCCATTGCAATGTCCCCTTCCTTGGCTTGGCGATGGGGACCCCGTGGCAATTTGGCAGCCCGCAGCACGTTTCGTACCCAACACGGATCTCTCCAAGTTGGACAAGTATGGGTAATGCTTCTTCAACAAGGCCATCCCCTTAGAGATGTTGGACCGGGTGGTGGCGGAGGTGGACACCTTCCGGATGGATCAATGAGATCCCATTTTCGAACAGCACCCGGGTGTACATCGAGGTCCTGCTGCCGGTGATCGCCGCATTTTGAGGCCTGGTCCACACTCAACTTTTTTCGGCAAAGATGGACAGCATAGTCTGGCTTCCTGTGTTGTGCCCCAGTGTTGAGTGGGTGCAGGCAACGAGTGAATCAGTGGCATCCAAGATGGTGAAAGTGTTGAAAAAATTGGTAGCATTGAGGTCCAAGGTCAATTTAAATTGGCCAGAAAGGATTTTTCGTGTAGCCACGGTTGGGCGAAATTGACAAAGATTGGCAACCCGGTTTTGGTCGTTGTATAGTGAGAACGTAGTAGTCAAACTCAGCTTCCCATTTGTTTCCGGCAAGATTTGTACTTGTACTTGGTAAACACACTTTTGCCTTGTTGACCGTGGACAGTCCGGGCAAGCTCGGAGCTGGTGGCGGTAGTTGAAGGCCAATTGAAAAGATGATACATGGCCCACGAGCTTCAGGTCAGGGACTTAGGACGGTAGTATATGACAACACTCAGGGCACACTTGGACTTTTGATGGCTGAAATGTCATTGGAGGTAGGGAATCGACAACGTTGTAGATTGCACGCCCAAATTGATGGATTGGAATGGACGATTGCCGTTTATCAATCCCGATGACAGCATTTTACAGCTGAACATCGAAAAATAAATGGACTCTGAGAAAGCAACACCAGGTCATTCATTGCCAATGTGACCCTGTTTGTCTTTCATGGTCCCTTGTTTGTTGCCTCTCCGCTTTCTTCCGGCTTTGTGTTTTAGTTTGCATGTGGAGCAAACCCTACCTATTCTACCGCGAGGAATACTTTTGTTGTGCTCTCCCGCAGATGGAGTTGACCCGTGCGGTTGAATATTGCTGGTCTATTGGTTGGGTATCCATCTTTTTGGCTAGGTATTTTGCTATCTGACAAAGCTTGCAAGCAAAGAGCAAAAAAGCAATTGTGCGTTTTGTTCAACCCACACAAGCGATTGAGGACAATGAGTGGGCCCCAATCACAAAGACACCGTTGGAGAGTATTGTTTTGACAATGGAAATCTCTATCCCTCAGGAGGAGAAGAGGATCATGCGCCAACGCAAAGAGGCCCTGCGGGATGCTGCGCCCGATGTTGATTTTGGTAGTGATTACGAACCTAAATCCAAGGTTCCGAAAACTAAGTCTAGCCCCACCATTTGTAGTGCTCGTGTTCAGCACTGACTCGCACAGGAAGATGCAGCTGCATTGGAGGTAGCAAGAGCAAGCAAAAACAAAGTCTTTGGCCTGCAAGCACGCAAAGATGAAGGAGAGGGCTCACACAATCAAGGCCCTCATAGCCACATCCTCCGCACAGAAGTTTGTACACTTGGTTGCCACGGTCACACCAAGCAAGGCAAAGGGTAGGGCAAAGGCCGCTACCTCAAGCACACCACTACCGCTACTCCCTTTGCCTCATTTGGTAAGCCCCCCCCCCTTTGCTATTGCTACGCCATCCTCAGTGGGCCAACATAAGAGGCTGGGGGGGGTGCGGAAGAGGAAGGGAGAGGCTAGTGTTGACAATGTTGGTCAACAGTTGGCTGCTTTGTCTTGGATCGCTGGATGATATCCCGCAGTCAACTACCTAGTATATGGTTATGGCATCTTTTCATTTTTTTTTGTTTTTGATGGACCGTGTGCTTATAGTACCAATGCATACTTATTAGCTGATGACGTTCTGATTGATGTCCTTGGTAGAAATTGTTCAGGCCTTCTTGGCTGTCCTTGTCTGCTTGCATGTGCTTGCATGTGCATCCCATTACGTTGCAAGTTGCTGACGTCAACGAGAGAAATTGATATCCATCTACCCTCTTGTTTGGTCATTTTTAGGGAAAGCAACTGTGGTATCATTGAAGTTAGTGATAGGGGAAAATTGAAAAGGAGCTCACCAATGTAGTGCGGTGTGCGCAATGGCTCGTGCAATCTTGATGCAGTGTGTAGCCCTCTCTTTGTGCTACACAGCAAGCCTTGCTTAGACCATCGCATACCACGGTATGCCCAAACCCTCCATCATATCTAGCAAACCGGTGGTATTGCGGTTTTGGCCACGGCGAGTTGCCATCACGGACATTGGCGAGAGGTTTCCCTTGCATGGCTAGACAAATGTCCTTAAGCCCACCTCTATGCACCGTATTGCTAACTACATCATAGTAAAGCTTGCAGTACAAAATGGGTCCGAACAGGCCTATGCTATGTGTAGCCCTTTGCCTGCCTTCGGCGTACGCTCCTTGTTGCAGGTGTATGCTCCATGTGGGGCAACACGGTGGTGCCACTCCATCACTGACGTGAGTGATAGCTTGTGTTTGCAGAAAGGGCCCATGTGTGCAACATGATATTTGTGACTGTTAACACTTGCGTTTTGGTCCTCATGAGAAATGGTGTCTTGCCAGCACTACACCCTCAAAGCCCCTGAATGGGCTTTTCTAGGGTTGTAAGTCCGCTGTTTGGCCACCGAGATGCCTCTTTTTCCATCACCCCCTAAATTCTGGGGGTTTGGGCAACTGCGTGAAATAAGCCAATTATGGCCTATTTCACTAGTGCTACGTGTGCAACAGAGCCGCCCAAGTCCTCGGGGGTGCCAGGTAGGAGACCGAGGCACCTACTGGTATGAAGAATTGCAATATTCTTAGAATAACGCAGTTGCCCCCAGTGTTTCGCACCAAAGGCACTTACACCCGACACCACTACAATGCCCTCATCAAAGACAAGAATACCCATACCCTGTCATCTGGGGCTTTGCACCTGGTTTACTGTGGCTTGGCAGTGGCGTCCCTTTAACGTCCCTTTTGCAGGGGATGGAACCAGTCAGCGCCAAATGCAACTGTTTGTGCAACATTTCTTTTCGATGGGAAGGACACAATCATATAGAACAAAGTGCCTCTTTTTTGCATGACCTAGCACACAAACAAGAGCAGAAGCACATCAGTGATACTGCTTTATGGAAAAGGTTTGTCACAGATGTCAATTTGATGATGCAGAGCCAATAAAGCTGGGGTATTGAGAAGCAACTTCTGGGAATGGGCTGGAGGGAGTTACGGGTCATAATTTGCCCAGGAACTATGCAGAATGGCCCATGTTGGCACACAAAATTGGGTGTATTGATGTTGCCATCGAATTGATCATCGAGATGGTTCAGGCAGGTGATATGGGGGGGATGGTGCAACTGTGTATCGGGCTTGCATGGACCGGATTCATCTGGATCTGGTCTAGTCTCAATGTTGTACTCCCCAGTCTTCCACGCTGTCTCAGATATGACCCCGACACGCTGGAGGCAATTCGAGAGGCTCTGAAGCTAGGGCACAATTTGGTGAAGGTATGCAGGGCATTCTTGGCATACGGCATGCTGCGTCCCTGGGGTTGCACTGCACGCGCACTGCGGACTGCGAACGAATGCTGTTTCCTGATCAAAGGCTCAAGGTGATAACTGCTAAAAATCAGTGCGGTTGCCGTGCTGCCAGAGTAAAATATAGTACTGATAATACCGGCACATACCAATGTCAATTGTGTGGAAATGTTTATGCCTGTTCATGAAGGGGGCATTGACTTCCATGATATCGATTCCCACCCTCCTTTGCTCTCCTGCCTTCCTCGTTTGCTCACCCGCCTTCCCTCCAGGCTCCCTTCTCCATCCACCCCTTCCGTCTTCCCTACCACACTACCCTACCCTCTCTCGCTCAGTGGCTCCCTCAGCCATAGACGTAGAATTTCCCCATATGCTCTTCCCAGATTGTGGTGGGTCTGGTAACACATCACATCATTGATCTGGATGCCATGACCCATTTCAGTGTAACAACGGGGGACACCTACAAGCTGGACGAAATGCGTGTTGTCGAGAAGCAAGAAAAAGAGAAACAGGCGCCTGTATTACAAGTACAGCTGGACGATGAAAAGTGGCACTGTTATGCTGCAGGGGTATTGTTTGCTGTGCTGCTGTGCAGAGCGGGAAGGGGCTTAGGTTGTAGAGTTGCCGTTTTTGATTGCTGAGCCTTTTACCCACTTCCCAGTATGTCGGAAAAGTATCCACCGCGGCTGCCCCTCGCCCGCTTTCCCAAGTAATGAATGGCCGAGAGCCACTGCTCAAAGGCTCCTCAACAGGCGCTCTAATCATCCCCATCCGAGCTATTTGTCCTTCTCTTTGGCTTCGGGGAAACTTTTGTTCAGTGTTGCAACCAATGAAGTCAGTTTTCCCTGAGACACCGCAACAAAATGCGTGTTCAATTTTCGCAACACCCCGATGTGCCACATTTCCCACTCCTTGACGTATGAGCCCCGCCTGCGGAACAGAGTAAACCATTTTTGCAACTTGGTAAACATAGCGCCTTGCTTTTTTGTGGTGGGAGCACAGAATGATGTGCTTGAGTGCCGCGTGTTCAGAAGTATCATGCATCACGAATGTAGCCCAAATTTGTGTGGCTGACTTCCTTAGAATTGTGCCATTCAAATGGCATCCAATTGCGGGCAGCGTTTGGCACACCCAGACATTTAACATCACACAACTCAATTTTTTTTGTACCCTCAAACAGCCAGGAACAATGGTTAATGCAAGCCTCCCCCCCCCCCCGGCCCTGTTGCAGGCCCTTTGGGCTCCCTCCCACATGGGACCCACATGGGGGCACGAAAACATGTTCCCTGAAGCCCATGGAGGTGCCAGATTCAAAGAGGGGTAGCCGGGGAGAGCCGAGCGAGCAAGCTCTCCCCGGCTAGCCCTCTTTGTATCTGGCACTTCCACACTTCCACGGTTGAATTAGTTGGCAACCCTAACCCTATTCTCAAATGAGACACAGCGTTCAACACAAAGTCGCATGTGGAAGACGTTTGGTGCGGCCCTCACCCACTGAGGGTCAAACGCCTAGGAGTATTGTGAGCCTTGCCAGCAGCAGGCAAGCCTTTGCGGGGCCCACCAATAGCCACCAGGGGCCGCAACCGGCCACCTCCAGCACGGGGACATCACAGAGCACAGGCGACAAGAGGGGCGCATGACCTTGGCAGCCATGGTACAGCCGGTGCAGGCAGAGCTCGGGGACGGCCTTGGAAGGCAGACCCCCCCACCCTTGAAATCAACGGCCCTAGGGCCATGGCTGCAGCTGCACACGGCTGACCGCAGGGGCACGGCAGGGCCTCAACAAGGAAGGTTTAGCGGTTTATTGCAAGTTCCTCTACTGCACCGCACCAGTATGCCACAGAAGGTGAACAAAACTTGAATGGATCACCTGGCTTGTAAGGCTGGGCGGTCGGGGCCTGCTTTTGACTTGCTTGAGGCCACAATAAACACTGGGCCAGGTTTCATTATATGAAACAGACTGCTGCTCATTCGCCGTGCAATTCGTGGCATCAACGATCCGCCGTTTCAAGTCAAATCAGCCACCCAGTGTCCCTGGGTTTGCAAGTGCTCTTGCATATTGAAACATGGGGTGTGAGAGGGGGAGAATAAATGCGGCAACATCAAAAAGAAATGGGTGGAATTGTGTGGACAATTGGGGGGCACTCCCTAGCAGATGGTGACTGGGAGAAAGCAAGATTTGGAGGGAGATGACAAACTCAGAGGAGGAGCGGTGTGAAAGGCTGAGCTATGCAAACGGACACAAAGCCAAAACTCAAGTCACTGGAAGACATTGTTTTTAATACAAAATCCAATTAAACTCTGCCCCTTTTCGCTGTCGATTATCACCATGTCAAAGTGCTGTTGGGGGGTGACGAGCTTTCAAACCATACAGCCTGACCAGCCTCAATGATGCTAACCAGAATGAGATGGGGCACAAAAAAATTTCATGCACCATCCCATTCATGTCGATTCATCTACACCGATCCAGTGTCTCTTGCTCCGGTACATGCAAGCTTCCCCCCCGCCTCCCCAATCAGAGCTCCCTGCAGAGACGGCCTGTAGGGCTATTTTGGAGCCACAGGGCCCCTTGGAGTGCAGCTATGCCAAACACAGAGGCCAGTAGCCCAGTGCTTTCTTCAGGTGCAAATAGTAGCCTTCCAAATTGGTTGAAATGTTGCCCCGAATCATCAGAACACCGTAAATCATTACAAAACATCAGTTTTGGATTCTGGCCTGTTAGACACTGTTGGCTGGACTTGTGTGAGTGGGAGACCCACAGGCTAGTGTGTCACATGTACAGCAGATCACAGCCCCCTGTGCAGGGAAATGACTCGTTAACACACAGGGACCCTCAAGGGGGTCTGTAGTAAAACCTAGTAAAAAATTTTCGAATTTTTTTTATTAGGTAACAGTTTACTAGGTTCACTAGTTTTTGCTAGGTATTGGGAACCTAGTAAAAAAAATTTTTTTTACTAGGTTTCAGAACCTAGTAAAAAAACCCCCTTTTTTTTTACTAGGTTTTAGAACCTAGTAAAAAAAGTTTTTGTTTTTACTAGGTTTCAGAACCCAGTAAAAACAAATTTTTTTTACTAGGCTATTTGTGGGCCACCTGTGATTCTGCCCCCCGCTCTGAAGCGGTGGGGACCCCCCAGGCGGCAGGGGTTATGCAGCCACCTTGCCCACTTGTGGGCCACCTGTGATTCTGCCCCCCGCTCTGAAGCGGTGGGACCCCCCAGGCGGCAGGGGTAATGTAGCCACCTTGCCCACTTGTGGGCCACTTCTGATTCTGCCCCCCGCTCTAAAGCGGTGGTGACCCCCCAGGCGGAAGGGGTTATGTAGCCACCTTGCCCACTTGTGGGCCACCTCTGATTCTGCCCCCCGGCTCTGAAGCGGTGGGGACCCCCCAGGCGGCAGGGGTTATGTAGCCATCTTGCCCACTTGTGGGCCACTTCTGATTCTGCCCCCCGCTTTGAAGCGGTGGGGAACCCCCAGGCGGCAGGGGAGTTTATCAGTGTGCCCTGCATGCTTCCGGTTTGTGTCCCTCGGAGATGTGTGTGGCATTGCGCAATTGGAGAATGCAATTTACTGCCACACTGGCATGCATTGTGTTGGCATTCACCTTGGGTGACCGGCTTGTGGTTGACAAGCCGCCTTCTGTAGAGGAGGTCCGTCCAAAGGTGGTGATCCGTGGGAAGGAATTTTTTGTTCGAGAACATTACACAAAAGATGCCTTTGGGAAGTTGGAGTATGACAAAAATCTAATTGAAGAGTTGGATACAAAGAACACGGGCGTGCTTCGCAACATGTGCAAGCACAACCCTCCCTCTGCGCAGCCCACATACAAAGATAAGAAGGCGGACCTCATCTACAAGCGCGTGTTTTGCGATTTCATATAAAGCACACGTGTGTGCACCTCATATATGTATATGTATATATATATACATATATGATATAAAAGCTCCTTCTTTTCTTGAGCCTCATTTTGTTTCTGCTGACCTTGCAATACACGGTTTGGCCCGGGTGGGGCGCCACTTACACAAGTGGCCTGGAATAGACCAGGGGGCACCATGCCCTTAAACACAAATACCACCTACCGTTGACCCCCCCCCCCCCATAAACTTTGTGTTTTTTGTTCAAATTCAGTCCAAATTTGTCACTACCTAGTAACCAAGTGAGGAAAATTTTTTAAAATTTTTGCTTTTTCTACCTAGTAAAAAAAAAAGCTTTTTCAACAAAATTTAAAAAAAATTTTTACCGGGTTTTACTACATTTTACTAGGTTTTACTACATTTTACTAGGTTTTACTACGGCGCATACTAGGTTTCACTAAATGCCCCCTCAAGGCTGGATCATACTGCCCCCCCCAGAAGCGGCATACGGCTTGGGGACTGGCTATGGCTGAGGGTTGGGTATGCAGCCTGGTGGAATATTCTTTTATTCTTTTTTTGAGCTGCCCAATTATACTACAGAAAGATGGTCTAATCGTGAGGAGGGTGTGCCTCTGGCCCCATGGACCCAGGCTGTATCCCGAACCCTAAGTCGACCTCACAAGCCCTCACCCTGAGGCCTATGGTACCCATTGCTGGGAATATCCAGGCCAATGCAACCCTATATACTTCTATCTGTCTGATGGTGCCTCCACTAGAAGGAAGTACCTATGTTTAGGAGGAGGCAGAGGATAGTGGCTACGGGCGCTTTTCTGTAATCTCTTCTCGCTTAATCTCTTGCTCTGCCCATCCTCATGAGCAGTTGTGGTTGGTCTGCACCTTGTGTTGTGCCTCCCCTGGAAATCGGAGGGCCAGTTGGAGGATATCAAGGTTGAAGGGGTCGAGTAGAAAAGAGGGGGAGGAAAATACCAGTTGGGATCTGGTGGCGCTGGTGCGTGTGGTGGGCTTAGCTGCCGCTTTCCCAAGTCAAAATTGCCTCCAGCTCCCCAGTCTTATGCACCTGTATTGGGGCCAGAGCATGGGCAGTCAGAGCATGCTTACAAAGAAAATGTAAGTGATACGTCAGCGAACATTGCCAATATGCATCATGGCATCCTGGCCTCCTGCTTTCAACATCCTGCACATGCTCCTGTGTATTTGTCGTTTATGTCCCAACAACCGTTGTATAAAGTAGTGAAGGCACGTTGTTGCATGGGAAACAAGAACGGCGATGATTCGAAATTCCTCACATTTTCAATTTTCACCCCTGCCAGCACAAGCTTCTTGTTTCTCAATGCAGGCGGACAACCCCTGAGACAATTTATCCTCTGGTTTTCTCACATGCCAGGAGAAGCGCCAGTCCTCTTGTACTAGTCTAAGGCACTGGCACTTATTTTGGACAAGAGCATGCCGCAGGAAACCGGAAACAAGCCATGGGCAAAGTGCAAAAGATAAACAGAGGAAAGATAGACAAAACCACAAACATGGCATGACATCTACTGGTTCTGTGCCTAAAACAGCAGCCATTGTGAAAACCTGTTTTTTTTTTTGCTTTTGATGGGGTGTGCCATCCCCAGTGTCTTCTCTTCTGGGGACGATTCAGCCCCACTCGGTTCTGTTGCCCTTATGCTTTTCTTATACCTATTCCACCTGCATGTCCTCAACGTGCAACGCAACCACCCTTCTTGCTTCTGCAGTTTCAAGAGGAGGTTATGGCGGTGGTGCGGGAGGGCAAGCCGCGTGCAACGCTTCAGATGTGTGGCCGTGACTATGAGTTTGACTTCGAGCGTATGATTCAATACAACACAGAGACTCGCAAAGAGCGGCCCATCCGCTTTGTAGAGTACCATGATGCCTGAAATAGTAATGCAAGTGCTTCAGCTGATGCACGTTCTGCTGGCTTCCAAGCTTAAGGGCGTATCATTTTTTGCGGTGCCTGCAGGGCAGATATGCTTTGGAAAAGACCTTTTTTTACAGGAAGACCCCCCCCCCCCCCCGGGGTCCAAACCTAAAGCACCCATAAGTCGGGACTGCGGGCACACACGTTGGGGTTGCAATTTGGGTACATGGGCTATCACATGGGTGCCCAATAGTGTGGTTGTTGTAGATTGCTGTTGTTTGGTGTGCTAATTGTCACCCTTCACCCTCAATCTCAGCAGGGTCAACTTTATCCTCCCTCATCCTCTTCCTTATCTTAATCCTCCTCCTCCTCATCATCCTCCTCCCCATTGACACCGTCATCGTCATTATCCTAGTTGCTGTCATGGTCATCGTTGTCATCACCATCAGGACTATCATCATCGTCGTCGTAGGCATCATCACCATCCTCATCATCATCCTCATCATCATCATCATCATCATCATCATCCTTGTCCTCCTCGTCATCATCATCATCCTCATCCTCATCCTTATCGTCATCCTCATCCTCATCCTCACAATTTCATTGTCATCATCATCGTCGTCGTTGTCGTCGTCGTTGTCATCCTGATCCTCATCATTCTCATCATCATCAGTCTGATCATCATCATTGTCGTCGTCGTCATCATCATCGTGGTCGTTGTCATCGTGGTCGTCGTCGTCGTCGTTGTCGTCGCTGTCGTTGTTGTTGTTGTCGTTGTCGTCATCATCATCATCATCATCATCATCCTCATGCTCATCCTCATCATCCTCATCCTCATCTTCATTACCATCATCATCGTCATACCATCATCATCATTATCCTCATCATCATCATCATCATCATCATCATCATCATCATCCTCATCCTCATTTTCATCCTGATCATCATCCATATGGTCATCCTCGTCCTCATCATCATCATCATCATCATCATCATCATCATCATCATCATCATCATCATCATCATCATCGTCGTCGTCGTCGTCTTCGTCGTCGTCGTCGTCATCATCATCATCATCATCATCATCATCATCATCATCATCATCATCATCATCATCATCATCATCATCATCATCATCATCATCATCATCATCATCATCATCATCATCATCATCATCATCATCATCATCATCATCATCATCATCATCATCATCATCATCATCATCATCATCATCATCATCATCATCATCATCATCATCTTGATCATCCTCATCATCCTCATCATCATCCTCATCATCATCATCATCATCATCACCATGTCATCATCGATGTCATCTCTCCTACTCCACCTTCTTCTCTTCCTGCTCTTCCTCCTCCTCCTCCTCCTCGTGGTCCTTCTGCTTTCTCTGCAAGGGATCTTTGGGGGCCTCATCCGATACGCAAGATTCACATGGCACTCAAGAAGTGAAGAAAAGAAATGACCAAACCACCAGCACACACACAATGCGCATAACAACTCAAAGGCAAACAAAAAAATATACCATGCAAGGTTGGGGCAATAAACCTAGCACCACATCTAGCAGTGCCGCCGTCCACAAAGATCAGAGACATGAGCCCGGCAACACAGCAAGCAAGACCTGCCTCATGAAGCAACCCCTAAGACCTGCCCCATACCCGAGGTGCAAACCACTCAAACACACATGCATATGTGCACCCATCCACCAAGCAACAAACTTGCAACAGTCGCCTCAAGTTACTCCGGACGCCGAAGCGGATGATGGCGATCCAGTGACGAGAACGTTGTCACCTCAACGTGGGCGTGCAATGCTGAGATGAGTGAAAGTGGCGCGATGGCAACACCGGGAAATGCGCCGACAAGACAAGATGAGAAGGAGATGGTGCCCTAATACCCGCCAAGCGGTTAGAGACCGCCATGACAGCCAGCCATGAGTGGACTCAAGAATCTATGATAGCAGTGTGGGCAAAATAATGGGGATGGCAATCAACGCCAGAGACAAAACATGGCGCCCCAACCCAAAGCCTCAACCCTTCGAGAGCACAAATTTTTCTTTGTATTGGTATATACCGAAGGGTCTACTGACCCCTTCCCCCCTCCCCTTGGTCAAAGGGATTTGTTGTCAAGGGGGGCGAATGGTCCTACCCTGCAATGTCACACGGCATGAGTTTGAAAACGGGCCCCGCTTGTGGCATCTTGAGGATAGCGTAGTGCATGTTGCCCCGTGTGTGCGTGTACCGGGTTGTAGCACAGTATAGGTATCCTTACTAACGGGTTTGTCTTGGGACCAAGCGGGTGGCAAATGTTCGGTGCAAGAAGAGGGGGGCAACAAGGGTGCATGGTGACACCACACATGGCAGCTACAATGTGAGTGTGCAGTGCATGACGCCCACAACATGCACTCCATGCCACAGCTGCAACCATAGATTCCCATGCCATCGGTACCGGCTTTCTAGGCAAGTTGCCAAAGTCGTAACAGTGGTGTCGTTCGCACAATGAGGCGACATAGTAACACAACAAAGGAAAGAATCTATTTGTTAATGCTCAGTGGACGGCAAAGATTGACAAGTTGTCACAATGATAGCAAATACACCATTCCCCATGATGTACTCCATGACGCGTTACTAGCAGCCCTGGCGCTCAACCATGAACAAGTGTGCCTACGTCCATACACAGCGGCGCTAGTGGTGCTAAACAACGGACAAATCACAGAGCTCCAAAGACCCATGAAGTGTGTGGGGATGGACATGAAAACCTTCGATGGGATACAGCCTCACCAACGAGCAATCGCACAAGAGGTTGGTGGTCAAAGGAGCAGGATAATGGGTGGTCGGAGAAGCTACAAGAAGACAACTTCATGCATCTAGGATGGACACAACACATTGTAAAAAGACACCCGGTGAGCCGAAAGGGAAATGTAGAGACCAACCTGCAAGAACAAAGAGACGGCATAAAAATGTAACATTCAAAAGTTGTTCCATGAAAAAAAAGGAGCCATTGATGCAGATTGAGATGCAAAAAAAAATGAGTGGCCCACCACATCATCACCCACAAAGGAAGACCCGATAAACCGGGTGCGTAGGACAAAAAGGCCCGCGGAAAAAGCAAAAAAGTGGTCCTTGGCCACAGTTCGCTGCCATGGAGAAAGAAGACTCAAAGTCAAACGGCCACGCGGCTCCGCCGTGCAAGCACCCACAAAACATAAAAGACAAAGCCGAAGACAGAAGACACACAGAAGCCACATAAGATGGGCCAAGAGGAAGAAATGGTGCACTCGTTGAAAGGCAACGTACAAAGCCCAAAAGGAAAGCGAGCAGAGAATGACAACGACTCACAAGATGATAGTGCCAAATATGTCAACATAACGGGGTAGTAGCAAGCCCTAAAAGTAGTATAACTGAATGGTACCCAAGACACCAGATCAGCCGAAAGCGAAGGGAGAAAAGCAAGTTGGAAGAACAAGGGGATTGCAAAGACGTGTAATATTCAAAAGTTGTTTAACTGATTTGGGAGGATCATACAGCGTGTTGATGTCAACCAAAGAACAACGGCCCAATTTGAACACATTTGACCAAAAACCAAACGCATGTGCCTATTTAGCGCTACCTAGGCCCTCTAACGACACGCACATAAGCACCAAACAACAATGACTGGCAGCGGGCACATTTCCACGGCAAAATTCTATTACCTTCGGCAAGGCAGCTCGAAGAGGGGCCGAAAGTCCGCCACTCGCTTCGTCAGGCAGGCAAGCATTCGCTTCGTCAGGCAGGCAAGCATTCGGTTAGGCAGTCGGTTGAGCAAGTAGGCAGGCACAGAGGCAACTTGAAACACACAGTTTGGGCTTTCTTTTATCAGTTGTGAACTACGTATACAAACGCTAGCAAACCCAAGGTGTGCAAGAACACTGAGTGGTCCAGTGGTCGACCACTAGGCCAACAAACACCCCTGGCGGTGGTTCAAATCCCGGGCGGCAGGATCGGCCGATCGCTGCCCCACCCGATCAGCCCCTAAGCCCTCTTTTATTCGACCTTCGTTGAAATCTTACCAACCACAAGCTTTTGACCTCCACCCCGCACCCCCCCCCAAAAAAATGGAATCCAATTCCAAGGGGATAGCTGCCTCAAAATAAAAAAAAATCCACCAATGGATTATTTTGTTCGCCACACTCATGGGGTTGGACATCCAATATCATGCCTTGGGGTATGCTATGTGAATGCCGCCCAAAAGGGGGGGGGGTGCACGACGTTCCCGCTTGCGGTTGATATAACAACCTTTCTTTGACGTTATTTTGTGCGATGTAGTGTGCATAAAGCCGGTTGATATGAACAAGGAATAAAAGGCAGTATTGGGCGCCAGTAAGAAAAGATCGAAACCAGCCAACCTAGTGGAGGGTATGACCTGTCCCCTGACCCTCATGTCCTTCTGGTATACTCTCCTGAACACCCACGGGCACTGAACTATCCCCAAGAGGCGACAATAGTCATGGGAAGATGAGATGCCGGCAACCACCGCCAGCCGAATGAAGAAACAAGAACTAGGAAAGAGCAACCTTCATGCTGGGGAGTATCTTAAACCAAAAGTTGAGAGTCTCAACCCCCTCCTAAAGAAGTTGCTAACTACCTAGGAGGAGGTGTTTGGTGCCGTGCCGCCCCCCTCTCTTGCAAGAAAATTGTCTAGATGGACCCGGACGTCAAGCCTAAATTCGAGGTTGTGCGGGTGAGACGTCGCCTATATGTTGCGCCCCAAGCACAGATTGATGAGATAGAGCATGAGATGTAGGACTGCATTGACGCCGGTCTCGTGGAGGAATACAAGAAAGGTGACTGCCCCCACCATTGCAGCCTTTGTGCCCTGATGGCTCAGCCAGTGAAGTAGTACCCAGGACCCTCACACTCTTTGGAACCCTTGGGAACACCCATCGTTCCTACCGAATTATGGAATATCTACTGTCATGCCGTACCTAACAGCTTGCAGGCGCGCAATTTTTTTCCACTCGCCGGACTCGATTACGAATTCAATTGCCTATCGATTCGTGCTTTCATTACATTAAATCTCGCTTTGCACACCGAGATGATCTTTGTTTTTCACCCGCCTGTCGCCGCCGCCGCAGTCGCCGCCGCCGCGATCGGTTGACAAGTTAGATGACTTGGCCAGTTGACTCCTCGCGTTTTCAGCATATGAGGTCCAAAATGGTGTCCTCTGAATCAAGGCGTTCATTTTGGTGCTTAAAGCGCCAAGTTCCAGCAGCCTCGAAATTTTAAGCTCCCTCCGGAACTTGGCGACAGTTGACCTCGCGATCCATGGCGAGTTGAGTGGACATCAAGGGCTCTATTGTATCGGCCTTGATGCCTGCCTTACGAATATACTTGCGTTTGAGGGCATTGAGGGTAATTTGAAGGAGATATGCCAATAATAGTGCCAAAACTCTTTGTTGTACATGTCTCCAATGAGGGAACAAAGGGACGAGGCGTCAATTGATCAGGACCATAGCGTCGCTTGGGCTGCCCAAGCAACACGAGACAAGGTTTTCAATACAAAATGCTAGGCCAACTTTCGTTTAGCGTAATATGGAGTCCCTAAGGGCACCACCGAAGCTTTTCTGTACAAAATGGGGCATATATGCAACACATGTGCTATATTTTGCTCATATCCTTTTGTGCCCGCTCTCTACAAGGTATGGGCGCGTCTAGTTGACTTGTATGATCTAATTGGGCGTATAGTAGATCATTCCAGGTATCCATGCCGGTCCGTACACAAACGGCATAGGATTATGTGCAAATGGATGCAATAGCAAAGAGCAACACCGTGCACCGCAACAACATGCAATCATGGAACAAACCATGGCTGGCATGGAAAAGACATGGAAACATTGAGCTGAATTTAGAAAACCAAGCATTGGTGAACGCGGGTGACAAAACCTCGAAACACATACGCCTAGTGCAATTTGGCTCTACTCCCACACAACATGCGAGCGGGGCCCTCATAACAAAGACGAGCCCTTGACACAGTGAACAACAAACCCTAGCTATCTAGTACTTGCAACTTGTTCCGGCGGTGTTCCCATAGGAAATGTTCCGGGCCACAATTCGTACCATCCAAAGTATGCTTCCTGGAATCACCTTTGCGTTCAAACACGTGCCAAACGGATTTGCGCTTTTGGCTTGCACCCTTGGTAATGTGTGGTTGCCCCCACTTGTGCCCGCATTCGCTTGTATCAAAGTTGTAGTATGTGCTCACTTGCTTGCATGGCAAATGTGACTAGGCCCCTTGTGCGTTCCTGCGTGCCCATCTTCCACAAAGAGAAACAATTTTTAGTAGGCGTGGGCATTCTCCCGCTGAGATTAACAGGTCGGTCCGGGGCCCCATTGAGACTTGTTGCAGTATTTTTGACAACACAGGTGGCTCTTTAATTGGGTGTTGTAGGTGCTTGTGGTGTGGCTTCTTCCTTAGCGATGGGGCACGTGATGTGGGCCATCGGCGTTCTTCCACCTCCATGGACATGGCCACTCCTTTGAGGGCTACTTCTCTTAATGTGTGTCCCCGCATGCACACCTTGAAGCTAGCCTTGTCCCGATAGCAGTGGTTGATAATGATGGTCTGTCCCTCGTGCCATCCCACAAAACGCAGATGCCTAGCAACATGACGATGTGGAAGGCAAACCTGTGGTTAATGGATTGGGCATTTGTCTTCGGATTGCTGCATCAATGCCTGTCGGTTACATTACTTTTAGGGCTTGCTACTACTCCGTGATGTTGACATATTTGGTAGCATCATCTTTTGGGTGGTCGTCATCCTCCCCTCGCTTTTCTTTTGGGCTTTGTACGTTGCCTTTCAACCCTTGCACCATTTCTGTCTCTTTGCCCGTCTTATGTGGCTTCTGTGTGTCTTTTGTCTTTGTAACGGCTTTGTCTTTTATGTTGTGTGGGTGCTTGCACGGCGGGGCCGCGTGGTCGTTTGACTCCGAGTCTTCTTTCTCCATGGCAGCCAGTTGTGGTCAAGGGCCACTTTTTTGCTTTTTCCATCGGCTTTTTTGTGTTATGCGCCCGGTTTATGCGCTCTTCCTTTGTGGGCGATGATGTGGTGGGCCACTCATTTTTTTTTGCTTCTCAATCTGCATCAACGGCTCGGTTTGTTTGTTTTTGATGTCATCACCGTGTGTACCCGTCTTAAACATGTCTCGTTGAGCCGCGGTGCATTTGAATACACACTCCTCAGTTGGATGGCACCACGGGCCTTTGCAACAAGTGAGATGGCTGTTAGCCTACAACAGAACAAGGCAAAGTGGGTGTGGAGGGGTGTCCGTTACTCGTAGCCTCCAGCCTTGTTGTGTCCACGGGCACACCTAATGTCGGGGTATTTTTGCTGCCGATGGTACACATGGGTGTACAGCGCCATGAAGGCCGCGTGCGCATCGTGGTATGCATTAACGCATACGTGCGGCACGGAGGTGGCCTCCCTTAGCCCTTCCGCCAACGGCAATATATTGTTACAGCAGTACTCGTGAATGTCACGGTCATGCTCCCCAAGGGCCTTCAGGCCACGGAAGGCTACAGCCTGAAATGTGATAACAAGATGGGAAGCACGGCGTATTCTCACCATGTCGTGAGTAGTGTCTCAAAGATAAGTAATGCATGCTAGCTTTGTTGTGCCTATTAGGACCACAGAGCAACCAATTCCTCCAGACGTGGGATATGTAACCTGCTCTGCTACTTATAGTCACAAGCGTACAACGGACACATCTGAAATGCTTTAGTTGTGACACTATTTTTCCACATAGAACACCACTTCTTGTCATGAGGATGTTGCCGGGCACAAACGTGATTTATAGCGCGACCATGATAAAGGGTCCAATTCACCAAGGTAGGACAATTGGTAGGAGGCCGGTATGTATGAATAGCAAAAAGATAAACCATGTAAAACACATTAGGTTTCTCCATATTGCGAATGAGGCAGCCCATGAAACACACCATACCAACAGGCAAGTCACGGGGGAGACGACTCCGTGGGTCCTAGGACGCCAACCACCCCTGCCCCCCCCCCCCCCCGCACCACCACCCCACCCCATGCCACCCACAAGTGGCCTACGGCCAAGTGTTAGTTACCAAAGGTGCCGCCGTTAGGACTCACTGGGCACCGAAGACGCCTGACAGTCCATTGGCACCAAAGGTGCCTTCACAAAAATTTGTCCATTTGCGCACTCTCTTGAAACCCAACCCGCACAAAAACACCCACCCCAACCCTCAGCCTAGTCCTACACCTACCCCTACCCATAGCCCTGAACGTGCCCCTCATCAAGACCGAATACTGGGACCGAGCTGGTGGGGGGGGGGGGGGGGGCATTATCTATGACTGCTGAGGGACATCGAGAATGAGTCACACATTGATTGCTCTTGACAGAGTGAAATCAGCTTGCAAGTGAACCCCCGCACCACGAGGCCCACTTTCAAGGCTTTTTTGGACTTCTGAGGGGCCAAAATGCCCCAAAATGGGCTCAAAATGGGCTCATTTTGCCCGTTCGTGCACCCCAAATGGTCTAGGATGAGGTTTGGACAAATGCGTTTTTGACCCATTTTTGACCCATTTTTGGTCCCAAAACAGCCCACTTTCAAGGCATTTCGAGATTTTTGGAGGACCAAAATGGTCACCACAAGCTCCAAACGGTCCAAAAACAGTTGTTTTAGCGTTGCACATGGTCTAGGATCATTTTTGAGAAAAGTCATCTTTTTGCCCCTACTGGACGTTGTTGACGCATTTGGGCACCCACCTGTTTACGCTTGAGCTTGCAGCTTGCCGCAGCCTAGTGGGCCTAGGTATTGGGGTCTAGGTGTCCGTTTGGGCAATTCTGAGGGGTGGAAACCACAAAAAGTGGGGGGTTGCGGGTGGAGTAGGTGCCCTTGGAATCGCATTTTGAGCCATGTAGCCAAAGATATGGCTTATTCTTGGTTTGTGGCTGTCGTCATTTGGTATTTTTGGGGCCTTTTCGGGCCGTTTCCGGGACATATCATGGAGTCAGAGGGCCGCAAAGAGTTCGTTGACACGGTGAAATCAAGCCGCACGTGGAGTGTACCCACAGTTTCCCTTCGTTTGGCCGTTTTGAATGTGTTCCAGGGCTTTTTTGCCCCCAAAATGGGTGTTTTTGGCCCTAAACTGCAGTTTTTGAAAACGAGGTCCGCCACCTGCGATAGCTGTTCCCGGCCGCCACCGTGTACTTCACACCCATAGGTAGCATCCACCAAAATTTCACCCGAATCTGAAGCACGACGACGGAGTGCTGATTTTTCCCCATTTCGCGCATGCTGCTTGCTTGCTTGCTGCTTGCTAAACCTGGTAGGTCCAGCCTAGACACTAAAAAGGGTTATAAAACCAAGACCAGTTCCACCAGCTCGGTGACCCTAACCCTAGCACTAACCCTAACTCTAGCCAGGATTGCATTTTGGGACTGAGCTGGTGGGTGAAGGAACATGGTCTAGGAAACTTTAACGACAAGTGAGATAAGCACCAGTCAGTGGACGAGAGCGGCTCAGAAGGGGCTCAAAAAGAAATGTATTCATCTCTTTGGGCATCACAAATTGACTAGGATCATTCCGAAAACCATGGTTTTGACCCGGTTTTGAGCCATTTGTGGTCCCAAATTGACCTATTTTCAAGGCCCCTTCGCCCTTGAGAGGGCCTAAATTCCTCAAAATGGCCTCGAAATGGGCTCTTTTCACATGTTTTTGCACCCCAAATAATTCAAAAGTATCTTTGGAAAAACACATTTTGGACCCATATCTGCGTGAGTTTTGGTCCTAAAAGAGCCCATTATCAAGGTATTTTGTGATTTTGGAGTGGCAAAAATGGCTTGCAATGGGCTCAAAAACGCTCATTTCACTTGTGTTTGCACCCCCGATGGTCTAGGATTGTTTTTGGGAAAACCGATTTTGACCCATTTTTGACCATTTTTGGTCGCGAAACAACCCATTTTCAAGGCATTCTTGTTACCTTACAGGGGCCTAATTGGCTTACAATGGGCTCAAAATGGGCTCATTTCACTTGCTTGTGCAACCCAAATGGTCCAGGATAATATGTGGAAAACACATGTTTGACCAATTTTTACCCATTTTTTGTCCCACAACAGCCCATTTTCAAGGCATTTTGGGAATTTCCGGCCACCACGGGCCACCACGAACTCAAAACGGGCCAACCACACCTATTTTGGCACTCCATGTGGTCCAGTATTATTTTTGAAAAAAAGTCATTTTTTTGCATCCGGTGGATTTTGTTGACGCATTTTGGCACCCCGCTCTTTGGACTACCAGTTGCAGCTTGCCGCAGCCCAATGGGCCCAGGTACGGGGGTCTAGGCAGCAGTTAGCGCAATTTTCACGGGCCGAAAGCAGCAAAAGTTGGTGGTTGCGGGTGAATGAGGTTGTGATCGAAATCGCGTTTTGAGACACGTAGCCCAAGATATGGTCTGTGTTCACGAAGCTCGTGGAACCAGTTTTGGTTGTATCACTTTTTTTAGCGTCTACGGTGGACTTAACAGGTTTGACAATCAAGCAGCCAGCAGCAACCAAGCACGCGCGAAATGGGCAAAAATCAGAGCTCCGTCGTGGTGCTTTTTAAACCTCTTGGCCAGTGGTGGGTGCAAGAAAAGGTGCAAACATGCATGGCACACTACCTACCCTTACCGCCGGAGAGGGTGCATAGTCACCCCCGCCACCCCCAGTGTCGCTCGCACACTTAGCCTTTAGTCTTTCTGGCTGACTATGCACGGTCGCTCCAGCACCCCCGCCAACCCCCTTGGGGAATACATGCGTCAAAATACGTGGTACGGCGCGTGGCACAAGGGGGGCGTTCTGATTTTTTTTTTGGCCATTGGCTCTACATCTGGCGACATTCATGAGCGTCCGATATTCCCTGCGGCGGGGGGGGGAGGCAGAGTGTCCGCGACCGTGCACGGGGGGGTTCGGCTACATCGCAATTCTTGGGTTGCGGATTAGTGTTGCGAAAAGGCTTCGTCTGGTGTGCCGCACGCTACGTGAGGGATGGCCCACTTGGAAATCGGGGTGCGGTTTTTTGACTGTGAAGAGTAGCTTGTCTGGGATGGAGATGGTTGGTGCTAAAGGAAGTAATCCCGCCGCATTACGCGCCAAGCACGTACTTCACTGCGCGTGACAAACCAGGACCGACAGACGCTATTTCCTTCTTCCCACAGAAGCAGGAGCCCTCAAAGCTGCAGTGCAAATGAGTTGCACTTGAGATCACGAGGGGAACTCGGCAACTGTGTCCCTTCAGTGATAGTACTATGTCAGGCGGGTTATGGGGTGTGCTAGTGTGACAGCCAGTGGCGCAGGGGGGGGGGGGGGGGGGCGCAACAAGCGTGGCCCGCGAACTGGGCACCACAATTTCATTGGCTGCAGCTGTGCTGGTGGTGGAGCGCGGGGGATTGAATAGGGGGCTAGGGCGATTGCATTATGTTTAAAACTTTCTTATTATCCGAATCCGAGTCCATCTCATATTGATCCCTAAAATCTAGCGGCTACGGCTAATTCTCATAGCCGCCCTCCCATCCATTGTCCCTGCCCTCATCCCGAAGAATGGGGAGACATTGCGACATATCAAAAACAGCACCCATCCCAGTGGAAGGATTTTGCAAACAAAACACCTGGAACCTACTTAGACAGCTCCCCTACTTATCTGTTTGGGCGGATGGTTTGTACAGGCCTTTGGGGCTGTGTAGAGATCTCCCTTACTTCCTCTTTTCCGGCGGTGGTCGGCATAGGCTTTTGCGGACTACCAACAGTTCGCCGTTACTTGTTCTTTTCGGCAGATGGTGTGCGCAGGCTATGGGGCCTACTTACAGGGGCCTACGGGCACCTTGGTTTTAAACGAACCCCGCAGTCCCCAAAATCTCAGCTCGCCGCGGGTGCACAACAACTTGCTTTGGTAGTGCATGGCAGAGCGCAAACTCTATCCCCTAGAGGCCACCATCCGTCCCCACAATCGGGTCTATGGCAGTATCGAAAGCGCTTCCTATGGCCGCTGTAACGTGGAACAAACACTACCTAAGTCTCATCTCGTCACTAATGGTCACGTGGTCCCGTATCTACGTGCTGCACGTGGAGCTAGAACGGGCCATCTCCCTCCCTTGCTTCAACCCCCCACCCGTGGGAAGGTTGCAACCTCGTACAACAACACCCCTTGGATGGCCTCCCGATCCCAAATCCGACCTAGCACATGAAGGCGGGGATTCACCCTCAACAGCGCAATCCGTAAGATGGCCTTTTTCCATGCACTCCTTGTTGCATCTGGCGACTCATGGCGAGAGATCAAGCAAGCGCGGAGCTAAACTGTGGTGGACACCATGCGCGCACATTTGTCGACGCGCTTGAAAAAGGAACACCTGCGGTACATCGTCCACGGCCTGTTTATCAACATTGTTGGCGCCTTCGTCGCCCGTACGTCACGTGCGCAAGTTTTGGGGTTCCATGCCCCCACTTTGGGCATGCACATCAATGTCCACCAACCGTCAAGCTCATTCAGTGGTGGACACCAAGCACTAGCATCGGGAGACGTATCGCTGGCGGATGGGTGTGACATTCTTGCAAAGAAGAAAAACCCATAAAGGCACGTGCAATGGGCGATCAACACCCAACGACATTGTTGTTGCCTAATCTTTTCGTCCCGTGATGGTTCTCCATCCCATCTTATTACGACCATGTCCAAAAAGCTCAATTTTACCTCAACAGGGGGAAAATAAGGAAATCAAGTAATAAAACCTCTAGTTTTGAGGCGAGGAATTCGAACCAACGCGCCATGCTTGCTACTTCACATGTTGACTGGGGGCTCGTGGACCAAGCCCGATGGGTGCCCTGCTATGGGGACACTTGCCGGACGTCACCAATTTTAGATCCGGCTAATGCTAGCACTTGTACCAATGCAAGTTCACCCAACGTCCTTGCTGACATCCGTTATTTGCAGATACAGAGACCACCGCAAGCGGTGACCGTCACCGGGCACATTTGTGGATAAGGTTCGTTTGCTACGCAGCCACCTGCCCATAGGGGCAACCACAATGTTTCGTTGTGCTGCCGGGTGAATGTCCCCACCGCTAGCTGCTTGCAAAAACAAAACCCAAACACCGCGAACACCACAATTATCATGGACGCGTTGAACCTGCCTCCAATGCTGACCCCTATCAAACTCAAACATCTCAAATTGCTGTAAAGACCATCCTCCGATATGCATAAGCAGGGAGCTCTGAAAGTAGCTCTCCCCGGTGCCCATCCCGCCCATCGCTGCCGAGACTAGCCACAAACCCTAATTATCATATCTAGCTCACTTTCCTTAGGCCACTCCAATTGCCCACCCCTTTTGAAGACTTTTTCGTCTTCTAGCACCTTAAAAGTGGGTCTGAAATACTGTTCTTTTGTTAGCGATTATTTTTGCACCCTTAAAGTTTTAGATGCAAAAATCCGCATTCCACATTCATGCTTAAGGTTGTGTGAAACAATGTAGTGCAACGGTATGTTTCTTATATGAACCGTTGCGTCGAGTAGCTTTGAGGTCCAAAAGTGATTTCGCAGTGTGCACGTTACAATTTCTTGGTCGTTACCAACTTTGCAATATTTGTAATGTCATACCTCTTTTTTTTTGTAAACATGTGAACATGTTGCGTCCATTTACTACCTCAAACTCTTTTTTTACCTCTTTGCGGCTCAGCCTAGCTGCTTCTCACCCATTTAGACGTTTCACATGGATTTTCCACGCCTTGCAGCTTGGACTACAAACTTCACATTGACACTATGGCCCACTATCTTATGTTAGCGCAAAGCTGCGGGCACAAGCTGCTTTCACATGTTTCGGTGATCATTGGGTCATATCATGTTTTATGAGATGCAGAACCTGCCAGCTAGTATGTGTGCGACTTCTGTTATTCGACACACATTGCAATGTTTTTCATGATACGAGTGATCGAGATACTGTAGTTGCGACAATCATGTCGACACCAACCATGTTACCCTTCCTGGTTCGTCTTCATTGGCTTTTCTGCTGGTTCTTTAGACCTTTTCGTATGAAATTGTCCTGCTCTATGGTTCGTCATTTGCTACGTACTTGTCATTGCCCAACTTGCGCCACCCTACTGCGCAAGTTTCAAGCTTGTGAGCCTAGTGTCACAATGTTGGTGCACTTGTTGGCACAAGTGCGGTTGGCCGTGGTACACCCAAGGCAATACCTCGGATTCTTGAGGCGGGTAGGCGAAGTAAAGCCCAGATGGTTTATAAGGTTTTGTAAGCAGCTATACATGCTATGGTGTGTTCTTCAACGGTCGGCATGGCCTGTTCACAAATCGCAAAGACACCCTTACGGGTGATCCGAGGAGTTCCTCGCTTTTTAGCAATTTGTGCTATGGTCACTAACACACCAAAGGCCCTAAGCACTAAGGCCGCCTCTGGTGCACAAAAGTTGCGGTTGTCAACGCGCAACCACCAAATGGGGATTTGGTGGGATAAATGGTGGTGACAAAGGTCTACTGCAGAGCTAGAAGACCCGAAGCCCAGTATGAATCGTACTGTCTTGGATGTATTGCATACCACACATCTACAACCCTTCCCTGGCCATCTGACTTTGGGACAAATTTTGCACCAGCTTGATGCCATTGTTCACCATAGTGTTGTTGTTGTTACGTCCCTGAATGATGTTACACGCATATCTTTTGACGCCGGAGTACATCAGAGTGCCCTTGGATGTTTACAGCGACAATGTTCATTCGGTTTAGTTCCAACCATTGTTGTTGACTCTTTTGACCACCGGTAGCACTCTACATTTGCTCCACATTTTGGAGGAGATGCAGTAGATACAAGAGCATATCTGTGAACCCCTCCCCCTTATATTTAACATGAAGGTACACTATCATTTAGTCCAGTTTCTTTATGGTTAGGCATACGCGAAGTATGATTTTCATGAGCGCCTCTCCTTGTTACGTTGTATGTATGGTGCCTAGCACCCATATAAACATGCTATCCTTGATGTATACAAGGCCTTCTTCCCCATTTTTGCTGCACTAAAACATTCTAGTTAGCAGGTGGATGCTCATATCTACCGTCACCGCAAAATGCCCCATATGGAGAAAGTAATGACAATGCTAATGCTAATAGAGGACTGCATACGTGACCCTTCCACAGCCAGGTTGGACTGGTCGCAGCTGGCGCCCACTATCCTATCTCCGGAACAACCTAATACAACCACCCGTTGGTTGCAGGGTCTCAATCATCGCTGTTTATTTTTTTTGCTATATTTTTTGCATCGGGCACACGAGTCCGCCACCGCACCTTGTCTGGGCGCTAGCCAATGCACGGGCGAAGCAACTCATACCATCTTGTAGTAGAGCCTCTCACTACATCTGTTTCTTACTAACCATTTGCAGGCAAAAGCAAAGGACATGCGTAGGCCGAGTGGTACAAGTGTTGTTTAGCACCAATGGATGGGCAAGACACTTGGGTGCCTGTTTGTTGAAGAGATAAGTGACCCTGTACTGTCTCATTTGTGTGCCCTGATACAGTTCCATCCCAGTCCCTTGCAGCTACTTGCTCTAGTGGATTTTTTACCAACGCTGCCTCACACCGGCATGACAGCCAAAAGTCTGCGGGTCAAGCCGGGCTTGTGTGACGTTTTTCGGGCACCTTGTAGACGGTTTCGGGCTTGCTGCACCGGCACCGAACGTTTGTCCGCTCCGTTTACACCCGCCAAAACCACTACCCTCGTTGGTCCCTTGCCTTAGGGTTGCAAGTTTTCCAAGCCCATCCCCAATAACATGGATGAGCCATGCAACAAACGGTCTTCCGCAAGAGTATGCTCCTGTTGTTGTCGGACGGGTTAGCTCTAGATGATCTTGGGGAAAACTTTGATCAATTGGACTTCAGAGGTTCCATTGCCCAAGCAGCAAACCTTACTTCCCAAGATAGACGCCTGCTCTCAGCGGAACCTCTCTCTTTGCTTTAATAATACTTGCTAAAAAAAACAATACACTAGCAAGGGGGCAAATGAGTTCGCTTCTCCACATCAAACATCACGGAGACGCAGTAGATGCCGCCTAAAATGAAAAGCACATGTTCCCCACCGGTCCAAACAACTACTTCGACCATAAGCGGATGACACCAGCTAGTGATGACGGAAATGACAGCCTGAGGAATGTCCTATTGGCAGGCACACAGGGAGGCAGCATACTTCCATCTACCCAAAATCCGATACGGATCACTCTAATTGGCGGACACTTTCTCAAGTCCTTCAGTTTGTCCTAAACTATTTCCATATTCAATTGTCTGTTGTGCCCGAATTCTATGTCCGCAGCAAGTCATAATCTATCTAGTGTAATCCTAACCTTTTTCTTCACACAATGAGCAGCTTGATCTTCAATGCAATGTCCGTGTTTGCTCCCCTACCACCCGGTGTTTGTGATGGATCACATACCCGTCTTGCTGCAACATCTTGAGATTGAGTTGGCCCACTCAAACAACAGAGAGTTTGTAGTCCTCAACCGCGTTGGGGTTGCCCACTCAACAAAAAAAAGGCACTACACAACGGCTAGACATAGAAATGCTGCAAAACTTGAAACTGGATGCTGCGTTGAGAACCAAATTGGTCGCTTACATCGACCTCTCCTCCACAGGCTTCATACCACTAGCCATGCACCACACCGGTTTGATAAAGGTGAGACAACATCACTCTAATTGGAACTGCACATTGATTTCCATATTTGACGTTGTTAGGAGTTCACCGCCAACCTCAAGGCTTCAAAATATTATTCAAATGTGTACACGTTGTACGACTGGTAAAGACCAATAAATGACAAACAAAACAGACACTACGGTAAGGTCATGCGTGGCTAGCCCCAACTGGCCCAGCAAACGCTAGCTGCTCTGGTATCATACCCGAAAACAGAATGGCAATGCGGTTGAGGAGCGGGGGCCGGGGGAGGAGGGTTCAAAGAATGAGAATCTGCGCCGGTTCATCATCGGATGGATGCTGGCTGAAGTCATGCTCCTCCTCCGAGAGACTCATAGGGGTTACATTGTCATTCATGTCATCAACATCGAAAAGCAGCTTCCCCAAAGAGCCGAATGTAGCTGAACACGCAACAGAACGTTCGTCTCACACATCTTCAACCCATATAAGACACTGTGAACATCTTGATCGTCAGGAACATCTACGCGACCCCCGGCTTTGTTCCTACCCTGTCCTCCATCCTCCGCAGGTGAGACGGAACTGACTATCTGTGAAGCACTTGGAGGCATCAATCAAGCAAACAAGACATCACAGGCGCGCGGAAGCTATGAAAGGTTTGGGCAAAACTCCGTGGCATACGAGAGGGATCCCACGGGGTTGGGGACCGCAAAAGATCACTTGACGACGTTATCGGTGAATGGTGGATTTGGTGCACACGACATCACATTGGTGGGTGTCTCCTTACGTTTTGCTTGTTGATTCGTCGTTCTACCGCGGCATTCGAATTCCTGGTGTTTCTCCCTTCACTACTGCTGTTCATTAGCAGCCAGTGATCATCTACGGACAAATATGCTAAAACAATGGGTCGTGTTGCTCTGCCGGATAGTGTTTGTGCACGCCCTGCTGCACACTCAGCTCCGATAGCTAGAGGCTCGGGGCCATAGTACAACCGTACCAAATAAGATGTTTTGAACGACGGTGCCCACCCGAAACAATACCATCTGCAAGTTCATGGCTTACATTGTATTTGAAGGCGCTGAGTTGAAAGAGGGGAAAAGGGGGTTGACACACGATCGTGTGTAGCCTTAACATATTTGCCACCCAACAAGGAGTCATACTTCTGTGTTCACCTCGAGCACTTGGCGCCAAGTAAGGCGTCATGTTGCCACCACGTCAAAATACCATTTGTAAAGACGAGTTCGATGGAAGAGTAGCTCGCCCCGGCTGCTTTGTTGGCAAATGTAATGTGAACAACACAATTTACGAGGTACACCACACAGTGGTCACGCAACTTGGCTTAATTAATTGAATCGGTCTCGGGGCCTGTTCAGGTGTCATGTTCTTGAGAATTGACAACTGGCATTGGACGGAAGAAGATCTTTGTCCCCCATAAAAGTCTGTCCTCGGTGCACCAATATGGCAAGCTACCAAGCCTTGCGGGAGTGGCCGGCGAAGTCATTGGTGGCACCGACTATATCGACCGCCCAAGACAATTTCTTCACCGTGGACGTTCACACGGGTGCCACCGAGGAGCCATTTGAGGTCTTCTTGCGCCGGTGCCTTGACAACCTCTTGTGTCCAGTGTAGTCGGCCGTTCATCATGCAATTTTGTAGTACGGAACCATGTGCGGCCCATTGCAGCTGGATCGGGATTCTATTGGCAAGTTGCTAGTACTCCCAAAAGATGGGCACGACTACCCAGGCAGCACCGGCTAGCATATTGTTTGTGGTGGTCTACATTGAGCTTGCCATGGTTTCAATCCCACGATGCATACTTTGGTCAGTTTGCGGCAGCAGCGGAATTTCATGGTTGTCGTTGTTGGCGAGGCTACTGATTGCCACTGTATTGTGGATAGCATGCGTGAGCAGCATTGGGACGCAGGGTTTTGCCATCTATAGCCGTCAGTGTACAAGACTTGCGGTGCAATTGACAATGGGGCACATTGAAGTGAACCTTTTGTCCAAGCATCCACTACCACAAGAGGTGACCGGTTTTGTCGCCCCAAGACATCGGAATGCGCTCCAAGACACCAACCCCTCCCCCCCCGAGTTGAAGTAGTCAAACCTTTTTGTCCACTACATCTAACGTACCCTCGGGCCCCAATGCATGCTCGGTAGCCCCCCCCCCCCAACCCCCGCTTGCCCAAGAAAAGCCCCCTCCCCCCTCAAGCCATAGTCCTCTCCTAGGGATGGATCTAATTTGTCGGTGCCATTGGGTGGTGGTCAGCGTCCTTGAAACAAGACATGCCACAATGTGTACCAAGGGCCATAGGGGGACCTCATACTTCACTTGGTCGAAGGTACTTTTCGGCCCTAGGTGTGAATGTTGATGTAACATGATGTGATGTCATTGGTGCACTGGTGATGTGATAAGATATGGCGTGATTTCTCGTGATTGCACCATGTGCATTCAGCTTTGGGTGGGTATTCCCCCCTCTTCTTTATAGATTTCATGATCAAATGAAAGTATGTGCACTGTGTTTTGGGAGGGGATGAGTTTTTTGTTCCAAAAGTTTTTTTTTTGCATTGGTTGCTTTTTTCCTTACCGCTTGCCACCGTACCAAGTATGTTACCTTGCCTGCTAGTGTAAGTCTTGGTGTTGGTGTATCCGGTGTTGGTGGTCTCATGGCGGTGCAGTGGTGGTGGTGTGGAAGTGGTGGTGTGGTGGTGGTGCAGCAGTGGAGGAGGTGGTGGTGGTATGGCGATGGTGGTGTGGTGATGGTGCGGTGGTGGTGCTGGTGGTGGGCAATTGCCGTGGTCGTGGTGTTGGTCGTGGTGGTTGTGGTGGTGGTGTGGTGGTGGCGTCGTGGTGATAAGGAGTTTATTTAGGATCTAGATTTCCACATTCTGATTTCTACAAGGGTTTGCACCCCTATACACATCACCCTACCGCTTGTATAGGGGAGTACACTGCCTCAGCTGGTATGTGCAAGGGTCTACGCCCTTGTCTATATTACCGCAACAGTTCTATAGGGGATTGCATCCTGTACGGTGTTATGTACAAGTGTCCTCACGCCTGTACATTTCACCGGAGTGTTTCCCCTTGTACACATCGCCGTAGCACTCTTACACGGGAATCCGCTGTAATGTACAACGGTCTACACCCTTGTACATATCACCGCAGCACTTGTAAAGGGGAGTTCACGCCGTGCAGTGATATGTACAAGGGTCTACACCTTTGTACATCTCACTCATACAAGTGTACATATCACGGCAGCACTACACGGGAATACATTGTAATGTACAAGGTTCTACACCCTTGTGTACCACAGAATAGGCCCCCGCTGTTGTTATGTACAAGGGGCTACACCCTTGTACATATCACCACAACACTTGTACAGGGGAGTTGACCTCGTGCGGTCATAAGTACAAGGGTCTATACCCTTGTACTTCTCACCGTCGCAGGTATACATATCGCTGCAGCACTTGTACATGAGAATAGACCCCCTATGTTGTAATGTACAAGTGTCTGCACCATTGGGGATTTCGCCACATCCGGCGTACAAGAGAATAGACCCCCTCGTTGCTATGTACAAGGTTCTACACCTTGGTACATATCACCACAACACTTGTAGAGGGGAGTAGACCCCTTGCGGTGATAACTACAAGGGTCTAGCTGCGGGGTCTGGTCGGTGCACGGGGTCTGGTCCCTTGCACATATGCTCAGGTGATATGTACAAGGTGAAAGACGATTGTACATATTGCCGTAGGGGGTTTACTCCGTTGTACAAGCGGTGCCGTGATATGTACAAGTATGTAGACCCTTGTACATTACAGCGAAGGGGGTCTATTCTCGTGTACAAGAGTTGCCGTGATATGTTCAAGGGTAAAGACCCTGGTACATATCACTCCGGGGGTCTATTTCCTATGTACAAGTGTTGCGGTGACATGTACAAGTGTGTGGAGCCTTGTACATCTCGCCATAGGGGGTCTACTCCCTTGTACACGTGCTGTAATGATATTTACAAGGATGTAGACCCTTGTACATATCACCCCACGGCGTCTATTCTGGTATACAAGTGCCGCGGTGATACTTACAAGGGTAACAACCATCGAACATATCACCGCAAGGGGGGTAGTCCCTTGCACAAATGTTGCTCTGAGATGTACAAGTCTATAGACGATTGTGTACATCACGGAAGGGGGTCTACTCCCCCTTACCAGTGGTGTTGATATCTACAAGGGTGTAGACCTTGTTACATATCACCAGAGGGGGTATATTCCCGTGCACAAGTACTACGGCGCTTTGTACAAGGGTGTAGATCCTTTGGCATATCACTGCCGGGGGTTACTGCCCCATACATCTACACCCTTGTACATATCACCGCAGGACTTGTACGAGGGAGTAAACCCTGTGCCGTGATATCTACAATGGTCTACACCCTTGCACATCTCACACAGCATTTGTACAAGGGACCGCGCCACGTGTAGCAAGATGCACAAGGGTATACACTCTTTTAGATATGAACACAACACTTGTAAATAGGAATAGAAACCCTGCGGTGATATGTACCGTGGCCTACACCCTGGTACATATCACCACAGCATATGTACATGGGAAAAGACCCCGTGAGATGCTATGGACAAGGGTCCCGGTCCTTGTACATCTCACGGCATCACTTTTATAGGGCAATAGCCCCCGTGTGGCGATGCATACAACTATCTACGCCCTGTATGTATGTATTGCGTTGGCACTTGTGCAGGGGAATACACCCCGTTCGGTGATATGTAGAACGGTGCACACCCTTGTACATATCACTTCAGCACTGGTATAGAAAAGTAGACCCCTTGCGGTGATATGTACAAAAGTCTTTTTCTTGCACATAACACCGCAACACTTTTGCATGGCAATAGACCGCTTGCCGTGATCTGTACAAAGGTGTACGCCGTTCTACATATCAGCGGAGCCCTGGTAGAGGGGAGCAGACCCCGGGGGATGATATGTACATGGGTCCGCAGGTTTGTACATATCACTACAGCACTGGTACAGGTGAGGAGACCCCGGGGGATGATATGTACATGGGTCCGCAGGCTTGTACATATCACTACAGCACTGGTACAGGGGAGGAGACCCCATGCGGTGATATGCACAAGGGGGCCTACCCTTGCACATATCACGGCAACACTTGTGCACGGCAATAGACCCCTTTGCGGTGACCTTTACAAAGGTCTACACCCTTTTGCATATCGCCGCAGCGCTTTTGCATGGCATAAGACCCCTTGCGGTGGTATGTACAAGAGTGTGCACCCTTGTACATCTTTCCGCAAAACTTGTGCATGGGAATAGGACCCTTGCGCTGGTATGTACAAGAGTGTGCAACCTTGTAGAGAACACCGCGGCCATTTTGTAAGGGAATAGACCCCCAGTGCTGGTATGCACAAGGGTGCACAGCCTTATGCATGTTACCCCGGCAATTGTGCGTGGGAATCGACCCCTTGCGGTGATATTTACAAGGGTGTGCAGCCTTGTGCATATCACCACAACACTTGCGCATGGAAATAGACCTTCTATGGTGCTAGACCGCCTACACCCTTGTATATATCACCCGAGCAATAGTACAGAGAATAGACCCGTTGTGGTGGTATGTCCAAGGGTGCACACTATGGTACATGTCACCACAGCACTTGTGCATGGAAATAGACCCTTTGCGGTGATACATGTACAATGGTCCGCAGCCTTGTACATACCAGTGCAACACTTGTCCGTGGGAATAGACCCGGTTTAGTGATATGTACAAGGGTGTACACGCTTATACATATCATCGCTGCACTTCACGTGGGAATATACCCCTAGCGGTGATATGTGCAAGGGTCTATACCCTTTTACATATCGCTGTAGCACTTGCATGGGTGAGTAGAGCCCTTTTGGTGATGTGTACAAGGGTCTGCACCATTGTACATCTCAGTGCAATTGTTTTCCAGGGGAGTAGACGCCCCGCGGTGATATGCACCAGGTTCTACACCCTTATACGTATCATTGCAACATTGTTGCATGGGAACAAACCTCTTGCGGTGATATCAAAAAGGTCTAGACCCTTGTACATCTCACCCACGGGCGGGCGGCTGGGGCCGGTCCTTTTATGCGACACCCCCCAGCCCCCCCCCCCCTCCCCCCCAGGTTTTGAAAGATAGCGGCCCCTTGCGGTGATATGTACAATGCTCCACACGGTTGTACATATCACGGCAGCACTTGCTCATGGGAATAAACCCCTTGCGGTGATACGTACGGGGGTAGGCAACCTTGTACGTATGACTGCAGCACATGTACAGGGGAGTACATCCGCTGCGGTGATATGTACTAGGGTCTTTGCCCTTGTATGTATCACCATAGCCATTTTTCAAGGGAGTAAACTGCCTGCGCCAGTATGTACATTCGTCCTTCCCGTTGTACATATCACCACAGCACTTTTGTAGCGGAATTGACCCCTCCCGTGATGTGTACAAGGGTCTACACCCTTGTGCATATCACCGCGGCACTTGTACAGGGGAATAAACCCCCTGCAGTCATATGCATAGGGGTCCATACCCTTGTACATATCACCGCAGCACTTGTACTTGGGAGTAGACCTGCTGTTGTGATATGTACAAAGGTCTACACGATACTACATATTCCGGAGGGGTTCTACTCCCATGTACAACTACATACACTAAACAACACAAGTGGGCCATAGGCACATCCAAAAGGTGCACACATTGAAAGAATGATCTTCGAGCCGTCGAGGATTTTGAGGAAGCAAAGGCAAAGGCAAAGCTGGAGGTCATAGAGGAGGAAGAAGAGGAGGAGGACAATGAAGTAGAAGAGGAGGCAACTAGTCATTCAGATCTGGCACCTGTGTTGCCTGATCGTGGCCGGTTCACCTCCCTCTTGTAGTCAATGGGAATAGGGTAGGACGAGGACCATTCCCCTTTTTGCATTTGTGAAAACGGACGAAGTTGTATTTGCAACAGGTTTTGAACATCTTAGTAATGGTAAGGCTGATGATTATTTGCATAGTCGCGACCGCCTGTAGCAAATGCAAGTCACCCTTTTGGGGATAGTATATGTCCAAGCCGAAGGGTGAGAATCTGGTTGGTCCGAGGGATGCTTTTTCAACCCTCACGAACTACTTTCGGAATGGCACTGCTTCCATTGGGTTTTGGAGGGTGGCTAATTTGTTGAAGTATGTCACGGAAGTTGGTTTCTCGCAAACGGAGGTAGAGAATCCGACCACCCATTGTTTTGTGTTATGTTTCTATTAGCCTTGGGATGTGCCAGAAGCTGCTAGTGTGGCACTTTGGTGTGGGAGGCTGCATGGTGGAGTACAAACCATATCTAGGTGAGAATGTCACTTTGTGAAGCCCGAACCTACGTTGAACAATGTTTGGCATTTCAAAATGGAATAACCCGGAGACATTGTCAAATTATATCTTGGCCGCACCATGGCTAGATGCCATTGCTACAGCCCCGTTCAACGGCCTGGATTATGCCCGTAGCATTGAGCAGTTAAAAAGGGTCGTTTAGCAAGTGATGGTGGTGTTTTCTTTCGCGGGACGCCAACAGCGTATGCAGTTGGTCGGCGGGCGAGCACATGTGGCGGCATGTTTCCGGTTGGGACATTGATGGTGGGGGGGGGGGGGGCAAGGGATGGATGCCTCTAATTTTTGCCTTTTCTGCAGGTCACTCCTTTGACACATCGTGGCAAAATGCACAATATATGTCGCGTGGCATACACAAAGTTGCATGTGACTACAGCAACGAACGGCTCCGAATGGAGCCCTCCACAAATAGACCGACATTTTGTCTGGTCGAGTCATTTACAAGGTGGTTATGCATGTATGCCCTGCACCCATCATGGCACCTTCGTACTTCATTGTTGGGGAGGAGGAGCGAGTAGTGGTGGTTGCATGTTTTGGGGCACCACGCCGAGAGCAACATACAATGAACAAGGAAATCCCCTTGCCCATTCCTGCCGTCCAAAACCCTATGGAGGTAGTCGTGACTACGGCAGACAACATTTCTAGCTTCAGTTTGAGGGCAAGTTTTAGTAGCAGTTCTTCATTTGGCGCCGTGTACACGGTTGGCGCCTTGTCGACTAGCGGTCAATCAAGTAGTGTGTGTGGTGCATGGCAGTTTGAGCCCCTCAAAGATGTGTTGGATGCAGGGCCAATAGTTGTTGCAACGCCGGCGCAATGTAACAAGCCCTAGCAAACCACAACACGTGCAAAGGGGAAGGAGAGGAACACAATGCGGGAATCCCATGACTAGAGTGATGACTCCGATGTGGAGCAACCTAGAAGGCAGTCTGCTTCCTATGAGAAAGCTCCGCCCCATCCTACAGCGGCTCCAAGAGTACCCAGTGATAACGCTATGGCGTGCGCTACAGATTTGCATTCAAGGCTGCATGTGATGGCAAAGCATCGGCAAACCCATTATGATTGGTCATTGGAACCCCAAGTACGCTTGTTCATGGGATGTGGGCCCTCGTATTACCGGACCCGATTAAGTTGTTCACACATGTACCATGTGTGAACCGGTCGCTTGAATGAGCGGTTGCGGAGGCGCAAATTTGTCTATTTCCCGCTACTTTTTGCGTGAATCTTGGTAACATCGTGTGTGTTTCCCGTCCTACCTTTGCCAAACCGGTGCTGCTGTAAACCTGGAGGAATTGGATGTATTAACTAGCTGTTAGGTCACGATCATTCGATGTTGTTTTGTCGAACTCACTAAATCATCCGAAGCACTCGTAGAATTCGCACCTAATTTACGCATGTAAATTTTGTACACAATTTGTACGAACTTCGTACGAATTTCGAACCATTTCGTACCAATTTGTGCTAATTTTGCTTTGTTTCCTTATCGTTGTTAGCTATGATTGTACCCGCCTTCTTTTGTCACATTGTCTCAAACCTTGAGCCAACTTGCATCCCTTCAAACTCGCCAGGACTGCACTGCGCACACGCCGGTGTGTTAGTAGGGCCTCCCCGTGGCGCACCACGACATGGGGGACCTTACCTATCACCTGGACGCCCTGAGTGTTGAGGTAGTGGTGCACGGGGGAGGCATGCGTCACCCCACCCCCAAAGTTATTCATATTACATTTTGTAGCCCCACCCCCAACTCATAACTTCCAGGGAAGGCCTGGTCGACGGAGTTGTGGAGGAAGCCCCCTCTTCGGGTTCCTACTGTGCGCTTCATGCGCCTCCTCCCCTCCCACGCCGCTGTGGACCAGTTGTTGAAGGGGCCGGGTTCTAACTCGGTGGGGAAGACCAAGGACACCCCTGTCCATTCCTACCCCACCACTTACCCTGCCCCCCCCACCCCACCCCTTTTCAGCATGGTACCTCTTGAGGATCTTAGTGGTATCCCCTTTCCAGCCAACCTCTCCCTTTCCCCCTTGTCCTCGCATGTTGCCATCCGCCGTTGGTGGAAGGATTTGGGCATCGCCCCTTTCCATCCCACCATCCACCCCAAGACTCATATCCCTAACATCACCGACCGCACGTGGTACTCTGCCACTGCCTTCCAGTGGCGGCATGGATATTCTTGCTCCCCCCATTTTGAGTTCGAGTGAGCCCCCCCTCCGCACCAAACCCCTTCCCCACCCTCGCCCTTGGGCTGACCTGCGACTACCCTTGGACGTCAACAGGTTTGCCCGCTTCCAACGCCGCATCAACTTTGTCAATGGCAACGGTTGCACGATGCGTTGGGTCTTGGTGGAGGTGAAAGATTGTGAAGTGGGGTGGAGGAAGGTCACGAAAGCCTTGGGGAAGGGGGACGAGAGACTGGTGGCGAAGAACTTTTCGGTGTTGTTCAATGCCGGGTTGTTAGATGAGCAGACGAAGGCCCTTGCCCTCCCCCGGCGTTAGCAAAGCAAGGGGGGGGGGGGCTGGGACGGGGGGGGGGGGCTTGGGAAGAAGTCCCCACCCCCCTCTTTGGACATTGTCTTCTTTGTGGGGGACTTCCACCCCATGAGGCTGGGCAACATCCGTGTGGCGAGCGTCGAGGCGGAGCCCCAAATCCCCCACGCCGACGTCACCACGCATCGCTAGGTGCTCCGCCCGGTTGAGGGGATCATCTCGGGATGCCACCACAATGAACATGGTTCGCATCCATCCTAATTCCAATGTTCCCATGAAAAATGTATGACGTTGGTTCAGAGTTGCTACGAAGATGGTACGAATTCACGTAAATCTATAGGAATTGCGAACGTTTCCGAAGTTGATGTTGGTGTTGCGCTCTCCAACCTTCTCTCCAACCCTTGGGCTTATCTTCCAGGTGCAATTCCATGCCATATGCGAAGCGCCCTATGAAGTGTTCCCCAAACCCCTCGTCTATCTCGGCCGGGGGGGGGGGGGGAGGCAAGTATGTCTTATTTGAATGCAACACATAAAATGGATGTGTGTCCGCCCCGCAACAGACCGACACGCACCATTACCACCTTTCAGTGGACTCACGGTGCTCGCCCTTAGCTTCATAACCCACATCCACGAACACCGCAGGGTGACGTGCCTGTTCACCCCAACAATGGCGAGGGAACGCATAAAGTTAGGCGAGGGTACCCTGTGGTACCCCCCGGCTATGCATTCGTTGCATGTGCATGGGACATATTCCCTACCACCGCCATTTGGGGCATTGGCAGGGGACCAAGTTGCAACTAGCACCACCGGCACTGCCCCACCATGCTTCTGGAACGTTACCCCGTTGCATTGTGGCGGTTGGGAAGGTTGGCGGCTTGATCACGGTGTGCCCTATGATGATATCTTCCCCAATTCCTCCATGATGGGCGCATGCAAGAGAACAGGGAACACGGCCCGTGGGAAAAGACCATATGGCACCTAGCCTTTAGAGAAAGCTCACTAAGAATTGGATTCAAGCTCACCGCAAACTCTATCGCCTCAATTGACCGTTGATTCGGCGTTCATTGAACGCTTAGTGAAGGCGCGAGGCTTTGCAATGAGCTTGTAATGACCTTCCAGTGAGGTTGCAATGCACTTGCAGGTAGGATGCACCAAACTACAATAGCTGGGCATCCAAAAGAGGCAACATTCGTGGTGCTAGAGCGCACCAATGTCGACGTTGCGCCCCTAGACCACCTTTGCAACAAAATATGGCACAAGACATCTGACATAGCCACCCAAATGTGGGTTAGGGTAGGTGGCATAGCACCTGCAACTCGGGGCACACTACCGTCATATAGCACTTGCACACACACACACACACACACACACACACACACACACACACACACACACACACACACACACACACACACACACACACACACACACACACACACCCCAAGGTGACAAAAGCAAGCCGTTCGACTATGCCGCACAAGAGGACACACTGGTCCATTGACTTGGCGGTTATGGGGGCTGTGCCGTGGCGGGGGCAGGGTGTTATCTTTTCGTGTAGTGGGGAGTTGGGGGGTCCATGGCCCAAAATTTTGTTATGGTGCATGGAAGGCCATTTGTGCGCATGCTGTCACATTTGGCGTATCCTACCGGGACATGGCGTACCTTGTCCCGGACTTGGAGAATGCGCTATCATGGGCCGATGTTGTGCCATGGCTCAACAAACTTAGTGAGCTTGCAAGTCGGGGTGTTCCGGTGATGGAGGATGACGGCCACCGTGCACGGTGCCATGTGCGACCTACCGGCGTGTCGAACCTATTGTATGGTGCGCAACCCGTGCTAGCACCCATGTATTGTAACCCGGGGCCCAGCAACACACATGAGTCACTGATGGTGCAGATGGCACCAATCGGTGGGATCTTGGCTATGTGCATTGTGCACTGGCTTGGCTAGTTGCTGGGTTTTCAAGGTTTGGAGACATGGAGGATAGTGCTTGGATTGCACACCGAATGTGACTTTGATGGGCACCTACGACTTGCGGCGATGGTGCAGCTGCGAAACAATGATGGAGGACTACCTGCTCCCCCCTTTTTGCTTTGGGTAGATGGCAAGGGCTCACTGTTGCTTCCCGGGGGTGACAGTTTTGCAAAGCAAAGCCTGGCCGATGGTATGCTATTGTTGTGGCAAGAACCATGAAAACGTCTTTCAACGGTTTGGCAGTGTGGAGGTTGCAAACCCTAGAATCGAGGGGTCGATGCGTCTCATGGGGTTCTCCGGGACATCCCCGGCGACCGACACATTCATGACCAGGGTCCCCATAACACTTTGAAAGTGTGCAATTGCGCCTGGTTGGGCACCGTGGGTATGCTAACAGCACAATGGTGATCGCACAAAGCCTACACGGCCAAATCCGCGCAGCGGCTTGTGAATGGGGCACATGAAGCCACCCAAAATGTCCGCCCTGGAAGATGGAGAAGATGAATGCCAAACGGCATGTGCGCCTTGAGTTAGGAGCGGCATTGCACTTTGTGAAGGCAAGACTATGGATCCCATTGTTGCGAGAAGTGGGACGAATAATTGGTCGACACCAAGGGGGGGGGGAAATTGAAAGGACGGTTGTGTGCCATGATTAGTGAGAGGTTTTTGCAAAAATGTGCAACGCGGCATGGAAGGAGGACTACATGAGCGGGCAGGAACAATTTGGGGTGTCCCGAAATCAGCCGAATGTAGGGGCAAAGCACACTGCCCTAGGGTGGAGCCATTGTGGATGGAAACGTGGATTCACCATATGTATGCTTATGGGGCAAAGTGGGCGACATTCGGAAGGTTTGCTTGGTTCACTCACCAGGGGAGCTATGTAAGGCTCAAGAGGATGCCCTAGACCAGTGCCCGGGTAAGCTTGTTGCATGACAAGTTGCGGCCCAAATTTGTGGTAGACAACCACCCATTGGATGCCACCTTGTGCAAGGAGGGGTAGGATCACTTGGGTAAGCCGGTGACGAAACAAAGAGGGTATAAGAGGCGTTGTAGGGATTGGACACGTGCTACACACGAAAAGAGGGGTAGGGCTGCTATGGTGGAAGGGATTGTGTAGAGAGCACTACATCACTCACGGAAAGCGTATTGCAAGTTCACGGAAGGCTTAGTGACTTTGCACTGGGTTAGGTTTCAAGCACTTTCACCCCTTTAAAGTGCCATGCATGACGCACCACAGGAAACGGTCGTAGGCACTGTTGATCATGCAACTTGCGGGCAATCAGGACTGCCACATACAGTGTGTGCAAGTGTGTGTGTGTGCGTGTGTGTGTGATCTGTACTATTTGAGAGGTTGAAGTTTTTTAATGTCCTGGCCGCTCTTGCGACCAGAGGGTTAGGGGTTAGCGGGCTAGAGCCTGCCTGTGGCCTGCCCTATCCCACCCCTGGCCCCCCGGTGTGTCGCGGCGCAGCGGAAGGACGTCCGTGTCGTGTTATGTGCCCTCCTGTGAAGCCCTCCCATGGCCACGCTACACCCCTTGAGTGCCCGCGCATGGCAGCACTGCTGCTCCCGGCCCTGCCGAACCCCCGCCCCCTCCCCCGGACGAGGGAGCCGGCGCACGCACCGGCCCTTTGAAGGGCATAGTGCCCAATTGCTGCTGTAGCCCCTCCCCCGAGAACTGGCAGACACCGTTGACCCCCCCCCCCCCAGCACCCTGGGATGCTAATGATCGTCTAGAGGCGTCAGAAAAGCGAGCCGACCGCACAGAGCAGGCAATTTCTTCAATCTCTGAACTCGAAGCCGACATTTCAACTCTCGAAGGCCAAATGGAACGTATACTCCCTTGGAAATCCGACACGGAGGAACGACTGTCAAAGCAAGATGAACGCATGACCAAGCGTGATGTGGCCCTGCAGGAGCATACTCTGTCACAACAAAAAATGCACACCAATATTATGCAACACCATGCGGCGCTGACAACCTTCGACAAAGCCCTCTTAACAGCGAAGGTCATCCCCCGCCTTGAAATGCCGCGTTCTGTCCCCTTGGACAATGTAGGCACAGATGTTGACCTGATGTCTCAAGAAAGTTCGCCCTCAAAGAACAAGCGGGATGGCGCATCGAGTTCTGCTATGCCTGTGTCCCCTGATACACGACCACGAAAAAGGCGTCCCGGGTCATGCTTCAAAGCCTCCTGTCACTGAAACACCGGGTGTCCAGGAACACAGGTAATCGGGGTTTGAAAACAGTCTTACAGGGCAGTAGGATACCCCCAAAGTGTTTCGCCTCGCGACCCTTGATGGCAGCTTAGACACTTTTCACACAGAGCTACAAGTACTGCAGGCTAGACTTCAACAAGCCGTGCAAAACTTGTCCCTTGCTAAGCAATTGTTACAAGCATCCACCCATGTGCCCACCCCTTCCGCAAAATATGATTACATTCCGGTTTCACTTCCGCATTCTTATGACTCCGTCCTGCGTCATGAATTCGGTCTTGATTCCTCGGGCTTTCGGTTATGGTGCATGTTTCAGTCTCCAGCTGAGGGAACACACTGGCTCGGTGATCAGTCAGCAGTCCGACAACACCTCTTGTCTGCACAATCCTCCAAGCCTCCTCTATGGCCGCGGATCAGCCACCGCGTCACACCACAAGGTCCCCGGGTTCCGCCTATGTGGGCCCGTCGGTTTGTCATACTCAAACTCGGGTGTGTTTGCGTATGGAGTCATCCTAGGCACTTTGTTTCCGCCCATCATATCGCTGTCAACAACCAATGGTCTGATACTTCCTCCTGCGATTCCCCAAATGCTATTGATTATGTCCCGTCTGATGTTGCAGGCTTTGCCCCCGACGGCCCACAGCAGTGGATATGGTCCGAGAACCCCGAAACCCCTGATGTCAGTTTCAAGCCTGTAGTATGTGCACGCTATGCAGGTACCGTTTGGCATCTTCATGCCTCATGCGCTGCCATTGAAGCGACTTCGCTGTTACAGAGCCTGAGACTCCATGCCCATTTTAAACATCAGGATAAGGGACACGGCACACTGTGGAAACCTTCGGAATACCAACAGTTACTGTGCAACACTTACACCAAGGCCATTCACAAAGCTGACATTGATAGTGATCTAGGCGGCTGGGCTGAATTGCTTGAATACCGCCTGCAGCACCTCCCGTACCACCGAAATCCCCTGCTTTGGACGATCCGCGCATGCTTGCATTTTCATGAATTGTCTATCTCTGCGCCTGCACATGGTCATATTATTTATGTAGTATTCCATACTCACCTGTTTTGCTTGTACTTCGGGAAAACTGAAGATCCCCTAATGAAGTGCCTCAGAAAACACTGGACAACAGCCAGATCCGGCGCTGAAGACAGTCCTTTCTACAGTATGTTATGCCGCACAGGTATACACCATTGGTCCATTGCACCTTTACAATGGACAAATTGCAGTGTGACAGCATGTTTCCTGGAGAGGTCGTGGTGGTTCAAATGGAAAAAGTGGGCCCTCAATGCATGTGCCCTTGCTATACCAAGCCCACACGACCAGCACTCGCCAGCACCACAACATACCAAGAGATTGGGCACCGTCCTAAGACGGTTGCACACTGCCCGCATTGAGCTAGATTATGCATAGATACATTATCTACAGACTGAAGCTGCTTGGCTGTGTTCTGAACTACACATACCACACCTACCAGCCCCTGTGATCAAAGTACCAGACCTCGTTGGTACACAGAAGCAAGGCATTAACACATTTGTTTGTAGCATGGTACAAGGTTTGTCCATTCCACGCTGGGAGCGTCAGGCAGTGCGTGCATCGATACGAGTAGTGCGTACCGTGCCCCATACTTTGCGAAAACTAGTTGAAAAGCAGGAAAACACAGCAGCATGGTCCACCACACGGCCGCCCTGTCGCTGCGCCACAGAGTTTTCACATATTTGGAGCGCATCAGGCACGATTACCAAAATAGATGGACACTGTGCTATATTGCCTGTAACACTCCACCACCATGGAGCAATCTTACGCTCAGGGGTCCCCATCCCCCAGCATGGACAGAAGTCTCGCAGCATGGCCATTGATAACTTGAAACGATTGGCTGCGAGTTTGCACGCTGAACACCCCCTTTGGGACCGCGTTTTGCCCCGCGTCCTGTTCCCCGAATCAGGCTCTGGCCTTCTTTCATTTGTCACCTTAGTAAGTGAACTTTGTTCTGTAGCTTATATACGGATCGTAGATAAGCACAACTCTGCCGTCTGGGCATTCTGCAAACAGTGGGCTTGGGACCAGCATGTACAATTTGCTGTGCAAGAGGGGTACAATCCTGTCAGCACACCGATATAGGATATTGGTCGGGGATTGAAGCACCGAGTTACACAGTCTGCGTGGAAACCAGGTGTGCGTCCCCGTGTGGCACTCATGTACTTACTTGGCAAAGCCAAAAGTTTGCAGCTGCCTAGTATTTTATGGCGGCCCATAGCCGCTGTCAGCCGTCCCTTCATGAGTCGCCATACTCTACGGATCGCTGCGCGGGCCTTCACGTGCTTTTTACGGTGCCTGTGAGAGGAAATCATTGCAGCCATTTTGGTACGGCCTGTGACAAACATCGCCCCTTGGGTATGACAGCTCGGCGCCTGGGTGGCAACGTGCATCGGCGAAGCCTATTGCAAGGAGCAGCTTAACCGCATTCGTCCTGACACCACAGTACACGAATGGCGTGCAGCATCCCAATACTTACACCAGCGCCGTCGGTGGGGTGCATCTGAGATTGTATGGAGCGTGCATCGCGACTGTAAGCATCTAGACAAAGCAGGCAAAGCAGCTTCGTCTGCATTCTGGCATATGTCGCATGATGAACTCATACAACTAGTGCAGTTTTCCCTCACTAAGGATAATTATGTCTGGTGTGCTGGTCAGCTCTGGCAACGTACCGATGCGATTCCCATGGGTGGATCCCTCAGTGCGCAGGGCGTGGATTTACACAGCATATGGGCCCTAAAAGAAACCGTCATTGGCATGAGAAAATTTGGTGACCTTGTGCAAACTGTGCCAGTACCTCTGTGGAAGACACCGGTAGGAAATACCATGTCACTATCCCCATTTCGGGATAATGTCAATGTCGCTTCTGCAGGCCCTTTTGCGGCCATGGAAATGTCTCGTGTCTATACAGTGCTGTCAGAATGTTGGGGTCTGCCAGTGCTATGCGATTGACTCAGCAAAGGTATGCAGTGCGCAGGAGCCTGCATGACATCGTCCCTACGGATCTTGGGATTGACTATACGTGTAAAACACGAGGTATTATGCTATTCCACACCGTCTGCTTTAAACGACAAATGGGATCTGAAGTGGGGACCCAGCCTGCACAGTCCCTGGGCCGTTACCGCTGGCCATTTAGCCAATATATTTACAGGTTCCTTGATCAATAGTATGCCATTTCATTTTTCATGGTTATGTTTTCTGTTGAGCATCACACTCTGGATGCACATTGCATGCATATGTGACCACCAGTGCTGAAAGTCCTGCGGGCTATGAAAGTCGCTATACATAAATGTTGTAGTTGGTCGCCATGGTGCGTTGAAGCGTCAATAGCGTGGGCAGTGACTCAGTACCGCAGTCTACCGACGAGCTCCAAGGCCGCATCTACACTATTGCATCGGTGGTTGTCCCGGGAAGCAGTATGGGACGGATCAGCATACGCATCTTGGCATGTCCCACACACAGGAGCTTGTTCTGTGCATTGTGCGACATGGCACCACGATCTCCATCTGTTACAGTTGCTATAGTATCGTTCGTGACTGCCAAATGACGGGGGAGGGGGGTCTGAGTTTCATTTTTTACATCGCCTTTGTAGTTCGCTGTGCAATATTGTTTTTTGCCTGGCGGCCGCAGTCCCGCTGCACTAACACAGGGTTGTACACTTGTCAGCGGTTCCTGCTGCCTGCCCCTGCGGCCATCATAGAGAAAGGAGCGCGGTGTCAACGGACACGGTGTTTCTTTGTAGGACCAAGCTTACGGCTGCAACCCAGTACCTGGGAGCCTGCATCATCACGCTGCTTCTGTTCCCAGACTGAAAGGCGCCTCTGTTACCACTGATGAGGATTTTGTTTTGAGATTGCGTGTCTGCTTGTGACTCACACTAGCACGTAACCCACACGACTCCGTGCGGGCGGGGGGGCGTCAATTCCCTCCCCTGTGGCCGATGATCTCGCCCGCCCCGCCGTCAGCCGGCAGGTGATGTCCCCCAAAATATCCGCCAGCCCTTGGGAGGGACGCATGTGTGTCTGTCTGGGCGCCCTGCCGGCGCTCATGCCGCTTGCCACCGTTCCCCGTGTGCTCTCCCTTGCCTCGTGGTTCACCTTGGGGGGAGCAGGGAGGGCGGGAAGGGCTGCCTCAGCCCTCCCCGCTCTTTTGTCATACCGGAGCTGCTCAACCTATGCCCCCCCCCCCCTCCTTGTGGATGCATTGGGGGGGACTAAGCGCTCCTTCGGGCGACATGCGCACTCGTGCTCTATCGGGCGCGCTCGTTGCGTCACGCGCGCTGGTGATGGAGATCGCGAGCGGGGGAGTTTGCGCGCATTTGGCGAGCCCCGCGGCGTGGGACGCTTCCACGAAGCCGTCCCCAGCCGGCTGCGCATGCTACAACCACGCCCGTAACGCCTGCGCTACCATGTGTGCTTGCGCCGCGTCCATGCAGTGCCCTTCGTGAGCCTGCTAGCAGCATTGCTCGGCGCCCCGCTACACGTAGGCGGCACAGGGCAGGGCCTGGTGTCGCGCACACAGGGCCACCCAGGGCGGCGGTGCCATGCGGCCCGCGCCCCCGCCTCCTGCCCATTGCCGATCGTGGTGCACCCGCCGGCGCGGCAAGCGCTGAAAGGGCTGCAGGGGCTACAGCCGCGGTCGTGCCGGGGGCGGGTAATCCAATAGGAACACATCCCGCTGCCCCGCTGCCGGCCGCGCCAGGCGCCGCGTCCATAGCACTCGGCAGTGCGCCTCTAGCTGGTGCATTTGGAACAAGAGGGCGTCCGGGCGCGCGAACGATGGCCGCGCCGCCCTCCCCACACATCTGAAGCCCCCTAGCGGCAAGAGGGATTTGGCCCTCCACACCTCCTTGCCCTGCAGAAGGTCCCCTTGCCTGCAGATGCGGCTGCAACGCATCGAGGGCCATTTTCAGGACTTGGCCTGTGGTGCGTAGTGGCAATGTGACCCCCCGCAGCCGGTGGTCGCTTGGGGCCGGGAGTGCCCGCTCCGCGTGGGCCTCGAAGTCCAGGGCCAGCTAAGCGTACGTCACGTGGCCTTGCCCTGGTAGCCACCTCAGTTGGCTGGCCCACCGCGGGAGCGCCGTCGCGAAGGACGCCTCGCAAGGCCACCCCGGCGGCGGGCCGGCGCGCACAGCTAGTGGCGCCGTTGGCGGCGCCGGTGGATGTGAGCTCCAAAGGGCGAGCATGCTGCCCATGGTGGCCACTAGCAGGCACAATGAGTTTCTTGCGCCCCAAGGGGCAAAGGATGCGCTGAAAGGGGCCCTTTTCAACCTTTGGACCCATGACCTCAAGCACTACCACCACCAACCCAACACCACCTACCTCGACGCACCTCCCCTCCCCCCACACGTGTTGCACCTCACTCGGCAGCTGCGGAGCTGGGATCCCCCTAGCGTCGACTGGGTCATGTGGCCGTGGAAAGGGGGGTTTGGGAGGCCAAGGTTGCGGTCACGGAATGCTGCCTAGACCCTCTTAGAAGACGCGAAGGGGGTGCCTTCGGCGGGCCCCTTACCCTCATGTCACGGGTTGGGGCCATGTTCACTAGGTGCCACAGGTTTGTTGGGCGGCCGGGGGGGGGGGGGGTGCGGGTGATGGCGAAGTTGATGGCCGTCGCCTCATCCACCGTGCCATCTTTCACAACCCTCATTTGGTGCCGACGAAGAAGACGTAGGAGCACCCCCCCCCCACCTCCAACTGCGCTTGGTAGTTGGGTGCGCCCGACCATGGCGCAACGTGAAGCACGCCCGCAAGGTATTCCCGTCGTGAAACTGTGCACATTTGCATGAATTAGCATTGATTCATACAAATTTCCTACGAAGTCGGTATCATTTTGTATGAACTTCGTAGCAATGAGTGTTGTTCGCATCCTTCCTAATTCTAACGTTCCCATGAAATTCGTATGACATTGGTACAAAGTTGGTACAAATTTCATACGAATTCACGTAAATCTACAAGAATCGCAACTGTTTCCGACGTTGATGTTGCTATTGCGCTCTCCAAGCTTCCCTCCAACCCTTGGGCTTATCTTCCAGGTGCAATTCCATGCCATGGTCTAACGGCTTGCTTTTGTCACCTTGGGGTGTGTGTGTGTGCGCGCGCGCGTGTGTGTGCAAGTGCCATATGCCGGTAGAGTGTCCCAATCACAGGTGCCATGCCACCTACCCTGACCCACATTTGGATGGCTATGTCAGATGTCGCGTGCCACATTTTGTTGCAAAGGGGGTCTAGGGGCGCAATGTTGACATTGGTGCGCTCTAGCACCAGGAATGTTGCCTCTTTTGGATGCCCATCTATTGTAGTTTGGTGCATCCTACCTGCAAGTGCATTGCAACCTCATTGCAAGGTCAATGCAAGCTCATTGCAAAGCTTCGCGCCTTCACTAAGCGTTCAATGAACACCCACTCAACGGTCAATTGAGGCGTTAGAGTTTGCGGTGAGCTTGCAACCAGTTCTTAGTGAGCTTTCTCCAAAGGCTAGGTGCCCTATGATCCCTTCCCACGGGCCCTGTTCCCTGTTTTGTTGCATGAGCCCATCATGGAGGAATTGGGGAAGATATCATCATAGGGCACACCGTGATCAAGCCGCCAAGCATCCCAACCGCCACAATGCAACGGGGTAACGTTCCAGAAGCATGGTGGGGCAGTGCCGGTGGTGCTAGTTGCAGCTTGGTCCCCTGCCAATGCCCCACATGGCAGTGGTAGGGCATATGCCCCATGCACACGCAACGGATGCATAGCCGGGGGGTACCACAGGGTGGCTTTATGCGTTCCCTCACCATTGTTGGGGTGAACAGGCACGGCACCCTGTGGTGTCCGTGGATGTGTGTTATGAAGCTAAGGGCGAGCACCGTGAGTCCACTGAAAGGTGGTAATGGTGCGTGTCGGTCTGTTGCGGGGCGGACACACATCCATTTTATGTGTTGCATTCAAATAAGAGATACTTGCCCCCCCCCCCCCCCTCCCCGCGACCGAGATAGACGAGGGGTTTGGCGAACACTCCATAGGGCGCTGCGCATACGGCACAAGAGGATGCACTGGTCCATTGATTTGGCGGTTATGGGGGCTGTGCCGTGGCGGGGGCAGGGTGTTACCTTTTCGTGTAGTGGGGAGTTGGGGGGTCCATGGCCCAGAATTTTGTTATGGTGCATTGAAGGCCAGTTGTGCGCAGGCTGTCACATTTGGCGTCTCGTACCGGGACATGGCGTACCTTGTCCCGGACTTGGAGAATGCGCTATCATGGGCCGATGTTGTGCCATGGCTCAACAAACTTAGTGAGCTTGCAAGTCGGGGTGTTCCGGTGATGGAGGATGACGGCCACCATGCACGGTGCCATGTGCGACCTACCGGCGTGTCGGACCTATTGTATGGTGCGCAACCCGTGCTAGCACCCATGTATTGCAACCCGGGGCCCAGCAACACACATGATTCACTGATGGTGTAAATGGCAATCGGTGGAATCTTGGCTGTGTGCATTGTGCACTGGGTGCCCCCAGTGTCGGGGCCATTGACTTGGCTAGTTCCTCCGTGTTCAATTTTTGGAGACATGGAGGATAGTGCTTGGCTTGCACAACGAATGTGACTTTGCTGGGCACCTACGAGTTGCAAAACAACGATGGAGGACTACGTGCTTCCCCCTTTTTTCTTTGGGCAGATGGCAAGGCCTCACCGTTGCTTCCCGGGGGTGACAGTTTTGCAAAGCAAAGCCTGGCCGATGGTATGCTATTGTTGTGGCAAGAACCATGAAAACGTCTTTCAACGGTTTGGCAGTGTGGAAGTTGCAAACCTTGGAATCGAGGCGTCGATGCGTCTCATGGGGTCCTCCAGGAAATCCCCGGCGACCGACACATTCATGACTAGGGTCCCCATAACACTTTGAGAGTGTGCAATTGCGCCTAGTTGGGCACCGTGGGTGTGCTAACAGCACAATGGTGATCGCACAAAGGCTACACGGCTAGATCCGCGCAGCGGCTTGTGAATGGGGCACAGAATGTCCGCCCTGGAAGATGGAGAAGATGAATGCCAAACAGCATGTGCGCCTTGAGTTAGGAGCGGCATTGCACTTTGTGAAGGCAAGACTATGGATCCCATTGTTGCGAGAAGTGAGACGAATAATTGGTGGACACCAACGGGGGGGGGGGGGGGGAATTGAAAGGACGGTTGTGTGCCATGATTAGTGAGAGGCTTTTGCAAAAATGTGCAAGGCGGCATGGAAGGAGGACTACATGAGCGGGTAGGAACAGTTTGGGGTGTTCTGGAATCAGCCGAATGTAGGGGCAAAGCACACTGCCCTAGGGTGGAGCAATTGTGGATGAAAACGTGGATTCACCATATGTATGCTTATGGGGCAAAGTGGGCGACATTCGGAAGGCTTGCTTGGTTCACTCACGAGGGGAGCTATGTAAGGCTCAAGAGGATGCCCTAGACCAGTGCCCGGGTAAGCTTGTTGCATGACAAGGTGCGGCTCCAATGTGTGGTAGACAACCACACATTGGATGCCACCTTGTGTAAGGAGGGGTAGGATCACTTGGGTAAGCCGGTGACCAAACAAAGAGGGTACAAGAGGCGTTGTAGGGATTGGACACGTGCTACACACGAAAAGAGGGGTAGGGCTGCAATGGTGGAAGGGATTGTGTAGAGAGCACTACATCACTCACTGAAAGCGTATTGAAAGTTCACGGAAGGCTTAGTGACTTTGCACTGGGTTAGGTTTCAAGCACTTTCACCCCTTTAAAGTGCCATGCATGACCCACCACAGGAAACGGTCGTAGGGACTGTTGATCATGCAACTTGCGGGCAATCAGGACTGCCACATACAGTGTGTGCAAGTGTGTGTGTGTGTGTGCGTGTGTGTGTGTGTGTGTGATCTGTACCATTTGAGAGGTTGATGGCTTTTAATGTCCTGGCCGCTCTTGCGACGGGAGGGTTAGGGGTTAGCGGGTTAGAGCCTGCCTGTGGCCTGCCCTATCCCACCCCCGGCCCCCCGGTATGTCGCGGCGCGGCGGAAGGACGTCCGCCCTTGACTTAAGTCACCTCACTTGAGGCTCTCCCGTGCACCATCACCGGCACCCTGCTGCCCCCCTGATGCGCCTGAGCCGGCGCCTCCTTGCCTCCTGCTGGGGGGGCGTGCCCCCCTGCCTGGGCTGTGCCCCAGAACCGCCCGTGCCGCTGCCTGCGGCCACGAAGGGGGGAGGGGGCGATCCGGAATCCCCACCCCCCACGCCTCTTTCGCAGGGCCGGCGGCGGTTGAAGCCGACGTCCCCACATGAACCTCCTCCGGGCTGGCGGTTGCGGAAACCGACTGCCCCAGCTCCAGCGCTGGAGCTGCTGGATGCACCTGTGGGAGGGGGTGATTGTGATCCCCCTCCCCCCATGTACGCACCTTGTGCCCTGAGCGCGGGCTCGGATCGCACGGGGGGGGTTCCCTAGCCCGTGACATCACTGGGCTAGCAGAAACGAAAGCCAGCCGGGCCCCACCACTCACGGGGAGGCCGGCGGCTCTGGCTACCGGCAGGGCCCCTCCGTTCCCACCGCTGGTGGGCTGGGCCAATGGCCCTCTCAAAGATGGTGGCAGAGCCGCCACGCCCCCCCTCCCCTGGCCCCGTGGTCTGGGGGGCAGGAGGCTGGGGCGAGGGCAGTGGAGGGGGGGGGTGAGGCCCCATCCCCCGCCAGATGAAACAGAATCTGACCCCCAGGGCGCCGCACAGGGCAGGCGGCCCGGGGGCGGGTTAGGGCATAAATTGATGGGGGAGGGGGGGGCAGAAAGGCGCATCCACCCCTCCCGAAAACTACCCATCGGGAGCTCCAGCGTCGCCACCTGGAGCTCCTCTATGCACGCGCGGGTGCACACCTCATCCTCCAGCATCCCCTGCTGCCTCCCCCCTCCCTGAAAGACTTCCTCAAAAACAATGCAGCCCCCTGATGCCCCAGGGCATTAGGTCAACGCCAGGCAGGGGGGGGGGGCTGGTCCTGACCACCTCCACCCCCCTCCCCCCAGGGAACCCAGATAAGTGGGTAAGGGCCGGGGGGTCAGCACAGATGGCGCCCTGGGCCCTGGGGGATGCGTCCCCACCAGCCCCAGGCGCCCCAGTAGCGCCGCAGACAGTGCCATTGGCAGCCTGCAGGCTGCCCGAAAAGTCACAAATGGCGTCCTGGGCGCCGGGGGACGCTTCCCCTCCAGCCCCAGGCGCCCCGGTAGCGCCACAGACAGCGCCATTGGCAGCCTGCACGCTGCCCGAAGAGTCACACATGGCGTTCTGGGCGCTGGGGGATGCGTCCCCACCAGCCCCAGGCGCCCCGGTAGCGCCACAGACGTCGCCATTGGCAGCCTGCAGGCTGCCCGCAAAGTCACAGGTGGCGTCCTGGGCGCTGGGGGATGCGTCCCCACCAGCCCCAAGCGCCCCGGTAGCACCACAGACAGCGCCACTGGCAGCCTGCGGGATGCTTAAAAAGCCACAGATGGCGTCCTGGGCGCTGGGGGATGCGTCCCCACCAGCCCCAGGCGCCCCGGTAGCGCCACAGACAGCCACCGCGGCAGCAGCTGCCATGCCTGCAGCTGCCTTTTTTGCACCTGCATCGTCTGCAGCTGCCGGTTGCGCGGCTGCATCGTCTGCTGCTGACACTGGTGCAGCTGCACTGTCAGCAGCTGCCAGTGCCATACCTGCAATGCCTGCAGCCGCCGCTGCAGCCGCTGCCTTGTTTGCAGCTGCCATTTTCGCAGCTGCCACGTCTGCAGCTGCCGGTTCCGCAGCAGCTGCTGCTGCATCATCCGCTGCTGCCGCCTGCACCTCCAGCTTGCCATACAGGGGGCAGGGCTCATCCGCCCATGCCCCCACTGGGCCCCACAGGCCAAGGGGGTCAGTGCGATGCAGGCATACCTTGGCCCCCTGCTCGATGAGGCCCAGACCACTGTGCGCTGCCGCCGTCGACTCCTCGTGGTCCAGGGCAGCGTCGGCTGCCGATGCCGCCTCCGGTGTCGTGTCCGAGACCGACACGACGATGGCCGCCGCCGCTGCCACTGCTGTCACGGTCGCTGCCGCCGTGGACGCCGCCGCCAACAACGCGACCGCTCGACGCGCCCTGGCGCGGGCTCGCCCTTGTGCCCTCCGTCCCGGCTCGCCCCGGGAGGGCGTCGTGGGCGGGGTTACGCATGTTGCCGGCAGCTCCGGCCACTCCGCCGTGGCGGCCGCTCGCCCCGGCTGGGCCCCGGCGCGTGCGATGTGCACGATAGCCTCCTCGTCCTCGACCGCTTGCTGAATAGCCAGCTCCGCCTTGGCTGCCAACGCCGCCGCCGCCAGCACTGCCGCCGCCGCCGTTGCTGCCGCGGCACCCTCGACGGGCTCGGGCCGGGGCTGGACCTCCTTCGCGTAGGGCTGCTGCTGCTCGCGCATTTGACGATGTACTTCTCGCCACTGTCGCGGAGTGTGCCCCGGGGGCAGCCAGAAGTACTCCTCCCCATAGTACTGGGCTCCATCGCGTATCCAACCCCCCTGGTCAGAGTCCTCCGCGATGAGGGGGTCCCCCCACGGGGTGCGTTGCAGCAGTGGCTGCAACGCCGCGACAATGGCCTCGGTGAGGGCCGCGGTGAGGGCCGCAGTTTGGTCCCCCATCGGAGTACTTGCCGCGGAAGCCGCGGCCGCCCGCGTCGTGAGGGCGCGGGTCTCGGCCCTGGCAGGGGGCCGTGGGTAGCCCTCAACGCCGAGAGACGACCGGTTCTGGCACTTTGTGGGTAAGCGCCCAACCACGGTCAAGGCGCCAGAAAAAGAGCGTGTACGAAAAAAAATCGACACTCAGCCGGTGACGAAACAAAGAGGGTACAAGAGGCGTTGTAGGGATTGGACACGTGCTACACACGAAAAGAGGGGTAGGGCTGCAATGGTGGAAAGGATTGTGTAGAGAGCACTACATCACTCACTGAAAGCGTATTGAAAGTTCACGGAAGGCTTAGTGACTTTGCACTGGGTTAGGGTTCAAGCACTTTCACCCCTTTAAAGTGCCATGCATGACGCACCACAAGAAACGGTCGTAGGGACTGTTGATCATGCAACTTGCGGGCAATCAGGACTGCCACATACAGTGTGTGCAAGTGTGTGTGTGTGCGTGTGTGTGTGTGTGATCTGTACTATTTGAGAGGTTGAAGGCTTTTAATGTCCTGGCCGCTTTTGCGACGGGAGGGTTAGGGGTTAGCGGGTTAGAGCCTGCCTGTGGCCTGCCCTATCCCACCCCTGGCCCCCCGGTGTGTCGCGGCGCAGCGGAAGGACGTCCGTGTCGTGTTATGTGCCCTCCTCTGACGCCCTCCCATGGCCACGCTACGCCCCTTGAGTGCCCGCGCGTGGTAGCACTGCTGCTCCCGGCCCTGCCGAACCCCCGCCCCCTCCCCCGGACGAGGGAGCCGGCGCACGCACCGGCCCTCCGAAGGGCATAGTGCCCAGTTGCTGCTGCAGCCCCTCCCCCGAGAACTGGCAGACACCGTTGACCCCCCCCCCCCCCAGCACCCTGGGATGTCCCTCGTGGTGGTGGCTACAGCAGTGCTGCACCCCCCTGTGCCCCTTGCATGACTTGCATGCTCTGGCCCTATGCTCATCACACAGGGTCTACATAGGGCGCCGTGGCTGCCCTATTCGTTTGTGCCCCACCCGTTGTCCCCTTTTCTGTGGGGGGGAGGGGGGGGGGAAGCTGCCTTGGTTGCCCGGGCACGGCCTGTGAGGGGGAGGATGGGGCCAGCTCCACCTGTGCTACGGAGGCCGCCGCCTCCGCCCCCTGACCGCCCCCCCCCCCCCTGTGGCTGATGACCTCGCCCGCGCCGCTATCAACCAGCGGGAGATGTCTTCCAAAATCTTCGCCAGCCCTTGGGAGGGCGGGGGTGTGTGGACTCGGTTGTACCCCCCCCCCCCTTCCATGCGTGTGTGTCTCTCCGGGCGCCCTGCCGGCGCTAGTGACGCCTGCCGCCGTTCCCCGTGTGCTCCTCCTTGCCTAGCGGTTCCCCTTGGGGGGAGCGGGGAGGGCGGGAAGGGCAGCCCTCCCCGCTGGTTTAACATGGCAGAGCCGCTCAGGCTGTGCCCCCCCCCCCCCTTGGAGACGCATTGGGGGGGGTTGAGGGCTCCTCCGGGCGCCGCGCGCACTAGTGCTCTTGCGGGCGCGCTCATCGCGTCACGCGCGCTGGTGAGGGCGATCGCGAGCAGGGGCGTTTGCGCGCGCTTGGCGAGCCCCGCGCGGCCCGGGATGCCGCCACAAAGCCGGCCCGCGCCGGCTGCGCAGGCTTCAGCCACGCCCGCAGCGCTTGCGCCGCGTCCATGCGGTGACCGACGTGAGCCCGCTAGCGGCAGTGCTCGGCGCCCCGCTGCACGCAGGCGGCATAGGGCAAGGCCCGGTGTCGCGCACACAGGGCCACCCGCTGCGGCGGTGCCATGCGGCCCGCGCCCCCGCCGCTTGCTCCTTGCCGATCGTGCTTCACCCGCCGGCGCGGCAAGCGCTGAAAGGGCTGCAGGGGCTACAGCCCCGGTCCTGCCAGGGGCAAGTAATCCAATAGGAACACATCCTGCCGCCCCGCTCCCGGCCGCGCCGGGCGCCGCGTCCATAGCGCTTGGCAGTGCGCCTCTAGCTGGCGCATTTGGAACAAGAGGGCGTCCGGGCGCGCGAACAATGGTCGCGCTGCCCTCCCCACACACCCGAAGCCCCTCAACGGCAGTAGGGATTTGGCCATCCACACCTCCCTGCCCCTTAGAAGGTCCCCTGCCTGCAGATGCGGCTGCAACGCATCGAGGGCCATTTTCAGCACTTGGCCTGTGGTGCGTAGTGGCAATGTGACCCCCCGCAGCCGGTGGTCGCTGGGGGGCGGGAGTGCCCGCTCCATGTGGGCCTCGAAGTCCAGGGCCAGCTCCACGTACGTCACGTGGCCTTGCCTTGGTAGCCACCGCAGTTGGCTGGCCCACTGCAGGGGCGCCATTGCGAAGGATGCCTCGCACGGCCACCCCGGCGGCGGGCTGGCGCGCAAAGCCAGCGGCGCCGTTGGTGGCGCCAGGGAATGTGGGCTTGTGCCTATTTAGTCCCAAGGGTATCCCCGGCGCGCATCGGGAGGGCGTCTGGGCGCGATCGCAAAGACCGAGGGGCCCGCACCCGCGTCTCGACGTGCCGCGACTTCCGCTCCCATGGGTGCAGAAAGTACCGCCAGATACCTGCCACACACACACACACACACACACACACACATATATATATATATGTATATATCCTCTAATCTGCACCCCTCTCCCCAACTCTAGGTGGCTCCACCATACGGCTCCAAGGTACGTGTGAAGGGTACAACTTGGTGCATACATGTGGTGGAAGGGGCTAAACTTGGTCAAAACGGGCTCAATGGGGGCTAATTTCATTTGTTTGTGCACCCCCAATGGTGCAGGCCCACTTTTGGATAAACCCGTTATTGCCCCTTTTTTGACCCATTTTTGCCGCCAAACCGGGCCATTTTCAAGGCATTTTGGGATTTTCCATCGCCCAAAACGCGTCACCACCACCTCAAAACGGGCTAAAAACACTTATTTGAGCATCCCGAAGGGTCTAGGATCACTTTTGGAAAAACCCGTTTTTGACCTAGTTTTGACCCATTTTTGGTCCCACAACGGCCCATTTTCAGGGCATTTTGGCCTTTTCCATGGGCCATAACGCGTGATCTCGGGCTCAAAACGGGCGAAAAACACTTGTTTGAGCACCCCAAATGGTCCGGGATCACTTTTGGAAAAATGCGTTTTTGACCCATTTTTGACCCATTTTTGGTCTTGAAACGGCCCATTTTCAAGGCATTTTGGGAGTTTCCATGGCCCAAAACGCGCCACCACGGGCTCAAAACGGCCTAAAAACACTTGTTTGAGCATCCAAAGTAGTCTAGGAACAACTTTGAAAAAAATCATTTTTTTCGCCCCGGGGACCACGGTGGACCCACCGTTGGCCCCAACTGTGCGCGGGCTGTGCTGCCCTCCGGCTCCACCGAGTGACCAGTGGTACGGGGGTCTAGGCGTCTCGTTGGGCGGTTCTGAGTCTTGGAAACCACAAAAAGTGGGGGGTTGCGGGTGGAGTAGGTGCCCTCGGAATTCGGTTTTGAGCCACGTAGCCCAAGATACGGCCCGTTCTTGGTTTCGGGCGTGTATGACACAAACAGCGCACATTCAAGCCATTTTTAACCATTTTTGGGCCGTTTCTCGGACATATTGTGGAGCTAGAGGGCAAGAAAGGGCTCTTGGTCACTGGGCAATCGAGGCGCACGTGGAGTGTAGGAACCGTTTCCCGTCGTTTGCCCGTTTTGACTAGGTTTCGGGGCCGTCTTGGGCCAAAAAAGGCTGTTTTGGGGCACAAAATGCGCACTTTTGGGAGGGCACCTCCCGACTTGGCGCCCCTGCCCCTGGGCGCCACCGGTGAGTTTTTGGCTCAAAACTTGGATTTGGCAAGGCCACCACCCAGGCTCTAGGATGGCTAGAGTAGAGTAGAGCCCGGAGCGATGAGGCGGAGCAATGGCCAAAACGGAAAGGAGAAGTGCTTGCTTGTTGCTTGCTTGCTTGTTGTTGCTTGTTAGCTAGATTTAAGGGGAGAGGGGTGTAGTCATATATATATATATATATATAGGCGGTTGTACTATTTGAGATGTTGAAGGCTTTTAATGTCCTGGCCGCTCTTACGACGAGAGGGTGAGGGGTTAGTGGGTTAGAACTTGCCTGAGGGCTGCCCTATCCCACCCCTGGCCCCCCGGTGTGTCCCGGCGCGGCGGAAGGACTGTACTATTTGTGAGGTAGACCCTTATGCAGCATGAAGGCAGCCGTCCCATTTGGCTCAGAGCGCTGATGCCTCTTTGTGACGGTGGTTCTGCCTCTTCTGCGGAATCGGAACCTCTATGTGCTGTTGGTTAGGTAAGCATGTGTGTGTGTGTGTGTTTATGTGTCTGTGTGTGTCTATGTGTCCGTGCATGTGTATTATGCAGTGACAGCTGCTTGAGAAATATCAGAGATAGCTGGATCTTGTATCAACCGCAAGTTCAGCCAGTTTTATGGCTACCTTGTGGCATGGGCTAAATGCCCATTCGAAAGGCTTTGCCTGCCATATATGAAGGAGTACTGGGAACCTTGTTAAATGACTGCCATAGAGTGGGGAAAGCACTTTGGAAATGGGCTCTCCACATCTGACCATACTACTTCACGCTGCCTGCGCCACTGAATTGTGGTCCACAGTATATCTCAGATATGTGGCGTGCTTCCCAAGCAGATGACACTTTGTGAATGCTTTGTGGCAAGAAAAGAAGATTGCAACCACAAGGAGCTGTTGGTTGTGCACAGCGGAAAGTGCTCACCTTCGTCTGTCTGCACCATGAGCAAATGCCCCAGCATGGCATTGCGTGCAACAAGCTGTGCATGTATGGGATAGCATGCTCATACATTCTTCAAGATCGGTCAGTTGGTGTGCTTTATGTTGTACTATCGTTGTCGTCCAGCCCTTGAAGCTTTGAAGGATGGGAGGCTGGGAGGACTAGCCAAATCGCCCATGCAGCTGCCAGACTTCTCGCCCAACGCTGTGCCTTCCTGAGAAGTTGAGAGTCTAAAAGATGCAGCTGCTTCCCACTGGGCACCTGATTTTCGCATCGAATTTGAATGTGGGCAAACACATTGCAAGGGACTTTGTCCGTTGGTTAGTATTTTGGCACGGCATTTGTGGAATGTTTGCTGCTGTCTACTGTTCCGCTCAAATGCTGAGAGCTGCAAAGAATGCCACTGACATGTAGCTCAAAGCTTTGACAACTGCACATTGCGAAGGGGTGTCTGGGCCGAACAGACAATGTTCCACAAGCCTGTGTGAAAAAATGCGCACAAACTTTGATACTGATGTCGCAGCCGCTTACAGAGGGGGTAGAGGGAGGGATTGGGGGACCATCATGGGGGCTGTTGATGTGGGAGCAGACCGCAAGGGGGTGTTCGACTGACCCAAAACTAAGGGATTGGGCAGCAGGAGTGGACAAAATCCCAGTGCCAAAGGTTTTTTTAACAAACAACTGGGAAATTAAGAATTTTTTTTTGCACTTTCCATTGCATGTTTTAGACACCAAGAACGTAGCACTGCCTGCAACATACGTTGGGTTTGGACCACCTCCACCAAGCTGCAGGACTGAGCCTGTCAAAATTGCACATGCCGCTGGCATGGATATTGTTTCATAGGCCTAAAGTAGTTTGGTGTCGCATGTCTTACACAATTGCACTGCACTATTCTCACGCAACTCGGGTGTGATGCACAATGTGTCCCATTTCTGTTTGCAAGCATGCCATGCAGAAACACCCCAGCCCATGGTGTATGGCACACAATGACCGACAACAGAAGTCAAAAGTGATGGTACAGCATGCCACTGTTTGATGCAATGGCAATCGATAGTGATATTTGAACAGACACCTCATTGTTCTAGCACCTGCACTCAAGACGTCTCTGGACCTGCTGGGCTCAACTTGGGGTCCAAGTTGGACCACTGCGCGGTGGTTCATGCATCATGCATGCACCACACAAGCCTTTTGATAAGCACCCTCATTGTCCCAGAATCAACCTCCGAACTGCTCAACGCAGGGGTTGGGGGTTTGAGGTTCGCATATTGTCGCAATTGTCCGCAATTCGACAATTTTCCACAATTTATCTCCATCGCGTTTTTTTTGCAGTCGTTTCTGGCTTGTTCATCTTGCATGCCTCCTTGGTGCCCTTTGCTATCACGGCTTCTGGCAAGAACGTGGATTATTTGGTCTGTGGCAGTTGTGCAAAACCTGTGTTTCATCACTACAAGACTTTTGTGGATTCACATATTGTGGGTCGGCTAAGCGTCAGGGAGCAACATTCCTGGACACGCGGCTAATTGTTTTTCTTTGCGTCCTATAGCATGGCCCACTTGCATCACAGCTGCATGAGTAAAGAGGGTTGCTGACACTAGTAGAAATTTTTTGCAATTTTTCAGGCGATTTTTCGCAAATTTTCTGCAATTTATAGCAATTGGACGCGCCATGACCAAAATTTCATCCCCCCTCGCCCCTGCTCAACCAACCAAATTTGGCATATTGCCGAATATCACAAAGCTGTGCAGCATTGTGGTCCTATCGAAATGCCATGCACCACCTTCCACGGCCACAAGGTCGCAATCAATTGGTCCATGTGTGCTCCACTATATCCAGGGACATCACTGTCAGCCTTTTGACGAGGTTTCAAAGTCTTGCACACACAGCGCGGCACTGTTACCTATTTCCCAAGATCTTCCCCAAGGTGGAAAATCTAAACATAGCGAGAAGAAAAATATTCCATGTGGCACCATGAAATCTCCACCTTGCTGCCGAAGTCCATGATGCATATCTCTCGGGGACATTCATAACCTGCCAACTTTCTGGGTTTTGGCAATTTTCGGCACTTTCTACAATTTTTGTTTCCCTTTGCAAACATGTCGTCACCGGGGGGGGGGGGGGGGTATGTGTATACTTTTTGAAATCTGCAAGAAAACGCCGTTTTAGAAATGTATGGGTTTGGGGTGGAGGGTTTGACATTCTTCAGCGTAGCACAACACATGGGACGGTGCACACAAACACGGCACTGCACGGTACAAAATAATTCGTTCGATGACCCCTTTTGATGGTGTACTTCTCGTAATTGCTGTACTTCACGTTTTTCTCCACATCAACATCATTGCATGTGGCCAAAAATTCATGTTGCGAAGCCTTGTAGGGTTGCGTCCTTCGATCCCAAACCTGTGCGGCAAAAGCCGTGGCCTCAGCGGTCGTCAGAATGGCATGCTCTTTGTGGGAGCATGCTGATGGCTGTGAACGGGATGTACGGGGCCTTTTTGCCTTCCTACCGGGCTCATCCCGAGACACCTGCACCCATTTTACATCCCCCGAGCGAGCCGTTTTGAGCGTCAAAGGCTTTTGTGTTGCGTCCGGGGAAGCAATAGCCGTGGCGTGAATTTTTATGAAGACATGGCAGCTGCCTGTTGACAAAAAGAGGCGGGAAACAACACAAGCATCGTCCAAGACGGACGAGAATCTCACACATGTTGTCTGCACAGCAAGTACACTTGGGGTGTTCCAAATAGCCGCTTTCAAGGGGTTTCCGAATATATCCCACATACCCTTACCTCCTGTTCACTCAGCTGGCACAACCGAGGCAACAATGGCACCGACCCTCAAAAACCCAGAAAGTTGGCAGGTTCCCCACCGTCCCCGAGAGATATGAGAAGAGGGGCTAACAATAGAGAAATGCAGAAGAACAAACCGAACGACCCCAAGATAAGCTCTCCTAGTATTTTTGCATTCACATGGATTGTTGCATGCAAAATGATGCGCCAGGATGTGTTATTATGGTATATGCTTTTGTCACGCAGCACCCATTACTCTGTGGCTTATACACTATAGACTTGGCCTTGGCAATGCCAACTAGACCACACAGAGCGTCGAAGAACTCTAAGGAGATGATGGACTGAGTTTCAGAATGTATCTCCCTGGGCATCCCTGTATAAAAGGCACATAGTGCTGAAATAGGGCGGCGGCTTTATGGCTGGTCAGTCCCTCTTGTCTACATGGAATGGCTAGGATATAACTTGTCAAACGACACACGATAACCATCGCATAGTCTACCTTCACCCCTGTTTCAGGATGTTTAACTTCAGGCAGAGATACAAAGTCCATTGCCACCGATTCAAAGGGATAGGAGGACACGGGGAAGGGCTCACATGAGGCGGGATGTGGGCCCCTTCGTGCCTTGGACTGTGCACATCGCACACAAGCATGCACAACCTCCTTCACTCTGTCCTAGGGGTCATCGTCGGAAAGATTACGGACATGGAACGGTTTCTTGAACAATTGCAGGGTTTTGGGGGTGCCTGGATGTGCAAAGTAGTGCACTGCTTTGATTACTTTGCTCACGATGGCCACAGGAACCACTGCCCTACCCTCCACCTTGATATGGGGTCGTCCACATTGTGGTTCATGCCACCGGTAGATTCCATACTAAATGTTGTTCTTGATACCCGAGTCCAGCAGGACTTTCAGGTCGGCTTCCTTAGTGTAGTATGGTTCCCAATCCCCATACAGGATACTACACGGTGGGGGCACATTGACCGATGCGACGGAAGCAATCAGGGCGTGGGGAGCATGAGGAGACTCCCTCATTACATGAGCCATACCATGGAGGTATGGATCCTCATAGAACTCAGGATTCAAGGACTCTTCAGCCTCAGAGCCACAATCAAGATCATCAAGATCACTATGCAAGATGTTCAAGACACCACAAGTGTTAATCTTATGGTGATGTAGGCAATTAGGACACCGAGGGAGGTCCGCAGAGAGTGGCCGATCTGCAAGAGGGGGGTCCGGAGACACCTGGGCCCTATATTTCGGATGGAGCAGAGCATTGGCTCTTCTCTGGGCATCCAGCTTGTCCAAAGTGGCCGTTTCTAGGCTCGCACACTCATAATGAAAGCAGGGGTAGTGACTGGCCGCATGCAGATCGCTGTACCCCCTGCAATGAACATGGCACTTAGCCTTATGGATGCACGGGGGTCCAGACTCACTCCCTTCGCGGGTAATGGACAATCGATCAATGAGAATATTATTTTGGGCCTGTTTCTGGGCTTCCCAGTCTTCATACCCCTTGAGTTCGGCGTCCGAACCATGGAAGTTGTTGTCATCTGCCAGCCCCGCAGGGTAGGCCCACCGGCTCACCCCGTCCGCGACATCATTGTCCTTACCCGGCTTGTATACAACAACAACGTTGTACCGGGAAAGGAACTCGTGCCAACAGCCGCGACAACGCACGGGTCCAGCCATGGTACAGAGATCCTCCTTGTCCCATGACTCGAGGGACTTGTGATCCGTGAAAACATTGACCTTACGCCCTGATATCCAGCTCTTAAACTTCAAGAGGCAGGACACCACTGCGTAGGTTTCCTTTTCTCGGACAGACCAGGCCCTTCGTCCGGTAGAGCCCAAGGCTTCGCCCTCGGGACCGTACCGGATCTAGCTTTCGAGTTTTTTGGAGTAGAAGGCGCAAGCTGCCCAACTACCATCAGGCAATTGCTGCTCCAACACACCGCCTATGCCAAAATCCGAAGCATCGGTGTGAATTGCATATTCACCCGTGTCATTGGGGATATATAATGCACAATTGTCGCACAGTGCCATTTTGATTTCGGCGAACCTCTGCCTCATGTTCTCAGTCCATTCAATCAAGTTGCGGCCCTTGGGGACCTTGCGTTTGCCTCCTTCAGGCGCTCTCTCGTACTTCTCTCTGAAGCTTTCCATCAGGGGCGCAGCCAGGGAAGCATATTGTGGTATGTAAATTGAATACCAATTACATACTCCGAGAAATCCCTTCATCTGCTTGGGGGTACTGATCATGGCCTCAGTACAGTCACGAACTGCAGCCACTTTCTCGAAGGCGGGGAATCTCCGTCCATGGTGAAGGATGTGACCACAATATTTAACCCTTTGACAAAAAAGGTGGCACTTTTCCTCCTTCACTTGGAGATGGTGGTGTAAAACTTGGGGCATAGCCATGTCAAATTCCATGTTTGATGCCCATTTCTCCTTTGCACACTCATGTTGCTTCTTGTGTGCCATTTCAGGTGTAAATTGTTATGCGATCTCAGTATTTGATTCCATTCCCAGATTTCGATCCCAAAGTTAATTCCGTCTGCAGATTTTAGTTTTGTTTTTGGATTTATGAGCTTGCATTGATTTTATTTCAATTCTGCGGTTGCCCAGCATTTGTTCTAACATTATCTGGCTTCCCGATTCGTTGATTGGCTGCTACTGTGTGTGCGCGCGCGCCGTCTTTTGTCGCGCCGTAATGCAGGCCAGCCAATGGAATACCCTTCCAGTGTGGTGCTAATAGTGTTAGATCTATCATGTGGAATTTGGAATCACTTATCCAACCGGAGGAAGACTATGTGACAGCCATAGTACATACGTTGATCGCTTCTGTGGGCAGTGTTGAGGGAGTACCTCCGGGGAAACCAAGACCGTCCTTGTCTCTGCTATGGTGGTATTAGTAGTCACGGCAAAACCTACCAGTCACATGGGGTGTCTTCCGAAGGGTCGACAGGTGAGACCAAGGGAAGCATATGTAAGCGCACCGCTGGTTGGGTGATACATTGGTTGTTGCCTTGCAACCGGATTCCATTGGGGTGCCACAGGATATTTGGTTTTGAGGTCTCATGCATTCATTCTAAGAGTTGACATTGCATTTGTCATTCATGCATGGTTCATTTGTGTCCTCATGGTGTGACTCAAACTTGGTGGTGCCCATGATTCCATGGTCAAGGTGAACATATGGTGTCTCCTCTCCCATAGGTGGATTTCGGGCTTTCCCTCATTCTCCTTCTCTCTCCCGATTCCTCATTCTCCTCAAGAGGTAAATTGAGCATTTATGGTGCCATGTGACCGCTGTCTTTGATCCTTTGAGACTCTTGGCCTCTTTCATTTTTTTCAGGTGCCCGTGGCTTGGGAGTTATCCAATTGAGTCATGCCGTGGTCTTGCCGTCTTATGATCAGACTCAAGGATGGGCATTGGTCGAGCTTTCGCCACTCTCTCTCCAAGTGCGTGGGTGCTCTCTTGGGTCCAGGCTAGGCGAAACTCTCTCCATATGCATGCTCTCTTGGGTCAAGGCTAGGCGAAACTCTCTCCCCATGCATGCTCTCTTTCATGATGGACAAGTCATTCGCCCTCATGGGATTTGGTTGGGGAATATCTCTCCTCGGGCATGGTTAGCTGACTTTCTCTTCATGCACGTGCTCTCTTTGGGTGGAGGTTAGGTCCCATGAGTAGCCCGGGATGGCCATTGGCCTATTGTGTGCTTCTTTGCCTAGGAGGTGGATCTCCATGTCAATGGTGTTTTGCTAATTTGCTAATTTGGTTTAGATTAGTTGTTCATCCTAAGAGCTAACCGGGTCATGGTTTGGTGCCTTTGTTGGTGCGTTTACATGCCCCATGTGACCATTCATGTGCATGTGCACTTCCTTCCCTCATGTTGGTGTACTCAAGACGTTGGGAGACTCAAGTGTGACTCATGTGCTCTTTGCAGATGGCCCGATGGTGGTGTCAATTCTTTCCACCCCTCCACCCCTGGGGAGACCATCCATGTTGACGGGTAGAAGTAGTGTGAATTTTGGTTTGCACTTGTGCATGGATGACTCAAATGCATAGGATGATGCCCGTGCCCATGAACTCTTCGTCCTTGCATTGCATGTGGTCCGACCGGAAGAGTAGGTTGGGTCTTACCGGCGCGTGTGAATTCTTTTCTTTTTCTAAAGGGTTGACCTACCTTGTGCCCTTTGGGACCCTCATTGGACATGTGCTCGTCCTGTGTGGACTAGTGGACCATTTGTACCCGTCTTGCACCTGTTTTTGACCTTTCGTTGGTGGCTCATTGGTGGATCATTTGTGGATTTTTGTGGACCATTGGTGAAGTCTTGTGGCCGGTCGTTGGATCATTGTTGGACCGTATTGGATTCTTGGGTAATTTCGTCATTGGGCTTTCAGTTGGAATCATTTGTGTCATTGCCGTGCTCTGAGGGACTTGAGTGGGTTGTGAGCTTGGAAATCTCTGCTGGTTTTATTGGTTGGAAATTGGAATTGGTTGGAAATTGGGAAAAATGGAAGATTCACCCTGTTCAAGTCACCTTGAGGGCGAATTGTTGGTAGCAGGGGCTTAGCCGGGCGGTGGTTTAGCCTACGGCTCTGACACGGGCAGCGGGATGATGCTCGGAGAGGTTACGGCCATGATCGGAATGATCACAGCACGGCGGGAGGAATCGGGTTCCGACTATGCGACAGGACATCACCCAACCGTTGGGTCTCCTTTAGAACCGTCAGTTGGGCTTAGGCAGGGCCAGCCATCCTACCCAACTGAGGAAGACACCAACATAAAGTCAGCACCATGGGGATACCGGTCCTTTGAGAGGAATCGGATGGTGAATCAATTTGGCGAAGCAGCCGAAAGGATTTGGATTCATGAGTGGACACCGGAGACGCGTGATTTGGCAACCTTGCCGGCGCACGTTGAGGAGCTTACGGGTGCGTTGAACTATCTCCAAACCTTTAATTTCGAGGAGGTTTCAGCTATTTTGAAAATTCGCCAGGTCATCCAAGCCCTCTCTCGCGAGCTTGAAGTCCATGCGCGGGGAGTACAAGGAGGTGGGTCAGCTTTCACGGCACGGGTAGACACCTTGGGGCAATTGTTGAACAAGGTAAACAAGGAGGTGCAGGACCAGAGGTCCCAGTTGGACTCGAAGAGAGCGGAAATGCAATCGACTTTAGAACAAGCGACTGCAGCCGCTTTGGAATATCGCCAACTGGCTGAAGCTCTTCAAGCGAAGGTCGACAGTTCTCGTCAAGGGTGGGAGCAAGCCACCAATGAGTTGAAACGGCAACTCGAGGGAGTGTTGAATGAAGTAACTGGGTCGAGTTCACACCGGGCCCTATTGGACAAATCGGTTGAGGAGTTGCTGAGTTTGGAAGGCAAGGTGTTGAATTGTGACCGGGTCACCACCAACATGGCCGAGGAAATCTGGCGGATGGGTCTCAACTTTGAAGATGCCGAAAAACGGGTGCATGGTGTGGAAACAATGGCGGAAAGCCACCAGGCATCTATTTCTCAGCTTGTCAATCAGGTACACAAATTGGAGCAACCTGCTGTTTCGTCAACATCTACAGGGGAAGTTGGAGACGCGAAGGTGCCCGCAACGGAGGTGAGAGGCATAGCGGCGAACCCGGAGATCACGAGTGCACAAGTGGCTACGCTCACGGGCGAAATGCACGATTGGGAAACTATTTTCAAGCTACAATTGGCCAACGTTGAGGCCCTGGAGTTACAGGTGCGATTGCTCATGACCCGGTTGGAAAAAAGTGAGCATGAGGTACATGCGCTCAGGGAGGAAATCCGGACCCGACCCCATGGTGGTCCACCCGAAGGGATGCGGCTGGATTCTCATGTCATTGGTGAATTACAAAGAAAATTGCAGTCTGTGGAGAACAAATATCAACTATTAAAGCATGCGGGTACGCCACTGGTGATTCCCATTGGGATCCTGACACCGAAGTCTGAATCACGAGTCCGCGTTTTTGGAGTGCCGGCGCGGGAAGAACGGGTTGCGGGAAGTCGACCGGGGTTTGGATTCCCGCCGGCCGAGGATGACTGGTCATCCATGAGGTCGGATGAACGGGGCTTCCGGGGTAGAGCCCAATGAGGTGGGCGGAGTGGGACGTGCACCTACGATGGACACAGCCCGCCGGGCATGAGGGGTAATTGGCGGCATTGCGCCGGGTTGGAGCACTGCTATTTTGAAGCGGACGGTGATTGTTGGTTTGTGCCACGGATGGTGTTTCAGTTATTTAATCGACAAGAATCTCTCAAGGAGCGAATTGGCCTTCCGAAACAAAACCCGTCGGAACCTCTACGGGCAATGGCGTTTAATGAAGTTTGCCCAGAACGACTTTTGGACCCGCCATTCGACTGGGAAGAGCCCCAACATGAAGGAACGGATCCGCGGTTAATTTCTCCCGGGGGCCATGGGACGCTGGCAACCCCGGTGATGGACCCGCGAACTTTGGGGGACGTTCAAGGAATGTCCGTCGCCCCACGGTGGGATGGAAGTGGGACCACGGCCATTAAGTGCGTTTGTGGATTTTTGTGCTTGGGAGCACGATTGGATGTACAGGTTGACAGATGCCATGAGAAGAGCTGTCTTGCTTTATCTGATTCCCGCCTCCCGGTCCAACCCACTCAAGGAATCGGTACCAATCCAAGTACCAAGAATTGTTGAGGGAGGTGACGGAGAAAGCCTTCACGGAGGCGAACAACAACGTAATTTTGCAGGCCTTCCACACCGTCAAGCCGTCTTCACTAACTCCAACGCCACGTGAGTTTATTAATTTTGTGGAACAATTTTTAGCCTTGGGCCGCCTAGTTCGCGACAGAATCACCCAACGGCAAGCAAAAGATCGAATACTGGACGTCATCGCGACCATGAAGGTGGATGGGTCGGTCAAGGAAATCATCCAGGAGGAGACCAAGGTTGGGCTGGAATACAACTACCTCGAGATGATCATCTTCGTGATCAACCCCCTTATGTCCCGGCACAAATTGGCGATCAAAAAGGGCCACATCATGCGACGACTTGGGCATGCGATCCAAGAATCGCCGCAACCCAAGCCATGGACCCCGCTGAACCAAGTGAACCCTCAACGGACGGGGAACAAGAATGGACCGGGTTGGCATGGAAGGAGTCAAGGACATGGACAAAACGAGGATCCCGAAGGTCACCAAGATGAAGATCAAGCGGACCCGGAGTTGAGCATTGCGGAGATTCAAGAAATATGTGAAGCCCAGGTGTTGGCTATGTCAGGACGAGCAGGCGCAGGTGCAAGCTCGATCCCGAAGTGCCCGGCATGTGGCAATGGAAGACATAGCCGTGAGGACTGTTTGGTCTTGCATCCTCACAAAGCACCGACTGGCTCCAGGAAAAACTCAAATCCAAGAAAATTGGGAAGCGCGGCCAAGCGAAGCCCCTTGCGCAAGGAGGTGGCAAAGGAAAAGGACCACACAAAGGTGGGAAGTTTCCGCCTTGCGAGGGCTGCGGGAGCACGCTGCATCCGCCAGAGGATTGTTGGACGCTCCATCCGGATTTGTGGGAGAAAGCCAAGGAGTAAGAAAAAGTCACTACCATGTCTTTCTTGGGGTACTTGATCCAGGCTACAGCCCCCCTTTTTGCCTAAGGAAGTGCTGAGACTAACACTTAAACATTTTTGTTTCTCTCATGAAGCTTTAAGTACACTTTCTCAGCAACTAGGGTTATAACCCTAGCACCCCCATGAAGTTCACCCCCACCACTCAAGGGAGCGGAGGTATCATCCCTGATGGAGGTTATACCGAAAAAAAGTAGGCACTTCATGCCTTGGGCCATGTAGGTTAAGCCTAGTGGTCTCCCACCTCAGGACCCCTATACTCAAAAGTTTCTACTACTTATTGTGGTTCCAGATTGTAACTGTTTCTGAATTCAGTTGCTTGGCCAAGTCATTTCCTGTGTCTGGCCTAACTCCTATGCCCCAGATTCCTAACCAACTGCATTTCATCCAAAAGAGTGCACATGAAGTGCTTGATGCTATCTTGGAGGCCTGAGTCATGCCAGCTTTCACATAAAATCATTTGTTTTGTTTATAAAACCATTTGAGTTGCATATTTGATTCCTCATTTGTCTATATGCAGCCCCTCTTTGCTTACAATGCTTTGATTTGGAAGAATACTATCACAATTCTGACTTTGATCCTGTTTGTGGTGTTCCTTGTTCGTGGACTTTAGCTTTTTGCAGTTTTGGGGAAACATCTTTTGAAAACCAATCAAGGTTTTCAATATCAACAACAAGCAAGGGACATCAGAAACTCTTTCTGGTAGCAGAGGCTTACACCCTCGCCAAGCTAAAGCACAAGAAATCCACAGCGTATTGAGCAATGTCACGTCCATCAGTTACACTGAGCGCCAGGAACCTGCCAATCAGGTCCCAGCCAACGGCGGGGCCTGTAGCAGGACCTTCGGGGGCTATGTCCCTGAGCGGAAGAGATGATACAGTCGTTGTGGACACTACTGGCTGGCGCGGAGAGCACCAAGCAAGAGGGGCGGAAGAAAAATATATGAGAGAAGCCCCTGAGGCGCCTGTGTTGACCCAGGAACGCCTCAGAAGCCTCGAAGGGTGGGATCCGATGGCGGCTGCCCTCCTGTCTGTCGTATCTTCCTTACCTCCTTCTGAGGATGCCCCTGATCCTGATTCCTTGGCCGCTAAGGAAGCCCAGGCCACGATGGAGAAGGTCACCAACGCCAAAGTGAAAGCCTGGAGAAAAGCGGGAAAGCAGGAGAAGGAGAAAGAACAGATGAAGGCGTATCCCATGTTCGGCACCACGTGGGGTCAGGGGTTCGAAGCACCTTATGGGGAAATATCCGCCACGACGTCCAATGACTCCTCGGAATGGGAGGAGGACTGGAAATCTAGAGAGCCTACCCCGTCGTTACCTTCGAGGCCAAGACCACTTTCGCCTCGTGGGGTGTGCCCCGAGCCCGTGCGCGTGGAAAGAGGTTTACCTTCACGTATGGCTGCCCCTAAACTCGGTCTGGATGAGACCATGGAACTCCTTTCCCGGGTTCTGGGGGCTGGGGATGAAGATCCTGATTTGAGTGCACTGTCTGCAGCACTCAAGGCTAAACTGGGGCTGTCTGAACTGAAGAAGCCCCCCTCGACCATGTCCCCGGGTGTTGAACTCCTGACCAGGGGCGAGGAAAGCTGCAGAGGGATCCGCAGCACCCCCTTGGACACTTGTCCAAGCCCTTTCCATCCTCGTGTGAGGACTGTTCCTGTATGCACTATTGGGGATTCTACTGAGGCTGAGATGGAGGGCTATGGGCTGGCTGCACTGGCGCCACTTGCCACTGTCTACCCCTCACCCCCCTCAGGTGGAAAAGGTGACACTGGTGTACCAGGTCGGGGAACGAAGGGCATCGCCACAGCGAACCTTCAGATCAAGCTCCCTGAGTTCGATCCTAAAAACTTGCCCGAGTGGGTTGAAGAGTTTTCGGAGTTTCTACTCCTCAACGGACAGCAACATGCTGATGTCCGGACCAAGTGCACGCTCATCAAGAAGTCGTGCAAGAAAACCTTCCTTCAGCGGCAGGTGAAAACTGCCACCAGGAAGAGATCCAGTTGGGGAGGCTTCCTTAAAAGACTGGAACAAATGTATCCAGTCTACGAAACGGACCTGAGTGTCCGTACGGAGATAGAAGAACTACCCCCACTTCCTGAGTTCCCCACAGCTGCCCGTATTTCTGAGTTCGTGGCGCAGCTGCAGGAGCTAATGGGGAGGATGAACCCCTCCTCATACGGGCCTAGCGAGCCTCATCTGTGGCTCGTGGGTAAAATTCCTCCCAGGACTTGGGAGAATTGTATAGAGACGTCCGAGAGGAAATCCCGGACTCATTCCTACGATGAGTTGGTCGATCTTCTGATCGAACTCGCCATGGAGAGAGAAAACGACTCTCACATGGATAAATACCTGCGCAAACATCTGCGGAGGGAGGCCCCTGCTGAAAACCCTCAGGGAGGGAGGTCCCCACAACCCCACTCTAACCCTGGGAAGGGTAAGGGAGGGCAACTGGGGCATATGAAGGAGACCCCCCCCGCTAAAGGCAAGGGAGCCCCCAATCTTATTTATTGCCAGCCTACGGACGACAAGGGGGGACCATGTCATGACCCTGACTGCGATGGATGCAGCTCTTGTATGCTCCAGTTGCGGCGGACGCAGAAGACCAAGGATGGTCAGGAGGTCAAACACCAGGACCACTTCCGCTGCACTATCGCGTGTGGCTACTGCAGCAAGAGGAGGCACTACGAGGATGAGTGCCACATAAAACGCCGCGAGTCCGAGAAGCTAAAGAAGGCCGAGGAAGAGCGGCGTAAGAACGCCGGTAAGGGGGGGGGGAGGCAGTACCCCTGGGGGAACTCCCGATGGAGGTAACCCTGGAGGAGGGCAAGGAAACTCCGCACCCCCCACAGGTGGAAAACCAGGCCCCAACCCCAAGGGTGAGCAGCCTGGGGAGAAGCGAACCGTACCCTCTACCCCCAGCGCCGGTGGCGCTGACAAGGGAAACGAGAACGCCAAGAAGCGCCGCCTCAACTGGCACTCTAAGTGCCTGCAGGCGGCGGGCTTTGAAGTGGAATTCCCTGAAGGGGAATAGGGGGGCGGCTCCGAGGAAGAAGATTTTGTTTTCTGTATCACCGTCAAAATAGGTGATCAGGTTTACAAAGCGGTCTTGGACACGGGCGCCACGCTCTCAATCATGGCCCGCAGTTTGCCAAAAGAAGCCAAGATCCGGAAAACCAAAACAGTGGCCATAAGGGTAGGGGATGGTCGGACGATCCATTCCCTGGGGGGGGTTGATGTGACTGTATGTCTAGGCGATGAGGAGGTGCCGCAGCACTGCAAAGTGCTGGACACCGACGCCATTGACATTGTCATTGGCACTGATTTTCTGCGCTTCAACCCCCAGGTGAAGTTGCTGTCCTTGCAACGTCCCTACGCCCTCCTCTGCGATTTTGGCAGTGGCCTATACTCTGTCCCTCTGGAGCTGTCAGGTCTAAAAGAATCCGGTCTACGTTACATGAACCGGTCTTACAGAACTGAGAACTATCAGTTGATGCGGCCAGTGTTGGAAAATGGACTGGCCGCCCTGCCGCTGGACCTGAATGAAATTCAGGTAGAACTGTTCGCGAGTAAAGAGCAGCATCTGATGCAGCTCTACTGTTCGCGGAACCTAAACAATGCGTACCGCTTTTACTGGAAATCAACGGGGTTGTGCTGCGCAAACCCCACTTTCTCCCAGCTCGCCAAGGTGATTACCGAAATCGCCCTCGAAGGAGCGAGAGTGGTCCTGTGCACCCCGAACTGGGGTACTACAGGTTAACACGCCTATTGGAGGCGCCTCTTGGACCGTATGACCGTGGGAAGGACTGAACTGCCCAACGGTCCCATCTACGTCCCTGAGGACTCTCAGGAGACCATGCCCGCCCCTGAATGGGGCAGTTTCCTATCCATCGTAGATGGTGCTCTAAACCCCGTGCCCGTGAGTGACCTTGATCAGGTTGTAGTCAAGGAGTTGATGGCCGAAAACAAGAGCCTTACCCTCCATGATCTCAAGAAGAGATCTGAGTACTCTTCGGTTACCACTACGAGTGGTGCGTGCCCCGATGAGCCGGAGACACCAGCAGTCTCTACTCCGCTGGCTGATGCTGACGACCGCCTGAGCGATATCGCCAGTGTAGTACCCCCGGTCGACCAGGAGGTTGTGACACTGAAGCATAGCGCTCTCTTAGCGCAGTTGCTCACGGAAGAGGTGGATCTCGGCGAGTCCGCCCCTGGTGGGTCTAATGATCACGCCGTGTTCTCTTTGAGGGCCACTGATGGCCTCTCAGGTCAGGTACCTGGCGCTAAACCCTCAGCCAATAACATGCCCGTCTCTTGGTATGACGTGCGGGATCTACAGCAGGTCCTCTGGGCTAGGGCTGAGGGTATCGAGCGACGGCCCCGCCTGGACCTCCTCAAGAGGACCTGGAAAACCTCTATTTGGTCCGAGGAGGATGATGAAGAGACGACCCTCCCCAATCCTGAGACCCCTCTGGTATACTCCCTCCACTATGCCCAGGAACACCAGGACTGGGAGGATGAGTTGCCCCCCGAAACGGTGGGGCGTATAAAAAAGTAGGATAAAGGGAAGAGTAACCTCCGCGCTGAGGAGGATTTTTCCGTGAAAGTGGAGAGCATGAATCTCAACCCTCGTCTCACTAAGCTCATCCACAAGTATCAGAAGGTCTTTGGAGCGTTGCCCCCACCCCTGTCTTGTAAGAAACTGGTCCAGATGGACCTCAAACTCAAACCTGAGTTTGAAGGGTCGGTAGTGAGGCGGCGTCCATACCCCGCCCCACAAGACCAAACCGACGAGATCGAACGCCAGTTGCACGAGTGTATAGATGCTGGCCTCGTCGAGGAGTATAAGCACGGGGACTACCCCCGCCATTGTAGCCCTTGTTTTCTGGTTGCTAAACCTGGGTCCACTGCTATGCGCTTGGTTGTTGACTATGGGGAGGTCAATAAAAAGACCCAGAACCACTCAGGGAGTATCCCCAACATGGAGAACACCCTGGAGAGAATCGCTAAGTGTCGATTCAAGACCAAGATGGATAAGCGCAGTGGCTTCTGGCAAGTAGACCTAACCCGAGCAGCCCAGGTACTGCTCACCTTTGTAACCCCTAAGGGCCGTGTCTTCCACTGGAAGGTCATGCCCTTTGGTGTCGCGAATGCCCCTGCTCTCTTTCAGGAGCTGATGAACAAAATCCTATATATCCTGAGACGCAGACCCCTTGTGCAGGAACTGGTTTCCCGCGGGGCTGAGATGGAGGCCCACATCGACGACGTGAGCCTGGGTACTAATACCCAAGAGGATCATATCCTCCTCCTGCAAGAGTTTTTCACCGTCTGTCAGGAAAACCATCTCCGCATCAAACTCGAGAAGTGTGAGTTTATGCGAGAGGAGATGGAGTACCTAGGGTTTGACGTGGGGTATGGCTGGTGGAAACCAGCCACGTCTAAGATGCAGCCCCTACAGGACATGCAGATACGTGACGACCCTAAGAAGGGTCTACACGATGTGCGGAGTTTTATTGGCGCCTGCAATTTTTACCGACCCCATATCCACAATTTTACGTATTCATCAGCCCCCCTGACTGACCTTATAAAGAAGACCAACCCTTGGCGGTCGACTGACAAAGGGGAGGCCTGTTTCCAGGAGTTGAAGAGGAAAATATCTTCCACCAACTGCCTGGGGGTGCCCCGCCCTAAGGGCGAGATAATACTCGTCACGGATGCGTGTGATGTAGGGGGGGGTGGTACCCTATACCAGTGACAGGAGCTTAACCCCAATGAGTTGTCGCACTGCCAGTTTCACACTTCAGGTCTGAACCGCGAAGGAACCCTGAAGCATGTCTATCCCGCCAATGAATGGCGTGTGGTGCCTCTGAGGCACTGGAACTGAAAGTGGAATCAACCAAGATCCAACTACAGTACCTACGACCAGGAACTCCTGGCTGGGATGCTCGTGCTCTCTTCCGAATCCCGTCTTCTTGGTCCTAACCCTGTTGTACGGCTCTGTGACTAAGAGCCTGTGAAGACATTTCAGAAGGGCCCGCCTCCTGAAAAAGCGAAACTAAAACGATGGTGGACATACCTGAGTCAGTCCAGGTTGACCGTCGATCATATACCAGGTATAAAGAACGAGATGGCTGACTAAATCTCGCGTAATAACTTCGACGCCCTCCTAGCCGAGAGCTCTGAAGCGTTGGCCAAAGAGGCATTCCAACGTGTGGATGTCCAGCTAGACCTATCCATGCGTACGGCAGGTGTACTGGAGGGCTGGAGCCTGAGAGACTACCAGGCTGAGTACCAGTGTGTACTCAGTACCCTCAGTGATGGCCTAGAGGCACGCCTAATAGATGGCGACTGCTGGTATAAAGATAACCAGTACCTATACTATGAGGACCACATAGTTGTGCCTGAGGCACGACTGGACGGCTGTCTGCAGTGGGCACACCACAGCTCCAGGCACACAGGGTGCAACCGGTCTGCTGCTTTCTTCAGTGAGCGTTTCTACTGCCGACTAACCCAGTCTGAACTACGTGCCCGTATGCAGTCCATAGTGGACTCCTGTGACTGTCACGCCAGCAAACAGAGCGACTCACGTGACAGAGGACTGGTCTCCAGTCTCCCCATACCCTACTGTGCTAACTCCCTGTTGTACGCGGATTTCATCCACGGTCTGCCTAACTTTGGTGGCTATGATAGTTCTTTGGTGGTCACCTGTGGTCTAACCCGCTTCACACGTGCTTTCCCCTGCAACAAGAAGATCACAGGAGAGCAGACTGTGAAGATCCTGGTGGAGGAGTGGTTTGAGCCCTATGGGGCGCCCAAGGAGATCCACTCCGATGAGGATGTACGCATCCGGAGTGGTACCGGTTGGTACAAGCGAATGCTGGACGCCCTGAACGTCCAGGTAACCACTAGTGTACCTTACACGCACACGTCTAACCCTCTTTGTGAGAGACAGAATCGTGTGGTGGAGCAGAATCTGAGGATTCTGATGAAACAGGAGCGCACCAAAGATTGGGTACGCCTGTTGCCCTCGGCTGTTCTGACCATGAACTCCCAAGAGAGTTCTTCAACCGGCTATACCCCCCACAAACTGTTCCACCGGGGGCGTCCTGTGTGGTTTTTAAAAACCCCTTTCCCCGAGGACTATAAGAGCCCAGTTGGGGACTGGCTGGAGCACCAGCAGGACCTGGCTAACAGGGCCAGAGCTAACCTGAAACGCGTTCGAGAACGCAAACTAACCCGGCGTAACCGCACGAGACGTCCTGCCAGGTTCAAGGTAGGAGACCTGGTGCTTGTACACCACGCACGATTACCCACATGGCCACGCAACTCTTTGCAGGACCCCTACTTTGGGCCCTTTCGTATTATCAGGATAGATGGATCCAGGATCCATGTGAGGTGCAGCCCCCGTCTAGGTGGGGAACTGCTGTGTGCTCCTAAGCAACTCAGACACTACCACTCCCCTGATGACCTATCCTGGGATGAGTGGCGCTTGCCTGACTGTGAGGTCGAGCGTATCGACCTGGAGAACGCTGCCACCCCTGAGGAGGCAGATGAACTCGAGGAGATGACTGCCGAAGGATTGGCAGTCGATGGCTACTACGTGGTTGCAGGTATTGCACGCCACGAGTATAAACAGGGTTGGAAATTCCTGACCCTGTGGGATGGCTATGGGCTATCAGAGGCTACCTGGGAGCCTATGTCAGCCTTCCTACAGCCAGATGGGAGTATCAACCCCCTCTTTCGTTCCTACCTCGTTGAGAACAACGAGGGGCAGTTGCTAACCCGTGCTGAGACCCTGTCCCAGCGTAAGAAGAGAAACTAACCCCCCAGGGTCGGTGAGCACTCTGAGCACTGCACCAACCGTGGCTGTGCCGTGCAGTCCCATGCCTATGGTTACCAGCGTGAGCCAGATGGCCGCTTATCAGGTTTGCAGCCAACCAGCGAGTGCTTGCCTTGTTGACCATGTGTGCCATGGGACCTGCCCTGATGTTATGACCTTGGGGAGCCAACGATGAACGGTGGCTAGCTATTCTAATGACCAGGGGGGAATGACAAGCAAGGTCTGTTCACCCCCCTTGGGGACAAGCGTGCCCACAGTTAGGACCCCTAACTGGTCCAGACCCATGGGGTTCTACCCTTCCTAACCTGGTCGCTATACATGTCTGCCCAGGTATGTGTGAGTGTGCTATGCCTGAGGTCCTAAGAGCAAGTTGCAGAAGTGGTGTCCTAATTATACCCAGGTCTGCACGCTTGCTAAACCTGGAGGGTTGTCTTATTGATGCCACGGGGTACGCCCTGGGTCTCCCCTCCCCTATGCGCCGAATTTTTGTGCTGGCGCAAAACCTTGGGGGAATACCCAGCGTACTAATCCAGGTATTGTTTTTCCTACCTACCTGACTACTAAAGGGAGGGGTGGCCAAAAGCTATGAAGGCATGAAAACGCCATTTTGCTAAGTGGCCAAAGCGCTGATCTAACCACTGACACAGCCCACCAACCCTGCTAAAATTGCAGGAAACGGCTGGGACTGTGACACACGCACTACAGGTCCTACACACCCTACAGTGGCACCATCCTGGTGGGCAAGCGCTACTGCAACTAGCTCAAGCCCCCACGCAGGACTACCACTCCTACACGCACGCTCTACTGGGTCGTGTTGAAGATAAAGTCGTGGGTCCTAATGACCCTCCTGTGAAGAAGACAAGAGAACACAGCGCTGCTAAGCAACTGTGGCCTAACAGGGACGTCACAACACGTTTCCCTGCTAGGGCTTGGAGGGGAAGGGCGCACAGGTGGCGTGCACAGCGCGGATGTCGATGGAGTCAAACTGCCCTCGCCACTCCTGGCTGAGGCGCAGTCAATTGATTGTTTGATCAGCGCACCTGTTTAGCTGGGGCAGAAAAATGGGATAGCCGCCGAAGGCAGCTGCTGCGTGCACCAATCACCCTGTACCTCTCCCACCTGTACAACAGAGGCCAATGGACTGGGTTCAAGACGGAGGAACCAAGACATAGTCCAGATATTATACGCTTCTTAGTGTGCCCTATAATACACTGTTCCTGAACCCAGTTGCAAGCAAGCAAGCTTAATGGAACGTAGGGCGAAGCCCTGGGTAACCTGGCAAGGGTTCATACCGCGTGCACAGCGCGTGGCCTACTGTCAAATCCCTTTAATGCATCGTGTGCATGCATGCAGGGAAGGGAGGCGAACCAAAACCACTGTAACCACACTGACTCAACCAGAAGGTGAGCTCCTCCTCAGCTTACGTACCTTGCTCACCATGCATCGTGTGAATGCCAAAGTGAAGCGAACACAAAACAAACCTAAGCGTTTAAACAACCCTACTTCAACGCACAAACCACGCAAACACGAGCACACACTTCTCCTTTGGACCTGTGAAGAGAAGGGAAGGTGGGTGCATGCACAAGGAAGCGTGGCAACGTGTGTATGTTGGAATCCGGCACATGCATCGCGAGCACTTCATCTTCTCTAACCCTACGTGCGCACTACTTGCACCATTCGTCGAGCATACCTTTCAACCTTGTTTTTACCTGTGCAAGGGAAATGCAGGAGTCGCCCAACCCCCCGGAGACACGACGGAGACAAGCCTAACGTTTTAACGAAACAACCACGACGAACACAATGCACACGTGTGTCATGACACTGGCATACCTGAGAGGCGAATTTTTTGCCTGCTCTTCCTTTTCTTTGTGTTTTTGAGGTTTGTCCCTATGTTTTATAAAAATTTTGATGCAACCATGCAGAAATCTTTGGTTTCTCTCTGTCACGTCACGGCACACACCTCTCTACTCGAGTGCCTTGTAGTGCCGTTAACCCCTTTTCTTGGGCGCGGCTCTGTTGTGCTTGTCTGCGACTTTGAGTTTGGGCCTATAAATGACGATTTCTAACCTCGTATCGCCACTTTTTAGCGATCTGACTTGTTAGGTCGCTCAACCTTTCGCTAAACCACAGGATTCACTCCCTGTTGGTCCTCATTTCTATTTTTCTCAGCTCCTGGAGTTTTGTGGGCTCCATTAGGAGTATTGCTCCGCCCTGGCCGTTGGTCAGGACGATTACTGAAATACGTTGTTTATACAGCGATGACCGTCCGCATTAGAGCGTTCGATCATACCCTAGTGGGTAGCAGTGCAGACTCTAGGGAGGAGGTCATGGGTTCAAACTCCACTGCCCCGGAAACTGGTTTTCCAAAAGTTTACGCTCACGCCAGTTACGTTTGAGGAATGCCCCTTCGAAGGGACATCATTCACGGTACATCACGCTGTTTCTAAAGGGTACCAGCAGTGTGAACAGCTTCTATGGACAGATGAGGAGGTTTTGTGAAGGTTTACACCATTTTCTGAGGTAATTTCAGGGAAATTTGAGCCTTTTTCCTTGGTCCTACTAGCTTAGCTAACTAGTACTCCAGGGGGGGGTAAGAAAAAGTCACTACCATGTCTATCTAGGGGTACTTGATCCAGGCTACAGCCCCCGTCTTTGCCTAAGGAAGTGCTGAGACTAACACTTAAACGTTTTTGTTTCTCTCATGAAGCTTTAAGTACACTTTCTCAGCAACTAGGGTTATAACCCTAGCACCCCCATGAAGTTCACCCCTACCACCCAAGGGAGCGGAGGTATAATCCCTCATGGAGGTTATACCGAAATAAAGTAGGCACTTCATGCATTGGGCCTTGTAGGTTAAGCCTAGTGGTGTCCCACCTCAGGACCCCTAAACTCAAAAGTTTCTACTACTTATTGTGGTTCCAGATTGTAACTGTTTCTGAATTCAGTTGCTTGGCCAAGTCATTTCCTGTGTCTGGCCTAACTCCTATGCCCCAGATTCCTAACCAACTCCATTTCATCCAAAAGAGTGCACATGAAGTGCTTGGTGCTATCTTGGAGTCCTGAGCCATGCCAGCTTTCACATAAAATCATTTGTTTTGTTTATACAACCATTTGAGTTGCATATTTGATTCCTCATTTGTCGATATGCAGCCCCTCTTTGCTTACAATGCTTTGATTTGGAAGAATACTATCACAATTCTGACTTTGATCCTGTTTGTGGTGTTCCTTGTTCGTGGACTTTACCTTTTTGCAGTTTTGGGGAAACATCTTTTGAAAAGCAATCAAGGTTTTCAATATCAACAACAAGCAAGGGACATCAGAGACTCTTTCTCAAGGCCGAGGGGTGGCTCGGTAAGTGACACAACTGAGAACGCCGCCGGCAACGCTGGAAATCCAAGAAGGTTGACCAGGCTGGTAGGGACATGGGCCCCTCACCGGCGACTGTATGCCCCATTATGTGAGTAAATCAGGCCCAGGCATGGGATGACAGATATTGGACGCGTCCAGTTCTTCAAAGCAGGGGGGCCGAGAAGGAAATTTTCAGGGTGCCTCGACCTCGGCAGGCCGAGAAGCTTCCGAAGGGCCTCATCGTTCCGGGAATATATATCCCTCACAAAGGGACCTCGGAACGAATAGAGGCACTATCGCTTGGAGACACCGGCAATGAGGTGATTGTGGTTGCTGGTTGGGAATTATTCCCAGAACAATTTTGGGAGGGGGCCACCCAACGGTTCCAACTACCCGGAGTTGGTGAGAAGGAGTTGGAAGGTGGCAAATATGTGGTCGGGACGGATATCATTGTGCCCGTACAAAGGGGTTCCCAGGTTGTGATGGCGCGCTGCGCCGATTGTTTGGTTTACTTGGCCTCGGTTGGCCCGTGAACCATTCTTGGTTTACCTTTTTTTGCCCGGTATGGACTTGTTGTCCTACCGGATCCGGGATGCTTTGCTTTGGTGGAGGACCTTTGTCAAGGCGGCCCATCGGATGAATTGGCCTATAAATGGCGTCCTCTGGAGGCATGTAATGGGATTTTCCTTGGAACTCGGGTTGTGTTCGATCATGATGTTTTTCGACAAAACTGAATCCATTTTGAAAATTCCTTCAAGTCTTCGTTCTGTCTATCCCTTTACGGAGCGATGACACCAACAGTTCTGCAAAGTCGATCTTGAACCACGAAGTCATGTAAGTGTGAGTGGTTCACAAATTACAATGTTCCATTGCCTAAGAGACAACAAAAATATGTAATTCAGTGCGCAATAAAAACGAACTAATTTTATAATAAAACTGTCGCCTGCTGCACTTTAATCTCATCGTGCGCTTCATACACCTGCGACTCTATGTCGCGGCTGTGCGCAACTCAGCGCTTATATAAAAAAATACAATAATTGCACTGTAATAGCGCCCTGCATCCTACCGTATTACACCCCCTTCTTAAGCTCCAAGTCACTTCTTAGAAAAGAGAAGTTTCTTGACTTTCGGGCTGATATTAGAAAACAAAATGGCAGGTGCATAGCGTTATAGTCAAAACCTTCAGAGCAGTTTGAAACTGCGTCCTCAGGGATCAACTCTTTTACTCAGTACTGCTGCACTAAGCTGGGTTGCAAAATGCTTTATGCATAACTCAAGTAAGTTTATGTGGGACTTCACTGCAAAAGTGACTACCCACTAAAAAAACCCATCAGTGCGCCTTCATGTGGCCGCACAAAAACTGCGCTCCATGGCAGCAAAGTCTAAAAATAAAAACAATAATCAAAAGTTGCTTGGGGCGAGGAAGGGGTATCAATTCCTAAGCAGACATGTACATGTGCAAAACAAAGTCAATCTGAATAACTGAAGTTTTGTATGCAATGCAAAGAGCAGTTCACTGCCACAACCTTATGCTTGTGTAGCCTTAGTATCTCATCTGCATCCCACTTCTTCAGGATCTTCTAGCTCCTCTGGATCTCTGAACACCCATTCATCTTGGTTCAGTTGCCTGCAACCACGGAGCAAGCTTGGTTCCTTATCACGTGCTGTGTGCTTAGTGACGCGCCAGTCCCAATAATACCTTGAGTATCATGGCGATGGCGCCTCCTTTCCGCTTCTGGCGTCCTCCACGCTTGCCTCGTCGTGTTTTTCGTGCCGGATGTCCTTCCCACGGATCTGTCACTTCTCCACGCACATCTTGTCGGAACCCAAGTTGAACCTTTGCGCCAGAAGGCATGTCTCCTTCAGAACTTCCACTATGGTTGTCGCTGAAACTCCTATGATTTATCCATTGTCCCATTCCTTGGGGCGACCGCTTTAGCGAACTCTCCGGCGTGTACATACCCATTTGCGTCTGTCTGTCTAATGTACTCCTTCGCTTTGGCGTTCTGGGTGTTCTCTCACGTCTCCATTCATCTTCCCTGGTAGTTGGCGTTTGGTAGATCTTCTCTGGCGTCCTCAGGTTCTCCTGCAACAGAGTGAGCGATGTGAGCATTGAACTTTCCAACTGCACTCGTTGTTCGTACTCGCGAAATTGCAACCACCGAACAGCACTGTATTATTGCTCCTCGGCGATCCTCACGCATAGCGCCTTCACAGACCTCATCTCCTCATGCAATCTCGTACTCTTGTGAATTGACTCGTCTTGTGTCATATCCCAGCGCTCACTCCATTCAACCAAAGCATCCTGCGACGTGACAAGTTGTCGCACGCCAAATTCAAGCTGCTTCATGCGTTCGTCGCACGAAGCGTACCTATCATTCAGCTCATCCCACGCATTCCTCAGCGCTATGGCGTTACTCGCATGCTCGTGATCAAGTTCACGTCTCCATGATCTCATCACCGTGTCGCGCTCCGCGTGCATCTGCAGCACTATTTGTAGGAACTCCTCTTGGCCTGTGTGCTCTGCTTGGTGTCTTTCTGCCAACTCACCCAATTGCATAGACATACTAGCCACTCGTCTCTCAAGCGCTTGAACTGCCTTGAACTCTTGTACTCGGCACTGGTCCACCAGATTTTGATAGTTCGTCAGTAATTTTTGATATTCGTCCTTCAGATCACTGTAAGTCATGGGAATCTGCAACGGCGCTTGCAAAGCATACCAGTCAACGATGGACTCTGTATCAAAAAACACTGCTCTTCTTGGTTCGTCAGAACTCCTCGCAGAACTCTCGTCAATCTCCTCGCTATAGAAGCGAAATTTGTGAACTGTAATAGGATTTTCCTTGGAACTCGGGTTTTGCTCGATCATGATGTTTTTCGACAAAACTGAATCCATTTTGAAAATTCCTTCAAGTCTTCGTTCTGTCTATCCCTTTACGGAGCGATGACACCAACAGTCCTGGAAAGTCGATCTTGAACCACGGAGTCACGTAAGTGTGAGTGGTTCACAAATTACAATGTTCCATTGCCTAAGAGACAACAAAAATATGTAATTCAGTGCGCAATAAAAACGAACTAATTTTATAATCAAACTGTCGCCTGCTGCACTTGAAATTAATCGTGCGCTTGATACACCTGCGACCCTATGTCGCGGCTGTGCGCAACTCAGCGCTTATATAAAAGAATGCAATAATTGCACTGTAATAGCGCCTTGCATCCTACCGTATTACAAGGCACCGACACCATTGCACTTGGCAGGAAGCCGGGAGCTTGAGCCGGATGTCCATGGGATGGCGCATGACAAGCAGTTGTGCCGCCCCATGCAAGGCTCGGCTGCAATGTCTTGCTTGGATGACAGGAACTTGAACGCCACTGAGGTGCATCAAGAGCTGGTGACCATTGATAATTCGGATAGTTTGTTGCAACTCAAGGAGTTGCAGCAATCCTCTTCTTTTCATGACCAATCTTTGGGTGTCAATGTTTCTTCTCATGAGTTGGCAAAATTTGAAGGTGCCGTGATAAACTTTTTTGAGCAAGGACACAATAATTCTCTCGAGGCTTGCCCGAGCGTTGTGGAGTGTTCAATACCACAAGTTATGGATTTGATAGGAATAATGTTGGTTGGGTCACTGACGGCATTAAACAGCAGTGTTGTCCTCCGAGTGAAGAACTCACGTGGAGGTGCCCCTTCCTGATGGCTTTCTCCTAAGTTTTTTGGACATGTGGATAGTCCTTTGCCGTCTCCCATTTGCTTATTTGACATTTCTGGAATGTCAGGCCTTGTGTTGCATGCGCATTTTCAGAAGCTGGGCCCTAGTGAGTGGCCTAAACTACCGGAACAGGATACGCCTCCTTTAAGGGCGTCACATAGTTGTAGGGGGACTCAAGGAACGAGCATTGACTCCCTAATAGAACGGATATTGACAGTTCCAGAAACATTGCCTCCCGACGAATGTCCCAAAGATCCTGAGATGCCGGAGACTGTAACAGAGAGATGGCTGTAGCAACTTGCTGATCCCAACGTGGACTGTGCTGAATTGGACTCACAATGTGAGCCGAGCCCCTCATCAGATGAGGGCTCGGTTGGCCCTGATGTGCCACCCGACAAGTCTATGGGTCGGTACGGCTATCTTAGGTATGAGGAAGGTTTGGAGACAGTGGGAACCCTGCAGGTACTTGCTAAGCAAATTGAAACACCATCTTCAATTTCGAATTCTAATTTATTAGGACCAGGTTTTGATTCCCAGGTTTCCTGGAAAGTGGTCGCGCGCGCTGCGCCCTGTTGCCAGATGGAAATAAAAAGAGGAGTAAAACACGAGGAAAAAATTTTCTAAATAGCTTAAAAAAAGTAATTAGCATAAAAAACAGCTAGGCAAAAAAGCGCGCTGCGAAACGCGTTAAAACGCGACCGAAAATGTTTTGGGCTTAAATAGGTGAATAGTGAACGCCGTAAGCACCGTACCGAGTACAGCGCCGTGCCTCTCGCCCTCTAACACGCCGGATAGGTAAAGAAAAAACACGCCACGCCACGCCCTCTGTCTCGCACTCTCTCGCTTTCTTGTCTTCGCCATGTACCGACGCTTCCCGTCTCCACCCCACCCTCGCCGTTTTCGCCCTCCTTCTCGCTGCAGGCTGTAGCGGGCAACAACGACTCAAGTCAAGTCAAAAAGGGGAAAAGAGAAGAAAGACAACAAAGAGGACGCCATCAACGTCGAGGCCGCGGGGTTACACGTAAGACTGTGAGCCCGACATGGTCTTGCTGCCTGCCTGCATGTGTGCGTTGGGTAGAGTATAATTTTACTTTTCTTTTGTTTCATTTTATTTTGGACAACCGAAAAATGGTTTTGAAATGAAAAAGGAACACCCGCAGCAAAGGAAAACACACAGCACACCCCAGCACCACGGCACCACAAGGCGATGCAGCACCACAGAACTCAGCAAGGCACAGCAGGACACCACGACACACCAGAGCAGCACCACCACACCACAGAACGCCAAGGGAGACACCACAACAACAACAACACACAGCGACACACCTCAGCACGAGGCACCAACAACAGCGCAGACTAAACCGGCACCGAACAACACGACGCGCAGCGCAACACAGCACCGCACACACAGCAAAAGGACACAAACCAACACCACCAGCAAAGGGAAACGGATGGAAGGGCGCTACAGCAGGGCACCACACGGCAACACAGCACCACAGAACACAGGACACACCACAGAGGAGCGGGGCACCACAACAAACGACAGATCACAGCAGGGCAGCAAGCCAGGCGGCCAGCCAGGAGCACCCGCGACAACACACGCCAGCAGAAAACAACAGCAGGCAACCAGACCTAGCAACCAACAGCCGGCAACCACAGGCAACAACACACAGCACCAGCCAGCGCGAACGAAACAACACGGCACCACCAGCAAGACACGACGCGGACAGCAGCACACTGCACGACAGGCAGCACACCAGAGCAACGCAGCACCGCACCCCAGGACAGAACACAACCACCGGCCACGACAGGGGGCAAGGCAACGGCAACAGGGGGCAGCAGCACGGAGCAAGAACCAAGCCTCACACAGGCACGCCACACAGCACCGGGCAAAACACAAAACAAATCGAAACACCGCAACACGACAGGCAACACCACACACAGAACAGGCACAGCCAGGGAGCACCCAACGACACAGCGCAAGCGCAGACCGGCCCCCGCCGGGGCACAACACCCACAGCAACACACACCAGCAGACCCCACAGCCCAGGACACACAAACCAGCCGAAGCACCGCACAACGGGCACACCAACGAGGAAGAAAAAAGGGGCAGAAACAGAAAAAGAAAAAAAAAGAGAAAACTAACAAAAACAGGAGCACAGCGAGCAAAACAAAAAACAAAGGGGGGGGGGACGAGGGAAGAAGAAAAAAACACAGAGGGGGGCCGAGCGGCTGGACCACAGAGCGCCAAGGCCCACGGTACCCCGGACGGGAAACATCGGATAACCAGAGACAAAGGGGCGCAAAAAAAAAGAAAGACAAAACGAAAAAGGCCAAAAAACATTAAAAAAAGGAGGGCGGGGGGGGGCGAGGACCACAAGACGCCAAGGCCCAAGGCACCCCGGGCCGAAGAACACGGAACGCCGGAGACAGTGGGGGCAGAAGGGGATAAAAAACCAAAAGCAAAAAAGAGGGGCGGGCGGGAGGAACGCAAGACGCGGAGGCCCAAGGTACCCTGGGCCGGAAAACACGGAACGCCGGAGACAACAGGGGCGCAACAAGGAAAAGAAAAATAAAAAAACCCAGCGACAATAAACAGGGCAACCCCTGCCCGGAGGGGGCCGAACAAACAGACAGCGCACGAAGACCGGCCACAGGAAAAGGTGAGGCGCACCAAAACGCGCCTGGGAGGCCGACCCGCCCGACGTGGCCAAGAGGGGCACGCACACGAACACACGCACAGGACCCGGGCGTGGCGTCCTCCGACCCAAAAGAAGCGGTGTTGGCGTCCACACGAAACAGCCCCGGTGCACCGGCCGAGTCCCCCGTCGAAGGACGGGCAGTACGGGAAACCGGTTGCATCACCGACCGGGTCTACACACGCAAACCACCGCAGGGCACGCAGCCAAAGACCGACGCCGGAGGGACCTGCCAGGGACAACCCCATCGCAGGGCCCCGAAAGGGTACGACGCGGAGCGGGCCCAGAGTCCCTGCCTTGGGGGGGGCCAGCGGCAGGCACAAAGAGCCCCATTCTCGGCCGGCCTCCAGGTGCCCCGCGCAGCCGCCCAGTAAATCTGGGGAAAGGCACCACGGCGTCGGCAAAGCCCAGGGGAGCACCGAGAGCGACCGGACCGGACGAGACACCGCGCACCAACGCGTGGCCACGAGGCACGCCAGAGAGTGAAGCGGTACCCAGAACCCATAGCCCATGGCCCGGAGGCCTGTGAGCCGTCACACCCGTTATGGCCCATGGCCCGGAGGCCTGTGAGCCGTCAGACCCGTGCGGAAGCCGTTGACACCGGCTGTCAGCGGGATATCCTTGTTCTCTAACCCGCGAAATCTGGAATCCGATTTCTAACCATTAAATCGATGTGGAATTACCGTAATTTTACTGTCTTGGTCGATTTGCGGTTAGAAATCGTTGAAATACCCGATTTCTACCGCAATTTCTAATTGTCGGGAAGACGCCGCAGTCGCGCCGCCTGTCGTCGCCCGTTCCGTGCCCTTCATTAGATCATTCTGTAATACGATTTTTCTTGAAGTTAAGACTGAAACACTCTTCGAGTGATCCGCAATTTTTTCCTTGATAGAACGCATCGCGTCCCAGATTTTTCCCAGAAAATCTGGGCGGCCGAAGGCGCTTTGAACCCCCAAGTGAAATAACAAGGGTTACGAGCGTTCAAGCGCCCAAGGGCGAATCAACGTGCCTCATAGGCACCGTGTATGAAGTTTTGCCCCCCATAGTCATAAGATGAGGCCAAAGGATCCAAACTCCATAGGCCCAAAGGGTTATTTATTTTGAGTGTTCTACAAGAAGTGCGCTTTTTCACGTACTTGGCGTCCAAGTATGTGTAGAAGTATGTTGAGTTCGCATTTGCCCCACCCATGCTTGCCTCTACATCCGGGGCATATCACTTGTCTTCCCCGGATAGTACATATATGATCTCCATCTATATATTGGCAATATATTTTGCGTGCATGCTAAAATTCGGCTTTCCGAAAGGAGGTCCATTTTCGACCAAAGCACTTGCATGCGTGTTAAGGGACCAAAGTTACTTTAGAATATAGGCATACTTTGATTCTAGGCCACTAGGTTGGGTATAGAAGGCGAGGGTAGGATTGTATGCCATTTTTGGTGTCATTTCACGTGCCCATTTGGCGGGTGCACCATTCCAAGACTAACCCGCCAATGGACCCCATATCGCATGAGGCCCTTCTTTGTACTCCGAAGCAACACTCCCAAGACTAACCTTCGTGAAGGGACGCTTGTGGAGCGCTCCCGAAGCGATGCGTTGCAAGCAAGGTGTGTTTTTTGCAATATTACATATTTGCATGTGCCCACTTGGGAGGCAGCGCGCGCGACCTTCCAAAGCGCCCCAAGTGGAGCACATATGTGGAATCGAAGGTCATTGGTGTCAAATTATTGTGTTTAGAAGGATTGCTCGATTACTCAATCCAAGCCGAAGATATTATGATATATTTGTGGAGTTTTCAAGGCACTTTTGCATGTTTTTTCGCCAATATTGCTGTTTTTTGCCCGTCATGATGTCAAGTGGCGACCGTGTACCTCAACGTTGCGCTCAATTGACATCATGACCCAGGTATGTTCTGAGGGTACATACTTCCGTGCCCAACATATGTTGGACCCGGCGAATAACTCCTCTTGGGCTTGGCACACCGTGGCCGCCATGTTGGCGATTTAGGACGATCCCAAATCATGGGCTCACTTGGCGACTTTGCCATTCCCAAAACCGGAGGAGTTGGGCGATGCCCAAAAGATATGTTGGACACATATGACTTGATACCGATCCTATGGCACACTCCGGTCCAAGTCGGGCATGTGCCTCATTTCCCCAACCATGAGTGTGCGCATTTTCGGCCATTTTGAGCAATTTTCCACATTTTCTGCCCGCCGTGCACCATGTTCAGCCCCCTTTTGCACGCCGGACGCATGGACCAATGGACCATATATGACATGGGTGTTATGGATATTGGTCACCATGGTTCGTACACCACGTGGGCGAAGCGGAGCAACTTTCGTCAAGGTGCTAGCCCAAAGAGAGTGTCGACAATTTTGCCATTTTGGCATTTGTGGACCCAATTGGGATTGTCACCACGCCCAGTGGCATGGAGATCTTTGGAAGCCAAGTGCATGGGAGTCTTTGTTGGACTCCCAGTGGATCGCATATAGATGGGGGATCCGACCTTCAAGCCGGCGTGGAGATATACCATTGGGATAACCCCTGATTTTGGCTCATTTTGAGCAGCCAAAAAGACCCCCTTTTGGGACCCCAATTTCACCACCCCGTGTGGTCAATTGGCGGCCCCATCTCTCTGTGCCAACACAAAGTCCGGACCTAATTCCAAGTTGTACCCTCAGATATAGGTCCCAGGTCCCGCCTCCGCCCCTGTGAGCCATTGGCCCCGCCCTGGCCGGACGAGCCACGCGTGCAAATGACGCCGGTTTTGGTGATTTTGGCATCATGACCCCACTTGACGAACCCGTGGTGCCCTGATGCCGGGACCTCAGAGGGAACCAGGTGGGGTGAGGGCTGCAGAGAGCTTGTACTCGATGGCGATAGGGTCAGTTGCCTCGTCCCTACCTCTGGCGGGTCTGAACGAGGGGTCAATTGTGGAGATTTTTGAGCTAATATCAGGTTGGGCTGAAACAGCCCATTTTCAGCTACCAATTCCTAGGGGATATTGGCGGGGCCATATCTCTCGCTCAGAGAGTAATTCAGACCTGCTGTTAAGGGAGCATGCCGGACTACTGTCGGTTGATCTTGGAGCCACTTGGCTTCCAGGAACTCGCCCGTGGCTGGGCGGGACACCTCCCCTATTGGCAGGGTTTCAGGGTCCGGACTGAGCAGGGCATGGGTTGTGTTTGAGCCCCCGCCCCTGCCAGCCACTGTGAGGGTCGGACCTGGGATTGGGATATGAGTCGGGACTCAGTGTCTATTGTCCTGTGATACCCTTTTCCCCAGTCCATTCTTAACCCCATGTGTACATATCCTGATGTGTTGCTGTACATACTTTCGTTCCCTTGTCTCAGAGTGGCAAGGATCCTGAAACGCTTTGTCACATGACACGAGCGTATTGATGCCCCTGTGAGCGCAGTGCTTTGCCTGCCTGCTTGCCTGTGCGTGTCAACCGCAGCGTCCCGAGGCCAGGCCCCCCCACGGCAACGCGTCAAAAGGGTTTCACCGCCGCGGGGTTACCCAGCCCCAGCGTGCCACTCGGGGCCTTCGAGGAGTACAAGCAGCACCCCAACCCCGAGGACTCCAAGACCATCACGGAGCCCGCAGCGCCGCCCAGAGCATCGCCCTGAGCGACCACGGAAGCGCCGCGACTGTGAAGGAGGTGGACAGACCAGGACTCCCACATCAGCGAGTCCCATCGGCCGACCAGTACCGGCCGCACTCCCAGCCGCGTCACCCACCTCCACAACCACACTGGAGCAACCGTTTCAACAACCACCAACAATGACCTCAAGAGCAAGTACGCCCCCCGCTGCCATGGTAAACTGGCAAGAAGTGGGCAAGACGTGGCCGCGCTCCACCCCCATGCGGTGCGCCTACTGCGTGGGTTGGTGTGGGACCAGCACTACCGCCACAGCCACCCCCAGTGCGAAGGCGGCATGCCCGGGAGCTTGGAGCTCCGCGAGGACATGGGCCCCGACCGCCTGCAGGCAGTCGAAGACTGGCTGCGGGTGGAATGGGTTTGCCTTCCGCTTCCGCCAGAAGCGCTGGAGGGTCTGGACCCGGCCAGACAGGCCCGGCGAAGTGTTGCGCCTCGACGGGATTGAGGAGGACGAGAACTCCAACGAGTACCCGTCGGGCGCCACGATCAACGTCTCTATGTGGGACATGATCGAAAGGAAGTTCCCGGAGCCGGGGACCGAGCGCACGCTGCAGGGAAGCAGCAGCAGCGCGTCTCCTGGTAAGGAGAAGAGGTCCGCCGGGGACAGGAGGCGGGACAAGAAGTGGCGGGTGTACCAGGAATCCCTGGCCGCCAAAGCCGCTGAAGCCGCCAGGGGCAGGACCCCAGCCCGCAGCCCCCAACGGGCCAGTGGCGGTCACCACCCCGGCCACACCACCCTTGGCGACTTCCTCCAAGTCGCCAAGCAGGCCAAGGCCACGCCCCATCAGCTGCACCTGAGGAAGTCAGGCCCCAGCAGCGATGTGGAGTCGGCCCACCGCGGGAGGAGGCCGGCCGACCAGGCCAGCTCCAGCAGCAGCGTCGCTCCCGACCAAAGGGACGTGGCGCGCGCCTGCGAGCGCGCCTGTGGGGTGCCCTGCAACCTTCGGGTTACCCGGCATCGGGCCACGCAGCAGAACGCTGCCGTGGAGGGCGCCGTCTGCCCCGCCCAGGAGGAGGCCACAGATTGGGGCAGAGGCATGGCCTTCCACGCCTCGACCGTGGCGGCCATCGCGGCCGGTCTCAAGGCTGCAGCCGCCAATGAGGCAGCGACTGCCCAGGTCAAGGGTGAGGTAGCGGCAGCCGCCGAGGAACCCCGCCTGACCCAGGAGGCCATTGCCTGCAAGGAGGCCGAGGTGAAGGCGCTGGAAGAGGCGCTTGCCCAAGAGAGGGCAAAGAAGGAGGCGGAGGAAAGGGCCCACGCCGAGGCGACGGCCAAGGCCCAGGCGGACGCCTCCAGGAAGGACGCCATCGAGGCCGCGCGACGGAAGGTCGCTGAGGAGAGGGCCAAGACGGAGGCGGAGCTGGAAGCCTTGGAGGCGGAGAAGGCTCGGCTGCAGCGGGCTCCGGAAGCTGAGGCTGCCCATGCCCGGGAGGAGGCCGAAAGGCGAGCTGCCGCCGCCACGGCCGCCGCAATGGGGGAGGCGGAGGCCAAACTCCAGCGCGAGACTCCCCCGGGAGGATCCCGAGTGGAGACCCTTCGAAAGCTTTTCGAAGGGGACGCCTCCTCCAAGACGGGCAGCAGTGGGACCAGTGGCCCCACCGCCTACCGACGGAGGAAGGGTAAGGGGAGGACCCCCGACAGGTCACGGAGGCCAGCGGGCGGACACCCCCACGACTCCGACCCCTTCTTCACCGCCAGCGACGGGGATGAACGAGGCCGCCAGCATCGCCGAGGAGTGGCTGGCGGAGGAGGCGGAGACGTCCCCATGGAGCCAGAGGGTGAGAGTGAGGATCTCCCTCCGCCCTCCCGAGCTCGGAGTCTTCCGCGTGCGGGACCGAGACGCCCAGCTGGGGCGACATGAAAGAGGATGATGACACGGACTTCGACTACACGAAGAAGCCCCCATCCTCGGACCCACCGAGGCGACCCGGCGGAGACCCACCGGGACCCCCTGGCGGAGGACCATCAGGACGCCCTGGAGGACGCCCACCAGGTGGACCCCCCAGAGCCGGACCTCCGGGAGGGGGAGGACCCCCTGGACCGGGCGGACCCGGTGGAGGCCCTCCTGGAGGACCCCTCGGGGACCCCGACGACCCACCAGGGAACGGTGACCCCGATGCCACCTGGCGGTGGATTGTCCACCTCCGCAGGAGGGTCCAGTCCCTCGAGCACGAGGTAGACACGGGCAAGGGCGAGATGATCCGCATCGCCAGGGTCGCCGCGGGCGCGCAGAAGGAGCTGGACATCGCCAAGACGGAGATGGTCAAGATCGCCAAGGTCGCCACCGCCGCGCAGAAGGAGCTGGACATCGCCAGGGGCGAGACTAGGCTGCTGAACAAGGTCATCAACGGCCTGCAGCAGCGGTTGGATGCGCTGGAAGGCCGTGGGAGCGTCGGCAGCGACCGCCCACCCCTGCAGTCTGGCTCGTCGGACGACGGCTGGAGACCTGGACCAGGTCGAGGCAGACCCCACGCCCCCGGCGGAGCCCCCAGAAGTGCCCCAGCGCCAGTGCCCCCTCTCTCAGCGCCCCCTCTCGGCACAGCGCGGGCCGCCGCAACGAGCGCGTGCCGCCCGGCAGTGGCAGTGAGGAGTGGCGTGATGAGTGGCGCAGGGCGGAGCACCACAACCGGTACGCCCCCGGCGCCCTGCACCAGCCCACCAGCCAATCCCAATGGCTGGCGGGCGTTATCGTGGACTCAGAGATGAGGTCCCGGGAGGAGACGTGGAGTGGGATATCGGCGGAGATGAGGAGGACCTGGAGGAGTTCGGCATTACCCCGCCGTGTGGTGTACGACGGGAGGCAGCTGAACGCAGCCGCCGGCGCCGTGATGAGGAGGCATACATGGAAGAAGTACGGCGTGAACATCTAGGTTCAGCGTACATGGAAGAACCACGGCGTAGCCACACGGTTACTGTGGAGGAGATGGAAGTGGCGGCCGTGGGAGTCCGTGGGGGACGCCGATAAGAACCTCGGTCGACCTCGCGGCCGGCGTTCATGGTCTCTAAGGCCGCTGACGCCGCCGTGTGGGAAGACCTGAAGGACATCAAGCCCCCCATGTACGATGGCAACCCCCTCAACCTCGACCGCTTCTTGGAGAAGCTGGACGATTGGGGGGTGACCGTCACTGAAGACATGGATCCCGCAGATGCGGAGAGATATGTCTTCAAACAGTTCAGGTACCGCCTGCCGGAAGTGCTCCAAGAGTTATACTTCGTGGCGACCAAGGAGGGGAGGATCAAGACCCTCAAGGAAGCCAAGAGATGGCTCAACCAGCAGGAGCGGGTGGACGCTCCGCAGGTGGCTGTCAAGCGGTGGAAGGCCATCAAGCTTGAGCATGATGGTCGGGAGATCCGCCTACGAAATTGGCGGGACTTCCGGGGGCAATACACCCTCTTCCGCCGCAACGTGGAGGATTGAAATGAGGGTGATGAGCAGGCTCGCCTGCTCTCCATGCTGCCGGAAGCATGGATCAAGGGAGTCACCAAGGAGGAAGCCAAGAGGGCCAAGTCCAACCACACGGTCAAGATGATGCTCGCCAAGGAGTATCATACTGAAGCGGTACCCAGAACCTATGGCCCATCGCCCGGAGGCCTGTGAGCCGTCACACCCGTGCGGAAGCCGTTGACACCGGCTGTCAGCGGGATATCCCTGTTCTCTAACCCGCAAAATCTGGAATCCGATTTCTAACCATTAAGTCGATGTGGAATTACCATAATTTCACTGTCTTGGTCAGTTTGCGATTAGAAAACTGTGGAAAACCCGATTTCTACCGCGATTTCTAATTGTCGTGAAATCGCCGCAGTCGCGCCGCCTGTCCGCCTGTTCCATGCACTGCATTAGATAATTCTGTAAAGCGATCCTTCTTGAAGTTAAGACTGAAACAGTCTTTGAGTGATCAGCAATTTTTTCCTTGATATAACGGATTGCGTCCCAGATTTTTCCCAGAAAATCTGGGCGACCGAAGGCGCTTGAACCCCCAAGTGGAATAACAAGGGTTACGAGCGTTCAAGCGCCCAAGGACGAACTAACGTGCCTCATAGGCACTGTGTATGAGGTTTTGCCCCCCATAGTCATAGGATGAGGCCAAAGGATCCCAACTCAATAAGCCCAAAGGGTTATTTATTTTGAGTATTCTCCAAGAAGTGCGCTTTTTCACGTACTTGGCGTCCAAGCACGTGTAGAAGTATGTTGAGTTGGCGTTTTCTCCCTCTTTGCTTGCCTCTACATCCGGGGCATATCACTTGTCTTCCCCGGATAGTGCATATATGGTCTCCATATATATATTGGCAATATATTTTGCATGCATGCTAAAATTCGGCTTTCCCAAAGGAGGTCAATTTTCGACCAAAGCACTTGCATGCGTGTTAAGGGACCAAAGTGACTCTAAAATATAGGCACACTTTGATTCTAGGCCACTAGGTTGGGTGTAGAAGGCGTGGGTAGGGTTATATGCCATATTTGGTGTCATATCGCGTACCCATTTGGCGGGTGCACCATTTCGAGACTAACCCGCCAATGGACCCCATATCGCACGAGGCCCTTCATTGTACTCTCAACCAACACTCGCGAGCCTAACCTTTGTGAAGGGACGCTTGTGGAGCGCTCCCGAAGCGATGCGTTGCGAGAAAGGTGTGTTTTTTGCAATATTCCATTTTTGCATGTGCCCACTTGGGAGGCAGCGCGCGCGACCTTCCAAAGCGCCCCAAGTGGAGCACATATGTGGAATCGAAGGTCATTGGTGTCAAGTCGTTGTGTTTAAAAGGATTGGTCGATAACTCAATCCAAGCCGAAGATACTATAATATAATTGTGTAGCTTTCAAGGCACTTTTGCGTGTCTTTTCGCCAATTTTGCTGTTTTTTGCCCGTCATGATGTCAAGTGGTGACCGTGTATCTCAACAGTGCGCCCAATTGACATCATGACTCAAGTATGTTCTGAGGGTACATACTTTGGTGCCCAACATATCTTGGACCCGGCGGATAACTCCTCTTGGGCTTGGCATACCGTGGCCGTCATGTTGGCGATTTGGGACCATCCCAAATCATGGGCTCACTTGGCGACCCTGCCATTCCCAAAACCGGAGGAGTTGGGCGACGCCCAAAATATATGTTGGACACATATGACTTGATACCATTCCTATGGCACACTCCTATCCAAGTCGGGCATGTGCCTCATTTGCCCCAACCATGAGTGTGCGCATTTTCGGCCATTTTGAGCAATTTTCCACATTGTCTGCCCGCCGTGCACCATGTTCAGCCCCCTCGTGCACGCCGGACTCATGGACCAATGGACCATCTATGACATGGGTGTTATGGACATTGGTCCCCATGGTTCACACACCACGTGGGCGAAGCGGAGCAACCTTAGTTAGGGTGCTAGCCCAAAGTGAGTGTGGACAATTTTGCCGTTTCGGCACTTGTGGACCCAATTGGGATTGTCACCACGCCGAGTGGCATCGAGATCTTTGGAAGCCAAGGGCATGGGAGTCCACGTTAGACTCCCAGTGAATGGCAAATGGAATGGCGGATCCGATGTCCAAGCCGGCGTGGAGATATACTATTGGGAGCACCCCCAAATTTTTGCTCATTTTGAGCAGCCAAAAAGACCCCCTTTTGGGACCCCAATTTCACCCCCCCATGTGGTCAATTGGCGGCCCCATATCTCTCTGCCCATGAGAAGCCCGGACGCAATTTCACGTTGTACAATCAGATGAAAGTCCCAGGTCCCGCCTCCTATCCTGTGAGCCATTGGCCTGGCCCTGACCGGGCGAGCCACGCGTGAGAATGGTGCCAATTTTGGTGATTTTGGCATCATGACCCCACTTGACGAAGCCCTGGTGCCCTGATGTCGGGACCTCAGAGGGAACCAGGTTGGGTGAGGGCTTCAGAGAGTTCGTACTCGAAGGGCATAGGGTCAGTTGTCTCGTCCCTACCTCTGGCGGGTCCAGACGGGGGGTCAGTTTTGGAGATTTTTGAGCTAATGTCAGTTTGGGCTGATACAGCCCATTTTCAACTACCAACTTCTGGGGGATATTGGCGGGGCCATATCTCTGGCTCAGAGGGAATTTTGGACCTGCAGTTAAGGGAGCATGGAGAGCCACTGTCGGTTGGCCTTGGAGCAACTTGGCTATCAGGAACTCGCCTGTGGCTGGGCAGGACACCTCCCCTATTGGCAGGGTTTCAGGGTCCGGACTGAGCAGAGCATGGGTTGTGTTTGAGCCCCTGCCCCCACCAGCCACTGAGAGGGTCGGACCTGGGATTGGGATATAAGTTGGGACTGAGTGTCTATTTTCCTGTGATGCCCTTACCCCAGTCCAGTCTCAACCCCATGTGTACATATCCTGATGTGTTGCTGTACATACTTTTGTTCCCTCGTTTCAGAGTGGCAAGGATCCTGAAACGCTTTGTCACATGACACGAGCGTATTGATGCCCCTGTGAGCGCAGTGCTTTGCCTGCCTGCTTGCTTGTGCGTGTCACCGCAGCGTCCCGTTGCCAGGCTGCCCACGGCAACGCGTCAAAAGCGTTTCACCGCCGCGGGGTTACCCATCCCTCGCGTGCCACTCAGGGCCACCAACCCCGAGCAGCGCGGCGCAGCAGCTCACAGCTCGCAGCTCGCAGCGCAGCGCAGCGGCCCGCAGCGCCACCCAGAGCATCGGCCTGAGTGACCACGGAAGCGCCGCGACCGCGAAGGAGATGCACAGACCAGGACTCCCACATCAGCAAGTCCCATCGGCCAACCAGCAAGGCCGCACTCCCAGTCGCGTCAACCACCTCATCAACCACCGGCTGACCAGCACCGGCCGCACTCCGAATCCAGTGCTACGTCAACCGCTTCAACAACCACCACCAGGACCAGTCCGTTGAGCGGAAGGAGAGCACACCAAGGACCTCAAGACCAAGTACGCCCCCCGCTGCCATGGTAAACTGGCAAGAAGCGGGTAAGACGTGGCCGCAGCCCCACCCCCATGCGGTGCGCCTACCGCGTGGGTTGGTGTGGGACCAGCACTATCGCCACAGCCACCCCCAGTGCGAAGGCGGCATGCCCGGGAGCTTCGAGCTCCGCGAGGACATGGGCCCTGACCGCCTGCAGGCAGTCGAAGACTGGCTGCGGGTGGAAGAGTTTGCCTTCCGCTTCCGCCAGAGGCGCTGTAGGGTCTGGACCCGGCCAGACAGGCCCGGCGAAGGGCTGCGCCCCCACAGGATTGAGGAGGACGAGAACTCCACCGAGTACCCGTCGGGCGCCACGATCAACGTCTCTATGTGGGACATGATCGAGAAGAACTTCCCGGAACCAGGGACCGAGCGCACGCTGCAGGGAAGCAGCAGCAGCGCGTCTCCGGGGAAGGAGAAGCGGTCCGCCGGGGGCAAGAAGCGGGACCAGAAGAGGCGGGAGTACCAGGAATCCCTGGCCGCCGAAGCCGCCCAAGGCGCCAAGGGCGGAACCCCAGCCCGCAGCCCCCAACGGGCCAGTGGTGGTCACCACCCCGGCCACACCACCCTTGGCGACTTCCTCCAAGTCGCCAAGCACGCCATGGCCGAGCCCCGTCAGCTGCACCTGAGGAAGTCAGGCCCCAGCAGCGACGTGGAGTCGGCCCACCGCGGGAGGAGGCCGGCCGACCAGGCCAGCTCCAGCAGCAGCGTCGCTCCCGACCAAAGGGACGTGGCGAGCGCCTGCAAGCGCGCCTGTGGGGTGCCCTGCAACCTTCGGGTTGCCCGGCATCGGGCCACGCAGCAGAACGCTGCCGTGGAGGGCGCCGCCGGCATCGCCCAGCAGGAGGCTGCGGAGTGGGCGCATGGCATGGCCATCCACGCCTCGACCGTGCCGGCCATTGCGGCCGGACTCACGGCCGCAGCCGCCCATGAGGCAGCGACTGCCCAGGTCAAGGGTGAGGTGGCGGCAGCCGCCGAGGAAGCCCGCCTGACGCAGGAGGCCATTGCCTGCAAGGAGGCCGAGGTGAAGGCGCTGGAAGAGGCGCTTGCCCAAGAGAGGGCAAAGAAGGAGGCGGAGGAAAGGGGTGGTGGTATATTGTCACCCCTGGCAGGAGCCTCCCCGGCTCCGGCTCCTGGGGAGCCAGTCCCCTAAGGCTCCCAGGGAGCCAACTCCCCTGCTCCGGCTCCTGAGGAGCCACTCCCCGGCGGCTCCTGAGGAGCCGACTCCCCTGGGGCAGCTCCTCGGGATCCGTAGGAGCCGGTCCGGCTCCTCAGGAGCCAAGGTAGGAGCCCTCCCCTGCGGCTCCTGAGGAGCCAACCCCCCTGACGGCTCCTCAGGAGCCATGGGAGCCCGCGTTCAATTGGGTTTAGCAGAGACTAGTACGTAGGCCCAACCCTAGCCCTATTTGTTACCGTGGTAGACAGGATAGTGCATATATGGTCTCCATATATATATTGGCAACATATTTTGCGTGCATGCTAAAATTCGGCTTTCCCAAAGGAGGTCGATTTTCGACCAAAGCACTTGCATGCGTGTTAAGGGACCAAAGTGACTCTAGAATATAGGCACACTTTGATTCTAGGCCACTAGGTTGGGTGTAGAAGGCGTGGGTAGGGTTATATGCCATATTTGGTGTCATATCACGTACCCATTTGGCGGGTGCACCATTCCGAGACTAACCCGCCAATGTACCCCATATCGCACGAGGCCCTTCATTGTACTCCGAACCAACACTCGCAAGCCTAACCTTTGTGAAGGGACGCTTGTGGAGCGCTCCCGAAGCGATGCGTTGCCAGAAAGGTGTGTTTTTTGCAATATTCCATTTTTGCATGTGCCCACTTGGGAGGCAGCGCGCGCGACCTTCCAAAGCGCCCCAAGTGGAGCACATATGTGGAATCGAAGGTCATTGGTGTCAAGTCGTTGTGTTCCAAAGAATTGGTCGATAACTCAATCCAAGCCGAAGATACTATAATATATTTGTGTAGCTTTCAAGGCACTTTTGCGTGTCTTTTCGCCAATTGTGCTGTTTTTTGCCCGTCATGATGTCAAGTGGCAACCGTGTATCTCAACGTTGCGCCCAATTGACATCACGACCCAAGTATGTTCTGAGGGTACATACTTCGTTGCCCAACATATCTTGGACCCGGCGAAAACCTCCTCTTGGGCTTGGCAAACCGTGGCCGTCATGTTGGCGATTTGGGACCATCCCAAATCATGGGCTCACTTGGTGACCCTGCCATTCCCAAAAACCGAAGGAGTTGGGCGACACCCAAAAGATATGTTGGACACATATGACTTGATACCAATCCTATGGCACACTCCGGTCCAAGTCGGGCATGTGCCTCATTTGCCCCAACCATGAGTGTGCGCATTTTCGGCCATTTTGAGGAATTTTCCACATTTTCTGCCCGCCGTGCACCATGTTCAGCCCCCTCGTGCACGCCGGACTCATGGACCAATGGACCATCTATGACATGGGTGTTATGGACATGGGTCCCCATGGTTCACACACCACGTGGCCCAAGCGGAGCAACGTTCGTTAGGGTGCTAGCCCAAAGTGAGTGTGGACAATTTTGCCATTTTGGCACTTGTGGACCCAATTGGGATTGTCACCATGCCAAGTGGCATGGAGATCTTGAGGGCCAAGTGCATGGGAGTCTACATTTGACTCCCGGTAGATCGTGTATGGAATGGCGGATCCGATTTCCAAGCCGGCGTGGAGATATACTATTGGGAGCACCCCCAAATTTTGGCTCATTTCGAGCAGCCAAAATGACCCCCTTTTTGGGACCCCAATTTCACCCCCCCGTGTGGTCAATTGGCGGCCCCATATCTCTATGCCCATGGGAAGCCTGGACCCAATTCCAAGTTGTACACTCAGATGAGATCCCTAGGCCCCGCCTCCTATCCTGTGAACCATTGGCCTTGCCCTGACCGGGCGAGCCACGCGTGAGAATGGTGCCAATTTTGGTGATTTTGGCATCATGACCCCACTTGACGAACCCCTGCTGCCCTGATGCCGGGACCTCAGAGGGAACCAGGTTGGGTGGGGGCTCCAGAAGGTTTGTACTCGAAGGGCATAGGGTCAGTTCCCTCGTCCCTACGTCTGGCGGGTCTGGACGAGGGGTCAATTGTGGAGATTTTTGAGCTAATATCAGGTTGGGCTGAAACAGCCCATTTTCAGCTACCAACTCCTGGGAGATATTGGCGGGGCCATATCTCTGGCTCAGAAGGTGAGTTCGGACCTGCCGTTAAGGGAGCATGGGGAGCCACTGTCGGTTGGCCTTGGAGACCCCTGGTTCTCAGGAACTCGCCTGTGGCTGGGCGGGACACCTCCCCTATTCGCAGGGTCTCAGGGTCCGGACTGAGCAGAGCATGGGTTGTGTTTGAGCCCCCGCCCCCACCAGCCACTGAGAGGGTCGGACCTGGGATTGGGATATAAGTTGGGACTGAGTGTCTATTGTCCTGTGATGCCCTTACCCCAGTCCAGTCTCAACCCCATGTGTACATATCCTGATGTGGTGCTGTACATACTTTTGTTCCCTTGTTTCAGAGTGGCAAGGATCCTGAAACGCTTTGTCACATGACACGAGCGTATGGATGCCCCTGTGAGCGCAGTGCTTTGCCTGCCTGCTTGCTTGTGCGTGTCACCGCAGCGTCCCGTGGCCAGGCCCCCCACGGGAACGCGTCAATACGAACGTGGTGTCTTGGACAAGGAAGAGCGTGGCCCGGGATGTCAAACGGCACTCCCTGCGGAACGCCCTCCTCATCACCGTCACGGGCGATCGCGAGAAGACCGCGATGTGGCGCCTTGATGAGTGTGAGTTGAGCGGCCAGACCATCCGTCTGCAGGCCATCCCGGCGCGGATGAGTTGCGACGAGATCCCGGAGTGGGTTGGAGAGGAGGTACTCAAGGAGTACCGGAACCTCCACCATACCCGCGGGTTGAGGCCCGGCGACCGCGACGTCAACTACGTGGGCGAGGGGCCTGGCGGGGAACCTGCCATGGACCCAGCGGGAGCCGATGGCAGTGAGGCTCCCGACGACAATAACGACGACGATGAGCCCGCCGAGATGGCCGTTTGTGCCTTTGTGGCCAACAACCTGAACGCGGAGAGCAAGCGGAGAAGCTCGAAGCCCCTGCAGCAGGGTTGGAAGAAGAAGGAGAAGAAGGATCCCCGCCGCATTGGCAACCCTCCGCTGTCCTTTGGGGAGTTCATACGAGCTCACCCTCAGGGCTGTTTCGTGTGTTATGGGAGAAAGCAAGGCTTCAACCATGACCATCGGACATGCCCCATCCACCAGACCGACACGGAGACCTACAAGAAGGCGCACGGGTCGAAGAAGCGTGCACCCGCGGGTATCTGGGAGGCCAAAGTGCAGGTCGACAAGGACGAGCTCTCCAAGCTGATGTCGGTGGGGACCGAGTTGGCCAAGGAGATCCAGGAGATCAAAAGGAACTGGGTCCCCAGGTCGGACAACAAGAACAAGGAGAACAAAGAGAACGACAAGAACAAGGACAAGGACAAGAAGGGTAAGAAAGGGGGAAAGAAGAAGGGTGTCCACGAGGTTGATGCGGAGGAGAGTACCCCTACTACCACAACCGACGCCCCTTAGCGGAGCCCCTGCAGCCAAGGGCCCCAGCTAGGGCGGTCGCAGGATGGTGTCGTGGGAAGCGCCACACCATCCCAGTCGGGAGACAAAAAGCATAAAGGGATTGCCGCGGGCGGAAGTCCCGGTCCGGCCCCCAAAGCAAAAGACAGTCGCGATGGCGGGGTGAGGGCAAGTGAAGGCACGAACCCTTGCACCTGTCCATCCTTCGCGACCAAGAATGTATTTGATGTGCTTCAAGATCTATCCGAGAGTATCGGAGGATCACCCGGACCGCAGCTGGATGCTGCAGATGGGCAGTCTGAGCCCATTGTCCACGACCTGCACCAGTCGCTTGTTGAGCTTCTGGAACGGCAGGAGATCCTGAGCTTGCACGCCGTGCGCCGTGTGGGGCGTGAGCGGCAGTTGCACCTTAAGGTCCGTGCGTTATGCGGGGAAGTGGAGAAGGTCTTCGACGTGTTGGTCGACACGGGAGCTCAGGTCAGCTTGGTCAAGGCTGGCCTACTTCCGCCAGAGTGTTTGACCGACAGTCGGAAACCTGTCAGGCTGAAGGTGGCGAACGCCCAGTACATGGTGGGAGGCACGAAGGAAGCGGCCATTGGGCTGCAGTTCGTGAACCACCGTGAGCTGAGCCGCCCGGACCTCGGCAAGGAAATCCTCCTGCAAGGTTGCTTCTACGAGGCCGAGATGGACTGGGACATGATTGTTGGGTACGACTTCATGATGGAGACGGACTCCGGCGTTCTCCCGGCCCAGGCCTCAATGACCCTGTACCAGGACGACCAGCTCTCGTGGCTTTCGTCACCTGAGCACCATATGGAATGCCAATGAACTCACCCGGAACGCAGTCAGCTCGAGGTAGCCGCGCTGGACACTGAGCCAACTGGGCCAGCAACCCAGGAGTACGGCGTAATGCCGGAAGTGGCGAGCCGAGTGGTTGCGGACCTGGGAGCTTCGGATCTAGCCCTGGATGCGTTCTCTTCAGGAACCTCCGCCCATCTTTGGGTTTGTGAGAAGTACTGAAGCGCACAGGACCTCGCGTGGAAGAAGCACTGGGGTCCGCATCAGGGTTTGATGTGGATCCATTGCCCCCGTTGGGACATTCCAAGGGCGGTAGCGAAGATTCGCAAGGACCGCTCCAAGGCAGTGCTGGTTGTTCCTATCCGATGCACCGAGGAGGAAAGCACCCGACATTGGGTGGTCTCATTGACCAACATGAGCTTAAACAAGGTCGTCCTACCGGCTGGAGAGAGTGTCTATCAGGACGCTAAGGGACAGCCCATGCCACCCCAGAGATGGCCAACGGAATTCCACTATGTGGATGGGGGCCTTGAACAGGCTGACACCACGGACTTCGTGTGTGTCAACCGCATTATAGCGGAGCCATGGAGGCAATGCTTTGCGGTTTCCCCTGTTGACATCGGAGAATCGGAGGACCCCCTCACTGAAGAGGAGTTGGATCTGGTTCAGGGGTATATGGATCAGCCCTTTCACGACTGGGGAGGCCAGCGTGAGGGCAAGGGCCAGGACAAAGCCTGGTGGGAAGTGGACTCGATCGTCTGTGGTTCCTATGACGGGAATACTTTCGTAAAGAGGGTGCTGGACCACATGTCCAGCCAGGATGAGCCAATCGGGGGTACCCCACCCACCTACGGCGACTTGTTCCGAGGCAAGACCAGAGATGGCCCTTTGGGCCACCTGGGAAGATCACCTGAGCCGAAACCGAGTGGGGTCGCTACCCCTCAAGTAAGCTCAGTGGTCCAGGTGCCCGGAAAAGCCAAGGCGGAGACCGATGATTGCCCCAAGATCCAGGCATTGAGGGCCAGGCTGAAGCAGAAGTATGGTGAGACCTTCCTCAGCGGAAAACCTGTGTTTCCTCCACCGGTGCGTGGACCGTTTGGCGAGGCCAAGATACGACTGAAGCAGGACCCCCGTGTGTATCGACACCCGGAGTTTGCCCTGAGGGGCGAGAGGAAGGAGGCCATGGAGAAGATCCTCCTTGACTTCATCGAGAGAGGCTGGCTTGAGCCGTGCCACTCCGAGTGGGCCTCCCCGTGCTTCGTCTTCCCCAAGAAGGTGGCCGGTGAGTGGCGGCTCGTGGTCGACTACCGCGGCCTAAACGCCCAAACGCAGCATGACAGCTATACGCTGCCCCTCATTGAGGACATGCTGCAAAAACAACACCGGCGGAGGATCTTCACGGTGATTGACCTGAAATATGGTTATCATCAGATGCCTCTCGCCGAGGAGTCCCGTGCCTGCACAGCCATGAGCACTCCACTTGGACTTCTCCAGTGGAAGGTGATGCCAATGGGCGTTACCAACGGCAATGCGGCTTTTCAGCGGATGCTGGAGAACCTGCTTGAGCCGGTGCCTGACTGTGCGGACCCCTTCGTGAAGGACGTGATCATCGCGTCTGGGGACCCCAGTATGAGCTATGAGGAGCTCCTGGAGGCACATGAGAGGGACGTCACCCCAGTGCTGGATCTTCTGGTTCGCCACAAACTCACGGGCAGCAGTGACAAGGCCACCATTGCGGTAAGCGAGGTGGTCTTCGCTGGCCACGTAGTTGGGAATGGGCAGCGGAAGCCCATACCTGGCAAGGTGGCTGCGATTGAGCACTGGGAAAAGCCCAAAACGGTCTCTGAGCTACGGGCGTACTTGGGGTTCTGCAACTACTACTCGGGGTATATCAAGATGTATGCCGAGTATGCAGCCCCCATGACGACCATGCTCAAGGGCAACCGAGAGGAGACCAAGAAGGGGTCCAAGAAGGCTCTGGTCTGGAATGATGAGTCCGACCGTGCCTTTGAGGGGATGAAGCAGGCGCTGCTATCCGCAGTGGGTCTGCACCTCGTGGATCCTGACCGAGGGTTCGTCCTGCGCACTGATGCTTCCAACTACGCCGTTGGCGCTGTGTTGGAGGAAGTGCTGGACGATGGGAGGCACGTGCCAGTGGCCTTCTGGAGCTGAGTCCTGGCAGAAGGCCAGAGACGGACGTGGACGCCCCGAGAAAAGGAGGCGTATGCCATCGTCATGGCTCTCAGGGAATGGGCTGGGTATATAGCCCTCCATCCTGTCACCGTCTGCACCGACCATCAGAGTCTGCAGTCGTGGCACAAAGAGCACGTGGACACCCCCTCAGGTCCCGCCTCCCGACAGGCAAGATGGCATGAGACCTTGGCCAAGTTCGACCTCACGGTTGTGTATGTTCCTGGCAAGGACAACACCGTTGCGGACTGTCTCAGTAGGTGGGCCTATCCCGCTAGCAAGGGCATGACAGACGTGTCTGCCCATTGCGATGAGCCTGAGACCGCTGAAGCCAAGAAGATCAGAGAAATGGAGCGCCTGATGGAGGAGGAGGGTGTTAAATGCTTCGTCGTCATGGCTGCGGATGCCCCCCCGGAACGAGGATGGGCAGAGCGGTCAGAGTACTCGCCCCTGATGGAGCTGAGTCTGACAAGCACCTCTTCCCTGAATCTTGCCTCCAGGACGACTGGACCGACGACTACGCCAAGTCTGAGGCCTTTGAGGCTGAATATAGGGCTGTGACCGACCCTGATGACGGACAGAAGTGGCCAAAGGGGCTGACTGAGGAAGATGGCAAGCTCTACCGGAATGGTAAGCTGCTGGTCCCAGAGTCCCGAGTGCTCGAGCTGTGTGAGGCTTGGCACCACCACATGATGCACCCAGTGGTCAAGAAGCAAGCCCTGGACATGCAGCGCCGGTTTGAGATCGACCAGATCGGTCTCTACACTGCCATCAAGAAGGTCAGGAAGGGTTGCTCGGTCTGTCAGGCCTGCAATCCCGATAACCGGAACGTCAAGGGGGAAGCCCAATGGACTCCGGTGCCTGACCAGCCCATGGAAAGCGTGGCCATGGACGTCTTCTCCATGCCCGAAGTGCACATAGGCAAGGAGACCTTTGACTGTGTGGTCCTTTGTGTGGACCGCCACAGCGGCTACGTAGTAGCCGTTCCGGCACGCAAAAAGGGGTTGCTTGCCAAGGAAGTGGCAGTCATGATGATTCGTCATTGGCTGACCGTCTTTGACATCCCCCGCACCATTTGCAGTGACCGAGGGCCCCAGTTTACTGGTGGCTGGTTCAAGGCCATGTGTTCCCTCACGGGAATACGTCATGCCAAGAGCGTCGCCTATCTCAGCCGGTCCAACGGCCGGGCTGAAGTGGCTGGACGGCAGCTGTTCGAGAAGCTGCGCAGAATTGACATCACCAATCCACGTCGGAACTGGTTCGAGGAGATGTGGCCCGCTCTGAAGGCCCATCACGACACCCCCACTCCGGGTGGTTTGTCCCCTCATCAGATTCTGTTCGGCAGGGACCCCCTTGATCGGGGACTTCCCTTGTCTGGTGATGGTATGGCCATGGACGCCAAGGAATTCTTTGCGCGGCAAGAGGCCACGGCGCGGGACATCCGCCAGCAGCTCGAGAAGGAGCATGCTGAGCGTCAGAAGTCCGCCCCGAGCTCGACAGCGCAAAAGTTCAGGGTTGGAGACCCGGTGTGGGTGATCAGACCCCGCCCTATGGGCACCCACCGCACCAAAGCCTGGTTCACAGCGGGAGAGGTGGTCTGCAGGATTGGTGAGGACACCTACCGCATCAAGGTGGGTCACGGACAGTTCCGGGAGCGCCACGAGAATCAGCTCTGTGTGCGGGAACCCGACCTCCGTGGCCAACATGTGTCCCTGGACTACGCCGCACATGAGGCTGATTCGGACGACGATTATGCTGAGCAGGATGACTATACTGTCGAGAAGATCCTGGCCCTGCGTCCAAACGCCTCGGCACCCAGAGGCCTGGAGTTCAAGGTTCGTTGGCGAGGCTATGGGCCGTCCCACAACCCCTGGGAACCCGTCTCCTCGTTCGTGCCGCGGATCAACACCCCTTTCATGGACTACATCCGCAAGCACAAGACCAAGATCCATGTCTCGGACTTGGCAGCACTCACCCGGGCGATTGCAGCCAGGGGCGCCTGATCACCGCCCTGAGCTCTTCCCTGATGCAGTTTGAGCGCTTGTTAGGTCGACGGATCGTCCCTCACTTGCTTGCTCTCTTCCATCTTCCGGTGACCTGCCATATGAGTGGCCATATACCCCCCCTTGCTGAATCCAGAGGAGGATGGCCCCTTTTTCACTTCTTTTCGTCACTCCCCGCCTGCTGAATCCTTGGGAAACGAGGCGGGGTGACTGACCTTCACATTTCCTGAGCTCTTAGGGCCTTGAAGCCCATACGACGTTGCGCAACGGATGCCGCTGTCATCGGCATTGTGATTTTTTTGGTGTGTGGTCTGGTCCCATGGCACTTGCAGGATCCAGACCAGTCTACGTGTGTCTGCAGACTATATATGGCCTGAACTGAGGCGGTTTCCTGTCCACCCTCCTGCATATGCCTTATCCCAACCGGGGCGTGGTTTGGCACTCTGTCCAGAGTGTGTTTACACGCCTATTACCCTGCTCATTGCCCCCCAGGATATGTGCATCTATATGTTGCGTATCATCAGCCCATCAGCGCCTATGGACTGTTTTTCCCCCCCCGAGGGGATGCGAATCCGAATACGCAAGCGCCCTGAGTCGCCGTGTACATGCTCTTACATAAGGTCCAGCCTAGACCAGTACCTGAGTACAGATTCTTCTGTTTGAGTGCCCGTGATACCGTGTGCCCTAGTGGCTGTGATGTGCTGAGATCCTGATGGCGCCAGGCGGCAGGCCCAGTTGCCTGACTACACTCCCAGCGGTCCGCCACTGTCAGTCCCAGTGTGGGCCTACCGACTCGCAGACGCACTTGCAGTCGGGTGGCGACCTCTGGTGTCCTGACCTCAGCCAGTCTGCCTGGGAAACTGGTGGTTTGAGGAGTCGACGCCTCCGCCCAGACTGCATGAGGACTCCCTCATGCATGGCCTTCGTGGTAATGGGGCGAGGGAAAAGACGGCCTTGATGCCCGATCCCTTATGGAGGAGCTCGTTCGACTTTACCACTCTGGACTCGCGTCGTGGATATGGACATGGTGCGCCCAAGGAAGGACCCGTGGGGCCTCTCCCCCAGACTGCGGCCTTGGGAAGCCTGGGGTAGCCTGATGGATCTTTGTGGTTGCTTTCAACCTGTGGGACTACCTCGGTCGTCGTGTGACGCCTATGTTGGCCGTGTATGCCACTGCCGCTGTGGTAGTGACCGTCGCAGCTGGCACCCGCTGCGCCTGCTATGGGCTAACGGGTCCTTTGGATGCCGAACAATCGCCGCCAGGACCCGGGACTTGATACTTGATACTATACATGCACTACAAGCTTCTACAGATCCATACATGTTTTACCATGTGTTGTAATGGGCAACCTGACCCACAAATCGGCCTGAAGTGAGGACGTGACACCCCCCCCCCCTTCAGGGGATGGTCCTGGGTACCCGCTGCCATGCTTGGATGTTATCGAGCCCCCCCCAGGGTTTGCTCTAAGGAGGGGGGTGAAGCGGTACCCAGAACCCATGGCCCATGGCCCCGAGGCCTGTGAGCCGTCACACCCGTTATGGCCCATGGCCCGGAGGCCCCTGAGCCGTCAGACCCGTGCGGAAGCCGTTGACACCGGCTGTCAGCGGGATACCCCTGTTCTCTAACCCGCGAAATCTGGAATCCGATTTCTAACCATTAAATCGATGTGGAATTACCGTAATTTTTATGTCTTGGTCGATTTGCGGTTAGAAATCGGTGAAATACCCGATTTCTACCGCGATTTCTAATTGTCGGGAAGGCGCCGCAGTCGCGCCGCCTGACGTCGCCCGTTCCGTGCTCTTCATTAGATGATTCTGTAATGCGATTTTTCTTGAAGTTAAGACTGAAACACTCTTCGAGTGATCCGCAATTTTTTCTTTGATAGAACGCATCGCGTCCCAGATTTTTCCAAGAAAATCTGGGCGGCCGAAGGCGCTTTGAACCCCCAAGTGAAATAACAAGGGTTACGAGCTTTCAAGCGCCCAAGGGCGAATCAACGTGCCTCATAGGCACTGTGTATGAGGTTTTGCCCCCCATAGTCATAGGATGAGGCCAAAGGATCCCAACTCCATAGGCCCAAAGGGTTATTTATTTTGAGTGTTCTCCAAGAAGTGCGCTTTTTCACGTACTTGGCGTCCAAGTACGTGTAGAAATATGTTGAGTTGGCATTTGCCCCAACCATGCTTGCCTCTACATCCGGGGCATATCACTTGTCTTCCCCGGATAGTACATATATGATCTCCATATATATATTGGCAATATATTTTGCATGCATGCTAAAATTCGGCTTTCTGAAAGGAGGTCGATTTTCGACCAAAGCACTTGCATGCGTGTTAAGGGACCAAAGTTACTTTAGAATATAGGCATACTTTGATTCTAGGCCACTAGGTTGGGTGTAGAAGGCGAGGGTAGGGTTGTATGCCATTTTTGGTGTCATTTCACGTGCTCCTTTGGTGGGTGCACCATTCCAAGACTAACCCGCCAGTGGATCCCATATCGCACGAGGCCCTTCTTTGTACTCCGAACCAACACTCGCAAGCCTAACCTTCCTGAAGGGACGCTTGTGGAGCGCCCCCGAAGCGATGCGTTGCGAGCAAGCTGTGTTTTTTGCAATATTACATATTTGCATGTGCCCACTTGGGAGGCAGCGCGCGCGACCTTCCAAAGCGCCCGAAGTGGAGCACATATGTGGAATCGGAGGTCATTGGTGTCGAGTTATTGTGTTTAGAAGGATTGGTCGATTACTCAATCCAAGCCGAAGATATTATAATATATTTGTGGAGGTTCAAGGCACTTCTGAGTGTTTTTTCGCCAATCTTGCTGCTTTTTGCCTGTCATGATGTCAGGTGGCGACTGTGTATCTCAACGTTGCGCTCAATTGATATCATGACCCAAGTATGTTCTGAGGGTACATACTTCGTTGCCCAACATATCTTGGACCCGGCGAATAACTCCTCTTGGGCTTGGCACACCGTGGCCGCCATGTTGGCGATTTAGGACGATCTCAAATCATGGGCTCACTTGGCGACCCTGCCATTCCCAAAACCGGAGGGGTTTGGGCGATGCCCAAAAGATATGTTGGACACATATGACTTGATACCAATCCTATGGCACACTCCGGTCCAAGTCGGGCATGTGCCTCATTTGCCCCAACCATGAGTGTGCGCATTTTCGGCCATTTTGAGCAATTTTCCACATTTTCTGCCCGCCGTGCACCATGTTCAGCCCCCTTTTGCACGCCGGACGCATGGACCAATGGACCATATATGACATGGGTGTTATGGATATTGGTCACCATGGTTCGCACACCACGTGGGCAAAGCGGAGCAACCTTCGTCAAGGTGCTAGCCCAAAGTGAGTGTGGACAATTTTGCCATTTTGGCATTTGTGGACCCAATTGGGATTGTCACCACGCCGAGTGGCATGGAGATCTTTGGGAGCTAAGTGCATGGGAGTCTCAGTTGGACACTCGGTGGATCGCATATGGAACGGCAGATTAGATCTCCAAGCCGGCGTGGAGATATACCATTGGGAGTACCCCCGATTTTGGCTCATTTTGAGCAGCCAAAAAAACCCCCTTTTCGGACCCCAATTTTACCCCCCCGTGTGGTCAATTGGCGGCCCCATATCTCTATGCCCACAATGAGCCCGAACTCGAATTCAAGTTGTACACTCAGATATAGGCCCTAGGTCCTGCCTCCTATCCTGTGAGCCATTGGCCCCGCCCTGGCCGGGCGGGCCACGCGTGGGAATGGTGCCAATTTTGGTGATTTTGGCATGATGACCCCACTTGACGAACCCGTGGTGCCCTGATGCCAGGACCTCAGAGGGAACCAGGTTGGGTGAGGGCTCCAGTAAAGTTGTACTCGAAGGGCATAGGGTCAGTTGCCTCGTCCCTACGTCTGGCGGGTCTGGACGAGGGTCAATTGTGGAGATTTTTGAGCTAATATCAGTTTGGGCTGAAACAGCCCATTTTCAGCTACCAACTCCTAGGGGATAATGGCGGGGCCATATCTCTGGCTCAGAGGGGAGTTGGGACCTGCCGTTAAGGGAGCATAGGGGACCACCGTCAGTTGGCCTTAGAGCCACTTGGCATTCAGGAAGTCGCCTGTGGCTGGGCGAGGCACCCTCCCTTATTGGCAGGGTATAGGGTCCGGACTGTACAGGGCATGGGTTGTGTTTGAGCCCCCGCCCCCCCCAGCCACTGAGAGGGTCGGACCTGGGATTGGGATATAAGTTGGGACTGAGTGTCTATTGTCCTGTGATGCCCTTACCTCAGTCCAGTCTTCACCCCATGTGTACATATCTCGATGTGTTGCTGTACATACTTTCGTTCCCTTGTTTCAGAGTGGCAAGGATCCTGAAACGCTTTGTCACATGACACGAGCGTAATGATGCCCCTGTGAGCGCAGTGCTTTGCCTGCTTGCTTGCCTGTGCGTGTCAACCGCAGCGTCCGGTGGCTAGGCCCCCCCACGGGAACGTGTCAAGAGGCACGCCGCCGGCCACAACCACGGCACACGGACAGGTGCCAAGCAACAGCGGCCACCGCCTGCCGCAAACCCTGGCAGCGCGCACAACACGCAACGAACCACGGCACAGGAACAGGTGCCAGGCAACACCCAAGCCAAACACACCACAAACCCCAGCCAGGAGTCGCGGGGTACAAGCGGAGCGCGCACACAAACACGCACACCCCAACACCCCAGCCAGCAGAGGCGGGGCGCAGCCGGAACTCGAGCTCAAACACACACACCCACACCGCACAGCCCACCGAGGAGTCGTGGGGTAGAGGCGGAGCGCGCACACAAACGCACACACACCCCAACACCCCAGCCAGGAGTGGCGGGGCGCAGCCGAAACCCGAGCCCGCACACACACACCCACGCCGCACACCCCAGCCAGGAATGGCGGGGTGCAAGCGGAGCACGCACACAAGCACAGACACACCCCAACATCCCAGCCAGGAGTGGCGGGGCGCACCCGAAACCCGAGCCTAAGCACACACACCCACACCACACAGCCCAGCCAGGAGTGGCGAGGTGCAAGCGGAGCAGGCACACAAGCAGACACACACCCCAACACCCCAGCCAGGAGTGGCGGGGCGCAGCCAAAACCAGAGCCCAAGCACACACACCCACACCGCACACCCCAGCCAGGAGTGGCGGGGTACAAGCGGAGCATGCACACTAGCACACATACACCCCGACACCCCAGCCAGGAGTGGCGGGGCGCAGCCAAATCCAAGGCCAAAGCACACCCACCCACACCGCACACCCCAGCCAGGAATGGCGGGGTACAAGCAGAGCGCGCACACGAACGTACACACACCCCAACACCCCAGCTAAGAGTGGCGGGGCGCAGCCGAAACCCGAGCCCAAGCACACACACCCACACAGAACGCCGCAGCCAGGAGTAGCAGGACACAAGCGGAGCGCGCACACGCACACCCCAACACCCCATCCAGGAGTGGCGGGGCGCAGCCGAAGCCCGAGCCCAAGCACACACACCAACACCACACACCCAACCCAGGAGTGGCGGGGTACAAGCGGAGCGCGCACACAAATGCACAGACACCCCAACACCCAAGACAGGAGTGGCGGGGCGCAACCGAAACCCGAGCCCAAGCACACACACCCACGCAGCACACCCCAGCCAGGCGGGGTACAAGCGAAGCACGCACACAAGCACACACACATCCCAACACCCCAGCCAGAAGTGGCGGGGCGCAGCCGAAAACCGAGCCCAAGCACACACACCCACACCGCACACCCCAGCCAGGAGTGGCGGGGTACAAGGTGAGCGTGTACACAAACACACACACACCCCAACACCACAGCCAGGAGTGGCTGGGTGCAGCAGAAACCAGAGCCCAGGCACACACACCCACGCCGCACACCCCACCAAGGAGTGGCGGGGTACAAGCGGAGCGTGCACACAAGCACACACAGGACCGAACACCCCACCCAGGAGTGGCGCGGCGCAGCCGAAACCCGAACCCAAGCACACACACCCACACCGCACACCCCAGCCAGGAGTGGCGGGGTACAAGCGGAGTGCGCACACAAGCACACACACACCCCAACGCCCAAGCCAGGAATGGCGGGGCGCAGCCAAAACCCGAGCCCAAGCACAACCCAGACCCAAACACAAGCGCCACACAACAGTAGGAAACCCAGTGTCCATAGCCCGGGCATTGAGGCAGCCCGTGCCCTGCAGGTCACCCGGCCAAACGAGATGTGGAGACCGGGGGTAAGGCTGCATCCTAAGGCCTGCACTGCTTTGCTACTCGAGGCGGAGCGTGCGACACCCAAGCGCCTCGGAACCCCAGTACCAAGAACATGCATGCATGCGTTGGGAACGGGATACGCCAGGAGGTCCGGTGAACCCCTAGGGTTCCGCCCAAAGGAGGGGACGTGCGCACGCATGGGGACACACCCTCTAGGCATGACAAGTACGTCACGCTGGCGGCGATCAGCCCTCCCGGCGTTTCCCGGGGCCTCTTTCTTGGGGGCCACCAGTCAGGTCTAGCGGGATGTAAGTCGCCTCCCCTCTTCAAGCGTGGAGCCTCTTCCTGTTCGTCACAGCGGCAACGCCAGCGGGAACCATGGGGCGCCTCTCCACGACGGTGTACCTACCTACCTACCTACCTCCGGGAAATGCATGGAGTTGCGCCCAGGGGAAAATCCAAAGGATCGCAAGGAAAGGAGTCAGCTTGATTGGCGTGAGGTGCCCGCCCTGACGAGAACGTCGAGGCCGCCAACCAAGAGGACGTCCATACACCCAAAACAGTATAAGGAAGAACGATTCTCCTTTGATCCGCAGTGGTTTCACCGCATTTCGGATTGGGCTGGAGATGAATTTCACACCGGGACGCACGGGCCGCGGAACCCCGGCCACCCGCCCCAGAGGGCGGGCAGCCGGGGGAGGGACAGCGCCTGACACCCGACGCCCCTCAGAACGGTGGCAGGCCACCACCCCCGGGGACGACCCCCCACCACCCCCACGGCACGCAGCCCCCACAGGGCATGCAGGCGTAGGAAACGGTGATGGGCCCCCACACCCACACCCCCGCGCCCGCAGCACGTGGGTGGCGGACCCCAACAGCCCGCCCAGTGGGCGGGCAGTCGGGGGAGGGGGAGCGCCTGACCTCAGACGCCCCTCACAACGGTGGAAGGCCAGCCCCCCCGGGGACGGCCCCCCGCCACCCCCGCGGCACGCAGCCCCCACAGGGCATGCAGGCCAAGGGGACAGTGTTGGGCTCCCACACCCACACGCCAGCGCCCACAGCACGTGGGTAGTGGACCCCAACAGCCCGCCCAGTGGGCGGGCAGTCATGGGAGGGGGAGCGCCGACATCAGAGGCCCCTCGCAACAGTGGAAGGCACCCCCCAGGGGACGCCCTTCCGCCACCCCCACGGGGGGCGCACATTCGGGCCACCTGGTCGGGCTTTCTACCCCAGCGCTACCCATTTGCAGATCAGCGCTCGACTACTAAGGTCAAGCGCCCCGGAAGGCGCCCCGGGGTATGGGTCAACACTCCTAAAGCTGGAGCTTCAGTTACGCGGGGTTTCAACAAACCTTGGTATGATGACACCATATTTGTTATGTGCCCGCATAAATTTGGGTAACAAGCTGCAGAGAAAGCGATATGGGAAGGAAGTCGAGGGATTCTGATTGTTCCCCGCCATGAAAACAATGGTTGTCTTTGGGGGCTCGGTGAAGTGACGGTTGATTGGTGGGATTTGCCGCATGATGCATTGTTTTTCGGTGATGAGGGAGGTATGCCTCGTTCTCCTGGGAAATTAGGTGCAAGAGTTATTATTTTTGATGCCTTGGGGGGTGATCAAGAAGGGCTGAGACAAACTGATTTCAAGAAATGACATGTTGATCCCCCTCCTCAAGATCATCGGAACCTGCCGGGTCGTCGCTCGACAGCTTGATCCAAAAGCTTTTGGGAAGCCTCAACGAAAACCAAGTCTCATGCGCCCTCATGTGCCACCTTTCCTCGCAGACCTGTAGGGATGAGTCGGAAACCGTGGAAGGCCCAGCGTGTTTCAGCTGCGGCTAGAGGGCTTATACCCTTGCTGCCGGATTCCATTCTAAATTCCGTTCTCCCTTGCTCAGCAGTCATGTCTCAAGAACATGATTCCATTCTTAATTCCATTCTCCCTTGCTCAACAGTCGTGATGGAGTTAAGAGCTCAGGAACAACAGCAATCTCTGGATCAACTGGTTGAGAGAGTATGCATTGAACAAAATTGTGGTAATCCTCTCCCTCCCCTGATCATCCTGAATTGTGTGAGCCTCGAGTTTCAAAGGTCTCGTCTGTGCATCCGAGAACAACAAAGGTCTCACTTCAAGACAGGATCTCTGATTGGAGTGAAGGTTTACAAACTGCGTCTCCCAGCGAGTTGACTTCAGAGGAGTTTCAAACTCTGTCTCTCAAGGCGAATGATCGCCCTTTGCCTTTTTCGGCTGTCTCAGGTGATCCAGTTACCATTTTCAGGACCAGGGATAGGTGTGTGCGTTCTGTGATTGAGGCGGATGCTTAACATCCGCATTGCCAAGATCATAGGAATTCGATTTACAACCGGTTCAAAGATATCCTGTTCAAGGAAGGAGGTAATCATTGTCGGAGATATAAAAAAAACATGGACAAACAGGGTCCCAATGGGATCTGTGTCTTGGAGCCAATTCCGGATGCAGAGCCGAAGGCTGACAAGCCCATTCGTGCAGTTGGCCTTAGGGAAGAGGCCATGCGTGAAAAAATAAAAGAGTTTCAAGAAAAGGGCTGGATTGTGCCCAGCCCATCCCATTGGGTCCGCCGGGGGTTTCTTGTGCCAAAGCCTGGCACGAATAAATAGGGACTTGTAGTTGATTATCGGTACGTGAACATGCAACTCCGCGGCTGCGAGTTCCCGTTGCCGGTAATCGAGGACTTGTTTGTCAAACAGGCTGGAAACCAGTTCTGGACCCTCCTCGACCTCGGGAATGGGTTCCACCGAATGCCTCTAAGTGAGTGCAGTAAGTAAGAAAAAGTCACTGCTTTGTCTTTCCTGGAGGGCTTGATCCAGCCCAAGCCCCCTTTAAAACCCTTTTGTTGATGCTAAGACTAACTTAAGTATTTTTATCACTCTTTTGAAGCTTAAAGTACACCTTCTCAAAGTAGCTAGGGTTGTAACCCTAGCCCCCCCATGAAGTTCACCCCTACCACTCAACTGAGCGGAGGTATCTTCCTTCATGGAGGATATACCGAAATAAAACAGGCATTTCGTGCTTTAGGCCTTGGAGGTTAAGCCTAGTGGTCTCCCACCCGGAGACCCCTATGCTCAATTGTCTCTACCACTTATTGTGGTTCTACTTTTTAACTGTTTCTGAATTCAGTTGCTTGGCCAAGTCATATTCTGTGTCTGGCCTGACACCTATGCCCCACATTCCTAACCAGCACCATTTCACCCAAAAGAGTGCACATGAAGTACTTGATGCTATCTTTCAGGCTAGAGTTAGCCCAGTTTTCATATAACATCCTTTGTATTATCAAGTTGTGATTGAATCTTTGTGTTTATACCTGCTTTGTCTATCTGCAGCCTTCTGTGTTACACTGGATTTCAAACTATTCATTGATTCGATCCACATCCTTTTCTTGCTCTACTTGCTCCTTTGGTTTTGAGATTTCACCATTAAAAACCTGCAGGATTTCATCAAAATCTATAGGGCACTAATCAAGGACATCTTTCTGGTAGCAGAGGGAAACCCTGAGAACCTTCTGAACTGACTCTGAGCAGAAGCACACAAAAAGCACACTGAAAAGCACATTGAACATGTCCAGTTAAACTGTCCTCCCGAACCTGGCCGATCAGAAGTGTGCAAGTGCAACATGGCAGTGTAGCCCACCCAAAGAGTGAACCGCCACTCAGAGCAGCATCTGGGTCCCAGGAAGATCCAGAGCACAGAAGGGCGGAACTAAATCCGCCCAGAATAATCCCATTAACCATGGAAACCTTAGCGGCCCATGGTGAAGACAGCCTGCAAAGGCTCTGCAGGCGTGTCGAAGCTTCCATCGCCCGGTCGGCTTGTCCGGCCTCGTCTTCTACCATACTTGAAAGTGGTCCTGAAGAAAAAGAGGACCTACGAAGGAAGATGGACGAGTTCATGCTCCACGAAGAGTACCACAAGTCCACCTTAGGAGAAGATGGAGAAATACCTCTTGATGCCCTCGGGTCGCCGTCCCAAGCTGAGATGGGCTTCTTCCTCTATTCCTGGCCAAGTACAGACATGGCGGACACAGTATTACTACCGGGACGACCGAGAGTACACGAACACCCGAGAGCAAGGCATCCAGACCTGCCGATAATGAATCCTCTTCGCCCAGAGCCTACCCATGGGGCTCTGGATCGTACGGCCGAACCTTTGGCCAGACTTCTATCCGGATCGGAAGACCTGGATGTGACAGCTCTGTCAGAGGCTGTCAAGGCTAAATTGGGTATCACTGAACTCTTACCCAAGCCAGCGCTACTCTCCCCTTCACCCGGATTGAGCACGTTGGCTGATGATCTCAAACGATCAAGGGTGTCCAGGTTGCTACCCAAGGTCAATTGCCCCAGCCCTTTTCAGCCTCGCGCCGGGACAGTCCCTATTGCTGAACTACAGGACGTGCCGGTGACAGAGACTGAGAAAAGAGGGCTGTCAGCCCTGGCACCTCTTTCCGGCGAATCTCCTTCTCCTTCTGGCCTAACCCCGGGGGATGGGAAGATGGGCAGACCTATTGCCCAGGCGAACATCCAGCTAGAACTGCCGGAGTTCGACCCGAGAAATCTGCCTGAATGGGCAGAAGAACTTGCTGAGTTTTGTTTGCTCACTGGCCAATCCCATGTGGATGTGGCCACCAAATTCTCCTTGCTGAAGCGCTCCTGCAAAAATAAACTTTTACAAAAACAGGTGAAACAGATTGTGAAAACCTGTTCAACCTGGGTAGAGGTGCTCCAAAGATTGGAGAAAACATTCCCAGTCTATGAGACTGACCTCAGTGTGCGCACACAGATAGAGGAGCTACCTATGCTCCCTGAGTTTCCTTCCGCTGCGCGAGTTTCTGAATACGTGTGCGACCTGGAGTATCTGTTTTCACGGATGAACGTGGGCTCCTACGGAGCCACTGAGCCCCACCTGTGGCTCATGAGTAAGATCCCCCAACGTACGTGGGATGACTGCCGCGCTACCTCTGAGATGAAAAGCCGGACTCACTCGTACGACGAACTGGTGGACCTGCTGATTGAGCTAGCTCTTGAGAGGGAGAATGACTCCCACATGGAGAAATTTCTCAAGAAGCACTTGGGTCGAGGTGGTACCCCTACCCCCGAACGTGGCGAAGGGAAAGGGGCCTGAAAATCCCACTAACACCAACCAAGGAGGTGGTAAAGGGAGGGTAACCTACGTGCCATGAATGAGGTTAAACCTGATGCAGGTACACCTACGTAGGACGTATCACTACGACCTCCAGATGCTATTGAGACTATACCCGGAGGAGATGAATACGTCGTGACTAACACCAATGCCCCCAACTCTCCCTGCCATGTACCTGTTGCTGATGGAGTCTCTGAGTGTGGACTATCTGAGCTCCCTAGCTCTGTCCACTCAGATGACGAAACTCAGCACGACGCCTTCTTCGTGCAGACCTGCGTGGAGGAAGTCGAGAACGCCGAGTACGTCGCCCCACTGAAAGCCCTACTCTCCATGAGGGTGGAAGACCCCTTGAACGAAGAGCTGGATCCTCGATCCAGGCTAAGGGAGTATGTGGACTCCAAGAGGAGGTTGGTGGCAAAAAAGCTATGCTACGCTAAGCCTACCCGCAGCTCATGGCCACTGAAGCAAGGACGTGTGGGAGATTTATCCCAATTGAAGGAGGAACTTGAACAGAAGATCACCACCTGGCAAGGGGAGGTAGATCTTAAGCTTATGAAGAGCGTGTGGGGTGCCCATGTGAGGACCCCAGAGGAGGACGACCTCTCGGAGGAATGCGTATGTGAACCTCCTCCAGCGTGCCTATGTTGCCATCGTCCACCGGAGATGGTTGAACGAGACCTACTTTATGCCTACCAAGTGTTCAAGGACACTACCAAGGGCGGAGAGTCGGTGGAGGACCACCTCCCGACGTCTATTACTCAGGGGGCAAGCAACTTACACTCTGACGAGGACATGGAGGACAAGATCAAGCTATTGGACCCGCGGGTGCAGACGCTTATAAGGACCTATCTGGAGGTGTTCAGGGAACTACCACCCCCAGCCCCATGTGACAAGCTGGTACAGATGGACCTCAAGCTGAAACCCGAGTTCGTGGGTCACAAGATCCGAAGGAGACCCTATCCGGCTCCTAAAGAGCAGGCCGATGAGATTGAGCGACAGATACAAGAATGCATCGACACTGGCCTAGTCCTGGAGTACAAGGACGGGGACTACCCCCAACACTGCAGCCCCTGCTTCCTGGTGGCTAAACCTGGGTCTACAGCCAAACGGCTGGTAGTGGACTACAGAGAGTTGAACAAGAAACCGCTGAACCACTCAGGGTCCATTCCTAATATGGAGTTTGTCCTTGAGAAGATAGCCTCCTGTCGCTACAAGACCAAGATAAACAAGAGGAGCAGATTCTGGCAGGTGGACCTGACGCCCAACGCTCAGGAGCTACTAGCCTTCATCACCCCTCAGGGGAGGGTGTTCGAGTGGAAGGTCATGCCGTTTTGCGTGGCCAACGCACCCGCTCTATTCCAAGAGCTGATGAACAAGATCTTGTCCATCCTACGAAGGAGACCTAAGGTGCAGGAACTCATATCCCCTGGGGCCCAGATGGAAGCACACATCGACGATGTATGCCTCGGGACCAATACCCAGGAGGACCACCTAATCCTCTTCGGTGAGTTGTTTGCGGTCTGCCAAGAGAACCACACACGACTCAAGCTGGAGAAGTGTGAGTTCATGCAGGAGACCATGCAGTACCTGGGGTTTGACATTCGCTATGGGTGGTGGACCCCGGTGGCCTCTAAGGCCCGACCCCTGAGGGACGCTAAGGTACGACACGATGACCTCAAGAAAGGACTACATGATGTACGCAGTTTCATTGGGGCGTGCAACTTCTATCGCCGCCATATCAAAAACTTCACCTACACCAGCGCCATTCTGACGCACCTGACCAAGAAGAGTAATACTTGGCGCTGGGTCCCACAAGAGCAACAAGCCTTTGACGAGCTCAAAGACAAGGTGGCCAACGCTAGTGCTTTGGCGTGCCTAGGGCACAAGGGGAGATCATCCTGGTGACCGACGCCAGCAATGTGGGAGGTGGTGGAATGTTGTTCCAATGGCAAGCACTAGAGGAGGAGGAGTTCGACTCCGCTATTTCGCAATGGGAGACTGAAGGTCTCAACCGAGATGGAACTCTCAAGCACAGCTACCCTGACGACAAGTGGGTGCTAGTACCTCTGGGCCACTGGAACTGTCAATGGAACCAGGCCAGGGGGAACTACTCCACCTATGAGCAGGAATCGCTCTCGGGTATGCTGGTGCTATCCTCACAAGTACAACTGTTGGGGAGTAACCCTGTTGTCTGGCTGTGCGACCAAGAGCCAGTCCGCACCTTCCAGAAGGATCTCCCACCTGAGAAGACAAAGCTACGGCGCTGGTGGACCTACCTCAGCCAACTACGGCTGACGGTACACCATATTTAGGGAGTGAAGAACGAGTGTGCAGACTACATCAGCCGCAACAACTTCGACGCCCTGATTGGTTCCTGGTCTGGAGCGCTGGCTAAGGAGGCGTTCAGCTGTATGGACGTGCACCTGGACCTCAACATGACTATGATACGCCCCCTGGGCGGACTCCACCAATCGGAGTACCTGATGGAGTTTGGGGCTATCTACAAGCGCCTGGAGAAACGCCTTGAACCCCTCCTGGTCAACCAAGATCAGTGGAAGCGGGACAAGAGCTACCTCTGGCACGGGGACCGCATCGTGGTACCCAGTGACAGAGTCCCAGCGCTGCTTAAGTGAACCCACGAGTCTAGCGGTCATGTGGGTGCTGACCGTACCCTGAGGGTATTCAAGCAGTGGTTCCACACTACGTGGACTGACGACCAACTGCGGAAGACACTCCAGCTTATCGTGGACAAGTGCCCGTGTAGGTCCTGCAAACCGGGGGATATCAGGGACAGGGGTCTCTACTCGACCCTGCCCATCCCTCACTGTGCTAACAGTGTTCTCTACGTGGACTACACGGAGATGCCGAAGTTCGGGGGCTATGACTTCGCCCTCGTGGTAACCTGTGGGTTGACCAGGTTTACCAGGGTGTTCCCATGTACCAAGCACATTACCGGGGAGGAGACTATCAAGATACTCCTGGAGGAGTGGTTTTGTGTCTATGGGGCGCCCAAAGAGATCAACTCCGATGAGGACATACGAGTACGCTCAGATACCGGCTGGTACAAGAGGGTCTTGAGATCCCTCAATGTCCAGGTGTCTACGGGGATTCCCTACTCTCACACAAGCAACCCCCTATGTGAGCGACAGATTCGTGTCCTCAAGGAGAATGTAAGGATATGGTGCAAAACTGAACGCACCAGAGACCGGGCTGAGACTACTCCCCGTCATATCTTTGATGATGAACTCCCAAGAGAGTTCGGCTACTGGCTACGCGCCCCATGAGCTGTTCCTAGGGCGCCCGGCGTGGTTCCTACATGCCCCCTATCTAGAAGACACCCATTCGTCCGTGGGTGAGAGTCCAAGAGCAACAAGCGAAGGTGCACAGGGCCAAGGCTATGCTCCAGAGAGTGAGGGAGCGTAACTGGAACAACAAGAACAAGCATCGAGTACCGGCCACCTACCAAGAGGGGGACTGGGTGCTGGTGCACCACAGCCGACTACCCGCCTGGCCACGCTCTACCAGCGATGACCCATACTTCGGGCCCTACAAGATTCTATCTGTGGATGGACACCGTATAACAGTGCGGTGTTCTCCCCGTCTAGGGTGACCCTGGTGTGCGCTGCTCAACACCTGAAGCGCCACTATGACCCTGAAGACCTCTGTGGGGAAGAGTGGCAGCTGAACGACGAGGAAATTGCCGCCCTAGACCTACAAGGGGCTGCCAGCCCTATGGAAGTTGAAGGGGAAATCCCCGACATGAACGCCGAGGAGATGGCTAAGGAGGGCTGCTACCTGGTGAAGTCTGTCCTACGCCACCGCTATCGCCAGGGTTGGCGCTTTCTCACCCTCTGGGAAGGGTTTGGAGTCGAAGAGGCCACCTGGGAGCCCTTCTCTGCGTTTGTTCTACCTGAGGGATGCCTAAACTCAGTTCTGGTAGACTACTTGTCCCAGAACAACCTTGGTGAGTTGCTGAGGCTCGCTGAGACGCTTGCCTCCAAGACTAAAGCTATGGACTGAACCTTACCCCTAAGTGTGCTACATATGTCTGTGTGTGTCTCACATCTCTCCCAGGCGTGGCTGCCGAATGAACGGGCTTCGCTGATGTCGGAGCGAAGGTCCTAGTCAGTTACTATTACCACTCCTATGGCGCCCAATTTCTGTGCTGGCGCCTATCCTTGGGGGAAGACGGCAAAAGCCCTACCTAGTAGAGGGGAGGGGTGGCCACGTGTGCTGAGGGCATACAAAACGCCCATTTTTGCTAAAGGCCAAAAGCTAACGCACTCCTCTGCCCACGTGAAAAAACCCGGGGGACAGGAGACACCACTACACTACACGCACTAACGCCAACACCAGCCTTCGAAGGCAGGGTGAGCACCCATCACTTGCACTCAACTCCTGCCAGGCCTGCTGACCCTAACACCTACACACGCTACTTGGTGTTGCTGTTGAATGAGTCACGGGTCCTACTGACCCTCCTGTGAGAAAGCAGGACAACACAGCGCTACTGAGCGGCTGTGGCCTAACAGGGACGCCACTACGCGTTTCCCTGCTAGGGCTTGGAGGGAACGGGTGCACTTCTGGCATGCACAGCGTGAATGTTGAAGATGTCGGGCTACGCTTGCCACTCCTGACTGAGTCGTAGCTTGTTGTTTGTGTGATCAGCGCCGTATTTTTTAGCACGGGTTTGGACTGCACCAGTTCACCCTGACCTTCCCACCTGAAGAGCAAAGGCGGATGAAGGAGCGTTTGCAGCGGAGGAACCAAGACCATCTCCACGTATTATACGCTTCTCAGATGGCGCCATAATACGCGGTCCACAAACGCCCCTATCAAGCAAGCAAGCTTAAGAAGCTCCACCCGTTCTCTTATAGAACGTGGGGCGGAGCCCCTGGGTAACCTACACAAGGCTTTTTGCACTGTGCATCCCCTCAATCCCCGGGGTGCTAGGGGCTGTGTAAGCTTTCACAGCGGGCTTTCATTCTCAATTGAGTTCAAGAAGCTGCAGGTGGTTTCGGAGAGACGTACCGCTCAGTAAACTAAGCAATGCCGCTCGTTGTTCTATGAACAAAGGGAGATATAGGTCGTGGTAGGTGGAACGAACTGCGGGTTAATTTCTGACACGGGGAAGTTCATCGGAACGAGACTGTTTTACGCAAAAAGTTTCAACATTCGAGTAGTGTAGTGGGCCACTTTGGTTTTCTTCCAAAAAAAAAAAAAAAAGAGGTTTTGAAGTACGGATGATAGATGTTAGACCTGTGGTGTGTTACTTTGTGTGATGCCATAAAGCTGTGTGCAGAGTTTCCAGGACTCAGGACTTGCTCTCGTCGTCGCCTTGTCACCTTGTGGGTGGTGCCGGGACTCTGATTTGCTTGTTCCCTTGTCTACCGGCCTCCTGACAGCAAAGCGGTCACACAGTAAACTGCTGAAATCATATGAGAGTATACTGTATACAGTAAAAGTATTGCCTGGGGATCACCTGAGGTCTGGAGTGTCAGAGCAGCTGGAGCATGTGCAACTGTTTTCGGGTATGAAGGAAATTATGGCATGCCATTTCTGGATATCACAATCCATGAAAAAGTGGAGCAGGTCACTTAAATGCTGAAAAAACTTCTTATGCAAAGAGTCTGCAAATAAGTCAGCAATTTCAACCATTTGCTGGACTTCGAATATGTTGCGTTTAACATTTTCTCCCCACGTCGTCGTCCATGCTATAATTGACTCTTCGAAGGTGGTGTCTTGGGACCATGGGTTTTGAAGATCGATGGACGGTAGGGCGAGCTGTGTCTTCGTGCAGACGGTCGTGATTGGGGAGTCGTCAGCGAAGTCAGCTTCTGGCGGGTCTTGCTCCGTGATGTCATACCATGAGCGGTTTGATTTGACCTTGGCTAGGTAGTGTGTGATGGAGGGCCCTGGCAGCATTCCCTGGGTTCTCAAAAAGTTGGTCTGTGTCGCCTCCGTGTGCTTGAATGGGTCGTACAGCGGCTGACCATTGGTGTTAAGTAAGGCCATCTTGCGCCAAGCTGCGCTGAAAGGCTGGTCTTTTTGATTTGATTTGATGGTGAATCCGAGAACTCTCCGGTTCGTGCTGATGTTGTTGGGTCCAAAGGATTTGTAGAAGCTGGTTTCGTGGTCGTGGCGAATTTGCTTTCTGCAGGTATCCTCAAATTCCTCAAATTGCAATAGTAACAGCTGGGCATACGCGGTCGAGGACTTTTGCAGCACTTCTCGATGGTGATTGGGATACGTTTGTGCGTGTCCATTGGCTATAAAGCGTTTGGCGTCAGACAGGATGGCTTCGCGTAGTAGTTGTTCACCGCTTATGAGTTGAACAACAGGAGAGCTCTGTTCATGAATTGTGGTTCGGAGCGCTGATTCCTCAATTTCCAAAAGCGAAATAAGGGCTTCTTTTTGCAAGGCGGCGAGTTCAGATGCGCACGCTTGGGACAGGGTGTTCCTTGCAGTTGCCTCGTCGAGCAGGACGCAGTCTTGATCGCCGAACAGCTGCCTTGACAGTGAGGAGTCGTTTCTGGTAGTTAGCTGCTTGCTCGTAGCCTTCTTAGATTTCCGGTTCTTCTTTTTCCTTTGACATTTTGAGCGAAACTGGAAGGTCGTGGTTTTTTCTGGTGACGGAATTACACGGAGAACAGTGAAAGGATTGTCGTCTTCTTCGTTTTGTACTGAACCATCGTCGCTTGAGGGGCCAGATTGTAGGTCTGGCAGGTCGGCAGAACTGCAGGATAGCGGTTCGGAGATGCTCACATCAGGTCTTTGGGAATTGGGCGACTCGGTATTCACCTTGTCTGGCCTTTGGCTTGTCGGCGGTGACCGCCATGTGGGCGACCCGGAGTTTTCCTCGTCTGGCCCTGGGAGAGTGGATGATGGTTGATTATAGAATAAACGGCGTGATGGCGCTGTGTTGTTGTACTGCGTAGCGGGCGGTGGTGGTGTTTTTCTAATGGGTGAGGTCGGCGAGAATAAATTTTCAGCAGGAGAAGTGAAAGGTGGCGGCGGCTGTTTACTATGTGGAAATGGTGATTCAAAACATGTTGCTGTTGTTACCTGGCTTGAAGGGACAGGTGTGGGTAGGGAGACCTTAGCAGTGCTTGTCGGCAACTCTGCTGATGCGTCGTCTGCCTTGGCGGACTGCGTTTTGTAGTGGTCCATGAGAGAGCGAGGGATGTTTAAAGTGGGTTCTTGGGGGACAGGTTGTGCTAACAGAGGGTCTCCGGAAGCGTTACGGATGATCTCTGTGATTGCATTTGTTATCTGTAGATTTGAAGCTGCAACGGTGTTTAGAATTTCCAGCGACTGCTGGATGCGCTGTTCGGAATGATGCATTTCACGTGGAATTTTATGCCGTAACATTGTTTCTGTTACAAAACTAGGATTTATGGCGTTAAAAATTGAAATAGACCTTGTTTTCTCTGTTTCTGTTTTCTACATTGTTGCGGCACGGGCGACAGGAACGGTCACCTACACAAGGCTTACTGTGCGCATTTTGCGTGGCCTACCCTTGAATGCGTTTGTGAATGCACGAGCATGCACGAGTGGACGCTCAACCTGTGGCAATCTTCCTAATCTTACCCACAATCACAAACTCCACCAGGGGGTGGCCCCACCTGGGCTTACCTAACTTACTCACCGCTGGTGAGTGACGCAAGGTGAAGGAAAAGCGAGACACAAGCGGGAAACGACGCCATGCATATGTGTGTATGTCTAATCACCCTTAACTTACCTCTAATCATCTGCAATCTTTCTAATCTATCCCTCTATCGTTTGTTAGCGCTGCTACAAGGCACGTTCACGGAGACACAAGACGAGCAATGTGCATGCGGCATACGAGATGAGCACACCTGTTGTTAATACCTGATTCATTGAAGTCCTTCTGTTGGATTTTGAAATCTTGAATCTCGAATGTGGGTGCAATCTTTCTGTTTGTCTATTTATGTATGTTTCATCATTTCCGTCATTCTGCGTAACATACGTTTATAATCTTATTAATTCGTTATTTTCCGGCGCTTCGCTAGGAGCCGCTCCTGCGCGCCGCCTTTTTCTGCGTAAGAATTTCTTGATTTAAAAAATCGAGAGATGACTACAAATTTGAGAAAAATTTGCATCAGATGCACAATTGAATTCTGTCCAGGTGTGTGCCTTCAGAATAATTCTAGGCCATCATTTGACGGATTTAGGTGTTGTCGCTTCGCATTTGCGTGGATTCGTCCCTCATCCTCCCATTCCTCTGTTGTACAGACCTCCTCTCAAAGTCTCGTTGAGTAGGCCGCTGTTCGGGCCAAAAAGCAGCAGCAGGAGACTGTACCAGAATCAAGACCCCTCGAAGGGGCAATTCTAATTAAATCAGCACACCCTCGCCCCAGTACCAGGACAGGTGTCTCCATCAGGTTCCATGAGACTTGGGTTGAGCGTCCTATGAGAGTCTGGCGTTGGGTTGTGTTACGCTGCAGCTTGGAGGGAGGGATGCAAATGCATATGGTCTTGGCATGCCCCAATCTAACCCCACCAAGCCGGAGGAACCCCTGCAGCGCCAAGAGCGCTGAGCTTTCTGTTGGAAATGGTCATCTACAATGCAGCAAGAGTCGCTGGCCATGGTAAAGCGCTCTTTTCCAGTGTTAGGGAACCTATAGGTATGTTAAAGTAGATGTGGAAACCAAGGAAAGGCCAAGAAAAAATCCCTTTTTCCTGAAAATGCGACAGTGGTGGGAGTAAGAAAAAGTGCTTTTCCGATGCTTTAGGGTATATCTTAGTTGTATCAGAGCTGCTCTAAGCACTCTTGCATTTTTATCTTAGTATTGGCCTAACCAAAATGGGTGATAACACATTTTGCCCTATGGAACCAAACACTAAATCAGGATGTTGTGTGGACCCCTTTATCCCCAAGCTATAGGCACTAAAACATCTTATCCTGGGTTACTGAGGCACTGATATACTGAAGCCAGAGCCTATGAATTTATCTATGTTTTCTCATGAATTCTTAGCTATCCTAGTGGTATGCACCCTAGGGGGCTGTGGCACCTCTTTTTGAGAAGTCCCCGGTTCAATACCCAGTCAGCCTCGCTAAGTAGGATTATCCCATGTGACATGGCAGTGACCTCAGCGCCACAAGCCATGCCACCTCAGCACCTATGGGACCCAAGAACAAAGAGTGTACATCTCAAGATGGCACTATGGAAGAGTGTGAGCCCTTGGGGCAGTTTTTCAATCAGTTTGTCTCAAATATGTAAAATATTTCAGCCTGAGTTGCAATATGTGCTAATTGCTGTGGTCTATTGTTGATAGTTGTCTTTATCTAACTTTTTGTGACTGCAGCCCTTCATGCTTTGATCCTGTTTATCTTCTACTTGCTTATCTCCTGCTTGGGTTATCCTGGATTCGTTGTATTTCAACAATAAAACATTTTCCTCATCAAAAACAAGCAGCAGGAACCCTACACCAGCAGCAAGCAGCAGGAGAGGCACAACAAACACACAGTGTTGAAATCACTATAAAGCTTTCTCAATCTTTCAGGACGATCATCCTGAAAACAGCCCAAAAACGGCCATTTTTGGACACTAAATCGGCCGTAGAACGGGTTAGACGTCTCAAAATGCAACCACCGCTCTTTGTCGCTGGTCGTTTTGAGCTACTTGGATGCCGGTTTTGAGACGCGGTGTCGCCTCAAGGACTTTTTAAGCGCCTGCTGCTGCTGCTGCTTGCTAAAATGTGTTGCTCGGCCTTCGCCCCTAACAGGTGGTGTAAAACCTCGACAGGCACAAAACCTGTTTCCCGTGATGCACATTTGCTTCCCAGTTGTTTTGAGCTACTTGGATGCCGGTTTTGAGCAGCAATGTAGCAGCTACTGGACAAACCAACGATCGTCCTGCACTTTCAGGACGATCGTCCTGAAAACGGCCAAAAACAGCCCCAAAACGGCCTTTTTTGGACACTAAATCGGCCGCAGAACGGGCTAGACGGCTCCAAATGCAACGAAACATGTTTGTGGTGATGCGCCTTGGCTCACAGGTCGTTTTCAGCCACTCCGATGCTGGTTCTGAGCTGCAGTGTGGTCTCAAGGACCTTTCAAGTGCCTGCTGCTTGCTGTTGCTGCTGCTTGCTGATTGCTGCTGGCTGCTAATAAAACTTGTTGCTCACCCTTGGCCCCTAAAAGGTGGTGTAAAACCTCAACAGGGTAAACCCAGCTCTGTAATCAAGACTCCAACTAAGACCGAGCTGTGTCTTAAACTCCCGCAACGCATGGGAAATCACCGTTGAAGAAAGACCGCTTACTTTCGAGATGTGCCTCAACGGTTACGGCGATTGTCTTGAGACACGGCTGGTAAACGGCACATTTTCACCCCAAAATGTACCACCGCATGGCACCACGGCATGGTACACGCCTTATTGAACACCCATTTGCCATCCTTTGATACCCTCATTGCCATGGAAGAACAACGGCCCTCATCGGAAACACCTGCTTGGCGTAGCGGCGATTGTCCTGAACTTTCAATACGATCGTCCTGAAAACAGCCAAAAACAGCCCAAAAACGGCGTTTTTTGGACACTAAATCAACTGTAGAATGGGCTAGACGGCTCGAGATGCAACGAACTTTGTTTGTGGTGATGCGCCTTGGCTCCCTGGTCGTTCTGGTCACTTGAATGCATGTTTGGAGCAGCAGTGTGGTCGCAAAAATCTTTTATGCGCCTGCTTGCTTGCTGCTGCTTGCTGCTTGCTGCTGCTGCTTGCTAAAACCTGTAGCTCATCCTTGGACCCTAAAAGGTGGTGTAAAACCTCAACAGGGTAAACCCAGCTCGGTAATCAAGACTCGAACTAGGACCGAGATGGGTCCTAGTCTTGCGTAACGCATTGGAGATCACCCTTGAAGAAAGACCGCTTGCTTTGCAGATGTGCCTCCACGGTCAGGATGATCGTCCTAAAACATGGCTCAAAAACGGCTCATTTTTACCTCAAACTGGACCACCGTGTGGCACCACGGCATGGTACATGCGACATTGAACACCCATTTGCCATCATTTCATAGCCCAATCGCACCGGAAGAACAACGGCCCTCATTGCAAACGCCCACTTGCCACACTGGCGGATCGTCCTCAGTTTTCAGGACGATCGTCCTGAAAACAGCCCAAAAACGGCCATTTTTGGACACTAAATCAGCCGTAGAACGGGCTAGTCGGCTCAAAAAGAAACAAAACTTGTTTGTAGTGATGCGCCTTTGTTCTCCGGTTGTTTTGAGTTACTTGGATGCCGGTTTTCAGCGATGCTGTGGTCGCAAGAACGTTTGGACTGCTGCTGCTTGCTGCTGCTGCTTGCTGCTGCTGCTGCTGCTGCTTGCTAAAACTTGTAGCTCAGCCTTGGACCCTAAAAGGTGGTGTAAAACCTCAACAGGGTAGACCCAGCTCGGTAGTCAAGACTCGAACTAGGACACAACTGGCTCCCAGTCTTGCGTAACGCATTGGAAATCACCATTGAAGTAAGAGCGCTTGTTTTAGAGATGTGCCTCCATGGTTACAACGATTGTCCCAAAACACGGCTCAAAAACGACTCATTTTTACCTCAAAATGGACCACCGCGTGGGACCACGGAGTGTTAAACGCCTTATCGAACATCCCTTTGCCATCCTTTGATAACTCAATGGCCAGGAAAGAACAACGGCCCTCGTCGGAAACATCCACATGGCGTAGTGGCGAAAGTTCAGGACGAGCGTCTTGAACTTTCAGGACGGTCGTCCTGAAAACAGCCGAAAACAGCCCCAAAACGGCCATTCTTGGACACTTAATCGGTCGTAGAACGAAGTAGACGTCTCAAAACGCACCCAAACCTGTTTGTGGTGATGCATATTCGCTCACTGGTTGTTTTGACTCACTTGGATGCCGGTTTCGAGCTACGGTGTGGTCACAAGGACTTTTGGACCTTCTGCTTGCTTGCTGCTGCTTGCTGCTGCTGCTGCTGCTGCTGCTGTTGCTGCTGCTGCTGCTTGCTAAAACGTGTTGCTCACCCTTAACATCTAAAAGAGGCTGTAAAACCTTGATAGGGTAAACCCAGCTCGGTGATCAAGACTCGAACTAGGACGGAGCTCGGTCCTAGTCTTGCACAACGCATACAAACCGGTTGCATGCTATGGTGCGTGGGAGTGGTTGTGAGTCCCAAGTTGAAAATGATTAAAACAAATTGGTAATCAAATCTATAACATGGTAAGGCATCGGAAAAGACATTCATATACATTGAGTGCCTAATGACATGGCAGGAGAAAGCCTACTTGCCACGCCTTGTGGCAACCTTGTCAATATGGAGCAAAATATAACATGGTCCGACACACAAACGTACACGAAAAATTGGAAAATCATTACAATGTCGGGATACAGCCCATAAGGTCATGATGACCTAACTTTACTCCCCCGACTAGAGTAAATCCCCCGGTCTTACGTGCTACGCTGCTTCGATAGGTTGTTTGTATACCGGAGAGGGCGCTTCCCATCAGCGAAGATCATAGCACCTGTTGCCCCTCAGCCTCCGTGCCGCGGGCAAAAAAACACAACACTTGTTAAACCCAGATATCTTGACACATCCGTACTTTTCATGGCTGAGGTTCTGCGAAAAATGTGCCCCGTGACGTATGATGGTTGCGCCAAACCACATACAACATGGATAGCAGCACTTGCAAACTTGTTGTCCCCACTTGTGAATTTATGACATTGCAACTTTTGTTCAGCAGCAAGGAAAAGCCCACTTGCCCACGCTGAACATGCCCCAACAACGTCCACCTTGTACACACGTTCCATCCATGCTTCTTGACCCCAGCCAATGCTTTGTTCAGCAGCAAGGGAAAGGCCACTTGCCGACTTTGAACATGCCCCAATAAAGTCCACATTGTACACACGTCCAATCCATGCTTCTCGACCCCAGCCAATGCTTTGTCCAGCAGCAAGGGAAAGGCCACTTGCCGACTTTGAACATGCCCCAATAAAGTCCACATTGTACACACGTCCAATCCATGCTCCTTGACCGCAGCCAATGCTTTGTTCAGCAGCAAGGAAAAGCCCACTTGCCCACTCTGAACATGCCCCAACAACGTCCACCCTGGTAAAACGTCCAATCCATGCTTTTTGACGCTAGGAAATGTTCTTTGTTCAGCAGCAAGGGAAAGCCCACCTGCGCACTCTGAACATGCTCCAATAAAGTCCACCTTGTACAAACGTCCAATCCATGCTTCTTGATCCTAGCCAATGCTTTGTTCAGCTGCAAGGGAAAGCCCACTTGCCCATTCCGAACATGCCACAACAACGTCCACCTTGTACAAACATCCAACCCATACTTTTTGACTTCCCCCAATGCTTAGTTCAGCAGCAAGGGAAAGCCCACTTGCCCACTCTGAACATGCCCGAACAAAATCCACCTTGTACACACGTCCAATCCATGCTTCTTGACCCTACCCAATGGTTTGCACAGTAGCAAGGGAAAGCCCACTGGCCCACTCTGAACATGCCCGGACAAAGTCCATGTTGTACAAACATCCAATCCATGCTTCTTGACCCCAGCCAATGCTTTGTTGAGCAGCAAGGGAAAGCCCACTTGCCCACTCTGAAAATGCCCCAACAAAGTCCACCTTGTCCACACGTCCAATCCATGCTTCTTGACCCTGGCCAATGGTTTGCACAGTGGCAAGGGAAGGCCCAGTTGCCCACTCTGAACATGACCCAAAAACGTCCACCTTGTACACACGTTCAATCCATGCTTTCTGATCCTAGCCAATGTTTTGTTCAGCAGCAAGGGAAAGCCCACTTGCCCACTCTGAACATGCCCCACCAAAGTCCACCTTGCACAAACGTCCAATCCATGCTTCTCGACCCTAGCCAATTCTTTGTTCAGCAGCAAGGGAAAGCCCACTTGCCCAATCTGAACATGCTCCAATAACGTTCACCTTGTACAAACGTCCAATCCATTCTTCTTGATCCTAGCCAATGCTTTTTTCAGCTGCAAGGGAAAGCCCACTTGCCCACTCCGAACATGCCCCAAAAAAGTGCACCTTGTACAAACATCCAATCCGTGCTTTTTGACTTGAGCCAATGCTTAGTTCAGCGGCAAGGGAAAGCCCACTTGCCCACTCTGGACATGCCCCAACAAAATCCACCTTGTACACACGTCCAATCCATGCTTCCTGACCCTAGCCAATGCTTTGCATAGTAGCAAGGGAAAGCCCACTTGCACACTATGAACATGCCCCAACAAAGTCCACCTTTTACAAACATCCAATCCATGCTTCTTGACCCCAGCCAATGCTTTGTTCAGCAGCAAGGGAAAGCCCACTTGCCCACTCTGAACATGCCCCAATAAGGTTTGAGGTTTGAGGTTTGATTTTGCGGGTACTAGACGCCTTTCGGCCCCGGGGGTCCACCTGGTCGGGCCAGGTGATATCCTCCCCACCGGGCCCTAGTGGGGGGCCCTCCAAGACGCACCTCCTGCCTGGTGGCGGAGTCCCCCGGGTTCACAGAGCTCGGAGCCCCGTCCTTCCCCGGCGTCCCCGTTTCGCCACTCCCCGGTCAGTGCATCAATTCGCAGCCGTGGCCGCGGGCACTTACCCACTGCGTCGCCCCCCTAATGCTTGGTCGCCCGGGGCGCCGGCGCCGCCGGGCCCGTGCTACTGGCTTGTCGCCAGTGGGACCCCCTTGGGCTGCCGCGGAGGCTGCCTAGCCTAGGGGTTGGGGCGTGGCGCTGTGCGCCACTACTGCCTTGGCGGGTGCAGTGTCCCGTCTGTGTGTGCACGGCGCTCGCGGCCGGTTCGGGGGGGTTCGGGCGTTACCTGGTGTTGTGTCTCCCCTTCTTCCCCCTTCCCGCCCCGCGTGTCCCGCGCTGCGTGTGGCGGGCCGTCCCGTCCGGGTGTTCCTTATCCTCGCTCGCTGGTACGCCATTCCATGCGGTCTGTGCGTTCCGCGCGCTCGGTCCGGTTGCCCTTCTGGTGGTCCCCGCGTGTCCTTTTCGTGTGTGTGCGCTCGCGCTCTCGCGGTGTCCGCTCCCCGCTGGGTGGTGTGGCGCGCGCATCTCGCGTGGTCCCGGCACTGGGCGCTGGTAGGGCCGCTCCATGTGGTCCGTGCCCCTCCGCGTGTCCTGCCCCGGTCCCGTGCTCCGTCTGGCGTGCTTGGGGGGGGGCGGTCCGGTCCCGGTTCCCCCCTACTTGGCTTGGGGTTGTGGGGGCGGCGGCAGGGCGTCCCCGGGGGGGTGCCTTCGTCCGTTGCGTGGGGCGTTCTGGGTCTTGCGCTCCTCTTCCCCCGACTGCCCGTCCACTAGGTGGGCTGTCGGGGTCTGCGTTGCGGGCGTGCGGTTGTGGGGGCCCCGCTCTGTTCTTGCGGGGGGGGAGAGAGGTGTCGACTTGGTGTCCAGGCGCCGGCCCGCCGGATTCCCATGACGAGCCTGATGCGCACGGAGCTTCGCCCTGCGGGATGCGTGGGGGGGTTGGGGTGACCGTGGCTGGAGTGGTGCACCAATGTTTCGGTTCATGGCCCAGCAGTGCACCCCTACTGCGGGCTTACTCTTAGCACAGGGGGAGGGGGTTGCGGGCGCGTTTGTTCCGTGACCCGGGTGCCAGTGTATCTCAGAAGGCAGCCGCCCCGGAGGTAGCGCACCAGGCGCGTGCCGCGAAGGAGCTGGTTCGAACCCCGGGATCGGTGGTCTCCCATCGACCTGTTTGAGTACAGGTGACGGTGCGCACTGCTGCAGGGGTGGGTGGCTCCCATGTGTTTTGTTTTTCTTGGGTGGGGGGTAAAACGAACGAGACCTCCACCCGATCCACCGGTATCGGTGGTGGCGCGAGTTGCTGGAGGGGGGGGTGGTTCCCACGTCGCCCACTAGAGAGCTCTACGTGCAGGGATCCCAGGAGCACCAACGCCCGGGATCGAACCCCCGCACTGGACGATTGAAGACCGACGCTCTCACTACTGGGCCGCGGGAGTCTCTTACGCCACTTAGGGGTGTCGTCGGCTATGTATCCAGTCCTGAGGGTGGGGCTGTGCGTTGCGAAGCGTGTTGCGCGTGCCGGGAGGCCCCAGTCCACGTGCACGGGGTCGGGACAGGGGGGGAGGGGGCTGGGTGGGGTGCGTTGGATCGCCGACCGACGTGCACAGGGGTAAGAGGCGGACAGTAGCACCGCCGGGTCGCCGACTGACTGTAGCGCGGGGGGTCGCTCTGCCTCTTTCCGTCCCTCTGCCTTCCTTGGGCAGGCAACAAAGCGGGCGTCACTGGCGTTGTGCTGTCCATGGGGGGCGTGGCCCCCCATACCACTCCGGTTCGTGTTCACCCAGCTTCTCCGGGTACGATCTGTGCGGCGTCCCGGTGCGCAGGCGTGGGCCCGCTCGTTCTTCGCGGCCCCCATGTGGGCCGGCGGCTGGAGCGGGGGGGCGGGTCACACTCCGGCTCCCCTCTCGGGTGGGGGGGGGCCATCCCCCTTGCCTCGGGGGGGGTGTCGCGCCGCGGCCTCCCCGCTCTCGTTCCGGGCGGCGGCCTGCGGTACCCCTTTCTGGCTCTCTTCGTGTCGCTGGCGCGCTCCCTTCCGGCGCGCGCGTGCGGTGGGGGCTGAAGTGCCGCCCCGGGGTGGGGGGGGTGAGGGGCGGCCCGTGGACCGCTCCCCTGGGGGTCCCAGCTGACCTGCAAACCCCCCCTCTGTCCCCTCGGAGTGGGCTGTGGTTACGGGAGGGTCATGCGGGGCGCCGCCTCCTTCGTGTTCCGTTGCGCGCGTTGCTCCGGCACGCCGGTGTGGGTTCGCGGGAGCAGGTCCAGCCGCCGTTGCCCTTACCGTGTCGCCGTTCCTCCTGTGGGTGGGGGCGCCCCCCCGGCCCTGGGGGGGCGGAGGGCCGCGCCTGTGGCTCCCCAGCTGGGGTGGGTGCGGGGGGGGGGGGGGGCGCCACCCCGCCCGCTCTCGGGCCTGTGTGGGAGGGGGGGGGGAGTGGGGGGGGGCCTTCGGTCCCCTGGCGATGCCTCCTGTCGGCCAAAAGGGGGGGGGGGCGGCTTGGCGGTCCCGGCCCCGGGGGCCAGCCATCGGCCAGGGGGGTCGCGCCCTTCCCCCGCCCCCCTCTACCGAGAGCCGGATCCTCACGAAGTCCCTCTCTGGGGCCCCTCATCCCCCGGCCGTTGCCGCGCGGCGCTGGCCGGCCGGGGGTGGCCGTGAGGGTCAGCGGTCAGTGGTTAGCGGGTTGCGGGGCAGCAGGTTTCCCCCCGCGCTTGTTGTCTCCGCACTCCCCCCCGCGGGAGGTGGCGTGCCGCTTTCCCTGGGTAGGCAACAAAGCGGGCGTCACTTGGTGTCGTGCTGTCCATGGGGGGCGTGGCCACCCATACCATTCCGGTTCGCGCCCACCCGGCTTCTCTGGGCACGATCTGCGCGGCGTCCCGGTGCGCAGGCGTGGGCCCACTTGTTCTTCGCGGCCCCCATTTGAGCCGGCGGCTGGGGCGTGGGGGCGGGTCACACTCCGGCCCCCCTCTCGGGCGGGGGGGGTCCATCCCTTCTGCCTCGGGGGGTGGGGGCCGGGGCCCCCGTGGCTGACGGGCCGGTGGGGGGGCGGGGGGGGGGGGGGGGTGTGTCGCGCCGCGGCCTCCCCGCTCTCGTTCCAGGCGGCGGCCTGTGGTACCCCTTCCTGGCTCTCTCCGTGTCGCCGGTGCGCTCCCTTCCGGCGCGCGCGTGCGGTCGGGGCTGAAGTGCCGCCCCGGGGTGGGGGGGGTGAGGGGCGGCCCGTGGACCGCCCCCCTGGAGGCCCCATCTGACTTGAAACCCTCCCTCTGTCACCTCGGAGCGGGCTGTGGTTACGGGAGGGTCATGTGGGGCGCGGCCTCCTTCCTGCTCCGTTGTGCGCGTTGCTCCGGCACGCCGGTGTGGGTTCGCCGGAGCAGGCCCAGCCGCCGTTGCCCGCATCGCGCCGCTGTTCCCCCTGAGGGGGGGGCGCCCCCCCGGCCCTGGGGGGGCGGAGGGCCGCGCCTGTGGCTCCCCTGCTGTGGTGGGTGCGGGGGGGGGGTGGGGGGGCCGCCTCCCCGCCCGCCCTCGGGTCTGTGCGGGGGGGGGGGGTGGGCTGGGGGGGGCCCTTTGGCCCCCTGGCGATGCCTCTCGTCGGCCGGGGGGGAGGGGCGGGGGCGGCATGGCGGTCCTGGTCCCGGGGGCCAGCCATCGGCCAGGGGGTCGCGCCCTTCACCCGCCCCCCCTATCGAGAGCCGGATGCTCGCGCAGGCCCTCGCCGGGGCCCTTACCCCCCCGGCCGTTGTCGCGCGGCGCCGGCCGGCCGGGGGTGGCCGTGGGGGTTAGCGGTCAGTGGTTAGCGGGTTGCGGGGCAGCCGGCTCCTCCCCGCGCTCGTTGCCTCCGCACTCCCTCCCGCGGGAGGTGGCGCGCCCTCGCACGTCGTGCCATACCATGGGGGGGGCGTGGGTCAGGGGGCCCATCCCCCCCCCCCAACCCTCCCGTACCCGCCGTCTGGGCCTTCACTTGCGCCGCCGCTTGTGTGGGGGCTGGGGCTGCGGCGGCGGCGGGTTGTGCCGGCGGTAGCGCCAGTGGGCGAGGGCGCTACGCAAAGCCCGGGGGAGCCAGTTGTTGGCGTTCGCATCCGTGATGCGGAGCACCGCTCCCCCTTCCAGGAAGGCCGGCCACGCCGGCTCCCTGTCGGGCCACGCCGCCCGGATCACTGACCTGAGGACCCTCTCGTGGTCCTCTGGGGCCGCCCACCCCCCCGGGGGTGCCTCTCGGTCTCCTCCGTCCCTCCGGAGGAGCACGGCATCGAAGGGCCGGTTCCGCGACCTCCTGGAGGTCCCCTGGTTGGCCCAGCACAACCACCCGTACACTTCCCCCACCAGGGGGAGGGTCTCCCCCCCCAGCGGGTCCGGGACTGCGCCCCAGTCCCAGTCCCATGGCCGGCTCTCCTCCGCCCCCCGTGCCGGCCCCCCTCGCTGCTCCTGCGCCTGCGGCGCCGATGCCGCGCCCCGTCCCCCCTCCGCCGAGGCCATCCGCGCCGGCTCCGCCCTCGGCGCGGGGGGGGCTTGCTGGTGCTGGTGTCGTGGGGGTTGGGGGGGGACGAGCTCGCCGGCGTCAGGGTCCATGTTGTAGAGGTGGTGGTGGTGGTGGTGGTGGTGGTGGTGGGTGTGGTGTGCCGGCATCTGTTGGATGCCGGGGGGGATGCACCTCACCGGCTGCACGTCCGGCTGCGGGGGCGCTCCGCCCTCTGCCCCCCTCCCTTCGCCCCGCCCTCCTCCCTGGGCTCCCACGCCCCGTCCCTCCTGTCCCTTGGGGCCCTTGCCCTTGCCCTTGCCCTTGCCCTTGGGCCCCTTTCCAGTCCCGCGCCCGTGTCGCGGGTCCCGCCTCTCGTCCCCCACGCCCTGGCCCGCTCGCTCTCCCATCCCCCCTTGTCCTGCCCCCTGCACCTGGGTACCCTTCCCGCGCCCCTGAGCACCCTTCCTGTGCCCTGGCCCTTCCCCGACCCCCTGCCCGTGTCGCGGGTCCCGCCTCTCGTCCACCACGCCCCCGCCCGCTCGCTCTCCCACCTCCCCTCGCCCCGCCCCCTGCACCTGGGCTCCCTGCCCGCGCCCCTGCGCGCCCTTCCCGTGCCCTTGTGTGCACCTTGTACAAACATCCAATCCGTGCTTTTTGACTTGAGCCAATGCTTAGTTCAGCGGCAAGGGAAAGCCCACTTGCCCACTCTGGACATGCCCCAACAAAATCCACCTTGTACACACGTCCAATCCATGCTTCTTGACCCTAGCCAATGCTTTGCATAGTAGCAAGGGAAAGCCCACTTGCACACTATGAACATGCCCCAACAAAGTCCACCTTTTACAAACATCCAATCCATGCTTCTTGACCCCAGCCAATGCTTTGTTCAGCAGCAAGGGAAAGCCCACTTGCCCACTCTGAACATGCCCCAATAAAGTCCACCTTGTACAAACGTCCAATCCATGCTTCTTGACCCGAGCCAACTCTTTGTTCAGCAGCAAGGAAAAGCCCACTTGCCCACTCTGAACATGCCCCAACAAAGTCCACCTTGTACAAACGTCCAATCCCTGCTTCTTGACTTCAGCCAATGCTTTGTTCAGCAGCATTGGAAAGCCCACTTGCCCACTCTGAACATGCCCTTCTTCACCATTGCAACTTCGAAAAACCCCATATGCATGCTTCTTGACGCCATAAAGTCCAAAATGTGAAACACCCTTCGGCCTTTGGCAAGCAATTGCAAATGACTATATTGCTGCCGGCGCCACCAGCTGCGAAGCTCAAGCCATTGCCATTACTTGAGTCCGGTCATCTGAGGCTAAGCACATTTGGAGCTTGTCAATGCAATGTATACTTGTCCTTCAAGAGATTATATGCCTTCAAAAGCAATTGAAAGCGATCTGTGGCCCAAGAATCTTTGGACTTATAAGGATGCAGTTGCACACTGAGCTTCAAGTAATGTCTCCGAACATCTTAAGCACCAAGTAGAGTTAGAGCCATGCTGACCTTGTCCCTGGACTTCGGCAATAGTGATCCCATTTCAATCAATCTGGATCCCGGAACGGCGGAAATGTGGGATGGAACCCAAGGTGTAGGCGGACCATGCATTGATGGGGAGGAAGATGATGATGATGACGATGATTGGATGGGCGTTGCAAGTGCAGGGGGTGCAGAGGTTTGTGGCGACAGTGAGGAGGCTTTAGGAGGTGAAGTTGCACGGCATGTTGTTGCCGGTGTTGATTCGGCTGAACGGTGTCTCCGCTTTGAAGGTGCGGTGGGTGAGATTTCATTGTCACGTACACGTTGCTTTCCTTTCTGTTCTAGTCTTTGTTGTCCTTGTTCATCTAGCAACGTTCGTGCTTCAGAAGCGGCGTTGACGAAGGTGTCTTCATCCAATGCGGGTTGCAGCACCGTGTCAATGATATCCCCTTACATTTCTTGTTATTCACGGGTGTGTGTATGTGTACCCGTACATTGTATTTTGCGGGCTTCCGGAGATGGTCTATTTATTGGTTGTTTGCCACTCGAGTGGGGCTTCGAGTGGGGCTCAACGATGGAAGCATGTGGTACATTCTCCTCTTGGCCGGCATTGCTGGGGTTATGTTTGCAACTTGCTTCATGCAGTCGCCGATGATGTGGAGTGGCGAACATTCGACCCCATCGCCTGCTACAAGGAAATGTTCCTTTTTTCGGGGACTTCTTGGATGCCTTGCGATACATTCTCTTGTCGTGACCTCTCATGTCGTAGTCAATATCCCATTTACGGTACATGGCCTTCAACAAATTGTGAGCATTCCCATAGCTCGTTTTCAACATATATCGAACAACCATGACTTTGGGAACAAGTGACTTCAATCGACCCCGCCAAACTTCTGGTGCCTCTTCATCGTTCCGCACGCAAATAACACGAAGACCAGCACCTGTGCGAACTCGGCTAATGCCCACGTAGAAGGCATTGTACGTCAATGCAGGTAGGCTCTTGTCATCCATGAACAAGATCATTTTATCCATTGACCTACATTGCACCCCATGTTATGTTGATCCAAAAGGTCAATCGGAAGGGATGTGCGTGAGTGTACAAAGACCCACCGCCTTTGGTGTGCACAGCAATGTACCGATGAATGTTGATCTTGTGTTGCACTTGCATGAGAGGAACAACGACCTATGATGCATCCTCATGTTGCATTCCACTTGTACTTAAGGCCGAAGCATCAATGGCAATGGTGACACAAAATGGTGGGAACTCAAGCATCACTAAAGTACCAGCACCTGCATCATGGATCTCTTGCGCCCTACTATGCGCTTCATCGGCATGTAGGATAATGCTATGCAACCGTCCTTGGGTGCCGTTGGACAATCCTTTCTCTGGCCTTAAATTGCTTGTGAGGCAACAAGGTGCTTGTGGGACAAAGTATGCGGTCATGTCTTTCACCGTGTCATATATGAAATTTGAATTGTGTCCAAACTTCTTTTCATACTTGTGAACCATTGGCAACCTCCAAGCTACAATGGGCAATCCTCGAGCAATGGCAAATCGTTGAAGCATGACTTCATTCACAGCGTGAACGGTCTTTTGATCAGTGCTAACGATTGTGGTTTCTTGCCAAGTAGGGTCCTTGAATTCCTCTGGGGTGATTTCCACGATGGTATCCAAGAATTCCATGCGTGTTTGCAGAGCACTAGCGGTCCACTCACAGAAGGCGGATACCGATGCAGCATATTGTGGATCCGTGGCTCTATGTTGTTTCACGAGACTCACCTCATCAAACCTTTGGAACAATTCCCGGCCAAATACATCATTCAAGTCTTGCCCACCAACTTGGACTTTTACGGATCCAAACAATTCCGTTTGACCAACAGGCGTGGATTGTACGAAATCACCCATCAATACCACGCACATACCGCGAAATGGTTTATCTTGGCATTGCATGATCTCACATAGGCGGCTATGAATATCGCGTAGCATGTGATAACCAACCATTGAGACTTCATCCACTATCAACACTTGCAACCTTCAAAACTTTTACGCAAGCAGTGCAACTTTGCCTTGTCGCTCTCACATTGCAGTGTTTGACCGTCTCCATCAAAAACAGCAAGGCCCAATGCATGATGGATGGTAGATCCCTTTTGCCAGATTACTTGCGGCGATTCCTGATGGAGCAACAAATTGCATAACGTTCCAACCAAAGCTTTGTCGTAGTCTTACATGGATTTCCCGTGCCACCCAACTCTTTCCCGTTCCTCCGCCAGCATGTGGGAAAACTAAAGATGCAATTGGCTTTGCGGATGAGTCGCACGTGGCCTCTCACTCCACGTAATTTGTGATCTTGTCGATGATCTCTTCTTGATCTGGACTTCCTGTTGATCTAATGTGACCATCAGGTGTGGAAGAAACATTTGTCTCTGGTGACTCCCCCTCAGCCTTTATATCATCGAATACTCTTTGAGCATGGGAGTAAATATCATCTCCAATTGGGTAATGATCATCATCGCCCAAAGCATAAAGAAACTTTGTTTATTTTTCCCCTGAGGCATGACTAATTGCCGGTGCCAACCCCAATTGCAAATTCAAGGCTTCTTTGAGGATATCAAACTCCTCACTTGAAGCCGCCCGTCCTCTTTGATTTGCGTTCTGGGCTCTTTGAATTGCTTCTTGCATATCTTGCACCGCTTTGGCGAACCTGGTATCTTTGATCTCCGTTCTTGTTACCTTCAGCTCCGCCATCTCCTTACGCACGTTGAAATCCACATCCAACGGGTGCCTCACAGCCCAAATTCTCCTACACCGCTTTCGAATGTCATCCGTCAAGAAACTTCGCAAGCGATCATAGTGCCCAATCTTCTTCAACCGGACAACCATGGAATGCCGACTACGCTCCAAGTAGCTTGCATGTGCGGTCTTGCAATGTTCCTCCCATTGAAAGTAATCGTTCCAAGTGATTTGGGGCGGTCGTTCGATATCCCAACGGAACGAAATTGCACATGACAAACTTGGCCCATGCCTTCCTTGTGCGAGCACTACCATCCACACCGAGCCACACGGGCATGCGCTTCCCTGCCATAATAGGGCACCTAGATTGTGACACTAGGTATTGCACGTAATTGCTATCATCAAGCACATGCCGGGGATGGAAATCAAACATGGCATTTTCGGGGCGTCCATCATTGCCTCCATCGGTAACTTGAATAGGGTCCGTTGCACGCCGTTGCTCTACTTTGATGAGACAATAATACTCAAGAGCGCAAAGGGCCCTATACCGCTTCCCACGACAAGCATAATTGATGGTGGGCGTGACAGCAATTTGCCTGGCTTCTAATCCTTCACCCACTGTGTAAAGGTACGCTCGGCATGTTGCATCCGCATCGGATTGTGCCACATCCATTGTCAAACATTTCAGGTGTTCCACAAGAGTATTGTTGTCATCTTGATCGTCCTCTGAAGAACCCGTGCCATTATCATTTGGAGGCGGATGTGTTGGTGTATGTGATGGTTGCTGCATATCAACATGTGATGTTGCCAAGGGGTCATCATCCACCACATCTGAAACAGATGACGAAATTGATGACGCATCTACACAACTATCATGCAGGTTTGCATGACCTTCATCATCACTTGCACTCTCCCCGCCTCCATCTTCCAACATTCCACTGAATAAATTAGGAATGGCGGTTACAGTGCTCCGAGGATGCACAACGGCAAACTTGTGAGAGCAATGCCATGAGGGATATCCCAACAAGGAGACGGCTGCCATTTGCGCACTAAATTCAACCTTCTTGTCCAACGAGTTGATGATGCGCTTTAGCAGCAGGGCCACCTTCTCTCCGGGTTGTGCAAACTGAGTGGTGTCCATTTTGTCCTCCTCACGAGTCACTTGACGAATTGTGCTCAACACATTGGCAATCCTTACCGGATTCTTGCTACAGTAACCAACAACGTATTTGGCCACAGCAACCAGCACCTCCTCACCTCCTCACCTCACCTCACCTCACCTCACCTCCGAGGAATTGCACACTCGTGTTGCTAGCATACAAGTAGGCCAAGACTTTGTCGGTTCCAACCACAGGTCCATCACAAGGATGTGGCCGCCGCAACTCCCATATGACGAGAACACAGCTTACCTTTTCATCATTGGCATCGAATTTCACCTCCGAATCATACATCTGGATGTTGTGCCTTCCCGAAGGGGTATGATACGCCACAAAGAAATGTAGCCTTGTGTCATCATACCCTTCTCCTGCTGCACGAGGCAACCCAAAACGGCACCCGCTCCTTCCTCCTGGTGGTTTACCGCAACTAGCAATGAGACACCTGCGGATTTGAATTTTGCCAAAGACCTTGGAGGCAAACTGTCCAATTTCCCGTGCCGCTTCATGGGGGTCGTCCGGCAAGGGAGGCAAACGTTGCTTCTCCTCTAGCATACGTGGGGCTTCGCCCTTGTGCTTTAGTCTATGCTCAAAATCCTGGTGAATGTGGGCATGCAATGCGGCACATTTTTTTTGATCCAACACAGCGGCAAGGGCCTGCACAAGCTCGCTTTTTCCCACAACCATGTCCAACAACCATCGGGGAATGCCACCCCAAAAGAGACCATGGAGATGGAAAGAGCCTCGGCCTTGGCACTCGTAGCATGTGCCATGGGCCACATATGTACCAAATAGAAATGTTCGGGTTGCACACCGCATGATCTTTCTTGGTTTGCTTGGAGCTCGGAAGACCTAGCAAAACCTCCAAGAAAGCCCGCACTTGTTGCTCAAAAATGTGTGCGACGGCCAGAGGGTTCTTGGATAACACTTCAAACCGCCGCAAAACCTCCGGCAATGGAACACGGGCTTGGCGATCACCCATTGACAAAGATAAAGACAACTCGTTGTCTATATCATTTGCTGCAACCGTGTAGAAGAGACTTGGAGGCCCAAAGAACAGCATCATACTATTCATCTTCCCCATCACTGCATACCGCTCCGAAGTGCTGAAGAGCACTGCTGCATGGCAAGTCCGGAACCAAGGCATGAATGTGTGCACAAGGTGTCGCGCTTCTTTTCCTTGGGGGTTTGCGTCTGCCTTCTTCAAATCTTCCTCAAGATTGGGCGTGTTGATGGCCGTCTCAAATGCCTTCATTCGATTCAGATTGGCATAAATGGCATCCCCAACACTTCGCAATGCTGTGTGGCGGAACCTTTGATGAAAGAGCAACAAACAAAAGTCCCGGGCTTCAGCAAAGCGATTATCATATTGCAACAACATGTGCCTTGTATTCGCTTCCGAAACTCCACATGGCCGCTTGATACCACTTCCAAACATAAACAACAAGGGAAAGGACAACGTCAAAAGGCGGTCACTGGCCTCAAACTCGTTCATGCCAACTTCTTCTCGTCGAACTATAATGTTAGGACGATCCGCTAGCATCTCCTTGATAGATTGAAGAACCTGTGGCACATCGTTCCCATCTCGATTCAATAATGCTCCATTCGACAACACAACAGCATCCAATATTACCTCACCATCAGCCAAGTCACCTTTTCTTGCACCTGCAATGTCCGCACCGGATTGCTTTTTGGCTGCAATCACATCCAAATGATCACCAATGGACATATTGTAAAATACGGCATTTGGAAAATCAACAACTTCAGGTGGTGCAACCTCCGAGATTTCGATGTTGGCATGTTCCGGATTGATCACTTTCGAAACTCGCAAACATTGAACCAATCGATCCCATCGCGGTGTGAAGATTCGCTCTACTCGTTCTTTACAGTGTTGATCACACCGCATAGCCTCCGCTTCACAGTGCGGTCCCACAAAAATGACCTTTGTACCCACACGAGCCTCTACATCCGGTAGACGTGCTGTTAACACTTCAGGTCCATCATGCAGTACAGAAATATCGTGCCCTCGAACACCCCATTGCGATTTTGCACCATCCTAGGCACTAACAAGCTTCACGGTGTTTACTGTCGTCGGCACTCGTCCCAACATACGCTCCTTCAAATCCGTTAATTCCGGTAAGTCGCATCGCTTACCAAAATGCTTGCCACTAGCAATGGCATTTGGTGGCACTTGACCTTTCTTTGGATGAAACAAACTCCGATGACATGAATTACACAATTGCACTACACCATTAGATACAAGATCATGGTGCAACCAATATAGCCTTGTGTCTTGTTCAAAGACCGCGGCATACTTGCGATACTCAGTGGGAATCCCATGGCACCATGAAATCTGTTCTGTGTCCAACCTTAAAAGGTCCAACTTGGATACCTCCACCTCCTTCAGTTGTTGGAAATCTCTCAGTCTGCAGCACCCGCAAGATTGAATGTCCTCGCATACTCCCAGTTTTTTGTGCCACTCTTTGGCCAACGTCACCATATCTGTGGTGTGCACCTTCTCATCTAGTATAGCTCGCACCAAGGCCTCCAAAGACTCACAACTCTCCAAATTGGCTGCAGGTTGAACTGGTAATCTATCCATCCCGGTTTGCTCCCAAAAGCCTCTCGCAATTGAAGCAAGGGATGTGCCAACCTTTGATCTCGTAAACTCATCAGGTGATGGGCCAGCAACCGATTGCAGCATGGCTTCCTCATCTTCATCCACAACGGATCTGGGCGGTTCTATCTCATTGCCTCTCTCCCACATGTGCTGCATGGCTTGTGTTGACTGGCTCGCCACGGTTTCACGGGCATAATTCAAAGCACGTCTAACGGCCCAGGATTGCCCTGCCCGTTGCTTATCCTCCTTAGAGCCTGCTTGGCCCCCCACTTGCCCCGCCCGTTGCTTGTGCTCCTTAGGGCTAGCCTGTCCCGCCCGCTGCTTGTCCTCCTTGGAGCCCGCTTGCCCTGCTCGCTGCTTGTCCTCTCGGGATGCCACCACACCACCCGCTTGCCCAGCGCGCTGCTGTTCTCGTTGGAGCCCGCTTGCCCTGCCCGCTGCTCGTCCTCTCGGGATGCCACCACACCACCTGCTTGCCCCTCCCGCTGCTTGTCCTCTTGGGATGCCACCACACCACCCGCTTGCCCTGCGCGCTTTTTGTCCTCCTTAGATTGTGATGCGTTACAAGTGGAGCAAACAAAGCCTTGACTCTTCATTTTTTTGTATGTACGATCAAAGGTGGTGGTACAACCCCAACATTGCCATCGCAACACACGAATTGAGGAAATGAGGGAGTCATCTACATGCACGGTATTGTCCACAACCACCCCCAACCAATCACATCCATATTCTGCCGCGGTTGATGGCAATGCGACGGGGTGACGGATGGGCGACCATGTTTTCCTTTCGCATTTGCCTCTTTCTGTTGTAGTTGAGATTGTTTTGAACATTTGTGCTTTCCCGGACCAAACTTCTTCAGATTATCAAACCGTACATCCTTGGATTCTCCACAAGATGCACGAGTCCAACGCATGACCGCCTTGGCCTTCATGTCTTGGTTGTCTTGACGTACCCACTTCCATCCCCATAGGCAAGCCACATCATGACAATCTTTGTCGGTCAATGAAGGCGTAGGCATGTCTCCCAATGGAAAATACAATAACATCCACACCAAAGGATGGTGACAAAAAAAGCAACTAAGCGTCCATAAAGGGGCACAAATTGGCAATGAACCAGAGCATGGTCAAACATCATAGGTGTTCCTCGTTGGGAACGGTAACTAGTTTGATTGCCACCGGACGGCACATGGCGACCAAGGTACCCACATAACAAGCACGTTTTGATGCCACGAGAAAGCTTACATGACAACAAAGGCACATATTGAGCAAGTGCACTCAACCAATGAACAATTGTGAGGAATGAGCATGGTCAAACAAACACTGGTGTTCTCCACCGGACAAGGTCAGTTCATTTGACTGCCGTGAGAAAGCCTACACGACGATCCAAGTACATAAAAAACAGCCACTTGGATGCCATGAGAAAGCCTACATGGCAACAAAGGGACATATGGATCGCCGGGTGTTGCAAGCTGCGACTAAAGTACGTACATAACAGCCACCTGGATGCCATGAGAAAGCCTACATGGCAACAGAGGCACATATGGATCACCAGGTGTTGCGAGCTGCTTGCCCCTGACGTGTGCGCTCTTGAACACTAACTCAAAAAAGCGCATTGTTCACCCCAAATTGACTACAGGAAGACACCGCGATCTTGCGTAACGCATTGGTAATCACCGTTGAAGAAACACCGCTTGCTTTAGAGATGTGCCTCCAGGATCATGACGATGGTCCTAAAACGCGCTCAAAATGCGCTCAAAAGCGCTCAAAAACGGCTCGTTTTCACCTCGGGATGGACCATCGTGTGGTAACACAGCATGGTACACGCCTTATTGAACAGCGGTAACTAGTTTGATTGCCGCCGTACGGCACATGGCCCCTAAGGTACCCACATAACAAGCACATTATGATGCCATGAGAAAGCCTACATGACAAAGGCACATATTGAGCAAGTGCACTCAACCAATGAACAATTGTGAGGAATGAGCATGGTCAAACAATCACTGGTGTTCTCCACCGGACAAGATCAGTTCGTTTGACTGCCGTGGGAAAGCCTACACGGCGACCAAAGTACGTACATAACAGCCACTTGGATGCCATGAGAAAGCCTACATGGCAACAAAGGCACATACACTTTATGAGTGTCTATTTTTTTTCGATTGACCCTCAGCATTTTGTTGATGGATCCACCAGTAGTCCAGGCTATTCGGTGATTGGTGAAAATCCTGGGCTGTTCAAGTTCTGGAGCCTTTCCCGCAGTTTTCAAATCGTCACCTCAATTGCCGAGCCCAAATCCAAGCTCGCAACCTTTCATTTGACGCCAAGTCGCCTTTTCGTTCATCCCGAGAACGCCATGAATTTAACCCTATTTGGAAGCTCCAAAGCCGCCGATGATGGCCTTTCAACGCTATTTAACTATTCCCCGTCACACCTCATTCAAAAACACCAAGCCTCAAATTCGCCGCTACAAACACGCTTTCCGTCACGCCAATTTGAAGCCGTTGAAGGCAAAATATTTGACACACGCTATCGCATTTTTGTTCCCGAAGTATACCGCCGTCTACAAGAATACTCCGAGTTCTACCTGGATGTGGAAGGCACCGATATTCATTCCGCCTTTGTTGGGAGCAACTCCACGGAAATTTTAGACCGAGGCAGGGTCTCTCCCGTTGCGCACAATAACTAAAACGAGCTTGAAAAGCTTTTGTTCAAGCACAAGGGGTTCTACCTAAAGCCGTATGAGTTGGACTATTCTCAAACCGAATCCAACAAGTCTCCGCCTACCGCCACCCCGTTGGCTAAACAATTACGAACCGTGCTAGATAAAGCCAAAGAATAGAACAAAGACCTCAAAGGATGGTTCGTTATTCCGGCGTGGGACGCTCAAGTGGTCGCCGCCACCTTTCGCATGCTAGGCTCAACTTCCGCCCTTTTTCCTCTCCTTCCTTACATTTCTGTCGTGATATGTATGCACGGAGCACAACTTCGGGACGCCTACAAGGTCAAAAAGGACAGCAAAGACTCCTACGAGTTTTGCACGAGCGGCCATCAAACGATGCCGTACGTTGCCTTACTCCTAAACGACTCTTCCTTTGACGGGTGCCGATATGAAGACATCAATTTTAAGTTTGAACCTTTCCGCTTCGCCGCCAAGCACGCCCAGCCAACGGTGCGTGAACTCCGGTTGCACAAAACACTACGTTTTGAGGTGAGCATAGAGTTCCTTGATCACATTGAGCCTTCGCCGCCGGAGGAGAGAGACAAGTCTCAACCAAAACAACGCAAAATTGGAGACGCCCGTGCATTCATGAAGTTAATGAACGAAATGTTTGTCCCCGCGCTAGCAAACGTATCGGTGAACACCAAGAATGCTTACTACCCGTTTGGCCACATAGTTCCTTCCGAGAGCCCGCGTTGGGCCTACTACCGGTTTGATTGAAAACTCCCATCCCACTTTGCCGACGAGCTCATGTTTAAAGTCCGCGAGGGCGCCCAATTCCTCACTGGAGAACTCCTTGCAATGGACATGCACGCTTTGCCGACTACCAAAGTGTATCGAGCCGTTATCGCTAGGGACCGGAAGGAAAGACACAAAGACCTACAAGCCCCGGAAATGCTCACCATGATGATCGCCAACCTGCCCGGAGGATGGGGCGCCTCACCGCCCTTAGGAGCGATGTTCCGGTCGAAAGACTCCTTGGTCGTGGCGATCAACACCACACACGCGCCGTGCAACGTCATGAGAACTGGGGTCCAAACGCTAGCTATCCGCTTCTTCCACTCATGCGGCATTGTTCCCTTTCATTGCATAGATGGGCAATTGGTGCGGTTTTCGTCAAGATCCGACAGCAATGCGAGGTCCGCGCCTTCGGGCGCCCCCGACCGAGCCCACGCAACGACCGCCCCGCCCTCATACGACTCGTCTAAGGCCCCGAAGACCGCTGTGCTCCTACTGGTCCCAAGAACCGCACATGCTCTCGACTTGCGCGTCCAAGCCGGGTTCCTTGGCCCATACGTGTCGTTCCAACCCACACGACCTCCCTACGAGCACGGACAAGCCCACCTCGTGGTCTACGAAAAGGAGGAGTCCGCGCTGCTAGAGCATGATTTCAAATATGGAGACGCTGCCTTTGCCCCACTACACCGCAACCTCCTCGCCCTCGAGAAGATACTCCCCGCTCAAGACCCGGATGTGGCCGAGCACGAGGAACCCATCATGCAGCGCCTCCAAGCGGGCGCCGCCTTGGGGTCCACGGCCTTCGTGTCCCAACTTGTCTTCCCCTTCGTGATAGGCCCGCGACGGGGCTGACTGAGCGCATCAGCGAGTGGAACGCGGCACCGGACGACGCTGACGCCGCTACGCCATCGCCGGGACCAAACCGCATCGAAGAGATGTCCGAAACCAGCCTCCCGCTGCTTGCTCTGCTGGGAGGCGAGGCGACCACCCTCCTACCCCCCGACCACGATGCCCCCACCCCCGCCTCGGAGATACAAATCAACCCCCGCCTCCCTACTGGTTTTTATTACGTCCGCGACGTATTTTCCGAGAGCCAAGAGGAAACGGTAAAAAAGGTTCTCCACGACAACAAGTGGGAGAAATACCACGGGCGCTCAGTCCAACACTTCGGCCACGCATACACCAGCCCGAGCAAAGTCACCACCACGTCCCACATCCCAGAAGAGCTTTCCTCTATCATCCAAACCTACAATGCCGCGCTTGAGCGACTAGGCCTCTCGCATCCCCCCCCCCAACCAAATCACAGGCACAATGTATCTCCCGGGAGAGGGCATCGGCTACCACAAGGACGATCCCTTGCTAGGCGACCCGGTGTCCATTTTTGCTTCCCAATCGGACACCACAATATTCTTTAAAAACCCCTCCAACGGGGACTCTTTCCGCATCCGCCTCTTTTCCCGCTCTCTCCTGGTCCTCACGGGGGCAGCACGCCATGCGTGGCACCACGGGATACCCCGACGCAGGGAAGACGAAGTGTTTGGGCTCACTGTCCCGCGTACCATCCCTAGGCTCACTCTAATCCTCCGCCACATCCCACAGGCAAGCTAACCCACGAAAGCCAGAGGGCCGGATACCAGCCTCCTGCACTCTCCAGCCCCCTCTGACTGAAAACACAAGGGTCAAGATTCGGTGAAACACCGGTCCAGTCACGGCTTCCTCCGTCACCGGCAAGGGGCTAGACGAAGAGCTTGCCTCGGCCGGAGTGCCGGCCGACCAAGTTCAGCATTTCCGTTGCCTTAGCCAGCCCAGCCAGCCCGACCCCTCAGCATGCCCCCCAACCCCCCCCTATCCCGCCCCCCCCAAAGTCCGGTACGCGCCTACGGAAGGGGTACCAACGGCCTCAGCGCCCCCCCATACCCCTCCCTTCAGAACTGCGTTTTCTGTCCCACAACTTGCAGAAGAAACCTATAGTGAGCAGCCAAATTCTCCAACACCTCAAGAACGACTTCAACATCCTCTTCCTCCAAGAAATCAAACACGCCCCCATCCTCCCCCACGTATACGCCTACGGTCCGGGCACTAAAGCTACCATTGTTTCGAACATCAGCCAGGACAAACACTCCAGAGGCGAGCACAGGTCCGTTTTGGTTTGCTCCCCCCGGCTCGGCCGTTTCGTTACCCTCCTCCACCGACTCGATACGGAAGGGCCGCTGGCAGCAGCCGTTCTCACCCTCCCGGGGGCCCCGCCCACCTTGTTGGTCTCGGTATACGCCCCGAGCGCGGACGTCCACCGCTCCAAAATTGAAAACATCCTGCGGCCACTCATGCATGAGTATCCCAACCACGTCCTCGGTGGCGACACCAACTGCATAATGTGCCCTGAGCTGGACGGAGCGAACCTCCAAACGGACAACAAGTGGCCATGGCTCCGCAGACAGGTCACGAGCGACCCGCCACGCCTCATCGATACCTTCCGGCACTTTCACCCAACCGAGCGGTCTTTCTCCCGATACCCCACCCCGTACAGGGCAAGCAGCAGCCAACTCAACCATATTTTGCTCTCCCCAGCGGCCTCGGAGTTTTTTGCCCCAACCTCTGCCACCATCCAAACCGACGACAAAACGTCAGACCACCACACAGTGACGTACACCTCTCAGGTCCCCCCCACACTTCTCCGCAAAACCCACCACTAAGAGGAAAGTTTTCCGCAAACTGACGGAGCGGGAGCGCTCCAAGCACCACGAGTCCCTCGCCCCCCTGGCTCGATGGTGCGAGTCTACCCTCCCCCGCTTTGAGTCTTTGTCCTCGGCAGACATAGAGCTCTTCACAGATGTGGTACTGGAGAAAGTAGCGACCAGCTACCACAACATCGCCACACCGTCACACCCCACCTCCTCGGCTCTGGTTAAGAAAGTCAAAGCGTCCCTGCAAACCCTACCCCCCGCCAACCATCCCAACTACTCCGCTTCCATGGACACGCTCAATAAACTCGTCAGTGATTCGGAAGCCAAAGTGAACAAGGCCGCAACCACCAAAATCCATCGGTGCCTTGTGAGGAAAACTAGGATCAAGCGCACCATCAACGAGGCGCTCAACCCCGTGGAACGCGGTGAAATAACGCTGAAACGCCCAGGCGCCACACAGCTCGTCCCCACCCCTAACGAGGTGAGCTCCATTTTTTCTTCCACACTCCTCACCCTGGGGGGCAGCCTCGAGTACGCACCGCCGAGCACACTTGTGGATCGCCTGCTCACACACTCCCCCACCTGCCCTGAACCCACAAAACACAGCCCTCTGCCTGACATTACCTGGGAATCATTCCGCAACACGCTCAAGAGGTCAAAGCCCAACAAGGCGGGTGGGCGGGACTTCACAAACAACTACACTTTGCACATCTCCCCCCCCCCTATCCAACAATCCATTTAGAGGGTATGTAACCACTACCTCCACCAGCCGTTGCCCGATAAATGGCTCGAAGCCAACATTATCTTGCTTTTTAAGAAAGGGGACGTGACGAACCCTGTGAATTACAGGCCTATAGTCTTGCTGAACAGCGTTTACAAAATAATTGCAACAAACGCCAACCGTGAGCTACTGACAGCGGCCATCAAACACTCCATCATACACCCCACCCAGTTGGGCGGGCTTCCCAACCACAGGTGCCAGGACCACATTTTCAACCTCTTATCCACATTTCGGGAATCAGTCGGTAGCTACTGCCTCTACATTGATTTCAATAAGGCTTTCAACTCCGTCCCCCTCACCACCCTCTTCACAGTGCTGTCCCGCCTGAACTTTCCCACGCCCCTAGTAAACCTCATTCAATCCTTGTACCGTGCCCCCCGTGACTTCCCCGTGGTGTCAGGGCACACCCACTCCTCCCACCTGCAAACCAGAGGTGTTTGGCAGGGGTGCCCCAGTCGCCCATCCTCTTCTGCCTATACCTGAATGTTCTCCTCTTCGCCCTGCCGTCTCACGTCACGGCAGCCCCCTCCCCACACGAGTCGGGGCACGCCTTCGTTGACGACCTCCTCTATGGATCAGAGGATGGGGACCGCATACAACAAATTTGAATTTCTTCGACACGGTCGCCAGGGAGTGGGGTCTAGACTTAAACCTCAGCAAAACCGAGATCCATGCTATGGCAACAGCCCCCCCCGGAACTTTCACCTCCCCCTCGGGCACCCCCCTGTCAACAACCAACGAGAAGACGGGGCAACCGCACAACTGCTACAAATACCTAGGGGTGTACATCTTCACCGCCCACCACGAGGCACAAACATTGGCATTGGCCAAGTCGGAAATACGCTCCTTTTTGACACCCCTCCAACCCCTCCCGCTCACCCTTTCGGAATACATTCTCTTAGTAAACGTCCAACTCATCCCTATTCTTTCCTACCGCCTCATGGCACACCCCTTAGCCCTGAACGAGTTGGGCTGGCTCCAGGCCATGATCTGGCAAAATATTGCACATGACCCCTCCCTGGACAGGGCCAACAGGATTTCCCGCCTCGTCTCTCCTAAAGCCCGCTACACCCCCCGCCACCAGGGAGGCTTAGGACTCCGCCACTTCACTTTTTCCATTTGCATGGCCCTGGTGAACACCGCAATCAGATACCTCAACGGAGACGGCCCAGCCTCAACAAACGAATCCTTTTCCGAAGCGATGCTCTCTACCGGACGCAACCGAATCCAAGACACCGTCATGGACGCGTGCCACACCATAGGCCTCCGATACCACAGCACCGGCCTCTGGCTTAGGCGGCTCAAGTTGCATGGTCAAAAACGAAGGAAAAGGTAGGAGAATGACAGGTTTCCAAAGGCATCGAAAAATGGTTGTTTTGATGGATATTTTAAAAGCGTCGCAAACAAGTATGGCGGATTAAATATTTCTGTAAGAATGATGTGTCCCATGGGCGAGACAGGGAAAAGTATTGTTTGGTGACCATTCTTTGCGCGAGGCCCTGCGCAAAGACGTTCATTCATGTCAGATTAATGTGCTACAGCACGACGCATTAGGCAGGTTGTCGAAAAATGGAACCCTGTCGTATTTATACACGTAACTTAGTACCATTATCAGGATTGCGTGATAGAGATAGATCTATTAACGAATAAACTGCAACAATGGTGTACCCAAGAATCTTGAAAAGTATAAATGTTCTCGAACAAACTGCAGCTTCAAGGGCGATGCCTCGCGCATGGAACTGCGGATGAAAAACATTCAAGTTTCGGTGATCATTGCACGAGGCCTCGCGCAATGGAGGTCAGAAGCGCTCATAGAAACCACAATTGGACAGATCCACCAACTACACAGCATGTGCGTTCCCTTGATGCAGCGCTGCTGCATGGGCACCCATACAGGTCCCGCCGGCATCTCCGGCTTTCATACTGTGGTCACCGCTGACTTCACTGCCCAACAGCGATAGAAGCGCGCCGCAACTGGGTACCGCAATCAGGATTAACTAATGAAATGTGGGATCACCAGACAGTTACAGGTAACCGAAAATGGTGCATGCGACAAGCGAATCAAAGAATAATTGGTCGCGCGAAAACTGAGTGACAGGTTGATGTTTGAAATCAAGAAAGTTCTTCAAACAGCGATTTTTACGCAGATACAGTTACGCAATTATTCTATACAGCAACAATGCCCCTGCGAAAAGAGGTGGACCTTGAGAAGACAGTGGCTGCAGCATCCGGAGTTTTCCGCGATGTCTGCTCAGAGGAACCGCCGTACCACACGGCAGAAGAACTGTTGGAAGGGCTAAAACAGGGGGACGAGGGCGCGCGATTGTTGTTTGTGTTTTTCTGCGTCTGCGCAAAAATGAACGGACGCGTTGCAGCGTTGAAAAGGCGATTGCGGCAGAAGGGAAAAGATGGGTTGGTGTTTGGATAGAGGAGGCCTGGCGCCTTTATTTGCTGATGCGCCACTGCGCAGTTCCATACCAGGGAAAACCAAAGTCAGTTGTTGCGGTAGAGGGAAGTAGGGCGCAGCGTCGCATTTTAGCAAGGTCAGGTTTGGCGCGATACAGCGCACCTTCGCTGAAGGAGAGGGCCGCAGTGAGGTTACAGACTACATGGGACAAAATACACCAACAGTGGGTTGTTTTGTGGATGGACAACTGGTACAACAAACAGTTTACCACAAATCCTGACAAGAACGACAAAAGCCTGAACGCAACAGCGTTGGCTGTGTTGCCACTGAAGGAAGCACCGCGCTACTGGCATGGTCATCCTAGCCTGGAAGACCTTGAACGGCGTGTTCCTGTTGTTGCACGCATGCTGGGAAACACGGAGGGAATGTTTGCACGTATCCTGCACGATCTAGGATTTGCAAGCAAGCGACCTGTTGTGCGAAACATTAGGGCACCGCTTGACATTGTTCGCCCTGTGCCTGCCAAGAGACCACATTGGCGACTCTTTTGTCTAAGCAAAGAAAAGGTAAGCAGCAACCTATCGCTTCTTAACCTACTGCAATTTACTAGGGACTTGGCGCAGCACAACCGACCAGTTGTCCCTGTCTTATGTGTTGAGAACATCCATTACCGCATTTGTAAGATGATGTACGGTGAAAAAACAACGGGTTGGAACGTCCGGCTTTTTTTGCGTTCACACCCTATATTATATGGTTTCTGGCACGCGTACAAATTTTGCGTTACACAAACGCTTCGCTCATTTCGGCCGATTGTGACTTTTTTCCGTAAGGGTTTGTTGCGCAGCGGTGACACAGTCCCCTGTCTTCCCAAGCTGATCACAATGGAGATAACTGTTGGTGCACTGCTGTTGGGTATGGGCCCCCACATACGGCGCCTTAACCGAAAATATCATTCCCTTGAGCTGGCACGTCCTGCAAATCGGCGAAGTCGCCTCCGTTACGCTGTGTATAAGGCCATGCAGGTTCTGTTAACACAATACTGTCCCATGTTACTGTACCTAGGACACCTCGTTAGGCAGTGCAATTGGGCTGGGGAGACGGCCAACACGGGTTTTTTTGCTTCTGAGGGATTGCAGATTGTTATGTGTCTGTTAGACCGTTTGAACATGGGGGACACACTTTTAAAATACGAACGCACTGTTGCAACTGCGCTATTGTGCCACACTGCATGGCACACAGCCATGCCTGGACAGGTTTTTGCCGAGGAATTTTGTGAAAGTGTGCTTTCCAGCCTTGTCACAAGGAAGGGCCAAAACAGAGGTGCAGTAACCATTGAAGATGTTGACGATCTGTATCAGCTCATCACTATCCGCAAAGAAGGTCACAGGGTGAACGTCTGTAAAATCCCCAATTCCTTTGTCAATTCCGTGCGTCAGCGGTTAACTGCTTACTTGAACGCAGAGTGTGTATATGTGCCTCGGGTTAGGTGGTGTGCTGAGCCTACTTGTACAATTCGGGCGCATTGGCCGCGCAGGGCTGTACCTAACTTTCCACCGTCTCTTCTAATTCCAAAGGGTTCTAACCACTACAAACAAGTCCTTGTGTCTGTGTTGTTGGTGCTAACGCAGCAGGGGCCACTGAAGGCTGGTTTCAAGCGAAAACTGTCCGAGCTGATCCCCCAACGCAGTGTGTTAGAGGAACAGAGAGAGGCCGACACGCTGCGAAACGTTCGAAGAAGATTGGAGAACATGCAGTGATGTGCGAGGCCTCGCGCAAACAGCATGAAACAACAGGTTAGTACACCCCCTCTCTTGCGCGAGGCCTCGCGCAGGGTTAACAGTCAAAAACAGTGCCAAGCCCCTTCAGTTTTGCATTCTCAACCATACTGTACTCGTATTCGCTAAAAGTACCCCACATATGCATTATCGACGACGATTGTACCCATTTTTAATGTTATATTTCCTCCAATACAGGCTTTCTTCTTATCTCAGAATGGCAAGCCCCGCCCAAAAAACAGCCGAGGAACGAGAAGATACCGACTATGACCCTGGGACCTCGGGTCCGAGGCTGGAACACCAAAGAAGCGGCGTAAGAAGAAGGAAACACCAGATCCTGGTTTAACCTTGGGTACTGACATCGAGGACCACCTGAAGCCGGACGAGAGGCAGGTGGAGGTTGAGCTGGACAACGTGAGAATCGACCAGGAGAAGACAAAGGGGCAGATCAGACGGAAAGATGCGAAGTTACTGCAGAAGCGTATTGAGTCACTCGAAGCAGCACCGCCAACAGGCCCATTACACGTCGTTCTCTGGGAAGATAATAGTATGTTGCCAACCGACTTTTCGCTCTTCTCGTTGCGCGAGCCCTCGCGCAAAGACGTGTCTCATATTTGCAGATGGCGATTTTTGGTGTGTATCTGGACAGCACAGCGTGGAAGCGGTTGCGAAGATTCGGGGGAAGCGACGCACTGCGTGTCTGGATCTGCAGCAGTGGCATACTGTATGCATCGCTGATATTCTGAAGCCTACGACACCGTGGGCCTTCCGTGCAAAGCTGGCGGGACAAGCACAAGGAAGCGCACAAGACGTTGAGCCAATTCCGCTGTATGAGGCAGCAGATAACCTCATTCGATGTGTTGAAGATTAGCGGCGGCGAGGCCTACCTGACACGTACAGCAATCTCAAGATCGCCATTGTGGATGCTGTGCAGATGAGTGCCCTGGTTCCAACCGCTGAACTGAAGCAACCTTGTCAATTCGTATGTTCATTAATCGTTGTTTCGGTGCTCTTCGTTGCGCAAGGCCCCGCGCATAACGTTGTCACTTTCAGGACAAAACGTATAAATTGTGGAAAGATTTTATGACGTTTGCCTACTATGCTGGTCCGGAAGCTGTGAAAGGTCTGCAGAAGTTCCACGACAAAGGGGAGAAAGTCACGAAGAACGCGCTGAAGAAACTAGACGGGTTCCTGTTGCCGGAGTTCTACAACAAAGTGGCAGAAGTGATGCAGGAAGAAAAAACAACCCTTAAATCCTTGCAGAATTTGTTTAACGATATCATCCTCGAGCAGTGGGTCTCAATGCATCTGGACCACCCGCACAACGGCCAGTACGTTCGACCTGAGAAAGGTGTGCACCATCGACGCGACGTGGGTTCCATTTCTGCATCAGTGCGCCGCACTTTCTCCATTTCTGTTCTTTAGCCAAAGACATGCGGACCCGCAAAGAGGTTGCTGCAGTTGGAAGGCCTGCCCTGAAGGTGACTCTTGGAACATGGGGCTATTGGCGGGAACCTGAAGGCAAAAGTCGCGGTCCATGGCCGGCATGGAAATCCATGATTCGCGCACCACTGTGGCAGGTGGCAGAGAAAGGCAAACCCGCCTCCCTGAAAATCCTCAACGTCCGGGAACTCCTGGGTCAAGAGCCTACCAGAAGCCGTGTGGTCCCCCCACCTGCTGGCGTTACTGGTGACTTCAAGACAGTGGAACAGCAGGATCCATCACTGTCAAGTCAAACTATCACAGTTAAGGCGACCCGAATTGCAGCGATGACCCACGATCCCCCGAAGCGGTTCATGGAGATTGACAAGAACCTGATTATCATCAACGACGACATATTTGAACATCTTGCTCCTGACACGATGTGCCCAGCCTCGCTGTATGAAGAGATGGCGCGTGCCGATACCCTTATCTGCGGCTCCAAAACTGTTGTTGAAAACATGTTCAACGTGCTGAAAACGGAAACAGAGAGGCGTCTCAACGATGATTTCAACGCGCCGCGCATTGGCCACATGTTGCTTATTCCCATCTTCAGTTGGCCAGTAAAACCGAAGCCTGCAGGGGATCCTACAACGTTTGACGTTCGCTGGTTGCTGATTGCGTCACCGGATAGCTGGTCAAGAAAGGTATAATTCCCTCATTACGTCCGCTCTTTGCGCGAGGACTCGCGCAATAACTTCTCCCTCATTGCAGATTCCGAAATATCTGACGTTTGGACCTACTCAAGCAGAGGAGATGGATCCTGTTGAATTTGGCGGTCACCTTCCGATAACGACGGTTATGTGGTATTTCGACAGTCACCTGTTTGACCTGAAGCAGGATAAGAGCTTCAAGCGTGCGTTTGTGTTCATTCATCATCAGCCGGATCTGGTGTGCAAGATCGCGGCCATCGAGCCGGATTCTTGCATGTACCTTCTTGGTGTTACCTCCGACAATCTCTCCGATTGGGTCAACAGAGTGCAGACTCAGTTGAACCATGTATGGACACAAGAGTCGAAACTGCATGCGTCTGGTGATTGGGACCAGCAAGCCAACTGGGCAAACCGTGGTATTCCCCTTTGGGTTCGCGATGACAAGGTGGGTTCTGATGCGTTGTCGCTGAAGGAGGAAGAGACTGTTGAGAAAGGTCAAGCTGCAGAAGCACTGGCCCCTGCAAAGCGGAAGTCTACTGGTGGGAAACCAGCCCCCAAGAAGAAGAAGACTGCCTCTAAGCCTCAGGCAGCGAAGTCGGTTACCGGTGCAGAATCCGACGAGGGCGATGGGGATGAAGAGGAGGAGAGCGAGAAAGAGAAGGAGGAGGAAGCGCAGGTCTCCCAGGGCGTGGCAGCGAATAAAGTGGCAGCAAAGCCGAGTTCCCAGGAAACCGGGGCCCGAGCTCCATTCAAGCAGCCAGCCCGTCAGTCCCAACCAAGAAGCGCACCCGCAAAGCCACCGCCTAAGGGTAACACGTCCGTTGCTAAGGCTATGGGTTCTAAGATGCAAACTGTTCCGAAGAAAAAGTAATTTCTTCGCTTGTTCTGATAAATTATGCGCGAGGGCTCGCGCTATGCATTCCTCTTCGACGACCTTTATGCTGTCACCTTGTGCGGCACATTTCTCTCTCTGATGCATTTTATTGCGCTGTTGTGTTGGTCTTTGCGCGAGGCCTCGCGCAAAGAAGGGGTGCCAAAAAATGCTTCCTGTCGTGCAGCGTGCAACATGGTTTTTGAAAACTGGTTTTCCAAAAGATTGAAAGCTCACGGGTGTTTTTATTGTAAAGCATAAGTGGTATAGGAAACAAAAAGTCGTGGTTTTCCCAAAAAAAAACTTCATTTTGGTGGAAATAAATCATTTTCCCGGGCAGTCGGTTTTGTTGAAAATAAAGGAAAATGGACCAGTTAATTGCTTTTCACGGGATTTTTTGTTCTTGCTTTTTACGTCCCCCCCAAAAGGACTATTTCTTCGCAGTGCCGTGGAGAGGCAGTTTTGGGCGCATTTTGACCATGCAACTTGAGCCGCCTAAGTCTGGGCCTCCTGCCCCCCCTCCCTCTTCCTCCCGAAAGAAAAAGTCCAAGTCCGGTTCCTAGCCACCAAACCAGCACCACAATACAGCAAGTTCGGCAACAGGTTGAAGCGAACACCCCAAGACCTAGGGTTCCACCTAGGAACAGTCACGGAGGTGCACACAGAATCGGCCACACTCCAGTTCTCGGACGGCACCACCCAGACCATCAAAGACCCCGGTCTCCGCCGCAACGAAAAAGAGTACACCTTCCAAAACCCAGCCATTTCTGTCCGCCCCCAACTAGCAGGGCACCACCAACTGCTTACCCCCCCCCTTCTCCACCCCCAAGAGTATATCCCCAACCCCCCCCCCCCGGGCCACACGGCGGGGTCCTGCTCAATTCGTCACTGCATGGCGGGCTGTACCGGCTCCCAGATGAACCCCACTGCCTTGACCCCGATGACCTCAAAGAATGGGGTTGTGAAGCAGCCCTTGCCCTCCTCCTCACATCGTCCCCCGGCACGACATGGGTGTACTTAGATGGCTCAGCGGGCGCCTTGGGCTACGGGTCTGCAGCCACCCTGTTTTTCCCAAATGGCTCCAGATGGGTGCTGTGTCAAACGTCCCCATACCAGTCCTCAGAGGGATCGGAGTTCTGGGCGGCTATTATGTTCCAACGGTGGGCCCTTGCATCTCACCTGCACCTCACCTTTGCTGTGCTAGGGGACAACCTCCACGTTATCACTGTCCTCTCCCTGAACACCCCCTCAGACCTCCCGTCACCCTCGCCAGCCGGCACGTGGGAATCCTCTCTTCAGTCCATCCAGGCCTCCCTACGCCCAGGGATGATCCAGGGTTGGGGGTGGATCAAGGGGCACGCCGGGTTTGTGGGGAATGAAATCTCGGATGCTTACTCAAAATGGGCCGCCAACGTGATGATCTGGGACCCCTCCCTCCTTCCCCCCCCCCCGCCGATAGGGTGCATATCCAGAGGCCCCCTCCTCGTCATACACAAACTGACTACCACCTCAATGAAGCACCTTCTCCCTTGCCACAAACACGAAAACATCCACGTACCGTCCACCTTCCATTTCTACAACCACACTTCATGGTTCCAAGGCCTCCCTTTCAAATGGTCCTCCGGAACTTTCAACATGGCGCCGTTTGCTTTCCACGACGACTTGCACCCTCGCCATTGCCACGCTTGCCCCGACCCGCACCCAATGGATGTTATCTCTTTCGTCTCACACTGCCCAACGTGCGAACACCTGGTGCAAACCTACATTCAGTGCTGGCGCCCCCCCTTCACCACGGTGGTGTACCAATGGTGGTCCGCGACCACACACGTCGGGGAGAGACGCAGTTTCGTCCGGGGGCTTGTCCCCATGTCCCTGTACACCAAACTCACAACCCCCCCCTCCGGCCGAAGGAAACCAGCACACTGTCATGACTTAAAAATCGCCCTGAAGGCCCCTGTTCCCCTACACCTCAATGCCCTATACCGCACGCTGGAATGGCTAAACGACAACCCCCCCCAAGCCCCGCTCAGCCCCCCCACGGGCCCCAACTCAGGGGGAAGCCCCTGGTCGCCTTACAGCATGTCACACACCGCCCTACAGCGCCCCCCCCCCGCCTACCACCCTCCCCCCCCCTCCCAGACAAAGTGGCACACAAGCCTCCAAAGCGCCCCCGTCCCCCATCTCCTGCGGCACACGCCAAAGCTCGGAAACACGCCCGCCAGCCCCCAAGACCTGTCCGGCCTCTATCGCTGAAACGCAATACCGCAAGCCAACCTCAGCCAGAGCCCCCGCCCCCCAAAAGGCCGCTCACAATCCGGGACATGTTCAACACCCCCCCCCCCCGTCGGCCAGCACCCCCCCTCGCCGCCTCCGCCCCTGTTTCCGCCCCTTCTCCCCGCATAACAAGGTACTTCGCACCAGCCCCCCCCTCAGCCGCGAGCACAAACTCACATTCGTCCTCATCTGCGTCCAACGCTTCATCTCTTTGAAAAAGCCACACTTATACGTTTCTCTCACGCCAGCCCTCAACAGCCCTAACACGGCGCAACCAATCAGTACTACCACACTGGCACTCACCAGTCACTTCTGCAAATGAATCCCTCCCCCAAGCCACCCCCCGTGCTCAAGCCGTCATGCTCTAACCCCCAAACCGCAACCGTACAGCCTTCGGGAATCAGGCAGAGACCCCGGCTCTGCTGTTGTCTATAACGGGGCTGCCAGGTCTCGTTGAGATAAGGCAGAGGACGACAGCAACGTGCAGCGGTACTCAGCCCGCGATTGAACTTGGTTTTGGGCTCCCGCCCTTCCCTGAAAAGGCTTGGCGCGCAAGAGCCTTTCCCCCCGGCCTGGCCAGCCACAAAAGGCGCCGTTCAGTGCAAAAACAAAGGCACATATGGATCGCCAGGTGTTGCGAGCTGCAACCAAAGTACGTACATAACAGCCACTTGGATGCCATGAGAAAGCCTACATGGCAACAAAGGGACATATGGATCGCCGGCTGTTGCGAGCTGCGACTAAGGTACGTATGTAACAGCCACTTGGATGCCATGAGAAAGCCTAAATTGCAACAGAGGCACACATGGATCACTAGGTGTTGCGAGCTGCTTGCCCCTACCGTGTGCGCTCTCGAACTCTAACTCAAAAACGCCCATTGTTCACCCCAAATGGACTACAGGAAGACACCGCGATCTTGCGTAACGCATTGGTAATCACCGTTGAAGAAAGACCGCTTGCTTTAGAGATGTGCCTCCACGGTCATGACGATGGTCCCAAAACGCGCTCAAAACGCGCTCAAAAGCGCTCAAAAACGGCGCGTTTTCACCTCGAAATGGACCATTGTGTGGAGCCACGGCATGGTACACGCCTTATTGAACACCGGTAACTAGTTTGATTGCCACCGTACGGCACATGGCGGCTAAGATACCCACATAGCAAGCACGTTTTGATGCCATGGGAGAGCCTACATGACAACAAAGGCACATATTGAGCAAGTGCACGCAACCAATGAACAATTGGGAGGAATGAGCATGGTCAAACAAACACTGGTGTTCTCCACCAGACAAGGTCAGTTCGTTTGACTGCCGTGAGAAAGCCTACATGGCGACCAAAGTACGTACATAACAGCCACTTGGATGCCATGAGAAAGACTACATGACAACAAAGGCACATATTGAGCAAGTGCACTCAACCAATGAACAATTGTGAGGAATGAGCATGGTCAAACAAACACTGGTGTTCTCCACCGGACAAGGTCAGTTCGTTTGACTGCCGTGAGAAAGCCTACACGGCGACCAAAGTACCCACATAACAGCCACTTGGATGCCATGAGAAAGCCTACATGACAACAAAGGCACATCTTGAGCAAGTGCACCCAACCAATGAACAATTGTGAGGAATGAGAATGGTCAAACAAACATTGGTGTTCTCCACCGGACAAGATCAGTTCGTTTGACTGCCGTGAGAAAGCCTACACGGCGACCAAAGTACGTACATAACAGCCACTTGGACACCATGAGAAAGCCTACATGGCAACAAAGGCACATATGGATCGCCAGGTGTTGCGAGCTGCAACCAAAGTACGTACATAACAGCCACTTGGATGCCATGAGAAAGCCTACATGGCAACAAAGGCACATATGGATCGCCGGGTGTTGCGAGCTGCGACTAAAGTACGTACATGACAGCCACTTGGATGCCATGAGAAAGCCTACATGGCAACAGAGGCACATATGGATCACCACGTGTTGCGAGCTGCTTGCCCCTACTGTGGGCGCTCTTGAACACTAACTCAAAAACGCCCATTGTTCACCCCAAATGGACTACAGGAAGACACCGCGATCTTGCGTAACGCATTGGTAATCACCGTTGAAGAAAGACCGCTTGCTTTAGAGATGTGCCTCCACGATCATGACGATGGTCCCAAAACGCGCTCAAAACGCGCTCAAAAGCGCTCAAAAACGGCGCGTTTTCACCTCGAAACGGGCCATCGTGTGGAACCACGGCATGGTACACGCCTTATTGACCACCGGTAACTAGTTTGATTGCCACCGTACGGCACATGGCGACTAAGGTACCTGTGACGGGTTATTCCCATCCTTGGGTCACCCGCAGCCGCAGGCAGATTTAGGCTCAGGTCGCGATTGCGCGCGGTGCTGAAACTCAGGATTTTGAATCAAGAGAAACTAAGATTTTATAGTGCATTTACTGTGTATTATCGCAGGGTATTCTGAAATGAGAGACGGATGAAAAATTTCGAAACTCTCGGAATTATTCAAGATCATTCGTGCAGTGCTGTCCGTGTCGAGGGATATTGGAGATAGAGAACTCGGTGTGATTTCGTGGTCCTGAATACAAGGGTTTCGGTGTTCATCTAGGACAGCATTGCAAGGAGTTCGGAATTACAAAATCAACGCTGTTCACATCGTGAAGCGAGACAGCAGTCAGTCGTCCCTTCGAACCTTCTGGATTTGCGTTCCGTCAAAAAATAAGAGGATTGCTAATGAACTGCTTAACGGAATCTGAGGTCCCAGCGACAGTGTACGCTAGTGGTCTTGCTACCGAGCCGGAGAAGTGTGAAGTTCGTCACATTTTGAACTATGAAGATCGGAAGCAAGCTCGGCAAAGGATTCGCAACGAGCGGTACGCAGGGGCGTGTGCAAGTCTCTTGCCGCCGCAATACAAAAGTGTCCACGTGCATAGTCTGAGTGTGGAAGAACAATGGGAATGCGGTTACGGAGGTGTTCAACAGGCGCAAGCCATCCAGGCTGAGGAAGAGCATGAGGAGGCCGCCATTCGTGCGGTCACGAGTGTAAAGGGATCTGAGTGTCCCGCAGCGTCAAGGCGCGATGCCCATCTGAGGAGGAAGACCCGTTGCGGCGGCTATGGGGCGTGTTGGGGTCAAAGATCAGATCCTCAGAGTGCACCCGGAAGAGTGCCCAGGTGTGCACCGCACAAGTGCCTGGGTGAGCACCTCAGGAGTGCCCAAGAGGATCTGTCTCACGCGGCGACGGAGATTCACGAAGGAGACGGGAGTGCCGAAGAGCCGCCGAAGGAGTCAGAGACGAACGAGGCAAGCTGTTCTTCCACACCTTGATCATGTCGGGTTACAAGAGAGGGAGAGAGATGGCAGCCAAGAAAAGTGCAGAAACGCCGCCACCGCGTGGTGGAGGAAGAGGTGAAATTTTGAAGGTTCAGTGTGTGTTGCGTGTGTTCGTGCGCGCTTGCACAGTGGGGAGCCACAGCAGTGGCACTCTCCCACTGTATAACTTGGATTCAGACTCAGCTTCCTCAGTACGTGTCAGATTCGTTGCCACAGTCATTTGTGGAACCATCGCAGCACCAGACAGTTCAGATCCTTGACTCTGAGAGTACCTAAGGTGACGGGAGCCTCCACTGAGCCTTGCGCTTAGGCAGGAAGGCTACGCGCGTCCGACTAGGGCTGAGTTTTCTGTTTTGCCAGGTTTTGTTTTTTTTGGAGTTAGATTTAAGCTCAAATGAGCTAGATGGGAAAAATGGGTTTAACACCCAGCGCCTTCGGCGCTCAAAAAGCACTGTTTTTGTGCTCAGTGGCTCTCACTGATGTGCGGCCTTGCTTAAGTTTCTTGAATCTGAGGCTTCAGGCCCAGTTGTACGCTGGCTTGATTTGGAGCATTCTTCTGGTGAGATGTCAACCAAATTTTGGCTTTTTTTGCTGACAAGAGGAATTTTTTTCAAAAGACTTCTGGAATTGTTTGAGAGTCACAGTGTGGCTCTAGTCTTCTTGACTCCTCTTTAACTCTTTGCTCCTGTTTGAGAGCTAGAGCACGCCTGTGCATCTGCCGGTGCTCTACTCCCATATCTATTCTATGCGAACTTATTATATTTTTTTTGTGCCCTCCCCACCCACTGTTCCAGTTTGGGGCTCATATACTCTGCCACTGCAGAGTTTCGTTGCAGAGCCACTGCTCCTGCAGTGACTCCAGCCCCCCCCACTGAGGGCATGCCTGCCTCAGTGGGCACCTACACTCTAGGCCAGGGTGTAGGGGAAAATTCTGCTTTGTTGTTTTTTTTACAAGAGAATTTTGGGGTGCAATTTTTGCCTGAGGGCAGCACCCCACAGTGGGAGGGGGGAGCGGCCACAGCACAATATATGCAGCTGGCCCGTGTACTGTCTTGCTTGCATATTTTTCCTCTGGGGACGCTTTTTTTTTGCATGCATGTGCACACGCTTGTGCATATGCTTGATGCGTTCTGTGTGCATGCATTTTCGTTTGCCCTTACCTTCTGATTTTCTAAACCCTTACCCATTTCCCTGATTCTTTGCTTCTTAGGAGACAAGTGGGGTCAATCGGAAGTTGCTCAGATGAGCAGAATCTTTCACGATCCCCAATGCAATTCAGGTCTGTTTTTTTTCTTGTTCTGCACCACGCCTCCCCCCTTTTTCGTCTCCTTGAACTCCTTTGCTTTGCCTTCCTCTGCTGCTGCAGTGAAGGCGCCTGGACTTCAAGATGACAGAAGATGCTCTGAGGTTAATTTAATTTCTGAGGTGGGCATGTTAATTGCCCTGAAGATTTGAAGGCCTGAAGCACTTTGTATATTAGTTTAAGGGTCTTCAGCACAGTGGGTCAGGTCAGAACAGACTCACAGTTGTTGTGTGCTGCATGCCCTGTTTGTGCTGTTTGTGTGCTTTCTGTTTTTACTTTTCAACCTTCTGAGCATGGGGTTTAAAGTTTTTGGTGCAGAGACACAGGTCTGGAATTTTTGGCATGGGCAACTAGGTAAGTGCCATTAGGTAGGAGAGATGAGTAGAGATACTCCATGGTTTTTATTTTCAATTTCAGGCTTGGAAAACTGCCCCCCCCGAGTTTTAGGCTAGGAATTTTTGTCGGAATTCATCTGGGTAGGCAGAGTTTTCTGGCTAGAGTTTACAGGCTTTCTGACGTGTTTTTTCTGGTGGTCAGCAGGGTTCTTTAGGTTGCAGTGAACCTCCCCCCTCAGAGTTGTGTGTAGGATACCCGAATAAATGTAGAAGGGCGTAGGCACGTGCAGGGGATGCAGAGGTTTGTGGCGACAGTGAGGAGGCTTTAGGAGGTGAAGTTGCACGGCATGTTGTTGCCGGTGTTGATGCGGATGCCGGCGTCTCCGCTTTGAAGGTGCGCTGGGTGAGATTTCATTGTCACGTACACGTTGCTTTCCTTTCCGTTCTAGTCTTTGTTGTCCTTGTTCATCTAGCAACGTTCGTGCTTCGGAAGCGGCGTTGATGAAAGTGTCCTCATCCAATGCGGGTTGCAGCACCGTGTCAATGATATCCCCTTCCATTTCTTGTTATTCACGGGTGTGTGTATGTGTACCCGTACATTGCTTTTTGCGGGCTTCCAGAGATGGTGTATTGATTGGTTGTTGGCCACTCGAGTGGGGCTTCGAGTGGGGCTGGACGATGGAAACATGTGGTACATTCTTCTCTTGGCTGGCATTGCTGGGGTTATGTTTGCAACTTGCTTCATGCAGTCGCCGATTATGTGGAGTGGCGAACATTCGACCGCATTGCCTGCTACAAGGAAATGTTCCTTTTTTAGGGGACTTCTTGGATGCCTTGCAATGCATTCTCTAGTCGTGGCCTCTCATATCGTAGTCAATATCCCATTTACGGTACATGGCCTTCAACAAATTGTGAGCATTCTCATAGCTCGTTTTCAACATATATCGAACAACCATGACTTTGAGAACAAGTGACTTCAATCGACCCCGCCAATCTTCTTGTGCCTCTTCATCGTTCCGCAAGCGAATAACACAAAGACCAGCACCTGTGCAAACCCGGCTAATGCCCACGTAGAAGGCATTGTATGTCAATGAAGGTAGGCTATTGTCATCCATGAACAAGATCATTTTATCCATTGACTTACATTGCACCCCACGATATGTTGATCCAAAGGTCAATCGGAAGGGATGTGCGTGAGTGTACAAAGACCCACCGCCTTTGGTGTGCACAGCAATGTACCGATGAATGTTGATCTTGCGTTGCACTTGCATGAGAGGAACAACGACCTTTGATGCATCCTCATGTTGCATTCCACTTGTACTTAAGGCCAAAGCAGCAATGGCAATGGTGACACAAAATGGTGGGAACTCAAGCATCACTAAAGTACCGGCACCTGCATCATGGATCTCTTGCGCTCTACTTTGCGCTTCATCGGCGTGTAGGATAATGCTATGCAACCGTCCTTCGGTGCCGTTGGACAATCCTTTCTCTGGCCTTGAATTGCTTGTGAGGCAACAAGGTGCTTGTGGGACAAAGTATGCGGTCATGTCTTTCACTATGTGATATATGAAATTTGAATTGTGTCCAAACTTCTTTTCATACTTGTGAACCATTGGCAACCTCCAAGCTACAATGGGCAATCCTCGAGCAATGGCAAATCGTTGAAGCATGACTTCATTCACAGCGTGTACGGTTTTTTTATCAGTGCTAACGATTGTGGTTTCTTGCCAAGTAGGGTCCTTGAATTCCTCTGGGGTGATTTCCACGATGGTATCCAAGAATTCCATGCGTGTTTGCAGAGCACTAGCGGTCCACTCACGGAATGCGGATACCAATGCAGCATATTGTGGATCCGTGGCTCTATGTGGTTTCACGAGACTCACCTCATCAAACTTTTGGAACAATTCCCGGCCAAATACATCATTCAAGTCTTGCCCACCAACTTGCACTTTTACGGATCCAAACAATTCCGTTTGACCAACAGGCGTTGATTGTACGAAATCAGCCATCAATACCACGCACATACCGCCAAATGGTTTATCCTGGCATTGCATGATCTCACATAGGCAGCTATGAATATCCCGTAGCATGCGACAACCAACCGTTGAGACTTCATCCACTATCAACACTTTGCGACCTTCAAAGCGTTTACGCAAGCAGTGCAAATTTGCCTTGTCGCTCTCACATTGCAGTGTTTCAGCGTCTCCACTAAAAACAGCAAGGCCCAATGCATGATGGATGGTAGATCCCTTTGCTAGATTACTTGCGGCGATTCCTGATGGAGCAACAAATCGCACAATGTTCCAACCAAAGCTTTGTCGTAATCTTGCATGGATTTCCCGTGCCACCCAACTCTTTCCTGTTCCTCCGCCAGCATGTAGGAAAACTAAAGGTGCAATTGGCTTCGCGGATGAGTCGCACGTGGCTCTAACCTCACGTAATTTGTGATCTTGTCGATGACCTCTTCTTGATCCGGATCTCCTGTTGATCTAATGTAACCATCACATGTGGAAGAAACATTTGTCTCCGGTGACTCCTCCTGAGCCTTGATATCATGGAATACTCTTTGAGCATGGGAGTATATATGGTCTCTATGTGGGTAATGATCATCATCGCCCAAAGCATAAAGAAACTTTGTTTATTTTTCCCTTGAGGCATGACTAATTGCCGGTGCCAACCCCAATTGCAAATTCAAGGCTTCTTTGAGGATATCAAACTCCTAACTTGAAGCCGCCCGTCCTCTTTTATTTGCGTTCTGGGCTCTTTGAATTGCTTCCTGCATATCTTGCACCGCTTCGGCGAACCTGGTATCTTTGATCTCTGTTCTCGTTACCTTCAGCTCCGCCATCTCCTTACCCGCTTGAAATCAACATCCAACGGGTGCCTCACACCCCAAATCTTCCTACATCGCTTTCAAATGTCATCCGTCAAAGACTTTCGCAAGCGATCATAGTGCCCAATCTTCTTCAACGGGACAACCATGGAATGCCGACTACGCTCCAAGTAGCTTGCATGTGCGGTCTTGCAATGTTCCTCCGATTGCAAGTAATCGTTCCAAGTGATTTGGGGCGCTTGTCCGATATCCCAAGGAACGAAATTGCACATGACAAACTTGGCCCATGCCTTCCTTGTGCGAGCACTACCATCCACACCGGGCCACACGGGCATGCGCTTCCCTGCCAAGATAGAGCACCCAGATTGTGACACTAGGTATTGCACGTAATTACTATCATCAAGCACATGCCGGGGATGGAAATCAAAAATGGCATTTTCGGGGCGTCCATCGTTGCCTCCATCGGTAACTTGAATAGGGTCCGTTGCACGCCGTTGCTCTACTTTGATGAGACAATAATACTCAAGAGCGCAAAAGGCCCTATACCGCTTCCCACAACAAGCATAATTGATGGCAGGCGTGACAGCAATTTGCCTGGCTTCCAATCCTTCACCCACTGTGTAAAGGTACGCTCGGCATGTTGCATCCGCATCGGATTGTGGCACATCCATTGTCAAACATTTCAGGTGTTCCACAAGAGTATTGTTGTCATCTTGGTCGTCCTCTGAAGAACCCGTGCCATTATCATTTGGAGGCGGATGTGTGGGTGTTTGTGATGCTTGCTGCATATCAACATGTGATGTTGCCAAGGGGTCATCATCCACCACATCTGAAACAGATGACGAAATGGATGACGCATCTACACAAATATTCTGCAAGTTTGCATGACCTTCATCATCACTTGTACTCTCCCTGCCTCCATCTTCCAACATTCCACTGAAAAAAGTAGGAATGGCGGTTACAGTGGTCCAAGGATGCACAACGGCAAACTTGTCAGAGCAATGCCATGAGGGATATCCCAACAAGGAGACGGCTGCCATTTGCGCACTAAATTCCACCTTCTTGTCCAACGAGTTGATGATGCGCTTTAGCAGCAGGGCCTCCTTCTCTCAGGGTTGGGCAAAATGCGTGGTGTCCATTTTGTCCACCTCACGAGTCACTTGACGAATTGTGCTCAACACACCCATGAGACCCACCACTGGGGGTATTTTCTTCGAACGAAACCTTCGAACGAAGATTATTTCTTCGAACGAAGAAACGTTTTGAACTGTTCGAACGCCTTTGTTGTGGCCGTTTTGCTGCAAACATTGCGATAAAATGCTCAACACAGGCATTTTTGAGGGTTTGGTTCTTTAGATTCAGCCTGCAACCACCTGAATGCCCTGAAAATGTGTTTTCGAAATGTGGTGGACTTTTCTTCGAACGAACCTTCGAATGTTCGAACGAAGATATTTTTCGAAGAAAAAGACGCGGGGTTTACAAATGCACATACAGGCAACAACAGAACCGCAGAACCACCAATGTCCCTGTCCAATGTAGCTCTCTGAGTCCTGGCTCATGACTCACTGCCTGACACTAGTACTGCAACCTCGTCTTTCTTTTCGGTATCCTCTTTGTCTCCCTCTCCGGCATCTTCTTCTTCTTGCTTTCCACCACTCTTCGTTGGCGTCTTCTTCTTCTTCTTTGGCCTCTTTGCCTTCACTTTCTTCTTCCTGGCACTTGGAGCTGGCACGCCACCAGTTGCCGACGCCACTGCCGCCGCGTTTTTGCACTCCTCCTCTGTTGCGTAGCTTCGGGCCGCAACACAATACTCCCCCACAGAATGCCACATGGCAGAGTTGTAGTCTGCAGGGACCCAAAAGATTGTACCGGCACGGCCCAGTTTGGTCTTCTGCTGCAGGATGTCTCTGGGTATCTCCGTTCGCCAGGAGTTAGGAGGTCGTTGAGCAGGCTGCCCGCAGTCACGGTCGTCTCAATTCCACGACTTGGTAGCTGAAGCTTCCACCTGACGCCAACGGCGCTGGTTTGCGTTGCTGCAACCTGTGGGCAGTGGAGCGGTAAAAGACTTCGAATACAATCTTCGTTCGAAGATTCGAATGTTCGAACGAACGTTTTTTTCTTCGAACGAAGAATGTTTTTCGAAGAATAACGTAGAGGACGCATGCATGGTCAAAAGCGCTCAGCTACAAGGTAAATGCGGTACCTCCCATTCAGGAATGTCCCCTCCCATGTAGCCATGCTGCACTCCTGCTGCGACTGCTGCCTGGAGCACCGTCTGCCACTTCGCCGGCGTTGTGCTTTGCAATTGTTGTACTCCCCCGGCTTGCTGCGCTCCTTCGTCCGTCTGGGCTGCCTCACCACCACCCCGCGCCTGAGCGGTGACCTTGACGCCTTTCAAGCGGCCCGTTGATGTACATTTGCCCCACCCTGGGGGCTCTGAGGAGGGGAATCTGAGCATCACGGTACGGTCTTCACGCCAGCTCTCCACTGCGCCGTAGGCGTGCCAAACAAGCGCAAGCATACGTATTATCGGGGTTGGGGTGCCTTTTTTGTTCGGGACTGCGAAGGGGAAGGCGCGGGCGACCAGTGCACAAGGCAAGTCCCTCTCCACAGCCACATCTTTGCAATCGGCTGATAAACACTTTCCGAAACAGCGCCCATAGGTTGACAGTGGCGTAAGCCAAGCGTACTTCGGGTCCCCGAAAATGGGCGTATGCGGATTGGGTACGGATTTCCCTAGAATGAGGTCAAGGTAGGGGCGGGTGACTCCGGATTCAACGATTACCTGGCGGCAAGTGTCGAACTCGGCGCTGACATCGAACACTTCGTTCACCACCACGTAATCCGGATCATATTCTTCTGAATCCTGGGATCCAAAATCTAGCGGGTCATCCAAACGGCGAGAAGGGGATGGTGACGGCTCCAAATCCGCTGAACGCTGCGGCGCTGGGTGCTGAGCCAGTTGTGTACTACTCTGGGAAGGTGTTCCTGGCGCTGATCGTGACGCTGGGGCAGAAGTTGGGTGCGCCTGAAGCAACTCCTGAGCACAGCGCGAAAGATTCGAAACATATCTTCGAACGAAGATTCGAATATTCGAACGAAGAAAAATCTTCGAACGAGAGTTCGTTCGAGGATTCGAAGATTCGAACGAAGACTAAATTCGAAGGACTACAACGCATGCCTGCAGGGCTTGGAGAATAACACATACCGCCACCAGTCTTGGGACATCGGCCTTGTCTTCCTTTGTCAGCACCATTGAGCGGCATCGTCTATTAAGGATTCGAACAATGCAGCGTTTGGGCAAGAGACCGGGCGCGTTGTACCGTGAGCTACAATATGGGAGTGCGTGTACAAGAAGGCATGCTCCATGGTTTGTAGTAGAGCAGAGAGCTGGTAGTCATCTGTGGTGCTGCCCCCTCTGTTTGTGAACCGCAAGTAGAAATCCTTTAGCTTGGCATTCGTGGTTTCAGCCAAGTCCTGGCAGTACATCCCAAGCCCGTAAGGTGCTATCGCCTCTAGGATTCTGGGCACATCGAACTGCAAGATTATCAGATAATGAGAACGGGTATCAGGCAAACAGTGTGCGGGAAATTCCCAGGCCGCCTGCCGACAGTCCGCTGGGAGGTCAATGTCGATGCGCTGATAGGTGCCATAGAGCTGTTGCATCACGTCCCGCAACCGCATGACAGCCTGGTTACCCAAGTGCTCGTCGGCCAACCCCAAAACATGAGCAATACCATCCCATATAAAAAACAAACGCTTGGTTTCTTGTCCATCAGGTCTACAAGTTCCACCTAGCTGCCAACCACACAGAGCAATCTTCAGCATGTTATTGATAGCGTTGCGTGCTTCCCTGCTGGCGGACAAGCATAGCCTTTCCAAGTATTCCCCAAGCAAAGCACCAATTCGCATAAGCATATGAAGAACACAAATAATGGCATGGTGTCGTGGCACTTGAAGCAAAGGTTTTGAAGCGCAGCCACGAGCTCCCTTGCAGATAGGGGTCTTGCCAAGTCGGGACGCATCACCCGTGCGCGTTCTGCGCCGGTGACAGCCCAGGTACCGCCTCTTGAGAGGGTTCCAAAGGCCCAAGTTGTGAACTGACGGTATATACCAATGCTCAGTAAGTCCCAAAAACTTCTTCAAAAACGGTAAATCCCCGCCCAGCATAACACTTGCCGCACAGCGTGCCCCCTTCACGATGACGGATCGCGTAGTTATGATCTGCTGCAGGACCTAGTAGCGTACAAAGCGCAATCAAAATTTTGTTCGAAAAACATGTTCGTTCGAAGGAAAAGCTTCGTTCGAACGTTCGAAGGTTCGAACGAAGGCAATATTCGAAGAAATAACACACCCTCAGATTCTTTTTCCAGACCCGGCGCAAATCCTTCAGATTGGAGTCACCACAGTATGCCAGCTCTAAAACCCAAATGTGTGCTGCATTGCGGGCTAGATGCTCATGATTTCGGATGCGAATGGTAAGCTGAGTCCAGCTTATACCCGCTACAGGATAACCATCGCCACTCACAATGAAAACCAACCCATCTTTGCTGGGCTGTAGAGTTTCATAGAGGCAAGGCTGTGTGAAAACGTAGTTGATCCAGTGATCAAACGGCCAGGAGACATTTCGGATGCCAGTTTTCTTGTCGATGTGGCCAACAAGGTGCAGGGGCTCCTTCATCCTTTTCCAAGCCAAGTTGACTCTCCGGCGGCCTGGCATTGGTTTCCCAAACCTTAGGCCAGTCTGTTTGTACCATACGTCCGCACGCTTGGAAATAAAGCGCGATAGAACCCGAAGGCGGCGTCTAGGGATTCCCAAATCGAGAAGCAAAGCGACTGCTTCTTCAGGCGAGCATTGAGCATCGCTGTGCCACCGTAGAAGTTGATTCAATCTCTGCTTGTCAGCGCCTGGGTTGACTCGTGTGTAGATTGAGTGTAAAAGCTGGCGTCCCAGGCCGGAGGAGGTGAAAAATTGCACAAGCGCGTCCTCAACGTCCTGGCTATAAGCATTCGTCGTGCCTACCGCGTTTTTGAGCGTAATTCCAAGTTGCACCATTGGTCAAACAGTGACACCCTTAAAAATACAACAAATCAGTTGAAAAAACAAAAAAAACCCTTCTTTCTGGCAGAAATCTGCGTTCCTCTGGCACAAATCTGCGTTTTTCTGGCACAAGTCTGCGGCAATCGCCTGTCAATCTGGTGCGCGCGCTGCTGTTGCTGCGCTTTTGCGGCAATTCTCCCCAGCAGCTTGGATTCTATTGGATTTAATTGAATTGCGATTAAAGCAAATACAGTCTTCGAATTCGAATCTTCGTTCGAAGATTCGAATCTTCGTTCGAAGACTGAAGTTCGTTCGAAGAAAATACCCCCCCCAGTGGGTCTCATGGGTAAGCATGTAGGAAAACTAAAGGTGCAATTGGCTTCGCGGATGAGTCGCACGTGGCTCTAACCTCACGTAATTTGTGATCTTGTCGATGACCTCTTCTTGATCCGGATCTCCTGTTGATCTAATGTAACCATCACATGTGGAAGAAACATTTGTCTCCGGTGACTCCTCCTGAGCCTTGATATCATGGAATACTCTTTGAGCATGGGAGTATATATGGTCTCTATGTGGGTAATGATCATCATCGCCCAAAGCATAAAGAAACTTTGTTTATTTTTCCCTTGAGGCATGACTAATTGCCGGTGCCAACCCCAATTGCAAATTCAAGGCTTCTTTGAGGATATCAAACTCCTAACTTGAAGCCGCCCGTCCTCTTTTATTTGCGTTCTGGGCTCTTTGAATTGCTTCCTGCATATCTTGCACCGCTTCGGCGAACCTGGTATCTTTGATCTCTGTTCTCGTTACCTTCAGCTCCGCCATCTCCTTACCCGCTTGAAATCAACATCCAACGGGTGCCTCACACCCCAAATCTTCCTACATCGCTTTCAAATGTCATCCGTCAAAGACTTTCGCAAGCGATCATAGTGCCCAATCTTCTTCAACGGGACAACCATGGAATGCCGACTACGCTCCAAGTAGCTTGCATGTGCGGTCTTGCAATGTTCCTCCGATTGCAAGTAATCGTTCCAAGTGATTTGGGGCGCTTGTCCGATATCCCAAGGAACGAAATTGCACATGACAAACTTGGCCCATGCCTTCCTTGTGCGAGCACTACCATCCACACCGGGCCACACGGGCATGCGCTTCCCTGCCAAGATAGAGCACCCAGATTGTGACACTAGGTATTGCACGTAATTACTATCATCAAGCACATGCCGGGGATGGAAATCAAAAATGGCATTTTCGGGGCGTCCATCGTTGCCTCCATCGGTAACTTGAATAGGGTCCGTTGCACGCCGTTGCTCTACTTTGATGACACAATAATACTCAAGAGCGCAAAAGGCCCTATACCGCTTCCCACAACAAGCATAATTGATGGCAGGCGTGACAGCAATTTGCCTGGCTTCCAATCCTTCACCCACTGTGTAAAGGTACGCTCGGCATGTTGCATCCGCATCGGATTGTGGCACATCCATTGTCAAACATTTCAGGTGTTCCACAAGAGTATTGTTGTCATCTTGGTCGTCCTCTGAAGAACCCGTGCCATTATCATTTGGAGGCGGATGTGTGGGTGTTTGTGATGCTTGCTGCATATCAACATGTGATGTTGCCAAGGGGTCATCATCCACCACATCTGAAACAGATGACGAAATGGATGACGCATCTACACAAATATTCTGCAAGTTTGCATGACCTTCATCATCACTTGTACTCTCCCTGCCTCCATCTTCCAACATTCCACTGAAAAAAGTAGGAATGGCGGTTACAGTGGTCCAAGGATGCACAACGGCAAACTTGTGAGAGCAATGCCATGAGGGATATCCCAACAAGGAGACGGCTGCCATTTGCGCACTAAATTCCACCTTCTTGTCCAACGAGTTGATGATGCGCTTTAGCAGCAGGGCCTCCTTCTCTCAGGGTTGGGCAAAATGCGTGGTGTCCATTTTGTCCACCTCACGAGTCACTTGACGAATTGTGCTCAACACACTGGCAATCCTTACCGGATTCTTGCTACAGTAACCAACAACGTATTTGGTCACAGCAACCAGCACGTCCTCACCTCTGAGCAATTGCACATTCGTGTTGCTAGAATACAAGTAGGCCAAGAGTCTGTCGGTTTCAACCACACGTCCATCACAAGGATGTGGCTGCCGCAACTCCCATATGACGAGAACACAGCTTTTCTTTTCATCATTGGCATCGAATTCCACCTCCGAATCATACATCTGGATGTTGTGCCTTCTGGAAGGGGTATCATACGCCACAAAGAAATGTGGCCTTGTGTCATCATACCCTTCTCCCGCTGCACGAGGCAACCAAAAACAGCACCCGCTCTTTCCTCCTGGTGGTTTACCGCAACTAGCAATGAGACACCTGTGGATTTTAATGTTGCCAAAGACCTTGGAGGCAAACTGTTCAATTTCCCGTGCCGCTTCATGGGGGTCGTCCGGCAAGGGAGGCAAACGTTGCTTCTCCTCTAGCATACGTGGGGCTACGCCCTTGTGCTTTAGTCTATGCTAATAATCCTGAGGAATGTGGGCATCCAATGCGGCACATATTTGTTCATCCAACACAGCGGCAACGGCCTGCACAAGCTGCTATTCCCCACAACCATGTCCAACAACCATGGGGGAATGCCACCCCAAAAGAGACCATGGAGATGGAAAGAGCCTCGGCCTTGGCACTCGTAGCATGTGCAATTGGCCACACATGTACCAAATAGACCATTCTTCCGGTTGCACACCGCACGATCTTTCTTGGTTTGCTTGGAACTCGGAAGACCTAGCAAAACCCCCAAGAAAGCCCGCACTTGTCGCTCAAAAATGCGTGTGGCAGCCACAGGGTTCTTGCATAACGCTTCAAATCGCCGCGAAACCTCCGGCAATGGAACACGGGCTTGGTGATCACCCATCCACAAACATGAAGACAACTCGTTGTCTATATCATCTGGTGCAACCGTGTAGAAGAGACTTGGAGGCCCAAAGAACAGCATCATACTATTCATCTTCCCCATCACTGCATACCGCTCCTAAGTGCTGAAGGGCACTGCTGCATGGCAAGTCCAGAACAAAGGCATTAATGTGCACAAGGTGTCGTGCTTCTTTTCCTTGGGGGTTGGCTTCTGCCTTCTTCAAATCTTCCTCAAGATTGGGCGTGTTGATGGCCCTCTCAAATGCCCTCATTCGATTGGGATTGGCATAAATGGCATCCCTAACACTTCGCAATGCTGTGTGGCGGAGCTTGTGATTGAAGAGCAACAAACAAAAGTCGCGGGCTTCAGCAAAGCGATTATCATATTGCAACAACATGTGCCCTGTATCCGCTTCCGAAACTCCACATGGCCGCTTGATATCACTTCCAAACATAAACAACAAGGGAAAGGACAACATCAAAAGGCGGTCATTGGCCTCAAACTCTTTCATGCAAACTTCTTCCCGTCAAACTATACTGTTACGACGATCCGCTAGCATCTCCTTGATAGATTGAAGAACCTGTGGCACATCGTTCCCATCTCCATTCAGTAATGCTCCATCCGACAACATAACAGCATCCAATATCATCTCACCATCAGCCAAGTCACCTTTTCTTGCACCTGCAATGTCCGCACCGGATCGCTTTTGGGCTGCAATAACGTCCGGATGATCACCAATGGACATATTGTCAAATACGGCATTTGGAAAATCAACAACTTCAGGTGGTGCAACCTCCAACATTTCGATGTTGGCATATTCCGGATTGATCACTTTCAAAACTCGCAGCCATTGAACCAATCGATCCCATCGCGGTGTGAAGATTCGCTCTACTCGTTCTTTACAGTGTTGATCACGACGCGTAGCCTCCGCTTCACAGCGCGGTCCCACAAAAATGACCTTTGTACCCACACGAGCCTCTACATCCGGTAGACGTGCTGCCAACTATTCAGGTTCATCATGCGGTACAGAAACAACGTGCCCTCGAACACCCCATTGCGATGTTGCACCATTCTTGGCAGCAACAAGCTTCACGGTGTTTACTGTCGTCCGCACTCGTCCCAACATACGCTCCTCCAAATCCGTTAATTCCGGTAAGTCGCATCGCTTACCAAAATGCTTGCCACTAGCAATGGCATTTGGTGGCACTTGACCTTTCTTTGGATGAAACAAACTCCGATGACATGAATTACACAATTGCACTACACCATTAGATACAAGATCATGGTGCAACCAATATAGCCTTGTGTCTTGTTCAAAGACCGCGGCATACTTGCGATACTCAGTGGGAAACCCATGGTACCATGAAATCTGTTGTGTGTCCAACCTTAAAAGGTCCAACTTGGACACCTCCACTTCCTTCACTTGTGTTGTGGTTTGTATCTTGGGAACGCATGAACGAGTGAGCGCCCCGCAGCGACGCCCCGCCCACGCAACACCACAAGAGCAACCCAAAGCACAGCACACAGAGCAAGCACACCGGTGTACAAGAGTCAAGTGGCCCAGGACACCGTACACGCAACACAACCCAGCGAGCGGGCGCACCGGAGAACAGGAGCCAAGTGGCCCAGGACACCGCACACACAACACAACACACCGAGCGAGCAAACCGGTGAACAGGAGCCAGGTGGCCCAGGACAACGCAAACGCAAAACAGCACACCGAGCGAGCACACCGGTGAACAGGACCCAAGTGGCGCAGACCACCGCACAAGCAAAGGAAAGGACGGAGCGGGCGCACCGGTGAACAGCAGCCAAGTGGCCCAGGACACCGTACACGCAACACAACGCAACGACCGGGCACACCGGTGAACAGGAGCCAGGTGGCCCAGGACACCGCACACGCAAAACAACACAACGAGCGGGCACACCGGTGAACGGGAGCCAAGTGGCCCAGGACACCGCACGAGCAAAGCAAAGGACGGAGTGGGCGCACCGGTGAACAGGAGCCAAGTGGCCCAGGACACCGCAGACGCACAACACAACACACCGAGCGAACACACCGGTGAACAAGAGCCACGAGGCCCAGGACACCGCATACGCAAAACAACACACGGAGTGGGCACACCGGTGAACAGGAGCCAAGGGGCCCAGGACACCGCACACGCGAAGCAACACACCGAGCTGGCGCACAGGTGAACAGCAGCCAAGTGGCCCAGGAGAACGCACACACAACACAACGCACCGAGCGGGCACACCGGTGAACAGGAGCCAGGTGGCCCAGGACATCGCATGCACAACACAACACACCGAGCGGGCACACCGGTGAATAGGAGCCAAGTGGCCTGGGACACCGCACACGCAACACAACCCACGGAGCTGGCACACCGGTGAACAGGAAGCCAAGTGGCCCAGGACACCGCACACGCAAAGCAACACACCGAGCAGGCGCATCGGTGAACAGGAGCCAAGTGGCCCAGGACAGCTCACACACTACAACACACCCAGCGGGCGCACTGGAGAACAGGAGCCAAGTGGCCCAGGACACCGCACACGCAACACAACACACCGAGCGAGCACACTGGTGAACAGGTGCCAAGTGGCCCAGGACACCGCACACGCAAAACAACACGCCGAGCGGGCACACCGGTGAACAGGAGCCAAGTGGCCCAGGACACCGCACACCAAACACAACACACCCAGCGGGCACACCGGTGAAAAGGAGCCAAGTGGCCCAGGACACCGCACACGCAAAGCAACACACCGAGCGGGCGCATCGTTGAACAGGAGCCAAGTGGCCCAGGACACCGCACACACACCACAACACACCCAGCGGGCGCACCGGTGAACGGGAGCCAAGTGGCCCAGGACACCGCACACGCAACACAACACACCGAGCGAGCACAACGGTGAAAAGGAGCCAAGTGGCCCAGGACACCGCAGACGCAACACAACAAACCGCGCGAGCACACCGGTGAACAGGAGCCAAGCGGCCAAGGACACTGCACACACGTAGGGCGGCCGAGGGACAGGAAAGAACCAACACCCCATGGGTTGGACGCACTGGGCCGACCCAGCCGACCCACCGGGCCAGTGGCAGGAGCGGTACACCAAGGCCACTGGTCCGAGCCCGGCCAGGCTGCATCGGGGACCATGGCAAACGTCACCTGGAGCCAGAGAAGCAACCAGTGACAGGCGAGCCGGTACACAGTCCAGGAGGGGGTCGCCTGCCAAGCAGAGTGGCCCCGCAACTCGAGCCACAAGGGTGAGGCGGTCATACCGTAGACTAGCGGAAGCACTACCCCTTGTGGTGAGAGATACTCCACACATCTGGGCAGCCCCCAGAGCTGCCGCCCAAAGGAGGGGGCAGGTGGCCCTAGCCATGGACACATGTGGGGGCACCCTCCCACCTGGGACACATGGACCGGGTGGCCGCGACAATGCCTTCCCAAGCACATGCGGGAGCAGCTCAGGAGGCACCTGACATAGGGCAGTGGGAGGGAAAGGACGTCCTCTTGGTACGACCTTCTTCCTGCAATGTCAAAGGAGGCATCCCGAGCTCCCGAAGATACCTACCTACCTACCTTGGGAACTCGACTTGTACTCCTGTGCCTCTTTGTTTCTCAAAAGCCGAAATCCAAAATCCCAAATTCGAAAAAAATCGCAGGATCTTTAGACGGGGCACCAATAATAACACAATCTCGAAGACTTAAACCCTGTTCAGAGATCGAAGTATCTTACAGCGCTCATTCACAGTTGGCATTCGATGCTTCTTTATTATTCACAGACTGCAGTGCGATTGCGGCTGCGACTTGCGACTTGCGCGCTGCTGCGCTGCTGCTGTTCGAAGCCATAACACTACCCCCCCCTTGAGACCTCAAAGAGGTCTCACTCATCCGGGTGGGCGTCACAATGTCGAATTTGCAGAGCAGGCCCTGAGAGAAAAAACTTTTGGACCTCGACATGTGTTGGCTACAGAAGCATAACAGTGGTCGAAACTCACACACTGAGGTGCAGTCATGGTATACCTGTCGTCAGCGCCTCATTCATACGCCGTGTTCGACTCTGCCACGGCTGTGTCTTGACGAAAGCTGCAGAAGACAACTTTGCCAGGCACACTGCACGGGCGCTGTACCCACAGCAAGGCTGTGGGCACGTCGAACCATAACATACCATAACATTGGGCACAGCTATCGAAGCTGGTTGCCCAGCAGACAAACAACCAATACATCTGTCAACTCGACAGGACATATGAAGGCAGTTGATACCAATGATGGCATCCAGACTGTCGAATAAGCTATTACTTGGCATCCAGACATGTGGAATCAGCCATTAGTTGGCATCCAGACATGTCGAATCAGCCATTAGTTGGCATCCAGACATGTAGAATCAGCAGTCCATGGCCCACGTAAACATGGATGAACGATCCACCTGGAGTCGACATACTTCGCGCACTTCCTTCAGTGTCTCGACGCCAGCCATGAACTTGAAGGTGTCATGACCCGTGTAGTGTCGACGGATATCACTTTCGAGGGCACGCTTCTGGATCAGGATACCAGATCGATGGTTCAGCAATCGAAGGTTGGGATCACCAGGTCGGCCGTGGAAAGGGCACTTGTACTGGATTACGAAGACATGTTCACAGGCAAGCGCTCGAAATTGTCCAGGTCCCAATGTTTGTGCCTTGGTCGAATGGAAATCCCAAAGGTTCGACGGTTTTAAAGCGTCCTCGCTCCACAGATCGGTCCGATTGGTGACCTCGAAGGAGAACCCCTCATGTCGACCAGTAGACCATCGATAGGCAGGACCGAGGGCATATCGGTCAATGACCTCAAGCATGTCGGTTTGAGAACCTTCTTCTTGGAGTCGACCGAGGTGTTGATGTACATACTGACCATCAGCGAGGGAACTCTGCGGAGCGAATCGAACCGCTTCTGCAGTCAGGAGGCTCAAAGCCGTGTCAACAATGACCGCTTCGAGGACTTGGTCTCGGCAGCTGACCTTGCGTCGATGTGCAGTCTTGAAATCATCATGGATCGGCGTGAGGTACTTCAAGAACGGGATGTCGAAGTGGTGCCGATAGGCGTTTGACTCTGCCGACAAAAACCGGTGGTCGAAGGGGTCCGAGTGGACCAGGTCACTCGCAGGCGAGTCGGTTTTCTCGAGCTCCTCCCTTTCATCAGCATAGACATCCCTTCGGAACTGCACCGCTCGACGCCAACGTTGTCCACCTTCGTATCCGGCCTCGAAGGGGGACATGAGGTATTTCGAGGTACCCAGTCTTCGAACCAAATCGGCGGCGTCCAGGAAAGGAAAGAGGTTGACATACTTTTCACTGGACGAGTGACGGGCAGCAACTCGTGGGATTGCCTTATCAAAGTCGTGGTATCCGAGCCGTCCGGGTCCAGTCTGGTAAATCGTCGCCAACTGGACAAGGTCGATGGGGGCACCTGGTGCGACGGCGTTGTACGCATGGGATTTGGTCTGTTCCCCCAGTCGAAAGTACTCCCAAAGCCGGACTGCAAGGTCCTGTGTTCGATGTGGAGCACACCCATACCGCTTATACCCAAGTCGAGAGGTGCCTCGTAGACCCCGCAGTTGATGTCGGCGAAGAAGCAAATCGACTTTGTACGCGAGAAAGGGGGCTCGATCTTCGAAGAGCCAGGCGTTCGCCTGGCAAACCTTCTGGAGATCGCGAATAACTCCAAGGATCGAAATTACAACGGGAGCTTCTCGTTTCGTCTTGTCCTGGGTCCAGAGGCGTCAATACCTAAAGATCAGGTCGATTCCATCGGCAGCGTTTATCAGGTCGTCGATTCCTGAGATCTCTCAATGCATGCGGTTGAGTCGAGCAATTTGACTCGGCAGGCCATGTTCGGAGACGTTTTGTCAGAATCCCCAATCGAGCTCTTTGTCACAGCGTCGCCATTCGACGAGGGCCGCTCGAAAGTTCTGGCAAGCCATTTCGTTTTTGTATACCACTGGTAGCCCGGCTTGCCACCGACATTCCCACGCTCATCAAAAGATGTGTCAGGAGCGCTTCGCACCAGCTCGTAAGGGAATGGTGCGGTTCGTCCCCAACTGTCGATGTTGATGGTCTTGCCTAACTCCAGAAAGATGTCCTCCAATTATGCCCTATAGATTTGATTGAAAATCCTGCAAAGTTTTCCTCGGAGAAAACAGGTTCACAACACATAGTAGAGCAAGAGAACAATAGGATCGTGTCAATGATTAGTTTGTGGAATCCAGAGTATCACAGAAGGGCTGCAGATAGACAAAGCAGGTATAAACACAACGATTCAATCACAAATGGATAATACCAAAGGTTTTATATGAAAACTGGACTGACTCCAGCCTTGTGATGGGTCCACAAATGTAGAAGATACTCTTATCTATTTTGTTTCTAAATCTTTTGTAGATTATGCATTTTTATTATAATATGGGCTGCTGAATGGCCCGCGAAATTCGCGGACGGAAAATACCAGATGGCAGCCGCGCATCGCGATTATTGGGCGTAGATTTAAATTTTTGACCTGAAGAAAACTATTGTTTTTAATAGTTAATTATCAATGATTTATCATTATTTCATTCATAGGCATCCATGTGCCATTTCTGTGTATCATGTCACAGGATGCCTGTTTTAACATGTGATCAGAGCTGAACAATGACTTACAACGAGTTTCCGGATTTCATTGCAGTGCTGTGCTATGGAAGATACGGGTGCTGAAGTGGCGGAGATCCAATAGATCAGGGTAAGAAGGTAGATGCTCAAGTAAGTTCTGATTACAAAACAGGTCATCCGAGTGCTTTTTGTTGTCTATTGGGTCTGTGTGTTTCAGTGCTTCAGTGCTTCAGTCACCAGCAGCAGCGACTCTACAGCGCTGCTGTGGCGGGCAGTGTGGCTGGTGAGGAGTCACTGCGTGAGCGCTGCACGAGATACCGACGTGAAAGAGACATTGCCTACTCTGATGTTGACCACTTCAAAGATGCAAACGCGCGGCTGAGTGCAACTGTCCGTGACTTGGAGGAGACTGTGTGGAGGAGCATTTTAGATCACTAGACGTGCATCTCGGCATAGCCGAACCGTAGCGGCGCACTTCAGCGGCGCTACAGGGCTGCGTGGACTTAGCCCTCTCTGAAAGCCGGCGCAGAGCAGTCCTAGTGTCAGCGAGCGGGACACTCCGCCTGAGCATGAAGGAGGACACGTCCCTTTGCGCGTTGCGCGGTGGTGACCCGACATCTGCGGTGTGCTCTCTACAGGAAGGCGGGGACAACCAACCATCATCGGAGGTTCCGTGGCTGCGGGCAAAGCTGCTGCAGTTCGGCCTGGCGGATGGCGCTCGTGGAGTGGGCTGGATGCCGGAGTTCAAGGACTTGTTGAGTTCACTGAAGGTCTGCCCCGGTGTGTGTCTGAGCGCGTTGCCGCGCGCCTACAATGTCTGCTATGGCTGTTGGGTGTATGAAGAGGGTGGTTGCACGACGCTTGCGACGACCAAAGCTGTTAAATGTGAACACCGGAAGGGTCTCTGTGTGCTTCAACAGCGCTTGTTCGAATGTTTGCTTACAGAGATGTTCGTCTGCTTGAAGCGTCGATACCAGAAGTTGGGTTTTCGCCATAATATTGAATTTCTGACATGGGAAGCGCTGCGGGCTTTGGGTTATTCGACTGGTCATCCTCTGCCGGAGATGGACTTGGTGGATTATTTTGTGGCGCTGAAGAATGAAGCACGGGTGCAGGTGCTTGCTGGCAAAGATCGACTTGGTTCGAGCCGCTCGCTGGCGTCCAGTGACCAACACGTGGACGCGCCGATCGCACGTGAAGACTGGAAATGGCTGTCAGCGCGAGGAATTCTGTATGGGCGTTTGAGTGAGTTTTTGGATGTGCCGAAGATGACGCACGAGTTGTTCTTTTGTGTAAGGAGAACGAGGCCTTCGGGACCTTGAGGGTGGCCGCCGGTGCTGGAGTGGTAAAGCGCAAGAAAGGCAAACGTGGTAAGCGGTCTGCTGCTGCGGTTGCGCGCAGGCAGGCCAAGGGGCACGTGGAACGTGGATTTGGCGACTGTGCGCTTGACTGAGGGCAAACGATTCTGTGTGGGTTTGGCGGTGCGGCGTTATGGGGCATGTTCGCTTTCTTGGCGGTGCGGCGTTTGTTTGCCTGTTGGTAAGGCTGGCGTCCTTGTGGTTAGCCTGCTCACTTCATGGTTGTTTTGCTGGATTTTGGTGGCTGTTGTGATATGTTTGCAGATGTGGCTGAATGTGGACTAAATGAGTAGAATGTGAAATTTGGGTATGACAACGCGCGTCGTAGGATAATAAAAAAGTATGCGAAGTTGTTTGTGGTAGTGTATGGAGGTTCAGGTTTGTTTTTGTTTTGTCTGTGGGCTTGGATATGCCCTGTTTTGCTTTGCGAGCCCTTCGTTGTGGGCTGTGGGCATGTTGGCCTTGTTTGGGCCCTGTGTTGGCACCTGTATTTATTCTGTTTGTGGCACGGCTTTGCACGTGCCTCTCTGTCACTCACAGGTCTTTCCAGGTAATTTTTCTCCAGATTTCTTCTGCCTTTTTTGCTGGAGGGGGCTGCACGAGATGGGTTGGGGGATGGAGATGGGTTGAGGGGAGGCCAATTCGCCTTTGAGGTACCCCCCCCCTTCAGTGCAGCAGCCCCCTTGGGAGATCCAGAGCCAAAAAACCTTTTCTTGAAAAACTTCTACAAACCCTGGGGATATTTTTTATACTCTTTACCTGCTGCAGATTTTTTGGTGGTCCGAGGACATGTAGTGGGGGGCATGGCAAGCCTTCATTATACTTTTATAAGTGGGGTTGGGGTATGGGACGCCAACTACGCCCCCTCCCCCCTCCAGGTCAGCAGGTACGCCAGTGCGTGAGACGTCAGGCCCAGTGGTAGGGCAGAGAGCAGGTGGGTCAGTGGGAACCTCTGCTCTGCTGGCAGAGTTGTACTTTACATTTTTTTATTTTGGGAAACGGTTTGGCATTTGAATTTGCAGGGTGTTCCTCAGTTCTGGTGCCTGGGTGTGAGCACTTTGCTTGGTGAGTGCGAGGTATGTGTAAGCGTGCATGGTATGGTGAAGAGATGTCGGTGCAAGGAGGTTGATACTGGATGACATGTGGAGGAGTCGTGAAGAATTGAATTTTTTTTGCTCTGACGTTTTCTTTTTTCTCTTTTGTTCGTTTGTTCAATGCTGCACAAGTACTGTGCACTGCACGTTGTGCACTGCACCTGCACTCTATAAAGTACTGTGCACGGCACCAGGATGGTGCGAACCCAGTGGGCACAACCAAATCTGTTTATACGATATTTGTGTGCCCATGCTCTGTGCCTTGCGCCTGTGTGTGTCTGTCCTTTTGGGGTCTCCCCTAGGCAGGGTACTCTGGGCCAGGCTCCCTAGGCAGAAATTGCAGTTGGGTTTTGACAATCATTTCGAAACTCCGGCTGGGTTTTTGCACCGACTAGGGCTGTTGGAGCTGTTTTTTATATAATGAGAAATGACTGCAAATTACAGGTAAGCTCAGAAAGATGTGCAGGATTTTTTTTTCATTATATACAGGTTTTGATGGGGGTGTGTTACAACGCCTCCCTGAAAGGGAATGGGGTTTTTATAGCCGTTTGCTTCAGGCTTTTCCCCAACCCCTGAGCAGGGATTTTTTTTGTACATTAACACAAAAAGCCCCTGACACCTGGTGGGTTTCCATTTCAGGGCACTGGGGTGTGGCAGAAGCTTTTGTTTCGTACATAATAGTTGTAGTAAATACCATGTCACAGGTACAGTAGGGGTTAATGCTGAAAAAGCTCAGATTGGCTTTGGGTGTATCTTACCCATTGGCCCCCATTATTCATATTTTTCAGCAACAAACTCAGCTCTGGACCCTGAGTTTGAGCTTGGTGGGGGAGTGTAATGGGTCCACAAATGTAGAAGATACTCTTATCTTTTTTGTTTCCAAATTTATTGTAGATTATGCATTTTTATTATAATATGGGCTGCTGAATGGCCCGCGAAATTCGCGGACGGAAAATGCCAGACGGCAGCCGCGCATCGCGATTATTGGGCGTAGATTTTAATTTTTGACCTGAAGAAAACTATTGTTTTTAATAGTTAATTATCAATGATTTATCATTATTTCATTAATAGGCATCCATGTGCCATTTCTGTGTATCATGTCACAGGATGCCTGTTTGAACATGTGATCAGAGCTGAACAACGACTTACAACGAGTTTCCGGATTTCATTGCAGTGCTGTGCTATGGAAGATACGGGTGCTGAAGTGGCGGAGATCCAATAGATCAGGGTAAGAAAGTAGATGCTCAAGTAAGTTCTGATTACAAGCCTCCAAGATAGCATCAAGCACTTCATGTGCATTCCTTTGGGTGAAGTGGTGCTGGTTAGGAATGTGGGGCATAGGTGTCAGGCCAACACAGAAAATGACTTGGCCAAGCAACTGAACTCAGAAACAGTTAAAAAGTAGAACCACAATAAGTGGTAGAAACAATTGAGCGTAGGGGTCTTGGGGTGGGAGACCACTAGGCTTAACCTTCAAGGCCTAAAGCATTAAATGCCTATTTCATTTCGGTATATCCTCTATGAAGGAAGGTACCTCCCCTCAGTTGAGTGGTAGGGGTGAACTTCACGGGGGGCTAGGGTTACAACCCTAGTTACTTTGAGAAAGTGTACTTTAGGTTTCAAAAGAGAGATAAAAATACTTAAGTTAGTCTTAGCATCAACAAAAGGGTTTTAAGGGGGGCTTGGCCTGGATCAAGCCCTCCAGGAAAGACATGGCAGTGACTTTTTCTTACTCCCCCCTGGAGTACTAGTTAGCTAAGCTAGTAGGACCAAGGAAAGAGGCTCAAATATTCCCAAAGTTACCTCAGAAAATGCATTAAACGTACCAAAACCATCCTCATCAATTCATAGAACCCTCTCACACTGTAGGTACCCTCGAAAAACAGTGTAACGTACCGTGAATGATGTCCCTTCGATGGAACATTCCTCAAAAGTCGCCAGCGTGCGACGAAACCTTTTGGTAAAAATTTGGGGGTGGTGGGGTTTGAACCCAGGACTCCGAACCTAGAGCACATATGCTTGCCAACTAGGGTACAGTCGAACGCTCTAATGCGGACGGCCATCGCTGCATAAAGAGCGTTTTAGTAAACGTCCTGACCAAGGGCCAGGGCGGAGCAATACTCCCAATGGAGGACACAAATCTCCAGGAGCTGAAGAAAATAGAAAATGTACCCAACAGGGAGTTATTCTTGCGGTTTAGCGAAAGATGTAGCGATTTAACAAGTCCAATCGCTAAAAATTGACAAAATCACCCGAGAATTCATCATTTTTACACCAAAACTCAAAGTCGCAGACAAGCGCAACGGAAGCGGACTTCAAAAACAAGGTTGCACAATCATAGACGGCTTTTGGAAAAGAAGGTATGAGCCGTAGTTTTCAAAGTTCTAAAGGGAATTTTTGCACAGTTGCATCAAAATTTTTATAAACTTTAGGGAAAAGTATTCAAACTCAACCCACACCACAGAGCAGGTGGACAACCCACCTCTCAGGTATGCCGGTGTCATCTCACACGCATGCATTGCGTTCGTGTTGGTTGCTTCGTTAAAACGTTAGGGTTGTCAACGCTGTGTTCGTTCGGGGTTCGGGTGCTCCTCTCTCTTGCTCTGCACAGGTCAAAACAGTAATGAAAGGTATGCCATGTGAATGGAGCGCGCAGCGCGCACGTAGGGTTAGAATATGGGCTGTGCTCGCGATGCATGTGCCTAATTGAGGCATTCACACGCTGTGGCGCTTTCCCCGTACCCCAATTCATCCTTGTTCTCTCTTCACAGGTAAGAAAGGAAAGTGCTTGCTCATGTGTAGCCGTAGCGTTAAAGTAGGGTTGCTTAAAACGCTTAGGCTTGCTTATAACTCGCAATAGGGTTGTTTTGCGTTCGCTTCACTTCGGCATTCACACGATGCATGGTGAGTAAGGTAGGTTAGCCCAGGAGGAGCTCACCTCCTGGTTGAGTCAGTCTGGTTATGGTCTCGCCTCCCTTCCCTGCATGCGTGCACACGATGCATTAAAGGGATTTGACAGTAGGCCACGCGCTGTGCACGCGCTATGAACCCTTGCCAGGTTACCCAGGGCTTCGCCCTACGTTCCATAAGGGAACGGGCGAAGTCCTTAAGCTTGCTTGCTTGCAACTGGGTTCAGGAACAGTGTATTATAGGGCACACTTAGAAGCGTATAATACGTGGAGTGTGTCTTGGTTCCTCCGTCTTGAACCCAGTCCATTGGCCTCTGTTGTACAAGCGGGAGAGGTCCAGGGTGATTGGTGCAGTCCCTTGAGCCGTGCTAAAACATACGGCGCTGATCACACAATCAAATGACTGCGCCTCAGCCAGGAGTGGCGAGGGCAGTTCAACTCCATCGACATCCGCGCTGTGCACCCAACAAGAGCACCCCTTCCCTCCAAGCCCTACCAGGGAAACGTGTTGTGACGTCCCTGTTAGGCCACAGTTGCTTAGCAGCGCTGTGTTCTCTTGTCTTCTTCACAGGAGGATCATTAGGACCCGAGACCTCATTGACAGCAACACCAAGTAGCGTGTGTAGGGGTTAGGGTCAGCAGGCCTGGCAGGAGTTGAGTGCAGGTGATGAGTGCTCACCCTGCCTTCGAAGGCCGGTGCTGACGTTAGTGAGTGTAGTGTAGTGGTGTCTCCTGTCCCGCGTGCTTTTTCACGTGGGCAGGGGAGTGCGTTAGCTTTTGGCCCTTAGCAAAAATGGGCGTTTTGTATGCCCTTAGCACACTTGGCCACCCCTCCCTTCTAGTAGGTAGGGCTTTTGCCGTCTTCCCTCAAGGATAGGCGCCAGCACAGAGATTGGGCGCCATAGGGGTGGTAATAGTACCTGATTAGAACCTTCGGTCCGACGTCAGCGAAGCCCGGTCCCCGGGAGCCACGCCGGGGAGAGAAGTGAGACACACACAGACATACGTAGCACACATAGGGGTATGGTAAGCCCTGTAAGGAAGGGTAGAACCCCATGGGTCTGGACCAGTCAGGGGTCCTAACTGTGGGCTCGCTTGTCCCCAAGGAGGGAAGACACACCTTGCCTCATAACACCTTGCTTGTCATTCTCCCCTGGTGTAGTAAGCCACCGTTCTTCGTTGGCTCCCCAAGGTCATTACATCAGGGCAGTCCTCATGCAACACATGGTCAACAAAGCATACACTCGCTGGGTGGCTGCAAACCTGATAAGCGGCCACTTGGTCCACGCTGGAAACCATAGGCATGGGTCTGCAGGGCACAGACAGGGTCAGTACAGTGCTCAGTAAGCAGTAGTCTGTGAAAAACCAATGGCCTTCGGCCAGAGAGTGGTTGTCACGGGGGGCTAACGGTCCTGTCCTGCGATGCAATGCGGGGCAACTGTGACAACTGCTCTTACACCCATACACAGGCACATCTGCACAAGAGTGCTCACTGCACCTGTGAGGTTAGAACACAGTCAGTAGACCGACACAGGGGAATTAGTTTCGCTTTTTACGCTGGGACATAGTCTCAGCACGGGTCAGTGGCTGCCCCTCGTTGTTCTCAACGAGGTAGGAGCAGAAGATAGGGTTGATACTCCCATCTGGTTGTATGAAGGCTGACATAGGTTCCCAGGTCGCCTCAGATAACCCATAGCCATCCCACAGGGTTAGGAATTTCCAGCCCTGTTTATACTCTCGGCGAGCAATACCTGCAACCACGTAGTAACCATCGACTGCCATCTCTTCGGCAGTCATCTCTTCGAGTTCGTCTGCCTCCCCTGGACTGGCAGCGCTCTCTAGGTCTATACGCTCGACCTCACTGTCGCTGAGGCGCCACTCATCCCAGGACAAATCGTCAGGGGAGTGATAGTGCCTCAACTGTTCAGGTGCACACAGCAGTTCACCACCTAGGCGTGGACTGCACCTGACGCGGATCCTGGATCCATCTATCATAATGATACGATAGGCTCCAAAATAAGGGTCCCGTAGGCAGTTATGTGGCCAGGAGGGTAGGCGTGAGTGGTGAACCAAAAACAAGGTCACCAACCTTGAAGCTGGCAGGTCGCCGTAGGCGGTTTCGTCAGCTCAGTTCACGGTCACGAATGTGTCTCAGGTTATTCCCAGCCTGGTTAGCCAAAGACTGCTTGTGTTCCAGCCAATATCCCACAGGGCTCTTGAAGTCCTCAGGAAAGGGGGTTTTGAAGAACCATGCAGGTCGTCCTCCATGGAACAGTTCGTGGGGGGTGAAAGCCGTAGAGGAACTCCGCTGTGAGCTCATGGTCAGCACTGCCCAGGGCACTAGGCGTACTCAGTCCTTTGTACGCTCCTGTTTCATCAGGATTCTTAAGTTTTGCTCCACCACACGCCTCTGTCTCTCACAGAGAGGGTTAGACGTGTGGGTATAGGGCACACCTGTGGTTACCTCATCGTTGTGGGCATTTAGCACTCCTTTGTACCACCCAGTGTCACTGCGGATGCGTACATTCTCATCAGAGTGCACCTGCTTAGGTGCTCCAGAGGGTTTGAACCATTGTTCGACCAACATTTTCACAGTCTGCTCACCTGTGATTTTCTTATTGCAAGGGAACACATGGGTGAAGCGAGATAGGCCACAGGTGACCACTAGGCAACTATCATAGCCGCCGTAGCGTGGTAGGCCGTGGATGAAATCCACGTAGAGAAGAGAGTTAGCACAATAGGGTACGGGTAAGCTGGAGATCAGGCCCCTATCCCTACTGTCGCTCTGCTTGCTGGTATGACAGCCACAAGCATCCACAATGGTCTGCATACGCGACCTCAGTTCAGTCAGGGTTAGACCAGAGTAGAAACACTCACGGAAGAAGTCCACTGAGCGATTAGCGCCAGTGTGACCAGAACTGAGAGGGGATCACTGTAGGCACCCATCCAGTCGTGCCTCAGGCACCACAATTCGGTCCTCGTAGAAGAGGTACTGATTGTTTTTATACCACTGGTGCCCGTCAATGACACGGGGTTCGAGACCAGTGCTGAGGGTTTGGAAGATTTCTTTATACTCTGACTGATAGTCGGTTAGACTCCAACCCTCCAGGATTTCAGCAGTGCGCATGGAGAGGTCAAGCTGGACATCCATACGCTGGAAAGCCTCTCTGGCGAGCGCCTCAGAGCTCTCACCTATAAGCGCATCGAGTTGTTGCGCGATATATAGTCAGACAGTTCATTCTTTATTCCGGGGATATGATGAACTGTCAGCCTGAACTGACTCAGGTGAGTCCACCACCGCTTTGGCTTTGCTTTCTCTGGTGGTGGGCCCTTCTGAAAAGACTTCACAGGTTCCTGGTCACACAGCCAGACAATAGGGTTTATCCCAGGAGTCGGGATTGTGACGAAAGAACCAACATACCGGCCAGGAGTTCCTGGTCATAGGTGCTGTAATTGGAACGCGCCTGGTTCCATTTCCAATTCCAGTGTCCCAGTGGCACCAGTCGCCACTCACTGGTAGGATAGTCATGTTTCAACGAACCATCACGGTTCAGTCCACTAGTACCATAATGGCAGTGGGTTAGTTCAGCGAGGTTAAGCTCCTGCCATTGGTAGATCGTACCACCCCCCCCTACATCACTGGCATCAGTGATCAGGACTATCTTGCCCTTAGGGCGGGGTACCCCCAGGCAGTTGGAGGAGGCAATTTTCTTCTTCAACTCCTGGAAACACTCTTCCTCTCTGGCGGTCCACCTCCAGGGAGTAGTTTTCTTGATTAGGTCAGTGAGGGGGGCAGAGGAGTAAGTAAAATTGTGGATGTGACGCCGATAGAAATTACAGGCGCCCACAAAACTCCTCACGTCGTGTAGACCCTTCTTAGGGTCATCGCGAATCTGCATGTCCTGTAGGGGCTGCATCTTAGACGCGGCTGGTTTCCACCAACCATACCCCACGTCGAAACCCAAATATTCCATCTCCTCTTTCATAAACTCAGATTTTTTGAGTTCGATTGGGAGATGGTTTTCTTGACAAACAATGAAAAATTCACGGAGGAGAAGGACATGGTCCTCTTGGGTATTAGTACCCTAACTCACGTCGTCGATGTGGGCCTCCATTTCTGCACCTCGAGAAATCAACTCCTGTACTAGAGGCCTGCGCCTCAGTATGTACAAAATTTTGTTCATTAGCTCTTGGAAAACTGCTGGTGCATTAGCCACCCCGACAGGCATAACCTTCCAGTTAAAGACACGGCCCTTAGGGGTTATAAAAGCCAGCAGCTCCTGAGCTGCGGCGGTTAGGTCCACCTGCCAGAAACCAGAGCATTTGTCCATTTTGGTCTTGTACCTGCATTTGGAAATACGCTCCAGGGTATTTTTGATGTTAGGAATACTCCCTGAGTGGTTCTGGGTTTTCTTGTTGACCTCAGCATAGTCAACAACCAGTCGTAGGGCAGTCGACCCTGGTTTGGCAACCAGGAAACAGGGACTGCAGTGATGGGGGTAGTCCCCCTTCTTATATTCTTCAACGAGGCCAGCATCAATACATTCCTGGATCTGGCACTCGATTTCTTCAACCTGCTCCTGTGGAGCGGGATAGGGATAGGACGACGCCTCACTCGCGTCTTTTCAAATTCAGGTTTCAGTTTCAGGTCCATCTGGACTATTTTTTTACAAGAGAGGGGGGGCGGCAAGGCGCCGAATACCTCCTCATAGGTTTTCGGCAGTTTCTTCAGTTGGGGGTCAACGTTAAGACTCTCACGTTTCTGCAGGAAGTCCTCCTCAGCATGGAGGTTTCTCTTCCATGTTCTTTCTTTTTCTGCCGATCAGCAGTTTCGGCAGGCACAGAACCATCGTCCCACTCAGGGGAACATTGCTGCCAATGGTGCAGAGAATACACTAGCGGTATCTCAGGATCAGGCAGCGTATAGGAATCATCGTCCTCCTCAGACCAGATGCAGGATTTCCAGGTCTGTCTGAGGTATTGCAGCCGCTCTTGGCGCTCAATACCTTCGGCCTTCAGGTACGACAGCCGCCGGAGTTCCTGAGTGTCATGCTCAGACAATGGCATGATATTAGAAGCAGGCCGCGCCAGAGCTTCAGCACTCCGGGCCACGGGTTCACCTGTGTGCATAGGCTGCAGGTGTAGCACTGGCTTCCCAACAGGGGAGGCGGGCTCAGAGGTTGACTCTAGATCTACCTCCTCCAGCAACAGCTGGGCTAGGAAGGCACTGTTTTTTAGGTCAACACAGCTGGGATCAACAGGAGGGATAGTGCTGGCGATCTCAGACAGCTGGTCGTCAGCATCCTTCTTTACAGCTGCAGGTTCCAGATAGCTATCGGGAGACTCACACCCTGTAAGTGTGGCATATAGGTACTCAGGAGATCGATTTTGGAGTTCAGAAAGGGTCATGCCACGACTTTCAGCCATGACCTCTTTCAGTAGCACCTGGTCTAGGTCACACAGGGGTACAGGATTAAAAGATCCATCGACGATGGACAGGAAACTGGCCCACTCAGGGGCCTGCATAGCTGTGTCTGAGTCCTCAGGCACATAGATGAGGCCGTCTGGGACTTGCACTCTTCCCACGGTCATTCGATCTAGCATACGGCGCCAGTAAGCATGTTCACCAAAGCAGCCCCAGTCAGGGGTGCACATGACAACCCTTCCTTCCTCATAAGCGATTTTGGTTAGAACCTTCGGGAGCAGGGAGAAGGGGGGGTTAGTATACGCTAGGCCAGTTGCTTTCCAGAAGAAGCGGAGAGCATTGTTCAATTGTTTCGAGCAGTACAACTGCATGATGTGCTGTTGTTGGCTCGCAAACAATTCGACCTGGATCTCATCCACGTTTACCTGAAGGGCCGCCAGTCCATTTTCAAGAACGTGACGGGCCAATTGGTAGTTTTCAGTACGATAGTTAGTCTTGAATGCGTAGCGCAGCCCAGACTCTTTTCGTCCTGACAGCTCCAAAGGTACGGAGAACAGCCCACTGCCAAAGTCGCAGTGCAAGGAATAGGCGCGCTGGAGAGACAGCATTTTTACCTGGAGTTTCTTCGCAGGAAGTCTGTACCAATGACGATGTCAAAGGCGTCGGTGTCCAGCACTCTGCAGTGTTGGGTCACGGTTTCGTCGCCCAGGCATATAGTCACATCGACCCCCCCCAAGGAATGGATGGTACGCCCATCCCCTACTCTTATGGCCACGGTCTTAGTTTTCGTGAAAGTCTTTGGCAGGCGCCGGGCCACTACGGAAAGTGTTGCACCGGTGTCAAGCACTGCTCGAAAAACTTGATCCCCGATTTTCACGAGGATCCATGAAACCAAGTCCTCCTCTTCGGAGCCGCCCCCCTACTCTTCATCAGGGAACTTGACATCCAGGCCTGCAGCTATGAGGGACCTGGCCATCCAGGCCAACCGCCTCTTCTTGGAGTTATTCCCCTCAGGGGTAGCGTTATCCCCCTGGGGGTGGTTCTTGGGATCACCTGCGGCAGGAGGAGGTGTAGCAGCAGGGGGGGGTTTAGCAACGGGCCCTGATGAGCGCCTCTGGGGGTTAGGGGGTCCACCTTTGCCACCCCCCTTGCCACCTCCTTTACCACCTTTGTCCCCATTCTGTGGGTTTTTGGTGGGTGTTTGGGTCTTCTGGCGTTCAGCCTCCTGCCGCTTGAGTTTATCACTCTCGCGTCTCTTTATGTGACATTCGTCTTCATAGTGACGACGTTTGCCACAATAGCCACAGGTGATGGTACACCTGAAATGATCCTGATGGGTCACAGGTTTCCCATCCCTCGTATGCTGCTGTTGCTTCATCTGCAGCATACAGCTACTGCGTTGATCGCAGTCAGGGGCATGACAAGGCCCCCCCTTGTCATTAACAGGTTTGCAGTAGAACAAAGGGGGTGTACCTGCATCAGGTTTAACCTCATTCATGGCACGTAGGTTACCCCTTCCTTTACCACCTCCCTGGTTCGCGTTGGTGGGATTTTTAGGCCCTTTCCCTTCGCCACGTTCGGGGGTAGGGTTACCCCCTCGACCCAAGTGCTTCTTGAGGAATTTCTCCATGTGGAAATCATTCTCCCTCTCAAGAGCTAGCTCAATCAGAAGGTCCACCAGTTCATCGTACCAGTGGGTCCGACTCTTCCTCTCAGAGGTAGAGCGGCAATCATCCCACGTACGTTGGGGGATCTTACTCATGCGCCACAGGTGGGGCTCAGTGGCTCTTTAGGAGCCCACGTTCATCCGTGAAAACCGATAATCCAGGTCGCACACGTATTCAGAGATTCGCGCAGCGGAAGGAAGCTCAGGGAGCATAGGTAGCTTCTCTATCTGTGTGCGCACACTGAGGTCAGTCTCATAGACTGGGAACGCTTTCTCCAACCTCTGGAGTACCTCTGCCCAGGTGGAACAGGTTTTCACAATCTGTTTCACCTGTTTTTGCAAAAGTTTCTTTTTGCCGATTGTTTCAGCAGTGAGCATTTGGTGGCCACATCCGCATGGGATTGGCCAGACAGCAAAAGAAACTCAGCAAATTCTTCTGCCCATTCGGGCAAATTTTTGGGGTCGAACTCCGGCAGTTCCAGCTGCATGTTCGCCTGGGCAATAGGTCTGCCCGTCTTCCCAGCCCCCGGAGTTAGGCCAGAAGGTGATACGCCGGCAAGAGGTGCCAGGGCTGACAGCCCTCTTTTCTCAGTTTCTGTGACTGGAACGTCGAGTAGTTCTGCCATGGGCACTGTCCTGGCACGTGGGTGAAAGGGGCTGGGGCAGGTGACCTTAGGCAACAGCCTTGAGACCCTTGATCTCTTAAGATCATCGGCCAGGGTACTCAGTCCGGGGGAGGGGGAGGACAGCTCTGGCTTTGGTAAGGGTTCTGCAATACCCAGTTTTGCCTTAACGGCCTCCCATAGGGCCGTCACATCTGGATGTTCTGATTCAGACAGAAGTTTGGCCAGCAGTTCCGCCATATGATCCAGGGCACTGTAGGTTGGCCTTGGATGATGTTGTCCCTCAACTCGAGTCGGGCCTACTTTGGGAGCCCTTGGGGTTGGACAACATGCTCTTGGATACTCGGGTCTCGGTCGTCTTGGCAGGGATGCTGTCTCGGCTCTGTCGGACGACGGGCCAGAGTGCGTGTAGGACCCTAGGTCTGTACGTGGTCTGGATCCGCGTACTGCCAATGGCTCCTCCCCGTCTTCTCCACGAATGGATTTGTAGTACTCCTCATGGAGGACGTATTCATCCATTTTCTTCCTCAGTTCCTCGTATTCCTCGGGGCCTCCAATCGCTGTTGAGGATGATGCCGGACAGGCGGATCGGGAGACTGAGGCTGCTACGCGCCTACGGAGATGATGCAGGCTGTGTCCACCGTGGGCCGCTAGGGCCTCGGTGGTAAGGATTGTATTTTCTTCCGCCCTCCTGCGATCTGGATCTCCTTGAGACCGAAATGCAACACTGAGATGTGGAGCTCGGTAAGGTGGTTCGCTCATAGGGTGGGCCATGCTGCCCATTTGTACTTGGACAGTTCTTATGGGCCAGGTCCTGGCGGACAGTTGTACGCTTGGAGTGGACATGATGAACTTGTTGTTGAGCTTTGTGTGCACTTCTTCTCAGGATCGGTTCCAAAGGTCACAAGGGACTGTCTCTGCTACCAGAAAGATGTCCTCCAATTTTGCCCTGTAGATTTGATTCGAATTCCTGCAAGGTTTTCCTCGGAGAAAAACAGGTTTACAACACGTAGTAGAGCAAGAGAACAATAGGATCGTGTCAATGATTAGTTTGTGAAATCCAGAGTATCACAGAAGGGCTGCAGATGGACAAAGCAGGTATAAACACAACGATTCAATCACAAATGGATAATACAAAAGATTTTATATGAAAACTGGACTGACTCTAGCCTCCAAGATAGCATCAAGCACTTCATGTGCACTCTTTTGGGTGAAAGGGTGCTGGTTGGGAATGTGGGGCATAGGTGTCAGGCCAACACAGAAAATGACTTGGCCAAGCAACTGAATTCAGAAACAGTTAAACAGTAGAACCACAATAAGTGGTAGAAGCAATTGAGTATAGGGGTCTTGGGGTGGGAGACCACTAGGCTTAACCTTCAGGCCTAAAGCATGAAATGCCTATTTCATTTCGGTATATCCTCCAGGAAGGAAGGTACCTCGGCTCATTTGAGTGGTAGGGGTGAAAATCATGGGGGGCTAGGGTTAAAGCCCTAGTTACTTTGAGAAAGTGTACTTTAGGCTTCAAAAGAGAGATAAAAATGCTTAAGTTAGTCTTAGCATCAACAAAAGGGTTTTGAGGGGGGCTTGGCCTGGAACAAGCCCTGCAAGAAAGACATGGCAGTGACTTTTGCCTACTACTCGGAGATAGTGGCATTCGTCTTTGTCACAACTGCGGCATGGCGTTCTTTCAGGAATGCGTGCCTTCCTCGTTGAGCAGCCATGGCGCTCGACGCAATAGTGAGTACCGATGGTTCGAGCTTGGTGTATTCCGTTTTCATTGGATCGTCCTTGTTTGTCCCGAATCGATAGGGTGGCTTCAATCCGAACGTACCCAAGTGTCGGAGTTGTTCGACGTTCTCGATTTCATGGTTGTACTGCGGCATGTTATAGGGCTGCCACGCCGGTTCTGGCACCGGCACAGAATTGTAGCTGGGCGGTGGTGTCGACCAACTTTGTGTGGTGTCATACGCTGCGGGCTCGTACGGATATTCCTCGTCGTCGTGGGACTCGAGTGGCCAGGGTTCATCGTCGTCATTGTAGTAATAGGAGTCCGATTGGTTCGCTCGAGTAGAAGCTTGCATCTTTGGGGCATTTGACTGCCAGGATTGGTCGACCCAGTCGTTGGGGGCAGCGTCATCGTTGTTGTTACAGCAGGAGGTATTCGGCTCTCCGGTATTCGGTCCCCACGACGGTCCGTCCCTGGATGACCTTGAAGGCCAGGTGTTCGCCCTCGATGTCCAAGAACTGTCGACCCATCCGGGCGCTGAACAGAGGAAGAGGATCAGTCGTCGTATTCCGTGTAGCAAGCAAGCTCTTCATCAGAATGGAACCAATCAGGGCTCGAGCACCCCTCTCGAAAGTATTCTGCATCAACCGAGGGCGGGGGCCCATACAGCTTATAGAGTTCCGGCTGCATGTGGGGTGGGGTCCCTTCCTTGGTCGATTCCAGAACAGGCCAGTTGGCCAGGGCTATCTCGAGCACTTCCAAGCCTGTGGTGCCTCCTGATACGACGGGTCGTCCACTCGGCGCCATTCCTGCAAATTCTCCGCGAGGGAACACACCTCTCTTGCCTCCTTTCGACGGGCCTCCTTTTCCTTTCGAGCTCCCAGCATATGCCAACTGGCTGTAGTTCGGCGGTTCGAATGGATCGGAGGGTCAAATCGGACCAGTTGGCGCTGATGCTACCAACCGGCAGCGGCCAGCTGAAGTCGTCCTCGCTGGGAGTTTGGCACCAACTTTGTCATTGATCACCTCAACATCGATGACGTTCGACGGTGATGCTCAAGAAGGTGGAGGTCGAGAGGAAGTTCGGGGCGTCCGGGATGTAGTACCGTAGGCGGAGGCTCCGGCGGTTGACCCGGAACTTCGCATGAGTGTTTCCAAAAGCCACGCTGCAGAGAAGAGTGGGGTTACTCAGGGTGGAGTCGAAGAAACTCAAGGTACACAGGATCCTCCTCTAGAGCTTTGCTCGACTCCCAAGACCATGTGTTGTCATCCCATTCAGAACGGTACAGGAACGTGCGGCGCTTTTTAGATCCCCCCCGACGTCTAGCCACAATCTTGACAAGTCGAGGAGAATCTTCAGTTTTGACAGGGGGCATCGGGAACTCCCACACCGGCTGTCCCTCTCGATGGACGTAGGGCTTTATGCTGTCTCGATTGAAAACTTGCAACCCATCGAAGGGTGCAGGGATATCGAGTTTAACATTCTCGCTCTGGTTCAGTACCTCAGGAATTTTGTAAGGGCCGCACCAGACAACATCGAGTTTCCCTTTATGTCGATATTCCGGTACCAACACCCACCATGGTTCATCGACTTCAGGCACTCGAACGTGTTGGTCAATTTGCGGGACCACGTGCATCCAGCGTCGACGTTCCTCGGCAAGCATTGCACGCGCAGAATCGAAGGTATGTTCCGCTCGTTGCATGTAATCATTCACGGTCGATGGTTCATGTGCATGAGAAGTCATTCGGGGGAAATCCAATGGAAAACGAGGGTGTTCGTCCTTCATCTATCTCGAACGGGGATAGCCGAAGGCTATTGGGTGTCAGGTTGTTGAACTGAATCTCGGCGAACAGGAGGTCGACATCCCACTCGTTGTTGCCGAGGATGCCGTGTGTACGCAGGCGCTGGAGGATCGACTGGTTGCTGCGCTCCGCCACGCCATTGCCTGGACGGCGGTTGGCTACTCTTTGATGCATCTCAATCTTGAAACGCTGAGCCAACTCCTTCCACGCCTGAGACTCGAACAGCTTGTCTCGGTCAGAAACAATTTGTCGAGGACATCCTTTCAGTCGAACCACTTCACGCAGGAACACATAGATGAGGTCGTTGGCTGTCATATCCTTGCGACAAGGGATGAAAATTCCACGCGTGGAGAATTGGTCAACTACAGTCATGATGGCGTCATGGCCCCTTGTTGTCGGCGGCAATCCTGAAACCCAATCGATGGACAAACTGTGCCATTTGGTGTCGGGCACCGGTAATGGTCTTGGCACTCTGGCGGTGTTGACTCGCCTTGATTTCGCCGCTTGACAGACATCGCAACTTAGTATGTATCGTTGGACGTAGTGTCGGAGATGCGAACATACGTAGTCGTGCTTAATCAGGGCCATGGTTCGAAGGACACCTGAATGGCCATAGAACTCCAACTCGTGATACATAGCCACAATCGACGTAACCAGTGTTCGAGGGACAAGCACACGTTTGCCCATGGTCGACAAATGAAGGAATGTTCCATCATCGAAGGACAACTTGGCATCGCGAAGCTGGTGTCGTGCCGCAGGGCTTCGAACCGCGACTTCGTAGATGTGCTTCGTCCGTGGGTCTTCTCAATAGGCTGCTGCCCACACAGCTGTCGAAGTGAAGTCTTTGCACTGATAATGTCGATGTACTCGGCAGCGCCTACCTTTAAGACTCGAAGGGTACGGCGTGTTCGACCCAACCTTCCGCAAGGGAACTGATTGTAATGTGCCATCACGGTGACGTCAACAGCGAGTCTGTTCCGCCATGGTCGGAGCATATCGAAGTTCATTGCCAAAGGTGACTCTAAGAGGGCGATCCATGCTCACATCGGGAAGGTCGTCGGTGTCAGCAGACGTGGCTGGCTCATTGCCAGCCTCATCGAGATGCATGTCTGGTTGGTGTGAATCCTCAGCCATGATGCCGTCCGATGGTACTGGCTCCAGTCCTAGGTCCTCCGGCTCGACAGTCGTCGCGTCTGATGGTAGCGGCTCCAGGTCCTCCGGTTTGACGGCGGGTTCAGTGTTGAATTGGGGGGCTAGATCCGCAAGTTCATCAATTTCAGGATCCTTCCACAAGGAGCGTCCGCTTCGAAGCGAAACGTACAGGTGGTCGTACGGCTGGGGCCACACCTCGTCATGAGAGAATGAGTCTTCCAGTACATGTAGGAACTCATCAACAGGTTCTCCTTCCGGTGAAGCCCAATTTTCGACCAGGGGAATTACGAAAGCCCGTGTACGTGTGGCATTTTCGATATCCATCAACTGTTGCGAAGTCAGACGGGAGCAGGTGTCTGCCGCAGGATTCTCGAGGCCCGGTACGTACCACAAAGTCAGGTTGTATTCTTCGAGGAATTGGGACCATCGTGCTTGCCATGGTGTCAGCGGTGGAGGACATGACTTGAGATATCGAAGACTTTCGTGGTCAGTGTGCACGTGCACCTGCTGCGGTCCTCGAAGTAGGTGAAACCATTGTTTCAAGGCTAATACGATGGCCAACAACTCTTGTTCTCGAATCGGGTATCGAGTTTCGGCAGGCTGCATTTTCCGCAACATGAAGGCAATAGGTCGAAGATGTCCCTTGTACCTTCCATGCGCACATTGTTGCGCCAGCGTAGCACCCACGCAGTCTTTCGAAGTGTCTGTGTACAGGTGATACGGCTGTCAAGGATCGATAGCACTGAGATGAGTCGCATTGATCATCGCCTGCTTCAGCTTGTCGAAGGAAGCCTGATGGACAGCTGTCCAATCCCACTCGAGGTCTGCCTTAAACATCACGGTCAGAGGGGCTGCGACAGCTTGGAACCCCTCGACAAACTGCTGGTAAAATTCACACAATCCGATGAATCGTCGAACTTCATGAACCGTAGTTGGCGGAGGCCAACCTCGAATGACCTTGATCATTTCGGGGTCCATGTGTACTCCATCTTTGTCGATGATGTATCCACCGAAGGGTACTCGACTCTGGAAGAATGTGGATTTATGGATGCAGGGAAAGAGCTGGTGTCTACGGAGTAGTTCATGTACCAAATCGAGATGTCGTTGGTGTTCATCGGCATCCTTCGAGAAGACGAGGATGTCGTCGATGTACACCCATACAAAGATCCCCAAGTGGTCTCGAAGGACATCATTCACGACGCGTTGGAACGTTGATGGCGCATTACAGAGGCCAAAGGGCATAACAACCCACTCGAAGGTGGCAAATTGTGTGTTGAAGGCGGTTTTCTCGATATCCTTGTCTTGGATTCGGATCTGGTGAAACCCACTAACAAGGTCTATCTTTGAAAAATACAGTGGAACCCCCCAGTGTACTCAAGATGGATTGGATCGATGGCAAAAGATACCGATCTCGTACCGTTCGCGTATTCAACGCTCGGTAGTCGACGCACATGCACCATTTACCATTCGCTTTCTTCAGCAGTAGGCAACCTGCTCAGTATGGACTCAAGGATGGTCTAATCCGACCAGATCGATGCAACTTGTCCAATTGTCGTCGAAATTCATCTAGTTGGCTCGGATCCATTTTGTAAGGGTGTACCCACGGTGGATTGTCTTTCGAATCCAGGCGTATTCGATGATCTCTTCCAGGTCGATACGGAGGTAGGTCTCCATACTCCGCTTTCTCCTGGTCATAGAGGTCCGCGCACTTGTGTAATTGATTCGTCAGTTTGCGTCGAACGGGTCAAGCCCGTCATCATTGCCATCACTGGCTTGCATCTTATACATTTGATCGACCAGCACCGCTGGTCGAGGCATGCAGCACAGAAATACTTGATCTCCCGTGAGATCAGATCGACGGATCTCTCTTTTGAGCTTCGGCAACAAAATGTACTCAATCTCCATATCGCTGCACTCCTCATCCATGATACCATCTTCCGTTCCGGACTCATCGTACATGTCAGTACCGCGCTGAACGTGTGTCGACGAGTGTAGGTCAAGGTGTTCCTTGGCATGTGGGGTAGGATTTCCAACCGGACTCGCTTTCCAGGAACTGGATGAAAGTATCGAAAAAAGCCCCAGCTTCGAAGCAGCTTGAAACTGTAGCTGGGTGGAATGCCTTGATTCGCCAAAAGATAACCGGTACGAATTTGAACTATGTTGGATGTCGGCGTACCGTTCCTTTCAGTCGACAGTTGGAATGTAGCTTCGAAGCCATGGTAGTCCAAGTACTACATCAGGCAGAATCTCCAGGACCTTGAAGTGATGACAAAATACAAGCTCTCCAACTCAAACATAAGCTCTCGTGTAGTACCGTACTTCGACTTGGACACCTCCGGCTGTCAAGACGTGTCCAGGGTTTCTCAGTTTATAGAGGGGACGTCGCGCCCTCTTTGCAGTTTGCATTGACATAAAGTCGCTGGTCGCTCCACAGTCGACCAATAATTCCGAGCTGGAGTCAAAGAAGCCTTCACGACATGCGCAAATGCGCCCTCGAACGGTGAACAGAGACGCATGCTCAGGTTCGGTTCCCTCGACATTGACACCTCCTAGTGTCGAATTCTTTCCGGGTTTTTTGGTGCTGGTGGTGCTGTTCAGCTCTTCTCGAGGACGTCCGCCACCAGGTCTTCTGAATTGTTTTCTAGGCCATTGTAGGCCTTTCTCCGTCCCTGGCTGTCTCGACTTTGATCTCGTCTCGGTGTGTTCGACCTTGATTCCTGATGTTCTCGTCCTCGGGATGGCGGTCAACCTTTTGGACAGTCACGGGTCAAGTGGCCTTGCTCACCACAATTGTAGCAATGCCTACTTTCTCGACCATCTTGGCGTCCGAACCGTTCATTACGACGTTCGCCAATGTAGGCATGTAGCTCTTCTCGGAGCTTGGCGAATGCATCGAGGTTCATCGGCTCTGCCACGGTCGAAGCCGTGGGCGCTGCAGCTGGAGTCGGCATGGGGTTGACGTGTGGCGTTGGCATAGGGTTGGATGGGAACATGGAAGTCGAAGTAGGTGGAACCATCATAGGCAGGGGTCTCGACACTGCAGGACCCAGAGTGTGATCTGATGTCTTTCTCGATGCGTTCTGTACCTCATCGAGCTGATACCCAGCCGCAATGTAGGCTTCCCCGATGGTCTCTACCAAGGTATCGAATCCAAATGGCCTATACGAACGCCATCTCGAACGGACTTCAACGATGTACTGCCGACAAACAGCGTCATTCGACAAACCTTCAACGAATCGAGAGTTGACGAGGTAACCCATCTGGAGGTCACTTGTGTTAACCTTCGACTTGATAACGCAAGTACGAAATTCTCGCACGTAATCTGCATGTCGAGCGAACTCGCTCTCTTTCAAGCTCAACATCCTCGACAAATACACTGGCTCATGGGATCTTCAGTCGAAACGTTGGCCTAAAATCTGCATGAGCTCGACCCAGTCATCCTGTACAGCCTTCGTCAAGCTATGATAATACTCGGCAGCATCACTATCGAGGAGGAATGACATGGTTGCTGCCTGATCGACGGGTGAGGTGATATCCGACAGGGTGAAGGCTCGTAAAAATTCCTCCTTCCATTTTCGAAAGTCTCCACATCCAGGTCCTCCAGAGAACCTCTTGACCAGTTTATTCAAGCGCTCGACACGGCGTCGCAAAATCTCTTGCGTAGAAGCACGCTGGACTGCGAACTGATGTGCTGGATGTGGTTCGAAGACAGGTGGTTGTGGAAGTGGTTGTTGTGGAGCGTGAGGTGAACTGCTCGGCGGTGCATACAGCGGTTGACTCGAAGGAGACGGTGGTTGTTGATGGAGCTGTGGTTGTGGTTGTGGAAACTGGATGTTGTTCGAACGTGGTTGACTCGAAGTTCGTACAAATTCGTTGAGCAGGGCATAACATTGCGACAATTCATGCTTTACACGTCGAAGTTCGTTTGCTGCAGCTTCAGTTGCATTTTCCGTCGAGGACTGCAAAGTGTCGACTCGTTGACCAGTTGCTGCAGTAGCACTTGCTGCTGTTGCCTGCAATGCATCGATGCGTTGTTGCAATTCGATAACTTTGGCTTGAGTATCTGCAAGCTTCTGCGAACAGCTGTGAAGATCACCAGAGAGACATGGAAACCACTCGCTTTCTCGACTTGCGAGGCGCTCTGCGATAAACCTTTCTAAGGAAACCGAAAATTCGTGATGCAAGGGTGAATCACTTCGAAACAGACTGTCTCTGATGAAGTGCAGCATAGCTGCATCGTCAAAGGACCGCTCCATTTTAGATCGAAATCCAAAACAGGTTTGAGGTTTGAGGTTTGATTTTGCGGGTACTAGACGCCTTTCGGCCCCGGGGGGCCACCTGGTCGGGCCAGGTGATATCCTCCCCACCGGGTCCTAGTGGGGGGCCCTCCAAGACGCACCTCCTGCCTGGTGGCGGAGTCCCCCGGGTTCACAGAGCTCGGAGCCCCGTCCTTCCCCGGCGTCCCCGTTTCGCCACTCCTCGGTCAGTGCATCAATTCGCAGCCGTGGCTGCGGGCGCTTACCCACTGCGTCGCCCCCCTAATGCGTGGTCGCCCGGGGCGCCGGCGCCGCCGGGCCCGTGCTACTGGCTTGTCGCCAGTGGGACCCCCTTGGGCTGGCGCGGAGGCTGCCTAGCCTAGGGGTTGGGGCGTGGCGCTGTGCGCCACTACTGCCTTGGCGGGTGCAGTGTCCCGTCTGTGTGTGCGCGGCGCTCGCGGCCGGTTCGGGGTGGGGATCGGGCCGGTACCTGGTGTTGTGTCTCCCCTGTTTCACCCTTCCCGCCCCGCGTGTTCCGCGCTGCGTGTGGCGGGCCATCCCGTCCGGGTGTCCCTTACCCTCGTTCGCTGGTACGCCATTCCATGCGGTCTGTGCGTTCCGCGCGCTCGGTTCGGTTGCCCTTCTGGTGGTCCCCGCGTGTCCTTTTCGTGTGTGTGCGCTCGCGCTCTCGCAGTGTCCGCTCCCCCCCCCGCCGGGTGGTGTGGCGCGCGCATCTCGCGTGGTCCCGGCACTGGGCGCTGGTAGGGCCGTTCCACGTGGTCCGTGCCCCTCCGCGTGTCCTGCCCCCGTCCCGTGCTCCGTCTGGCGTGCTTGGGGGGGGGGCGGTCCGGTCCCGGTTCCCCCCTACTTGGCTTGGGTTTGTCGGGGCGGCCGCCCCTGGCCGCCCGTCCTCTGGAGCAGGCAGCCAGGGTTCCGCGTCCCGTGTGTCCCCGGTGCGGTCGGTGCGGGCGTGGGGACCCATCACCGGCCCCACAGCGTGAGCCCTTGCGGGCCGGCGTTGCTCGCTGTGGGGGTGGCGGTAGGGCGTCCCCGGGGGGGGGGGTGTTTTCCACCGTTGTGAGGGGCGCCTGTTGTCAGGCGCTGTCCCTCCCCCGGCCGCCCGTCCTCTGGAGCGGGCTGCCAGGGTTCCGCGACCCGTGTGTCCCGGGTGCGGTCGATACGGGCGTGTGAACCCAGTACCGGCCCCCCAGCGTGCGCCCTGGCGGGCCGGCGTTGCCCGCTGTGGGGGTGGCGGAAGGGCGTCCCCGGGGGGGGTGCCTTCGACCGTTGTGAGGGGCGCCTGGCGTCAGGCGCTGTCCCTCCCCCGGCCGCCCGTCCTCTGGAGCGGGCAGCCAGGGTTCCGCGACCCGTGTGTCCCGGCTGCGGTCGATGCGGGCGTGTGGACCCAGCACCGGCCCCACAGCGTGCGCCCTTGCGGGCCGGCGTTGCTCGCTGTGGGGGTGGCGGAAGGGCGTCCCCGGGTGGGGTGCCTTCCACCATGTTGTGCGGGGCGCCTGGTGTCAGGCGCTGTCCCTCCCCCGACCGCCCGTCCTCTGGAGCGGGCGGCCGGGGTTCCGCGACCCGTGTGTCCCGGGTGCGGTCGATGCGGGCGTGTGAACCCAGCACCGGCCCCCCAGCACGCGCCCTTGCGGGCCGGCGTTGCTCGCTGTGGGGGTGGCGGAAGGGCGTCCCCGGGGGGGGTGCCTTCCACCGTTGTGAGGGGCGCCTGGTGTCAGGCGCTGTCCCTCCCCCGGCCGCCCGTCCTCTGGAGCGGGCAGCCAGGGTTCCGCGACCCGTGTGTCCCGGGTGCGGTCGATGCGGGCGTGTGGACCCAGCACCGGCCCCACAGCGTGCGCCCTTGCGGGCTGGCGTTGCTCGCTGTGGGGGCGGCGGAAGGGCGTCGCCGGGGGGGGGTGCCTTCCACCGTTGTGAGGGGCGCCTGGTGTCAGGCGCTGTCCCTCCCCCGGCCGCCCGTCCTCTGGAGCGGGCAGCCAGGGCTCCGCTACCCGTGTGTCCCGGGTGCGGTCGATGTGGGCGTGTGGACCCTGCACCGGCCCCACAGCGTGCGCCCTTGCGGGACGGCGTTGCTCGCTGTGGGGGTGGCGGAAGGGCGTCCCCGGGGGGGGTGCCTTCCACCGTTGTGAGGGGCGCCTGGTGTCAGGCGCTGTCCCTCCCCCGGCCGCCCGTCCTCTGGAGCGGGCAGCCTGGGTTCCGCGACCCGTGTGTCCCGGGTGCGGTCGATGCGGGCGTGTGGACCCAGCACCGGCCCCACAGCGTGCGCCCTTGCGGGCTGGCGTTGCTCGCTGTGGGGGTGGCGGAAGGGCGTCCCCGGGGGGGGTGCCTTCCACCGTTGTGAGGGGCGCCTGGTGTCAGGCGCTGTCCCTCCCCCGGCCGCCCGTCCTCTGGAGCGGGCAGCCTGGGTTCCGCGACCCGTGTGTCCCGGGTGCGGTCGATGCGGGCGTGTGGACCCAGCACCGGCCCCACAGCGTGCGCCCTTGCGGGCTGGCGTTGCTCGCTGTGGGGGCGGCGGAAGGGTGTCCCCGGGGGGGGTGCCTTCCACCGTTGTGAGGGGCGCCTGGTGTCAGGCGCTGTCCCTCCCCCGGCCGCCCGTCCTCTGGAGCGGGCAGCCAGGGCTCCGCTACCCGTGTGTCCCGGGTGCGGTCGATGCGGGCGTGTGGACCCAGCGACGGCCCCACAGCGTGCGCCCTTGCGGGACGGCGTTGCTTGCTGTGGGGGTGGCGGAAGGGCGTCGCCGGGGGGCGGGTGCCTTCCACCGTTGTGAGGGGCGCCTGGTGTCAGGCGCTCCCTCCCCCGACCGCCCGTCCTCCGGAGCGGGCAGCCAGGGTTCCGCGACCCGTGTGTCCCGGGTGCGGTCGATGCGGGCGTGTGGACCCAGCACCGGCCCCACAGCGTGCGCCCTTGCGGGCCGGCGTTGCTCGCTGTGGGGGTGGCGGAAGGGCGTCCCCGGGGGGGGTTCCTTCCACCGTTGTGAGGGGCGCCTAGTGTCTTCAGTCGAAACGTTGGCCTAAAATCTGCATGAGCTCGAACCAGTCATCCTGTACAGCCTTCGTCAAGCTATGATAATACTCGGCAGCATCACTATCGAGGAGGAATGACATGGTTGCTGCCTGATCGACGGGTGAGGTGATATCCGACAGGGTGAAGGCTCGTAAAAATTCCTCCTTCCATTTTCGAAAGTCTCCACATCCAGGTCCTCCAGAGAACCTCTTGACCAGTTTATTCAAGCGCTCGACACGGCGTCGCAAAATCTCTTGCGTAGAAGCACGCTGGACTGCGAACTGATGTGCTGGATGTGGTTCGAAGACAGGTGGTTGTGGAAGTGGTTGTTGTGGAGCGTGAGGTGAACTGCTCGGCGGTGCATACAGCGGTTGACTCGAAGGAGACGGTGGTTGTTGATGGAGCTGTGGTTGTGGTTGTGGAAACTGGATGTTGTTCGAACGTGGTTGACTCGAAGTTCGTACAAATTCGTTGAGCAGGGCATAACATTGCGACAATTCATGCTTTACACGTCGAAGTTCGTTTGCTGCAGCTTGAGTTGCATTTTCCGTCGAGGACTGCAAAGTGTCGACTTGTTGACCAGTTGCTGCAGTAGCACTTGCTGCTGTTGCCTGCAATGCATCGATGCGTTGTTGCAATTCGATAACTTTGGCTTGAGTATCTGCAAGCTTCTGCGAACAGCTGTGAAGATCACCAGAGAGACATGGAAACCACTCGCTTTCTCGACTTGCGAGGCGCTCTGCGATAAACCTTTCTAAGGAAACCGAAAATTCGTGATGCAAGGGTGAATCACTTCGAAACAGACTGTCTCTGATGAAGTGCAGCATAGCTGCATCGTCAAAGGACCGCTCCATTTTAGATCGAAATCCAAAACAAGTTGACGGCGTCGAAGATTGATCTCAAATATTGATATCCCCGCCACCTAGCTGGCTACCACTTGTTGTGGTTTGTTTCTTGGGAACTCGACTTGTACTCCTGTGCCACTTTGTTTCTCAAAAGCCGAAATCCGAAATCCCAAATCGACAAACCTCGCAGGATCTTTACACGGGGCACCAATAATAACACAATCTCGAAGACATAAACCCTGTTCAGAGATCGAAGTATCTTACAGCGCTCATTCACAGTTGGCATTCGATGCTTCTTTATTCTTCACAGACTGCAGTGCGATTGCGGCTGCAACTTGCGACTTGCGCGCTGCTGCGCTGCTGCTGTTCGAAGCCATAACACTTGTTGGAAATCCCTCACTTTGCAGCACCCGCAAGATTGAATGTCCTCGCATACTTTTACTTTTTTGTGCCACTCTTTGGCCAACGTCACCATATCCGTGGTGTCCACCTTCTCATCTAGTATAGCTCGCACCAAGGCCTCCAAAGACTCACAACTCTCCAGATTGGCTGCAGGTTGAACTGGTAATCTATCCATCCCGGTTTGCTCCCAAAAGCCTCTCACAGTTGAAGCAAGGGATGTGCCAACCTTTGATCCCGTAAACTCATCAGGTGATGGGCCTGCAACCGATTGCAGCATGGCTTCCTCATCTACTTCCACAACGGATCCGGGCGGTTCTATCTCATTGCCTCCCTCCCACATGTGCTGAATGGCCTGTGTTGACTGGCTTGCCACAGTTTCACGTGCATAATTCAAAGCACGTCTAACGGCCCCAGATTGCCCTGCCCGTTGCTTATCCTCCTTAGAGCCTGCTTGGCCCCCCACTTGCCCCGCCCGTTGCTTGTGCTCCTTAGGGCTAGCCTGTCCCGCCCGCTGCTTGTCCTCCTTGGAGCCCGCTTGCCCTGCCCGCTGCTTGTCCTCTCGGGATGCCACCACACCACCCACTTGCCCCGCGCGCTGCTGTTCTCCTTGGAGCCCGCCTGCCCTGCCCGCTGCTTGTCCTCTCGGGATGCCACCACACCACCCGCTTGCCCTGCGCGCTTTTTGTCCTCCTTAGATTGTGATGCGTTACAAGTGGAGCAAACAAAGCCTTGACTCTCCATTTTTTTGTATGTACGTTCAAAGGTGGTGGTACGACCCCAACATTGCCATCGCATCACACGAATTGAGGAAATGAGGGAGTCATCTACATGCACGGTATTGTCCACAACCACCCCGAACCAATCACATCCATATTCAGCCGCAAGTTGATGGCAATGCAACGTGGTGACGGATGGGCGACCATGTTTTCCTTTCGCATTTGCCTCTTTCTGTTGTGGTTGAGATTGTTTTGAACATGTGTGCTTTCCCGGGCCACACTTCTTCATATAATCAAACCGTACATCCTTGGATTCACCACAACATGCACAAGTCCAACGCATGACCGCCTTGGCCTTCATGTCTTCGTTGTCTTGGCGTACCCACTTCCATCCCCATAGGCGAGCCACATCATGACAATCTTTGTCTGTCAATGAAGGCGTAGGCATGTCCCCAAATGGAAAATACAATAACATCCACACCAAAGGATGGTGACAAAAAAAGCAACTAAGCGTCCACAAAGGGGCACAAATTGGCAATGAACCAGAGCATGGTCAAACATCATAGGTGTTCCTCATTGGCAAAGGTAACTAGTTTGATTGCCACGGTACGGCACATGGCGACCAAGGTACCCACATAACAAGCACGTTTCGATGCCACGAGAAAGCTTACATGACAACAAAGGCACATATTGAGCAAGTGCACTCAACCAATGAACAATTGTGAGGAATGAGCATGGTCAAACAAAAGTAAGAAAAAGTGCTTTTCCATTGCTTTGAGGCAGACTCTAGTTGTATTAGAGATGCACTGAGCATCCATGCATTTTTATCTTAGTATTGGTCCCACCAAAACTGGTGATAACACATTTTGACCTATGGAACCAAACACCCAATCAGGATATGGAGTGGACCCCTTAATCCCCTTTCAATGTGAAGTAAAACATCTTTTCCTGAGTTGACTGAGAACTGACATATCCAAAGTAGAGCCTATGAATTTATCTATGTTTTTCCATGAATTCTTAGCTATCCTAGTGGTATGCACCCTAGGGGGCTGGGCACCTCTTTTTGAGAGGTCCTGGGTCCAATTCCTGGTCAGCCCAGCTAAGTAGGAAGATCCCATGTGACATGGCAGTGACCTCATCGCCACATACCATGCCACCTCAGCACATATGGGACCCAAAACAAAGAGTGCACATCTCCTGAGATGGCACTATGGAGAGAGAGTGACCATGGGGCAGTTTTCTAACTCTTTTCGAAAATTTTTCATGTATCTTTGTGAATATGCATTCATTTGTGACCTGAGTTGCAGTATCTGTGAATATCCAATCATCTTTCACTGTTTACACTGCAGCCCTTCATGCTTTGATCCTGATCCTCTTCTCTTTGCATACTATTGGCTTGGGTTATCCTGGATTGACTCTATTTCTGCAAACAAAAGGTTTTCATCTTCCAAAACAAGCAGCAGGAAACCCTACACCAACAGCAAGCAGCAGGAGAGGCAAAGACACAGTGCTGAAAACACTATAAACCTTTCTGGTAGCAAGAGGCAGTCTGTCTCTGCGCACCGGCAGCGACCCCGCGCCGTACATCCAGTGCGCCGAGCGGACACATATAAGCAGAAGGGTGGAAGAAGATGGATCCAAGAAAGGAGGACGCCGACGTGAAGACAGCGCCAGCGCCTGAGGCACCGGCAAGGCCAGCACCTGGCGCTGTACCTTCGGCGGAGTCCTTACATGGGCCAGTGGATACGGCTGAAGACTCCCTGGATGGACTCCAGACGGCCTTCAGGGCCCTGTCTGTCGAGGAGGTGGTCACCACTCAGCCTGTGAAGAGGAAGAGAGAGAGCGAGAAGGATGCTGGAGAAGGAGCAGACGAAGGAGAGGAGCAAGGGCAAGACCTGACGAATGTCCCTACCTTCGAAGGCGCACCAAGCGCTTCTGGCCTCCACGCATCACCCTCTCCTTTAACCACCACACTCCCAGCCGCTGCAACATCCACTTCCACAACCAGCCCGCCTATGGCAGAGGGCACAGGCTTTACTGGCATGCCTCCCTACCCCGCCTATGGTATGGGCCCACCTACCACTGCGCTCCATGAGGCAACTACTGCCAGTGAGCCGGTGGCTTCCAGCTCTGCGCCGCGATGGTATGCAGCTGATTATCCCCATCCACTACACGCTACTGGAACCTATGTGGATGTTCCTGGGTATGCTCCTGGGTATGCACCTGGGTATGCACCCTTGAGTGGGTTGAGGAGAGGACCCGAATCTCTTGGAGGCAGGAGTAGAGGATCGGGGAGATCCTCCAACAGGTCCCTGACGCGGTCGGAGATCAACGAGGTGCTCCGAGGAGCCACTTCAAAAATCGTGGGCGACCTCACACAAGAAATCCGTGAGAAACTGGAGCCCCTGATGATCCCGGCCCAAGCGTCACCTATCTCGGTGGGAATGTCACCCCACCGAGTCCAGGCCAACCACCTGGCGGCAGGGTTGACAAATACCCTGGAGAGCCTGAGGAGCAGACCGATGCCGACGCCTGCAGCTATTCCGAGAAGTCCTTTCGTGCCGGGTACGGTCCAGCCGCCTTACAGCCACGTGACGAACTCGACGAGGGCCGAGCTGGACCGGCTGGGGCTGACAGCCCTAAGGGCAATGGTGGACGTGGAGCCTTATGGCTCCAGTGATCTAGGCGGAGAACCCTCCGATGACGAGCCGCCGTCGATGGATTCTTCTTCGCCCTCGGAGGACGATGACCCGGAGGACCCCGAGGATCCAAAGGGTAAGAAGAAGAAGAAGAAGAAGAAGACCCGACGCCCTGAAGGACGCCGAGCTCAGGAGGCGAAGGCTATAGCCACCTCCAAGATCGTGGTGAACCTGCCTGAGTTCACAGGCAAGGACCTCAGCGAGTTCGCTGAGAACTTTGGTCGGTTCCTACGATTGACCGGCCAAACCCACGCTAGTGGGCGAGTGAAGTGCGATCTGCTCCTGCAGTGCTGCAAGACCAAGTACCTGGAGAAGCAGGTCAGGCAGATCGTGACTAACTCCGCCACCTTTGCCGATGTGTTGGTTGCCCTGGAGAGGCAGTACCCGACCTACGAAACTGACCTCTTCATCAGGGCCGAGATCCAGAACCTGCCCGTGCTGCCCGACAACCCCAAACCTGGCAGGGTCTCTGAGCTGTTGGCTGACTTGGATCACTGGGCTGGACGACTGACGCCCGGTTCCTACAGCAGCGACGACATGCTGTTCTGGTTGGTGGCCAAGCTCCCTCGAGAGCTATGGGACGAGTGCCGTTCGACGGCTGAGCGCAAGGCTAGATCCCTCCGCTACGAGGATCTATGCGTGCTGCTCCTGGAGCTGGCGCTGGAGCAGGAGAGCGACCAGCACTTGAATAACTACCGTCCTGGTGGTGGAGGTTCTGGAGGCCATGGCAAAGGGTACCAAGGGTCCCGACCTGGGCAGGGGACTACCCCCAAACACGCCCACGCCCGTCTCATGGAGAACGTGAAGGAGCTATTCTGGTGTGATGCCAGAGACGGGCAGGGCCACCTGCAGCACGCCTCTGACTGCGAGCAGCGAGACTGCTTCGTAGTCCAGGGGAAGCAGCAGGAGAAGAACACCGGCGCTAAAGCGAAGCTGCCGGATCATTACCGGTGCACCATCACGTGTGCATTCTGCGGTAAGCGGAAGCACTACGAGGATGAGTGCTACCATAAGCAACGCCTATCGGCAAAGCTTAAAGGGGAAGATCCTGGCAAAGGCTCAAGCAAGGGTGGACGCAAAGGCAAAGGCAACGACTCCGGCAAGGGCAAGTCGAAAGGACGTGGTCAAGGGCAAGACAAGGGTCAAGGTGGACGAGGAGGAGGCGCTAACCGCCAGCCCGACAACAAGAATAAGGACAAGAACGGAGGCAACCCCAACCCTAATCCAGGGGGGAACTCCGAGCCCTCTGGAGGGCAATCTTGTCCTACCACACGCTCACAGACGCAGGCCCAGCAAGAACAAGGAGCCAAGCGTGAGCATGAAGGTGGTGATGACGGCCACGCTAAGGAGAGGAGCCGTTTGATGAGGATGGCCCGCAAATTGCGGAACAAGGGGTTCGAGGTGACCTGTCCCGCGGAGTTCTGACGGGGACGCTCTGGTGGCACCCAAGACCTGGTGTTTTGGGTACGTATCCGACTAGGGGGACGCGAATACCTGGGGGTATTGGATACTGGCGCCACAATATCCATATTGGCCAAGAAAATTTTACCTTGTGGGAGCCTGAAGAACACCATGACCACCGCTGCTATACGCATGGGGGATGGACATGTGGTGCACAGCTGCGGGGACTGTGATGTGGAGGTACCTATGGGCTCCAGGACTATCGCCCATCGGTTCTCTGTGATGGACACTGAGGCCTTCGACTTTGTACTGGGTACTGACTTCTTCGTACAGCACTCCCAGATACAATCCCTGACGCTGCAAGCGCCCTACCTCCTCTACGTGGACCACGGCAGTGGCAGAGAGTCTGTGCCACTGGAGCAGTCGGAGCATACCTCGAGTTACCTGAGACTATCGAAGGAGGAGCCCTCGAACATGATGGCGGCCTCCAAAACTGAGGACTATCAACTATTGGGGGAAGTCCTAGATCAAGGTCTGAAGGAGTTGGGTTACTCTCGAGAAGACCTAAGTCTGGAGCTGTTCGCCAGCGACAAGCAGCATGTACTGGACCTATACTGCAGCAAGGGGAAAAACTGCAGCTACAAATTTTACTGGCCCTCTTTCGGGATGGCCTACGGGAACCCCAGATTCAGTGAACTGGGGAAGGTGCTGACCAAGGTGGCCTTGGAACGTTCCCGTATGGTCCTGTGTTCCCCCGATTGGGGAGCCCATGGGGGCAACGAGTACTGGCGAAACCTCCTGGACAGGCTGACTATCAGCTCTGTTCGGTTACCTGACGAGGCCGTCTACGTGCCTCTGGGACGCAAGACGCCTATTGGGAAGCCCGGATGGGGGAGTATGCTCAGCGTGGTGGACGGAAGTCTTACCACCATCCCCTGGGAGGACCTGGACCCGACTCTGGTCCAGACTATACAACGAGAAAGCGATGGACTCGCCTTGGGTGACTTGAAGGATCCCCTACGACCTCAAGATGCTGTTGAGACTACACCCGGAGGAGATGAGTACGTCGTGACTGACACCAACGCCCCCAACTCTCCCTGCCATGTACCTGTTCCTGATGGAGTCTCTGAGTGTGGACTATCTGAGCTACCTAGCTCTATCCACTCAGATGACGAGACTGAGCACGACGCCTTCTTCGTGCAGACCTGTGTGGAGGAAGTGGAGAACGCCGAGTACGTCGCCCCACTAAAACCCCTACTCTCCATGAGGGTGGAAGACCCCGTGGATGAAGAGCTAAACCCTCGATCCAAGCTCAGGGAGTATGTGGATTCCAAGAGGAAGTTGGTGGCAAAAAGGCTATGCTACGCGAAGCCTACCCGCAGCTCATGGCCACTGAAGCAAGGACGTATGGGAGACCTATCCCAATTGAAGGAGGACCTCGAACAGAAGATCACCACCTGGCAAAGGGAGGTAGATCTGAAGCTCTTGAAGAGCGTGTGGGGCGCCCATGTGAGGACCCCAGAGGAGGACGACCTCTCGGAGGAATGTGTATGTGAACCCCCTCGAGCGTGCCTATGTTGCCATCGTCCACCGGAGATGGTTGAACAAGACCTTCTATATGCCTACCAAGGGCTGAAGGATACTAGGACGGGCGAAGAGTCGGTGGAGGACCACCTCCCGAGGTCTATTACCCAGGGGGCAAGCAACTTACACTCTGACGAGGACATGGAGAACAAGATCAAGGTATTGGACCCGCGGGTACAGAAGCTTATAAGGACCTATCTGGAGGTGTTCGGAGAACTACCCCCTCCAGCCTCATGTGATGAGCTGGTACAGATGGACCTCAAGCTGAAACCCGAGTTCGTGGGTCACAAGATCCGGAGGAGACCCTATCCAGCTCCTAAAGAGCAGGCCGACGAGATCGAGCAACAGATACAAGAATGTATCGACGCTGGCCTAGTCTTGGAGTACAAGGACGGGGACTACCCCCTACACTGCAGCCCCTGTTTCCTGGTGGCTAAACCTGGGTCTACAGCCAAACGGCTGGTAGTGGACTACGGAGAGCTGAACAAGAAGACGCTGAACCACTCAGGGTCCATTCCCAATATGGAGTCTACCCTGGAGAAGATAGCCTCCTGCCGCTACAAGACCAAGATGGACAAGCGAAGCGGATTCTGGCAAGTGGACCTGACGCCCAACGCACAGGAACTACTGGCCTTCATCACCCCTCAGGGGAGGGTGTTCAAGTGGAAGGTCATGCCGTTTGGCGTGGCTAACGCACCCGCTCTATTCCAAGAGCTGATGAACAAGATGTTGTCCATCCTACGCAGGAGACTTAAGGTGCAGGAGCTCATATCTCGTGGTGCCCAGATGGAGGCTCACATCGACGATGTATGCCTCGGGACCAATACCCAGGAGGATCACCTAATCCTCTTGGGTGAGTTCTTTGCGGTCTGCCAGGAGAACCACACACGACTCAAGCTGGAGAAGTGTGAGTTCATGCAGGAGACCATGCAGTACCTGGGGTTTGACGTTGGCTATGGGTGGTGGACCCCAGCGGCCTCTAAGGCCAAACCCCTGATTGATGCCAAGGTACGACACGAAGACCCCAAGAAAGGACTTCATGATGTACGCAGTTTCATTGGGGCGTGCAACTTCTATCGCCGCCACATCAAAAACTTCACCTATACCAGCGCCGTCCTGACGAACTTGATCAAAAAGAGTACTACTTGGCGCTGGGGCCCACAAGAGCAACAAGCGTTTGACGAGCTCAAAGACAAGGTGGCCAACGCTAAATGCTTGGGCGTGCCGAGAGCACAAGGGGAGATTATCCTGGTGACCGACGCCAGCAATGTGGGCGGTGGTGGAACGTTGTTCCAATGGCAAGCACTAGAGAAGGAGGAGTTCGACTCGGCCATTTCCCAATGGGGGACTGAAGGTCTCAACCGAGATGGAACCCTCAAGCACAGCTACCCTGACGACAAGTGGGTCCTAGTACCTCTGGGCCACTGGAACTGGAAGTGGAACCAGGCCAGGGGGAACTACTCCACCTATGAGCAGGAATTGCTCGCGGGTATGCTGGTGCTATCCTCACAAGCACGACTGTTGGGGAGTAACCCTGTGGTCTGGCTGTGCGACCAAGAACCGGTTCGCAGTTTCCAGAAGGGTCCCCCACCTGAGAAGGCCAAGCTACGGCGCTGGTGGACCTACCTCAGTCAACTACGGCTGACGGTACACCATATCCAGGGAGTGAAGAACGAGTGTGCCGACTACATCAGCCGAAACAACTTCGACACCCTGATTGGTGCCCGGTCTGAAGCGCTGGCTAAGGAGGCGTTCAGCCGTATGGACGTCCACTTGGACCTCAACATGACGATGATACGCCCCCTGGATGGACTCCAACAATCGGAGTACCTGAAGGAGTTCGGGGATATCTACAAGCGCCTGGAGAAACGCCTTGAACCCCTCCTGGTCAACCAAGACCAGTGGAAGAGGGACAAGAGCTACCTATGGCACGAGGACCGTATTGTGGTGCCTAGTGACCGAGTCCCAGCGCTGCTGAAGTGGACCCATGAGTCCAGTGGTCATGTGGGTGCTGACCGCACCCTGAGGTTGTTCAAGCAGTGGTTCCACACTACGTGGACTGACGACCAACTGCGGAAAACCCTGCAGCCTATCGTGGACAAGTGCCCATGGAGGTCCTGTAAACCAGGGGATATCAGGGACAGAGGTCTCTACTCGACCCTGCCCATCCCTCACCGTGCCAACAGTGTTCTTTACGTGGACTACACGGAGATGCCGAAGTTCGGGGGCTATGACTTCGCCCTCGTGGTAACCTGTGGGTTGACCAGGTTTACCAGGGTGTTCCCATGTACCAAGCACATTACCGGGGAGGAGACTATCAAGATACTCCTGGAGGAGTGGTTTTGTGTCTATGGGGCGCCCAAGGAGATCAACTCCGATGAGGACGTACGGGTACGCTCAGATACTGGCTGGTACAAGAGGGTCCTGAGATCCCTCAATGTCCAGGTGTCTACGGGGATTCCCTACTCTCACAAGAGCAACCCCCTATGTGAGCGACAGATCCGTGTCCTCAAGGAGAATGTCAGGATATGGTGCAAAACTGAACGCACCAGAGACTGGGTGAGACTACTCCCCGTCATATCCTTGATGATGAACTCCCAAGAGAGTTCAGCTACTGGCTACTGGCCCCATGAGCTATTCATGGGGCGCCCGGCGTGGTTCCTACATGCCCCCTATCCAAAGGACACCCATTCTTCTGTGGGTGAATGGGTCCAAGAGCAACAAGCGAAGGTGGACAAGGCCAAGGCTATGCTCCAGAGAGTGAGGGAGCGTCAGTGGAACAAGAAGAACAAGCACCGAGTACCGGCCGCCTACCAAGAGGGGGACTGGGTGCTGGTGCACCACAGTCGACTACCCGCCTGGCCTCGCTCTACCAGCGATGACCCATACTTCGGGCCGTACAAGATTCTATCAGTGGATGGACACCGTATCACCGTGCGGTGTTCTCCCCGTCTAGGGGGGACCCTGGTGTGCGCTGCCCAACACCTGAAGCGCTACTATGATCCTGAAGACCTCTGTGGGGAGGAGTGGGAGCTGAACGACGAGGAAATCGCCGCTCTGGACCTAGAAGGGGCAGCCATCCCTATGGAAGTTGAAGGTGACTTCCCCGAAATGAACGCTGAGGAGATGGCTAAGGAGGGCTTCTACCTGGTGAAGTCTGTCCTACGCCACCGCTATCGCCAGGGTTGGCGCTTCCTCACCCTCTGGGAAGGGTTTGGAGTCGAAGAGGCCACCTGGGAGCCCTTCTCTGCATTTGTTCTACCTGAGGGACGCCTAAACTCAGTTCTGGTTGACTACTTGTCCCAGAACAACCTTGGTGAGTTGCTGAGGCTCGCTGAGACGCTTGCCTCCAAGACTAAAGCTAGGGACTGAACCTTACCCTTACCTGCCAAAGTGTATGTGTGAGTGTGCTATTCCTAAGGTCCTGAGAGCAAGCCGCAGAAGTGGTGTCCTAATTATACCCAAGTCTGCGCCCTTGCTAAACCTGGAGGGTTGGCTTATTGATGCCACGGGGTACACCCCGGGTCTCCCCTCCCCTAAGCGCCCAACTTCTGTGCTGGCGCAAAACTTTGGGGGAATACCCAGCGTACTAATCCAGGTATTGTTTTCCCTACCTATCTGTCTACTACAGGGAGGGGTGGCCAAAAGCTATGAAGGCATGAAAACGCCGTTTTGCTATGTGGCCAAAACACTGACCTAACCACTGCCACAGCCCACCAACCCTGCTAAAATTGGAGGAAACGGGTGGGACAGTGACACACGCACTACAGGTCCTACACACCCTACAGTGGCACCATCCTGGTGGGCAAGCACTGGTGCAACTGGCTTAAGCCCCCACTCAGGACTACCACTCCTACACGCACACTCTACTGGGCGTTGCGAAGGCAAAGGTGTCGTGGGTCCTAGCGACCCTCCTGTGAAATGACAAGAGAACACAGCGCTGCTAAGCAACTGTGGCCTAACAGGGGACGCCACAACGCGTTTCCCCTGCTAGGGCTTGGAGGGAAGAGGTGCTCTTGCGTGCACGGCGCAGATGTCGATGAAGTCGGACTCCCTGCTCTGCCACAGGCAGAGGCGGAGTTACTTGTTTGTGTGATCTGCGCCCTTGTTTAGCAGGGCATAAAAAAATGCTGCTGCACCAATCACCCTACCTGCCCACCTGTAAAACAGAGGCAAATGAAAGGGCGTTTGCGGCGGAGGAACCAAGCCACACTCCAGGTATTATACCCTTCTCAGTGTGACCTATAATACACTGTCCGCAAACACGCTGGAGGACCAGCTACCCCTGTCAAGCAAGCAAGCTTTAAGGGACTCCTCAGGTTCTCTTAAAGAACGTACCGAGGAGCCCCTGGGTAGCCTAGAAAAGGTTTACCGTGCGCACTTCGCGTGGCCTACCCTTTAATGCGTGTGTGCATGCGCGAGTATGCACGATCGCGTTGGGCAAACCTGCCCATCTCTACCACAATCACGAACTCCACCAGGGGGTGGCCCCCCCTGGGCTTACTCACCTTACCTACCGCTGGAGAGAGAGAGCAAGTGAGGGGCGCACGCGAAGAACGTTGCTATGCACTTGTGTGTATGTCTAATCACCCTGATCTGACCGCTAATCATCTGCAATCTTTCTAATCAATCCCTCTATCGCGTCCTATCGTTGTTTGCGCTGCTACAAGACTCGTTCACGGAGACACGAGACGAGCAATGTGTATGCGGCATACGAGACGAGCATACCTGTAGTTTATACCTGATTCATTGAAGTCTTTTCGATTGATTTTCGAATTCTTGAATTTTTGATTCTTCTAATAGGGTGGGTGGAATCTGTATGTTTATTTATTAATGTGTGTCTCGTCATTTTCAAGACTACGTGAGACATACGTTTATAATTCCATTATTTCTCCATTTTCCGGCGACTCGCTAGGAGCCGCTCCTGCGCGCCGCCTTTTTATGCGTATGAATTTCTGGATTTAAAAAATGCAGAGATGACTATAATTTCTATAAAAATGTGCTTCTGATGCACAATTGAATTCTGCTCAGGTATGTCGTTTCAGAAAAATTCTAGGCCGTCATTTGACGGATTTTGGTGTCGTCGCTTCGTTTTTGCGTGGATTCGTCCATAATTCTCCCATTTCTGCCTCTGCAGATACCCACGCGCAGCCTCGCTGAGTAGGCCGTGTTCGGGCCGAAACGCAGGTGCCTGGAGAGACTGAGCAGAACCCAAGACCCCACCAAGGGGCAATTTAATTTTTGAACGACTCCCTTCGCCCTAAGACAGGTCAGAGGTCGCCAGCAGGTTTACGAGAACCCATGCGAGTGTGTATATTCTGTCTTGCGTTGGGTTTGTGTCGACGCTGCGTCTTGGAGGGAGGGATGCATATGCACATGTTTGGCATGCGCCCATACTAACCCAACCAAGCCACAGGAGCCCCGGCAGCGCCATGAGCGCTGAGTCTTCTGTAGGAAATGTTACATACAGAGCAGCAAAAGAGCGCCAGCCATGGTGAGCGCCCATTTTTCAGTGTGAGGGAAACTGTAGGTATTTAAAAGTAGATGTGGAAACCAAGGAAAGGCCAAGAAAAATTCTCTTTTTCCTAAAATGCGACAGTAGTGGCCACCACAGCACAAGGGGGGAGTAAGAAAAAGTGCTTTTCCATTGCTTTGAGGCATACTCTAGTTGTATTAGAGATGCACTGAGCATCCATGCATTTTTTTCTTAGTATTGGTCCCACCGAAACTGGTGATAACACATTTTGACCTATGGAACCAAACACCCAATCAGGATATGGAGTGGACCCCTTAATCCCCTTTCAATGTGAAGTAAAACATCTTTTCCTGAGTTGACTGAGAACTGACATATCCAAAGTAGAGCCTATGAATTTATCTATTTTTTTCCATGAATTCTTAGCTATCCTAGTGGTATGCACCCTAGGGGGCTGGGCACCTCTTTTTGAGAGGTCCTGGGTCCAATTCCTGGTCAGCCTAGCTAAGTAGGAAGATACCATGTGACATGGCAGTGACCTCATCGCCACATACCATGCCACCTCAGCACATATGGGACCCAAAACAAAGAGTGCACATCTCCTGAGATGGCACTATGGAGAGAGAGTGACCATGGGGCAGTTTTCTAACTCTTTTCCAAAACATTTCAGCTATCTTTGTGAATATGCATTCATTTGTGACCTGAGTTGCAGTATCTGTGAATATCCAATCATCTTTCACTGTTTACACTGCAGCCCTTCATGCTTTGATCCTGATCCTCTTCTCTTTACATACTATTGGCTTGGGTTATCCTGGATTGACTCTATTTCTGCAAACAAAAGGTTTTCATCTTCCAAAACAAGCAGCAGGAAACCCTACACCAACAGCAAGCAGCAGGAGAGGCAAAAACACAGTGCTGAAAACACTATAAACTTTTCTACAAACACTGGTGTTCTCCACCGGACAAGGTCAGTTCATTTGACTGCCGTGAGAAAGCCTACACGGCGACCAAAATACGTACATAACAGCCACGTGGATGCCATGAGAAAGCCTACATGGCAACAAAGGCATATATGGATCCCCAGGTGTTGCGAGGTGCAACCAAAGTATGTACATAACAGCCACTTGGATGCCATGAGAAAGCCAAAATGGCAACAAAGGCACATATGGATCGCCGGGTGTTGCGAACTGCGACTAGAGTACGTACAAAACAGCGACCTGGATGCCATGAGAAAGCCTACATGGCAACAGAGGCACATATGGATCACCAGGTGTTGCGAGCTGCTTGCCCCTACCGTGTGCGCTCTTGAACCCTAACTCAAAAACGCCCATTGTTCACCCCAAATGGACTACAGGAAGACACCGCGATCTTGCGTAACACATTGGTAATCACCGTTGGAGAAAGACCGCTTGCTTTAGAGATATGCCTCCACGGTCATGACGATGGTCCTAAAACGCGCTCAAAACGCGCTCAAAAGCGCTCAAAAACGGCTCGTTTTCACCTCAAAATGGACCACTGTGTGGAACCACAGCATGGTACACGCCTTATTGAACACCAGTAACTAGTTTGATTGCCACTGTACGTGTTAAATTCCCGCTTTGCATCTCGTTCCTCTATTGGAATAGTCTGTGTATCCTCTGGTTGCACTTGCTTTGGTGTTTGCTCCTGCTCCATTTCAGGTACTCAAAGATTTCAGTGGAAAATAAAACCAGACCAAGACTCCAAGACCAGCAGAACTGGGATCAATAAAATAATGAAGAACTTCATGGGGCTGTACAATGAACAGACAAACAATGGGTGATGTTGGGGATTGTGGCCGCTCATATGCATGCATTTATGCATCAGGACCACTCAGGACTTCAGTCTGCACTCAGCCACAGTGGACAGTGACTTCAATTCAGGGCAAAAATGGTATATCTCAGAAATCAGGCTTCCTGCAGAGTTAGTCAAATGGACGAAAGAAAAATGGTTTTAACATGATAAAAAAATGATAGAAAATCACTTCAAATGTCTTCCAGGCATTTCCTGTAGCTCAGGAAATAATTAATTTGTGACTGCAGAACCCAGTAGGAATTACCCTGATGACCTCAGAACTCAGTAGGATCTGCCCATGGTGGAAGCGGCGCGCTCACGAGGCAAAAATGGCCAAAAAAATAAAATAGTCTTATGACCACTATATAGATGCCGAATTTTATGCCGATTCTGAAAATCATATCCTCCTTCTGTGAAACGACCATAGATTGGAGAAAAATGCAGATTACTGAACAGCTCAGCCTCAATGAGACTAGCCAAAAAAAAGATAAAGCAAAGGCCAGCACCCATGTTGTGCTATCATACAAATAATGTTCAAAGAAGAAACAATGGAATAACAAACAATAACTCATGGAATATAATACAATAGATAAACCCTCTTTTGAATTGAAGTTAGCCCACTCAGTGTCTCTCACCCATATTGGAAGTGATCAAGCTCCATGGATAAAAGTTCCCCCAATGTCCCAACCAAACTCCAATAAACAAAAATACCATCGTTCCATATGAAACCAATGTTTTGAGAAATTGTTGCTCATTCATGGACTTTTAACACCCCTCCCAGCCTGAATACACGCTGTGTGTGAAGGCGTTGTCCAAGAATGACTTCCATGTTCCACGTAACCAACAGATCTCAACTCAATCCGGCGTCAATGAGGTCCAATCCTACTAAAAATTGGTTGTAGAACCAACCATAAATGACCCAATGTAGACCAAGATGAATCCTGCAAACGGTCTCTGGATACACCAGTGTTGTCCTCGTACGCTGTCGTGGTTGTGAACGATGTTCCTGGTCGCTGTAGTCAGAAATCAAACTCTGATCCAGACGCTTGACCCGATAAATGTCACCAAATCCAATCAATCTGGGCAGATGAACACAGTAATTGAGCCATAAATTCAGTGAAGTAGGGACCTTAGATATCAGACCAGTACCTCAGCTGTCAGGTGGTCGTAGGTGTTGCTGGGGGCCTGCACTTGCAGCCATGAAACTCCAGCATATGAACTTGAGTTTCAGATCCCACATCATAAATGTACCAGGATGCCCCAATCCAGCCACATGAATCAGCCTGTCATAACACAAATGGCAGGGCATGAGGACTCAGCTCCTCGCTGAACGTGTACAACGGCGCGTCCAGACTTCTAACGCGTTGCTTTACGTGTTTGCCTCAACATGTAGACCACTGGTTCAAGTCAAGTTGGTGCCCTGGGAATAACTCCCTCCAAAACCCCAAAAATCAACTTGTAGTTACTTGAACTTGGCTTCAAGTTGACCATAGGTGCTGCGAAGTAAAACCAGGACCAAGTAATATTCAAAGTACTTTCCAATCATGAAATCACCAAAAGATTTTGGGAACCTCAATAAACCCAGGTTCCTTGATACTTGGCTCCCTCCAACTCAACTCCCTCCAGAACTTGTCGTAACTCCAGAACTGGCTGTTATGCCAGTCATATCCGCCTTTTAAAACTGTTCAATATTTGACCGTGAAACCTCTTCCAAATTCTTTCTTTCTGGTTCCCAAAATTGTCCTGCTGACCTTGCTGGCGGCGCGAGCGTCTCAGAGCGCAGAAGTCCGGCAGTCCCTCCGAAATTCCCGGGAGGAATAATGGAGTCCAAATAAGGTATGGTCTTTTCCATGCCTTAAACGGAACTTTTCCGGATATATTCTGAACTTCAATATTTGTTCTGCAGAATGAAGTGAAGTTCTGCAGGTTTTCTCCTTGGTCCGCCAGTGGACGCATAAGCAGCATGAGAACCGACTTCAAGGTACTCTTTCCTCCTCAGGCTCTTGGTATTGACTCAAGGTAGCCAGTCTTCTGCCATACCGCCAATTGTAGGCTCCTCTGTACGCCGCCGCTTGCCTCCGCACTGCTGTGAGACCTTCTTGGTACTCACCTCTCCTGGTACCTTGTTGTCCGTGGCAGTCCTTTCGTTGGGTTTCTCCGCGCTGGACTTCTTCTTCAGTGTGCTGCTGATCCGCGGAGCCTGCCTTAGCGCTGTGTCAAAGCGAGGTGCGTGTGCCAGACAGTAGTCAACAAACACATGATTTAGCTTTCCATCATCATGCACGAATGCACAGACTGGTTCCCAAGTACTCTCACTCGTGCCATAGCCTTCCCACTTTGTCAAAAAGCGCCAGCCTTGCCTATATTGTCCTCTCAGGATCTGTTCAACGTGATAAGCTCGAATTCTCTCCATCTCAGTCTGATTGTAGAATGGTATATCCTGCTCATTCGCCACAATGTCCTGTTCATCAGCCAATGCTGCTCGTTCGTCGTGATTCAGCATTTCTGTGTCTCCTTCTTCGATCGTGTCTTCGCCATAGTCGTGGACCAGCTCAAATCGGAAGCGCTTCACGAACTCCAAGGCCACAGGTACTTCGCCGCCCAACGTGGGACTGCAATGCGCTGTACTACCGCCGCTGCTGACTCCAGTAACCAGGTAGGGACCATACCACATAACATCCTTCGTGGCTCCCTTAGGTACCTCCATTTGCTTAAGCCTCCGTCTGCTCACAAGCACGTAGTCGCCAACATTGAAAACTGCAGGTTACCTCCTTCTATTGACGCGTTCAAACCGACTCGCTCGTCCTTTCCTCAAGTGGGCTTGAACAACTTGGGCAATCTTGTTTTGTTCCTTGACCCAGTCCTGCACTTGAACGTTGCCTTTGTGTGGAAAGGGTAGATCCAAACGTAGAGTAGGCCTTCCATGGAACACGTCTCCTCGTGAATAGCCAGATGTTCCTCGCTGCTTGTGGTTCATACATATGACCACGTAGTCGTTCAACTGGACCCAATGGCTGGTTTTAATACTCTGCCTCAAAATACGGAGCTCTTCCTGGTACTTGTCATTCATACGCTCGCATAGTCTGTTTGATTGTGGACGATAAGGTTGTGAGAACGTTACTTCCACCCCCATTGCAGCAAATACGTTGCGATACCAGCCATAGTCTCCCTTGAAGCGAATATCCTTGTCGCTGTGGATGCGTACAGGAGGACTATAGAAACGAATCCAATGGTGTTTGATGAGCTTCAGCACGCCTTCTCCATGTAACGATAGCAGTGACAGCACTCAATTTATACATCGATGTGATCAGAATTTCAATGATTCTCAGATGTATCTTAGTGCAGTAAATTTTCCGCTTGTTTTCATGTTTTCCGTTCGCACCCAGATGTCGCCTGTGAGCGCGCGTCGAGTCGCATTTGTCTTTCGTGATTTCCCAATTGGATTTATTTAGATTATTTCAAATGATTTCACTTTGAGTCATTATGTGCGATGGATGCACAATGAGATTCTATGTCTGCTCCATTTTTGTAGACCGGGTTTTCTGACTATTCATATTCGACCATGGAGTTCAATGGGCTCACAAGTGCGTCGCATATGTCGCTCCCAGAGGCTGGATATGGGTCTGAAGAGGGTCAGTTGGGTTCGGAGATATCAGGGGCAGTGTCGCGCGTTACGACCCCTGGGGCATCCAGGCTACAGGCTTCGCAATTACAAGAAAGATCCGCCACTATGCAGCGGTTACATGGTAGCAGAGGAAACCATGACTCTGCTTCTGGAATCTCCACGGACACCCTGAGATCATCGGACTTTAGCGGGGCTATCACTCGTCCTGGGTCACTTCGTGTTCCCCCTGAGGTTACATCCGTGGCTTCTCCCCAGCAAGCCGAGGATCAACCTTCAGAGTGTCCTTACTGTGGCCATAGACATTGGCCTGGAGTTCATACTTCTGCTGATTGTTGTATGAACGCTCCACCTAACCTTAAACCCGGTCGAGAATCTTCCTCCTCAAGTGAATCAGGTTCCAACGCTCACTCCTTGTCTGATCTTGAAGACAGCAGCAGCGAAAGAGAGCCGTCTAATAATGGAATTAGTGAGATTTCTGGTGAATACTGGGAAAACCACTTCCAGGAAATCTTGTATCAGGAGTTCTTGCACCGCCAAAATTGGCAACTGGCGGAGGCAGGCTATTAAGGCCGTCTGAGGGACTGGTTCAGAGCGTCGTGCCAGTTCATCAGGCGCAGTGGCCGCCTGCGATTCGACGCCACATTGCAGGAACAAGAGGATTGGGAGGAGCTGATGGACCAGTTCGACCACCAGGCTGCCGTGATGGTTCAAATGGCCATCATTGCAGAGGAGAGACGCCAGAATGTGTATCAGCACGCTGGTCCGTCGGGCGCCTGGGGTCCGAACGACGAAGAGGTCGACGAAATGAGGTGTGATTGGACACATTCTCACCTCTCCAGGGAGCAATTGTCCAAGCTTCCCAACTCTAATTCTAGTGTTGATACTTGGGTTGATGAGGTAAGAAGGGAAGGAAAAGGTACCAGATGCCCATCCTGTGGTGAGTGTGCCAAGGACTGCTCCTGTCGGCGCCAGATTTTGTCGCTGGAAGACAGGGTGAAGGAGCTGAAGAGGGCTGCCAAGGAGAAAAAGCGGGATGACCACAGCAAGTGGAAGGAGATGGGGCAGAAGCTTGAAAAATTGACCAATCTGGTACCTAATATGAGCACAACTGGGCTCACTGGACCAGCGCCTACAATGGCAAGTCACCCGGCACCTACCTCCTCGGCTGCACCTGCATACACGCCTTACAGCGTTCCACATTCTCCGGCACCCCCAGCTTTTACTGGCCCACTCCCAGCTTTTACTGGAAATTCTGGTATTCGCCCTACTGGATTTACAAGTCCTATTGGGTTTAATCTGGATACAGAAGGAGGAGAGTGTTCGTCAGGAAGGTCTGTACTGTCTGTAAGTACTGTTGGTGATATTGATGGAAGAGCAAAGACCACCGTGAAAGAGAGATCAATGGCCTTGAAGAAGAAGGACAAAGAAAAGAAAGAAAACGAAGCCAAAATGAAGGAAAAACAGAAGAAATTGAAGGAGATGAGGTAACATCAAGGACAATCAACGCCTTTTGTACAGCCTACTGTGGATCAGGCGTTGCTGGCAGCCGCAATTGCTCAAGCACAGGCAATGGGAGGCGCCGCCGTCAACCCAGTTTTTGTCAATCCTGTTGGCACATCCACAGGTTTCAATCTGAACCACCTGCTCAATCCTTTGCACATGAGGCTTAGAGGTTCAGTAATGAAGCAGCCTAAGTTCTCAGGGCATCCAAATTATTTGGCTTCTTTGGAAAGACAATTCATGGTCTGGTTGCAGACGGAGAAACTCGACAAGGAACTCTGGATTCTCGGGTTGATGGACTGTTTGACTGGCAAACTCAGGGAAAGTACATATAATCTTTATGTGGAAAGGCAGAATCAAGGAGATCCCCTGACTTATGAAGAGCTGTGGCGAAGTCTCAAAAAGAAAGGCTCTCAACTCCCTGAGGATCATTACAGGAACCGCCTTGAGAACTTCAGGGCGATCAAGAAATTTTTTTCCTCAAGAGATCCGAATAGCAAGGCAGGATTGGGAGTTTTTGGTGCAGGAGGCGGAGACCTCGGGAGAAGGCTTTTCTGAAGGCGAGATGAAGAAGATTCCCCTGAGCAAGCTCACGCCGGAGACCAAGCAGAAGATCAGGGACTCCCAGTCGGACCAAAAGGTCCTGGGCAACTGGGTTGAAGTCCGAGGATTGCCGGAGACTATGGGAAAAATGGCAGTTCGTGAGTTGCTACACTCTATCAGTGCTACGGGATGGAAAGACATCACCATTCGTGAGGGCAGATGGAGAGTTGGTTTCCATGATTCTGAACAGTCGGAGTTTTTCTGTAGCATGGTGGATGGAAAAGTGAAGTATAAGGGGACAGTTTTGAAGGTGCGGCCGTGGATCTTCTCGTATGGAGTCGAGCAGATCTCGGACTTACTTGAAAAGTATGCAAACTTAGAACGCCAGAAGTCACAGGATTCACAAGGCTTCGGAGGCAAGGTCAGTGCCGTTGGTGAGAAGAGATGTTCCTTGTGCATTGCCCTTGGAAAGGAAGGTCGGGCGGCGACTCACACGACCACAGATCACAGGTGGACGCCCTCAGATATCAAGACAATTCAGTCCAAAATGGATGCAAAGGGAAATTCTCCCAAAATTCTCCAGCAGGATGGAGCATGAGATGTTGACAAAAATGGACGGGGAAGAGGTAAAGGGCAGTCCAAAGGACAGAACAGAGATTGGACACCAAAGGATTACTCGCAGAAGAACGGAGATCCACGTGGCTCAAGAGAGAGCGGAGCCCGTGGAAAATCTGGTGGAAAATCTGGCGAAAAGAGTGGAAAGGGGCAAGGAAAGTCCGGGAATCAAGAGGATTCCAAGGTGAATGACAACCCCATGTATACGGAGACGCCAGCAAACAAGACCTTCGGCGGCAACAAGGATAATGGAGGTCGAGGCAAGGGCAGATCTAACGAATCCAACTTCAATTCCAACACCTCGAACAACAAAGGCCAAGGAGATAAGAAAGGTGGTGGTGGAAAGTCATTTGGTGGTCGTGGACGTGGAAAAGGAGTCAATGCCATTGAAGCAGGAGAAGAATGGGTTGACGAAGGACCAGTACAGGACGTGCAGCCTAATGTCGAAGAAGAATTGCAATAGGGAAGCCAACTTGACCCAATTCCCAACATTGGTGTTGAGTGGCTGGAAACAAAGCCCATCAGGGTAGTTGGGGCGGTGGATGGACGCTGCTGGGATCGGCTGGCGCGTTCCTCCGGCCTCCTCTACCCTGCCTGGGTCCTCAGCGCTGTCCGGCGGGGCAAGCAGCGCCAGTGTGTCTGCTGGATCCAGGTCAGGACGACAGATGGTAAGGTTAAACTTGCCAAATGTCTGATTGACAATGGTTCAGAGGTCAATCTGGTGAGGAGAGGCTTTCTGCAGGAGGAGGAGGCGAAGATGTCCTCGACACCTGTCCAGCTGGAGGGAGTGAGCGGACATCGCCTTGAAGGTGGCGACAGAGAGGCAGAATTGGCGGTCAGATTGGTGAAACAATTTGTCTGGAGCGTGGAGGAGACGGTGACGGAGGAGTGGTTTTGTGGAAAATTCTATGAAGCCACCATAAAGTATGATTTATTCTTGGGTCAACCATGGCTTCACGCTCATCCTGTGTCGCCCATGGGACACAAGACATGCTTCCTCCAGGATCCGTCGACCAGCGACCCGTCCGACCTGTATTATCTGCACCCATACACCAAGAGTATAGACCAATTCAAGGAGCGAAATAAGCTGCATATTCAGCGAGATGGGCAGGAATGGACAGGGAATCAAGGAGAATTTGCCGAAAGAAAGGTGGAATCATTCTACTGCAAGAAGTGGAGGTCAGTTTGCTATCGTGTAGTCGACAAATGGCGGGACATCCTGGTTGATTACTTCGAAAAGAACCACAATTTTTGTCCGCAAGTTGATGCCTTTGCAAACAACAGAAATAAAAGATTTCCAAAGTTCTAGGACAATGCCTGGAGTGAGGACTGGTCTGAACCTTTTTGGATCAATCCGCCCTTTGACGTTTTTCCTCGTGTGGTGCAGAAGCTGAAGCAATCCGGCGCAAAGGCGATTTTAATTGTCCCCAACTGGCCAAAACAATCTTGGTTCAAGGACATTATGGACATTTCAATCGACATTGTCGAGCTACCTCACAAGGGAGTGAAGCTGTATTGGAAAGACAATGGCAAGCCTTTGCCACAGCGTTCGTGGAGCACGTTGGCGTGCTTAGTTGAGGGGAATCTGGGAGATTATTGGCCAGATGACAGTGAAATGGGAACAGAAGAGGTCATTTCAAATTCCTCGGGAATCGACGAAATTGAGGTGGATCGAGACGATCGACAGCGGAATCCCGACATATCGTCGCGGAAGGAGGGAAGAACCATCGGCGTCCCTCAAGAGAACGCCTCCATCCATTCCAATTCGTCCCCATCAGACAAGAATCAAGCAAAAAATGTCAAGATTTCAAGCAAGAATGACGACAAATTTCGAAGATATTCACCTGAATTGACGGGAATGCAGCTGAATTCGTCCGACCATCCCTTCAAGACATTTGTGGACCCCCTTAATTGGTGGGATCCCACGGAGGAGCAAGCTCAGGTGAGCTTCATCCGCCAACAATGCGACGAAGAAGTTTGGAATGAAGTGGCCAAGAATATGAGAACACGACCAACAATTCGCAAATTGGTGGACATAATGTCGGTGATTAAATGTGGGAATCAGGTCCACGGAGACAGGATAGCTGCAAGAAGGGATGCAGTGTTTGAAGATTATATGGATGACGTGCTGAGTGGGAAGTTGTGGAAAACCCCCCCAATTCGATGTGAAAATGGAAAAGCCAAGATTGAGATAATCCAAGGCTCAAAGGTGCACAAACAACGTCCATTCTACCTTCACGGCACCAAAGCAGATGCCCTGCAAAAGATTATTGAGCGCAATCTCTATGAGTTCGGTTGGTTGGAGGGCTGCATGAGTTCTGAGTGGTGTTCAGCACCATTTACTGTGCCAAACCCCCACCTGCTGACCAATCTAGCATAGATGCTTGTCGTCTAGTGGTGGATTACAGAGCTCTGAATGCCGCCACGTTACCGGACGCGCATTCCCTTCCTTTAATCGAGAAGGAGATCGCCGCGAGAGCCAAAGGTAAGCTCTTCACTGTGCTGGATTTGCGCCATGGCTTTCACCAAATGCCACTTCGAAAGGAGGATAGGCATTTGACGGCAATGTGCACGCCCTGTGGCACTGTCCAGTGGACTGTACTGCCGATGGGTCTTAAGAAAGCACCGTCGATATTCCAGAAGATGACGGAGACTATTTTATTTCACAAGCACAAGTCTCTGGATTTACAAGAATTCTGCAGCATCTACGTTGACGACCTTCCGATTGCCACGCCGTTGCGAAAAAACTTTGATGAGTGCCTGAAGTCGCACGAAGAACAAGTCCGCAAAGTTCTCGAAGTCCTTCGACAAGAGAAGCTCGTGTGTGGACCCAAGAAGGGCAAAATGTTCCTCCAGAGCGTCGAATTTTGTGGCTCTGTCTTGGAAGATGGGGCAAGAAGACCGGCCCCAGGGAAAATGGCTGCCCTGCAGCTATGGAAAAGGCCTAAAATCATCACGCAGCTTCGTGCCTTTTTAGGCTGCTGCAATGATTACCACAAGTTCCTTCCCCTCTACGCCAAGTTCTCTGGTCCATTGACAGAGTTACTCAAGGTTGGCAAAATAGAAGGAAAGAAAGGATCTCAAGTCAAGCTCAAGTGGACGCCAGTATGTGAAGAGGCCTTTACTGGTCTCAAGGAAGCACTGGCAAATGTGGTTACATTAAAGACTCCGTGGTTGGATGGAAGACCTTTTTATATTTGTACAGACGCCAGTCGTCCCGCCATTGGTGCTACGATTGAACAAGTCGATGACGAAGGTCACCATCATCCTCTGGCTTTCTGGTCTCACAAGCTTACAACAAGACAGCGAAATTCGAGTCCAAGGGAACAAGAAGCCTACGCCATCCCTTGTGCCTTACGGCGTTATGAAGGTTGGATCTTGGGCCATCGTTTTGAGGTACTGACTGACCACAGGTCACAGGAGAGCTGGAGGACAGAACATGTGGATACCCCTGGTGGACCAGCTGGGAGGAGAGGCCGTTGGCATGAAACTCTCAGCAGATTTGACCTCCACGTGACTTACATTCCAGGACGCTACAATACAGTGGCGGACGCCCTGAGTCGCTGGGCCTACCCAGCCTCAGAGGCTTACTCTGAAGTGAGTTTTCATGGGACAGCGACGGATAAAGCCGAAGTGATCGAGTTTGATAAGGAGGAACAAGCACTGATCAAGAAACATTGTCTCCAATGTTCGATTAAGAATGGTATGAAGGTTGAATTGGTCAGATGCAAGGAGATTACCAAGGCAGATCAGATTGAAAGAGTTAACACTGACTCTGAGTCTTCGCTGCCACTCCTTAAATTGTTTCCAGTGACAAGATCCAAGGCGAAATCCACGCTCCCTCCACAACAAAAGGACAAGGAAACTTCCTTCCTCTATGTGGATTGGACGAAGATGTACAAGGAGGACAGGTTCTTTGGGTCTGTATACCACAAGTTGAAAGGGGACAAGCCTTACGACTCTGAAGAGACGTCTGATTTCAAGATCCAAGGCGACAAGTTATTTTGGCAAGGACGGATTTGTGTTCCTCATTGTCTAGTTGACCAATATGTCAAACATTGGCATCGGAATGAGACATCCCACGGACACTCCCGTGTTCTGGAGCAGGAGCTACCACACAGAGTGTACACACGGGACCTCAAGAGTGCCTGTGAGCGAGTTGCCAAAGGATGCAAGCGATGTCAGACGAACATGCCCAAGAATCAAAAGGCAGAAGGATTATTGAAGGGACTGCCAATTCCTGAGAGGTTGTTCGACAAGGTGACGGCGGATGTCTTCGAGTTGGGACAAATCCAAGAGGAATATCCCTACACGAGGAAGCCAATCGATGGGGTTTTGTTAATTCAAGACCGCCACAGTGGCTACATCCAGGTCCTCCCTTGCAACACGAAGCATCTCACGTCTGAAATGGCTGCCAAGTGGACTGCAAGTCAGTGGATGAGTAACTGGGATGTTCCCAGTGAAATTCTGACGGACAGTGGGAAGGAGTTCATTGGGACTTGGTGTGAGAACATGTGTGCTCTATTGGGAGGTCATCATCTTCGTGCCCGAGTCTACGACCATCGAGCCCTCCCTGCTGAACGCGCTGGAAGAATTCTTATCAAAATTCTGAGAAAATTCCTGGCAACTGAAAAGGACTACAATCGGTTGGAGACAATTTACTGTGTCTTGAGGAGATACCATTGGACCAAGAACTACAGTGGATTAAATCCGAATGAGCTTGTTTTTGGTCGTGAGAAGATGGGTCCAGGACCAGTGATGTATCATCCAAGGCAGTGCTACGACGCCTCACAATGGTTTGAGAGGATCAAGGATTTAGAGTCTAAGTGGATCCAAGCCAAAGTGGAGAGTCAAGCAGATTGGTTGAAATTCAAAAATCAGTCGAGAACACAAGGAAAATCCTTCGAGAAAGGCCAGCAAGTTTGGCTTCGTAAGTCAGACGAGGCCCTGAAGGACAACAACAAGTTGTTACCTTTGTGGGAAGGCCCATTCCAAGTCAGTCGTCAACTACGTGAGACTACATTCAACATTGAAGTTGAACCGGGCAGACATCAAGAAGTACATCGGGACCGTTTGAAGGCCGAAGTACCCTGCCCCAAAGGAAGGTTCAAGTCGCTCTATTGGACTTCGAAGTACCTGAGCGACAGGAAGATGGTCACCAGCAGTTTCGAGTTGGAAAAGATCCTTGATTACAAGAAAAATGCTCGAAACAAGTGGTACTTTCTGTGCAGATGGAGAGGATTCGGTCCAGAAGAAGACAAATGGGAGCCAGCTTCAAGCTTTATCCATGCGTATACGGACACCTTCATCAAGTTCCTGAAGAAGCACCCTGAGATTGACCGTGAGCTCTCGCTGATCAAGGATTGTGTCACCAAGGAAGACTTACAAGCACAAGAAGAAGCTCCAATCGTGGCAGAATCCATTCGAGACAAGCTCTGATCAGAATTTAAATCGCCGAAACTTTCCAAAGGGTTTACGGTCTACATATACCCTTGGCATTGAGACGAAACAGTCCTGGCGCATCGTCTATGTGGTTCAATGAACAGATGATGGGACATTCTGGGATCATCCTGGTCATTCTGTCCATCATTCTCATCATGGTCATCAAGTGAATCATGTGCTTCATTGTAGATGATTCCCATCGGAAGCTCCGAAAGGCCTTTATCCTCAACCACGACGACACTCTCGTGTTTTGCTGTCAACTGTGCCCCTCTACTCGCCTTGGGAAGGACTCGTTCGAGTTCGTGCTAATTTCAGAGATTCTGGCACATGACTAAGTCTGATGCAGTTCATGTGTTTGACGGATCTGCTGAGAATGTTATTTCAATCAGCTCTTACATTGAGACTGTTGGTTTCTTTTCCAATCGACCGCTGTCAAAGGGCTTATAAGGACCAAGTGACTGAAAGTGCTGCCCTGGGTCGTTGTGGGTGCCGGAGGGCTCGGGGCCGGCAAGACCAGTGGGGCAGGCACGCGAGGAGTCTCCCTGGATGTTGTTATTGGGTGTAGAACCAGACACTCGGACACCAACGGAGGCGAGAGCAGCGACAACAGAAGCAAGGTCCATGCTGATTGTGGTCCGGCAGAAAATCCCAGTCTATGAAGAAAATTGAGGGGAATTATTCTAAATACATCTGAGTGTCCAAAACTGTCTGAAAGAATTTAAATAAGCCATTTATGTAAAAAGGTTTGGCCGATCTGGCCCGCGAGCGCGCGTCAGCGGCAAATGGCGATTCCAGCTAAAATAGCGGAACGCGGCGGATTTACGGGAAAAGGACCGCGGAATCAAATCCGGCATATCAGAAATATATAGGAAATATCCTGTGACTGAGCTGCGAGGCGGCAATTCCGCCGAAGCAAAGAAAATGACCAAAATGTAGCCAATCTGGGCAGAATGTCTGAAAATCTGAGCAGATGGGGTTAGCCGCACTTACACTCCCCCTCCAAAAACACACTGGGGTGTGTCCCTACGTCAACGAAGAACGTAGTGCGGGTAAGTCCCAGAAAAACATAGAAATGTAGCCTCGATGGGGCGAAATCTGCTTGATCTGACCTGATTTGGGCTGAATTGGCACTGAATCAGGCTGGATGAACCTGAAATGAGACGGAATGAGAAGTGACGAACAGTCCTCCGTGCAGTAAAACATTAGGTCAAGGGCTAAAAAGCATGTAAACGTATCGAGAATCGATACCAAACCATGCATTGGTTGAGAATGAGGTAGATTATTGGTGGATTGAGTGGGGGGATCAAGAATTGGAGTGACATCTCAGCGCTCTGGCACAGTTTCGCTGTCGCGGGCACGCTACAGTGTCCTCGCCGAACTCTACATCGTGTTATCCCGCTTTTCTCGTTCTGAAAAGTACAGCATGTGGCTCAGATTTGGCGCATCTGGTGGATGATCACAAGATTCAGCAAAAATGAGAATGAATTTGAGCAGAGATTGAGGGGATTAAGCAATCACAGAGAGGTTAAACAAATACACATGTAGTCTACAGACCCTAAGTGCACCACAGAAGGTAAAGATGCTTTTCTGTGCACTTAGATCTAAACAGATCTTCGAGGAATGTGGGGAGATGACAAGGAAATCAATCTAAATTGTCCTAATGTCAGCAATTTCCCTAAGATGAAGGTGAAATGAAGCGGAATGTGTACAACTGAAACTACCAACACCTTCGTTTAGACTAACGTTAGTATATATTGTCGTTTATTCAGCTCAATTGTGCTTTCCGGCCCGTTGGTTCGCAAGCATCTAACAGATTCTATCAAAATGTGGATCATGTGATGATGCATCATGATGGGACATGCTAGCCCTGGATCCTTGGCATGTAACGCGCTGAAGGTTCGCTGAAGGCGCTTTACTGACAGTATATAACTGAGAGACACCGAATTTACAGTGGCGGCGGTGTCAATCGACTTGGACAAGGCCAATCTTTCGATGGAGTCCCACAAGATACTTGGATTCACCATTCTCGACAGTTTCTGGTCGAATTGAGCTCACATTGGCGTGTGCCAAAAATACAACGAAGCTTACGGACTTCAGAGGTTGCTGCTAGAAGTCCCTAGAGCTCCTACATGAAGATTGTCTGAACAATTGACGTCTGGGTTTCGTACAACAGTGGCAGAATGATGGACAAACCTGAGAAATTCAAGGTAAATTTGAGGATCCTGGATCTGAATCTGGACTTTGGCGTTAGCATCACAGCAAATGAAGGTGAGATCTGAGTTCCTGGCGTCGCCTCTAGAGCAGCCAGTACTACAGGGGTTACCTGTAGGGGTGAATGTCGCTGGCCAGCGTTTCGATTATGTACATTTGCTTCCATCTGCACGAGTAGCCAAATTCCAAAGATGCACAGACCAACAGAGACAAGATTACCCCAAATCTGCCTGAATTAAGCCTGAGTTTGGTTTTTTCTGAACACGGCAGCACACTCCGTCAGCGTATCTACGCCTTGTCTGCCGAACGGAGACCAAAGAAAAGTTGATTGACGTCAAATTATCAAACATTCACAGTTCTCCACATCATGACATAAACAGAAAGAATGAACAGTGGATTGAGCAGAATGTGGTAGGATGGCTTCCTCAATTCGGCCAAGCACGAATACATGTGACCACCAACCTGTCTGGCCTGGCCCTCGTACGGCTTGGGCGCTGCAAATCAGCGGCCGAACTCGAAGCATGGTCCTCATTTGGCTCCTGGGCTGGCCTGACCGCAGGAGGGGGGATTGACGGATCAGCCCTGGAATGTGGCTGCTGAGGGCCGTAAAAGGCTGGATCTCGATTCACCACAGGTCGTTTTCCGTCGCTCTCCACTTGTCTGTCTGGTTTCGACAAACAATCTGTCAGGAGTACTCCAATTTCGGGGTGCTTCTTGAGGAAGTCGATGAACCCCTTGGTGTATCCATGGACAAAAGATTGGGCTGGTTCCCAGTTGTTGTGACTGGAATCAAAGCCCCTCCACTCACACAGAAATTCCCATTCGCCCTTGGCGTCACGTCTTGCTTCAACAATCCTCTTGAGTTCGTACTTCCCCCCTTCGATGACCCGATCAGACAAGTGTTTTGCAGTCCAAAAAAGGGGTTTAACTCGATCCTTGGGGGAGGGGATCTCTCTCTTGAGGCGATCGCCCGAAACGTCAATTTCCCTGCTGACATCCACACGAATCCTCCACCTGTTCTCACCAAGACGCGCTGTAACAGCGAATGGCCCCTCCCACAAGGGAAGAAGCTTGTCATCTCCGTCCAGGGTGGTTTCGGATTTTCGAAGCCAAACTCGATCATCGACCTCAAAATTGTGGGGGTTTTTTCGGCCTTGATTCTGTACCCAAAGCCAGTCAGCTTGATGCTTCTCGATTAATTTCGACACAGATTTATCTGCTCGTTGGACTTCGTCCAAAAACAGCGAAGCATCTTTACAGGGGCGAGGATTATTCAACGGCATGTTCCACCAACACTTCTTTCGTCCAAAGACAATTTCATTTGGAGAAAGGCCATGATACAAAGGCGTGTTGTGGTAACGGCGAAGCAATGCGAAGAGAACTTCCATCCAATGAAAATCCTTTTCACTCGCGAGCTCCTTACGAAGCATATTAATTATTGAGCGGCCGGCTCTTTCGCCAGGCAGCGCTCGATGCGAGTGGATTTCACATCGGAGGTGGTGGATTCCAAGGCGAGCACACAATTCTCTCCACCATTCGGAGGTGTACTCTTTGCCTGAATCCGTGACCACTTCGGATGGGACGTCCCAGCCTCCCATCCAGGTCTGCGCGCACCACTTGGCGGCAGCCTTGCCAGTCATCGACTCAATGTTGCAAGGCAACACTTGAATGTAGCCGGAATGACGGCACTGAATGAGGAGCACACCATTGACTTTTTTGTTAGTCCAATGGCACTCTTCGTCATCGAGCTCACCGAGATAAAAAAAATCACTCGTGACTCTGTTAAAGAGGCGCTCCGGAATAGGATGTGGCCTCGAATGGCCGTGCTTCTTCGCGCTGGGGGGCGTCGAGACAGCACATTGGGCGCATCCGGCGGCTACTTTCATGCAGTGAGTATATAGCCGTGAGCCAAACAACCTATGTTTAATCATCGACCACAGTCGACGGCCATGTGCCTGGGGGGACTCCCATTTGTGCCACCAGTTTAACACTCGGGGGGCTAGGGCGTCTGGCACACACAATTTACCCTCCATCCACAGCTTCCCCTCATCCAACGAGTACTCAGCAAAAATCCCATCCTTGTGAGCATCTTTGGATTGAAGATTTCCAAAGACCTCTTTAAACATGGGATCCTGCAGATAATCGGACGTCCAGTCACGGATTATCAGGGAATCTTTAGGCAGGGGTGGAGTTTTGGCCGGATCTCGACGCTTAATGCCCTCGATCAACCGAAATCGACTTACTCGTCGGGTATAGTCAAACCGTTTCACACTCCCTGAGGAGGGATCGGTGACTTTTTCCACGACTTTCAGCGTTTTGGTGCAGATCTCGTGAGCATGCGCTGGATCTGTGATGGCCGTGATGTCGTGACACGGCAATGCGTGCTGTTTAACAGCGCACTGCATGCATGCACGTCGAATGAGTTTCTTTTCTTCCTGATCCCATTCGATGATGACATGGCGGTCCTGCTCCGTACCATGGATGTTGGTACTTTGCAGCCCCTCTGAGGCGGGGTAAGGCCATCGGCTCAGAGCATCCGCTACCGTGTTATGTTTTCCAGGCAAATACGACACATGGAGGTCAAACAGAGAGAGAAATTCGTGCCATCTGGCCCGTCGACCAGCCCGGCTCGCGACAGTATCAATGTGTTCAGTGGCCCAATACTCCAGAGATCGATGATCCGTCAGGACCTCGACTCGATTGGTGCCAACCCACGATTGGTACTTTTTTAAAGCACAGATGATGGCGTAAGTCTCTTGCTCACGCGGCGACCATTGCATTTGGCGTGGGGCTAGCTTCCGTGACCAAAATGCAAGAGGGTAATGATCGCCGGTGGCTTCATCAACCTGTTCAAGGACAGCTCCGATCGCGTACCTAGATGCGTCGGTTCTAATGTAGAAGGGTCGGTCAAATTGGGGCACATGCAACGTGGCGACTTCGCAGAGGGCTGCCTTCAAGTGATGGAAGGCCTCCTCGCACTCGTCAGTCCACTTGACACGAACCTTTGAACCTGCCCTGCCTGCATCTCTCCCTACCTTCAATAATTCAGTGAGGGGGGCAGCAAATTTGGCATAATTCGGCACAAAAGTGTGGTAAAAATTGCAACAACCCAGGAATCCTCTCAACTCCGTGATCGTCTCAGGGCGCTTCCACTTCTGAATAGCGACGAGCTTCCCTGGACTGGGTCGTCGAGTGCCATTCTCTAGGAGAGAACCACAAAATTCGACTGATTTTAAAAAAATTTTTCCCTTCTTTGGCCCACAAATCAGCTGATTGGCGTCAAGAATGTCCAAAACTTGGTTCAGCTGCTTCTCATGTAGGGCCACCAGCTCGGCTTCGGTCAGTCCCTCCCCCTCCGTCGCGATGATTATGTCATCTATGTACACACTCACGAAGGCACGAAGCTCAGGATGGGTTGTGAACAGCACATCCTCCATCATTCTTTGAAAAAATGAGGGGGCGTTCTTCAGCCCCATGGGCATGACGGTCCATTGGACTGGGCCACATGGCGTGCACATACAGGTAAGAGGTCTGCTGTCCTTCCTCAACGGCATTTGGTGAAAGCCGTGACGGAGATCCAGCACAGAGAACAAACGACCTCTTGCCCTCTTGGCGATTTCCTCCTCAATGAGGGGCAGGGGGTGCGAATCCGCCTTGGTTTTGGCGTTGAGATTGCGAAAATCAACAACCATTCGCCAGCCATCAATGGTGTTCTGGTCTGCAGGCGGTGGCTTCGGGACTGTGAAGGGTGAACAGCACCATTCGCTGGTCATACAACCCTCAAGCCAACCAAATTCCCTGAGATTTCTCTCGATGAGTTTTCTGAGTATCTCATGTTTGTGTCCATGATTTTCATAAGGGCGCTGTTTTTTTGCCTTGTACCCTTCACGAAGCTCGATGAAGGCTTCACCGAACTGTCCACGGACAGGGGGGTCTTTGATCAACTTCCCTGAAAGGGTTGTGTCCTTCCGTTCCTCAAAAATCTTTTCTCTTGACTTGGAACACAATTCAGTGTCCACCTGATCGCCAGGAATTACTGTCGAAAAAACTTTGGCGACTCCTTCGGCTTTGGCAGGAAGAATCTTCTTACGGATGTCCCTAAACAGGTCCGTATCAACTGCCTCTTGAAGATAGGTGGGTCGTGTGTTGAAATCCCAGAGATTCTCTTCGCGATCCAGCTCCTCGAAAGGATCCATGAAAGCTTCCACAGGGGGTTTTTCATAAAAAACTCTGAATTTGCGGCGCGATTGAAGATTTTTCCTCGCCCGTGCACTGAAGATTCTTTTCGATGTCGACCGTATTGGGGAAGAGGGAGACGAGGCGGATCCATTGGACGTTGAATCACCTTGGGTATCTGACGGACAAAAATCAGAAAAAATAGATTCATCATCAGTACCACGCTCAACCTCAGATTCAGACCCAACACAGGAATCTGTCCTAGAATCAGCAGAATTAGAGTCAGAAAGCTTTCCATCCACCAGGAATGCAAGCGAACTCCAGGACCGCTGTGGCAGGGGACCTGTGTCGTCCCTGGCATACAGCTTAATCTTCCTGGGAAGTTCGATGTAATCAACACAAATGTCTTGTAATTCCTGAAACCAAGGCTTGTCGTCCCACAAGGGCACAACTAAAATTGCCTGGGTTTTATCTTGCTTGATTTTGTGGATGACCTGCTGGATTAAGTGAAACGGAGGATTAATCCACAACTTCTTGTCCCATTTGTGGGTCCAAGCGTCGCTGAAGTGCTTGTCAAAGCGCTTGTTCATACGGTTAGCAAAGGCATCATACTGTGGCCAAAAGGAATGGTGTTCATGAAAGTATTCACAAATTGCATCGCGCCATTTGTCGACAACTCTGTAGGATGAAGAGTGCCAGCGCGAAGGGCGTCGTGGCTGGGAGTCCCTACGAAGACATTCTAACTCTTGGGAGTAATCGGCACTCCCATTCACCTCTGCAATGGTGACATCTTCACCAAATTTTGGTGTCACCTTTTGCTTCAAAAATTCTTCTGCACTTTTAAACCCTGCGTGCAAAAAACGAAATTCAGGACGCTCCAAGGGACCTGACTCCAGCAAAAAACAACGACGATGACCTACGGGCGCTACCCTGTTCTTGCAAAGCCAAGGATGGCCCAAATAAAGGTCATACTTTATGTCAGCACGATAGAAGTAGTCATCCTTAAGGACAACTTCTTCCACATTTTGCTCTTCCCAAAGGTCTTGAGCGACCAAATGAGTTGATCTATAACAACCGCGTTGCCCACCTGCGAGAGAATGTCCAGAAACTCCCTCGAGGGTAACAGGATGAAGCGACTCAAACACGCAGTCGTCGGGTAAGAATGCATTGGATTGGAGATTTACCTCTGATCCATTATCACACAAACAAGTGGCGAGGTGGAAATTTCCCTTGCAATCAGAGACCCACAGCTTTGTGACAAACTGACGAGCCCTGTGCTTGGACTGTACACCAACCTCGTCCACTACAACAGAAGGATCTGCTGCCGGATCCACGGGAGAGGAGACAAGCGACCCTACATCAAGTAATGGTCGATCAGGAATTTGGGGATCATGCCTGAAATCGCCTGGGGAGGGGCGATTTTCGTGGCTCCCCTAGGCGTTCTGACCTCCAGCGGCTGCATTTACATTGTGAACACAGCCTGATTCGTCGATCCACTCATCTTGAAACGGATCGTCCGCTGGATTCAGGGCATTTTCGACATAATCTCGATCCGCATCGGACACCTGATCTGCACCTGAGACCTGATCCACACGATGGTTGCCTTTTCCACGTCCACGGCCACGGCCGCCGGATGATGGGCCACCACCGTCGCCACGCCCTCTGCCCTTACCAGAGAAGGGGGTTCCTGAAGGATTTCCCTTACCCTTACCCTGTGATCCTGGAGCATTTCCTTTATTTGTACCGGATTGAGGGGTTTGGCCTGGATTTCGATTTCCGCCTCCGGCGTTGCCATTGGGACTTGTCTGACCGTTTGGCTGCCCACCGGAACCGGATGGAGTCCGATTTCCTTTGCCTTGGGACCCGCCAGGGCCTCCGGTATTTTTGTTTCCACCGGAGGGGGTCGGATTACCCTTTCCCCCCTTGGCACCATGCACCTGTCTGTCATTCCTGTCTGAATTCTGCGAATTACTGACATTTTCACCAATCACCTTGTGATTGTAAGCAGACCATCGGTGATTAGCAGTAGAATGCGTCTTAGCTCGGTTCGTAGAACCTAAAAGCAGGCAGATGCTACAATGATCCTGAACATTCCGGGTGTCATTCACCTTTTTGTTGCCCTTTTGGGCCCCATTTTGGGTGTTTTGCTGGGTATTCTTGTTTCCCCCAAGACCCTCATGGAAATTTTGATTGGCGGCGTCAGCGAGCCGCTCAACCTCTTCCCACAGTTCCTGCGGGGTGAACGAAAATACCCAGTTCCTGGCCTTCAGGCGATGGCCGTGGAAACTTACTCCCCTGTTGAGGACTTGGACAAACAAGTCCCGATCCTCGTGTTCATTAAACTTGATTTTCCACGTGTTTTCAGTGAATTTCACCTTGGTAAACGACGTGGGGGAACACTTTTGAAGTGCCTCCCTGACTGTAAACCGGTTGGCCGAGGCATCAAAGCCATCGATCTCCGCCCACCAGGTCTTGACCTTTTCTTCGGATTGTTTATTCCGAAGGGTGGCGGCGGTTTCGGAGGGGATCTTGTCAAAAATCAGGTTTTTCAGCTCGGCACTAGAAAATTTTTCGCCTGAATGTTCAGATTCTTCTACGAGGTTCCAGAAGCGCTGTCTCTTGTCTTGCACTTCGTGCAAGATTAATCGCGAGAACGAAGGAAAATTCTTCAACATCTGGTGGTAATGGTCCTCAGGCAGCCGGGATCCACGTACCTCCAACTGTTCCCACACCTCATCAAAGGTAAGGGGGGAACTTGAATCCTCACGATCACTCCAGGTCCTGAGCCAAGTGTTGGCCGGCGCTCCCTCAAGGCAGTCCAGGAGGGCCATCAGGAACTGATCATCCTGGAGCTTTTGAGTCTTAACCCACAGTTTAAATTCCCGTTGGAACTGAGGCCAACGTCTGGGGTTCCCATTATACTTCGGTTGCTTGGCAACCTGACGAAGTCGCAATGAAGTGGGATTTAGAAGTGAATCCAGCCCAACACCGGCCGTAATGGCAGACACCTTGGCGGCATCATTAGCCACACCAGCTCCGGCGAGGGTCTGGGCGAGCAACATCTGGGCAATTGCATTGGAATCAACAGCAGGAAGGGTAGTACGGGAGGCAGTTCGTTTGGCATTTTGAGCCTCATTCCTAGCCTTCACCGATCTACTCTGAGATCGAGAGATTGTAACCCTTTCCTTTAGCTTAGTCCTGCTGATCCTTGCGTCGGTGGTCTTAGAGTCCACCGAAGGAGCAATCGAAAAAATTTCTGTCGCCTCCTCCGACGGTTCTGTTGTTTGTTCCACCGATGATGCGCCCTCAGATCGCATGTGGGTCTTGAAAAGATCTTTAATTCCCAGCGTCTGAATGAGGAGTTGCATTTGATCTTTGAGCAATTGGAGCTCAGAGTCTCGCTGTAATCTGCAAGAGCAGTCGGCAGGACAGTACATACCGTGTCCTGAAGGGCCTGAGCAGGCTGTCGGACCGCTAATCTCAGTGGTTCGCAGCCAGGAGTCCACTTGGGGAGCTCCTTCAGTCCTAATTTCCAGGCTTGCCTGCCTAGCTGCCTCTAAAATTCCTTCCTCAACCGCGGCGGCTAGATCGTCGCGGATGGAAACAGAGGGATGAGGGGCGGAGGGCCCGGCAACAGGTGCCTTGGTCTTCTCCTTCGGGAAGGGGCTTGCCTCCCAGATCTGCAAGAAAATGGCAAAAGATTCATCTTCTTGAGAACACCACCACATCCTGGTATTAATTTCTTCTTGAAGGAGGAAAAAATATTCGAATAAAAAATCAGAGGCGATTCTTTCTTGTCCTATCAGCTTAGACGTGGCTAATAGACACAGGGCCTCAAGACTCTGAAGGTTACGGGTCACTTCTGAAGACAAATGGTTGTCCCATTGTGCCCAATTGTCTGGTCGATTATAGGTAGGTACCTCACCTGGACCACCCATCTCAATGTCGTCAATGTCGGCGTCGATGGTCTCAAAATGTGGACACTGGTAGGGAGTATTGGTACCTGCCAGGTCCGTAAGCTCCACCGGAGCGTTGCCATTAGCGTAGGCTGGGAGATTCCAGCTGCTTGATGGCCAATTTCGACTGGGATCTTGATTATAATCTGGGCCTCCACAACTGCTGATTTGTGTCCTTCTTGGGCAATTTGGGCTTGCGCAAGGCATTCCTCTCAAGGCCTCGTTCGCACAGCACCACGGCAGCGTAATCGTTACGTCTCCGGAGGTGGCGGAGTCTACGGGGCCGTACTGAGGGGCTAGCTGTGGTTGGGACACCAAAGGAACAACATTCAGGTAGCCTCTGCTACCATGAAAGTGCTGCCCTGGGTCGTTGTGGGTGCCGGAGGGCTCGGGGCCGGCAAGACCAGTGGGGCAGGCACGCGAGGAGTCTCCCTGGATGTTGTTATTCGGTGTAGAACCAGACACTCGGACACCAACGGAGGCGAGAGCAGCGACAACAGAAGCAAGGTCCATGCTGATTGTGGTCCGGCAGAAAATCCCAGTCTATGAAGAAAATTGAGGGGAATTATTCTAAATACATCTGAGTGTCCAAAACTGTCTGAAAGAATTTGAATAATCCATTTATGTAAAAAGGTTTGGCCGATCTGGCCCGCGAGCGCGCGTCAGCGGCAAATGGCGATTCCAGCTAAAATAGCGGAACGCGGCGGATTTACGGGAAATGGACCGCGGAATCAAATCCGGCATATCAGAAATATATAGGAAATATCCTGTGACTGAGCTGCGAGGCGGCAATTCCGCCGAAGCAAAGAAAATGACCAAAATGTAGCCAATCTGGGCAGAATGTCTGAAAATCTGAGCAGATGGGGCTAGCCGCACTTACAGTGACGACGATGGTGTTCTTACTTGTGTCGACTCGCTGTTCATCTGTGGAATGTGTTGGAATCCCCCTCAGAATCAGCTCACATTTGGCAAATTCCTGGTACCAAGCATTGGATGCTTATACATTCTGGGACTACAATGAGTCAGTTACCCCTGATGACTCGTACTGGATTCAACATGAAGCCCTGGAGACGATACTGACAGTGTGGTGTACACTCACTGGGTTTTCTTGGCTATCATTACTTTTACATGATTGGATTTCCATCATGCTAATCATCATCATCATGAGAATTTGACCTAGATGGGCTATGAGTGGGAACTGGATTTCCGTTCAGCACAACACACAGTATCTATCGACAATGAATTGGACCTATGTTGGCTTGCTGCAGACTTCGCCGTCTTCAATTTGTGTGCGATTCACTGATTTTGGTCTCAATTCAGTCACATTTTGTACCATAATCTAGCATCTGGTCTCATGACTGCAAATGACACCGACCAGTTTCATATATCTTGGACTCCATGAAGGGATACCCTTTTTTTTGGACGCTCGACGACATGGCGACACTCGTTTTCTGTTTTCTGGCTGTGTGATGTCAGATCCTGATTTCATCATGGATCATGGATCTTGATCATGCGTGTACATTCTTCACTCAGACTTTCAATTTTCGAGTTTTCGAGCTTGAACGAAGCTGTTTCTGTGTGCCCTAAGGTACCTATGCGTTCCATTCAAGTCGATGGCCATCGCGAAACACAGATCTCAGCACAATTTTGCTCAATTCAGCTCAATTTCTCGCATCTTGTAATAGATTAGTCGGTTTTTGGTCACTTTTGCCGTTTCTTTCACTTCACTTGACCCAGCCTGACATACTAGTGTATCCTTTCAGAGGGGGAGTGTAGCAGCAGCAGTGACAGCACTCAATTTATACATCAATGTGATCAGAATTTCAATGATTCTCAGATGTACATTAGTGCAGTAAATTTTCCGCTTGTTTTCATGTTTTCCGTTTGCCGCCAGATGTCGCCTGTGAGCGCGCGTCGAGTCGCATTTGTCTTTCGTGATTTCCCAATTGGATTTATTTAAATTTTTTTGAATGATTTCACTTTGAGTCATTATGTGCAATGGATGCACAATGAGATTCTATGTCTGCTCCATTTTTGTAGACCGGGTTTTGTGACTATTCATATTCCACCATGGAGTTCAATGGGCTCACAAGTGCTTCGCATATGTCGCTCCCAGAGGCTGGATATGGGTCTGAAGAGGGTCAGTTGGGTTCGGAAATATCAGGGGCAGTGTCGGGCGTTACGACCCCTGGGGCATCAAGGCTACAGGCTTCGCAATTACAAGAAAGATCCGCCACTATGCAGCCGTTACACTCCATTAATAGTCTTCTTGCATGGTACAACTTGGCAGAAAGCACTCAGAGCGTCCACAATCATCAAGGCATAGTCGTAGTTATGACACTTGGATCTGTCAATGAAGTCCACATACAACAGTGCATTGACCATGTGTGGCAGTGGCAGCACACCAAGTAGACCTCGGTCGCTGGGTCGGTTCCGCTTGCTCGTGACGCACTCCTTGCATGTCCTGTGCATGTCCTCAATTTTATGTGTCAACTCTGTGTCAGGCACGCGAGTGTGGAACATCTTCTTGAAAGCCCAGAGCCAGGAATCCGGTCCAGGATGACCAACAACGTCGTGGGTCCACTGTAAAGCCGCGCCCAGCGCCTTCTTTGGTATGCATGTTTGCACTTCCTTCCTTAAAATACCACTTGAGGATAGCGACCACAGCTCCTTATTCACCAGTGCATAGGATCCATCCCCTAGGGCTTTCAAAATATCTCCATACTCCTCCACATAGTCCTACTTCTGCAGAGAACTGAGTAATTCAGCTTTGCTCATAGTGAGATCCAAATGGACATCCATTTTCTGGAAAGCTTCTTGAGAGAGGGCTTCAGAGCTTGCGGAAATTTTCTCATCGAAATTTTCACGTGAGAGCCAATCACATAGCTCATTTTTCAGTCCCAGTAGATGTTGAGCTTCAGCTGAGCCAGAAACGTCCACCAACGTCTGAGCTTCTGGTTTTCAGGAGGGGCCCCCTTGAGAAACATCTCTGTGGACTCCTGATCACATAACCACACCACGGAATTGCTGCCAAACAGTCTGCTTCGTCCAGAGATAAGCAAAATTCCGGAGAGTAATTCACGTTCATACGTGCTGTAGTTTGTTCTTGTTGAGGACCATTTCCAGTTCCAGTGGCCAATGGGTACGAGATAGAATTCCTGCGGATCGTAGTTGTGCTTGAAAGAACCGTCACGATTGACTCCGACTGTCTTCAGTTCATCTGCTATTCTCCTTGCAGCTGCTCCTGGAATTCTTTGCCACTGCAGAAGCGTACCTCCGCCTCCCACAAGAGAAGCATCAGTGATGACCACAAACTCACCGTCAGGTGCAGGTGTGCCCAACAGCCTCAGTGAACTCAGTTTTTCCTTGATCTCCTGAAACTGAGCTTCGTGCTCTGGTGTCCACTTCCAAGGTACAGTCGTCTTGGTCAAGTCCGTGCGAAGGTGACTGCTGTAAGTGAAAGCGGGGATGTGCCTCCTGTAAAAATTACAGGATCCCAGGAAAGCTCTGATGTCCTTGACGCCACGGGTCTTGTCATCACGAATAGAAGCCTTTAAAATTGGGGCAACTTTTTCCTTCACAGGTTGCCACCATCTCCATCCAGCTTGGAAACCCAAGTATTCAATTTCCTCCTGCATGAATTCACATTTTTCCAATTTCGCGCGGGTATTGCATTCTTCACAGGTACGTAAAAACTCCTCCACCAAACATAAATGGTCATCAGCGTCATCGGTCCCCAATAGGACATCATCAATATAGACCTCAATGACTGCACCCTTTTTCAGTAGTGCCTGCACCGTAGGTTTCAACTTCATACGGGCCACCACCTGATTCATGAGCTCCTGGAAAGTTGCTGGCGCATTCGTCAACCCAAACGGCATAACCTTCCATTTGAACACCTGACCATTAGGAGCAATAGAGGCTGATAGATCCTGCGCCCGTTTTGTTAACTCCACTTGCCAGAAACCACTGCGCTTATCCAATTTGCATTTGAAACGGCAATGAGCAGCTCTTTCCAGCGCCTGTTACAAACTTGGTAGACTCCCGGAATGTTTCTTTGTGAGTTTGTTCAACTTCCCGTAATGGACAACCAGTCTTTTTGCGTTGCTCCCTGGTTTGTCTACCAAGAAGCATGCAGAGCAGTGCTTTGGATACTCTGCTTGCTCATATTTTTACGCGAGGTCGGCTGCAATGCATTCGGTGATTTGACGCATTATCTCCTCACTGTCGGCCTTGCTTGCTGGAAATGGCTTTGAACGCATGGTGGTATTCTTGTGCTCATCCATCAATTCCAAATCCATGGTAACCAGCTTCTCACATGAACCATGTGCCATCAACGGTCCAAAAGCCACCTTCCTTGGACGCAGGACTTCTTGAATTTTGGTCGGCAAATTTTTGATCTTCTCCTCAAAATCGTCTGCGGCTGCCAAATTCGATTTCCCATACTCATCCCTGGATGCAGAGTAACACTCACTGAGTAAGGCCAAGACACCCAGATAAACGTCATTGCCATCCACGAAAAAGCGGTCGTCATCCAGATATTGGTAGTACAAATCTGTTTCATCTCCGTCAACACTCCTGCCCATGAACTCATTGTAATGGCTCTTCCATCTGTCCTTGAGCTCTAGCCTTTGTTGTTCCTCAGATATCTGGAAGATTTGGAGCTCAATGTCTTCCTTCAAAGAGCGTAAGTTGTCCTTCGAGACCGGCCATCTGCGTGGGTTGGCAATTCTTGCCTTGTCCTCCTCGCCTTGCATGGTCACGCCATACTCTTGCAAAGCATGTAGGACCAGACACAACATGGTAAAATTTTGTACACCTCCCAGAACTGAATCTGCCAGATCGACTTCGTTCAGTAAATCCTCGATCCGGTCCGAATAATCTTTGTGAATGCTTGGGAATGGGTCGTACTTCAGAGGGTGAGCGATATTGAGATCCGCCAAATAACCATGTTCACTGACTCCATCCCATTGCACTTCTGCAGGTTCTTCGCTGATCTCTTCCCACTGAATGTCGACCTTGTCAACTTCAGCATCTCGAACGCCAGCATCCTGTTCTTCATTTGATTCCGTTGAAGGGTGAATTTCTGGGACTTCAGACCCGTCCTTCGGAATTGTTGCAGGTGTATCGTGCCCGTACCGTTTCAGTAAATCAGACCGGGTTAAACCACGGTTCACACGATGGAGAAACTTGACCACTTGGGGATTCAGTTCATCCAACGAAATATCACAATCATTCCCATTGATGAGCGATGCAATGCTTCCCCAGCGTGGGGCTAGTATTGATACACATCGTGAAACAAGAGTCCCACAGGCACCAATACGAAAATGGTAAGGTCGACAACCAGGCAGTATACCAGCGCACAACGCACCTGCCAACCCTCCAGATCCCTGACCTCGGCCGAAACCACACACACCTCCAACACATACCCCCCAAACCCAAGCCCCATCAGACCCTGGACTGGGTACCAGAGGACGCCCCCTATTCCTCCCACCACAGAGCATACCACTACCCCAACCCCATTCAACATCTCGCCCGCGGGCTGGGCGACACAGACAGCCGGGCACACATCCAGGAGCTCCAGGAGAAACTGCAAATCCCCCTCTACCACTCAGCACTGCGCGCAGCAAACGTCCCAGCCCACCTCCAAAAACGACGCATCCAGCTCCTCAGGGAGCAACTACCATTCATCACAGGGTCGCCAGATGGCTCGCCCGCCAGCACACCCACGTCCCGGAAGAACACACCCGTTGCCCGTGCGACCATACCACCCCGGAGGACTGGGAACACTTCAAGAAATGCCCCCTCCATACGGACAGGGACAGGCTAGTGGGCTGGACCCCGGCAGAAACCCTACGACAACACGAAGGCTGGCCAACCCACAGCCACGCACACCAGGCCACTGAACACCTCTTCCGGGATCCCCTGGTCAAGGAAGCCACCATGAGAGGGGCGGTGACACAGGCCCTACACCGACACCTCACCAAACACACGGAAAGCCCCATGCAGGCAGCAGCGCACCTCCAGCTAGAAGCAGTCCGCAGAGCAGCGACCCAAATCGTACACCGCAAACACCTCCTGTTAACACACGCGGAACAACTCACCGACCCCACCGCCAGGGAACACATGCAGCGTCTCATCCATTACCATGCCGTGTATGACCCAGACGTCCACTAACACACTCCGCCCTACGCACACGCCCCCCATCTCCATCCGCAGGCCTCCAAGACACCACCAAAGGGCCCCAAAGCCCACCTCTCACCCAAGAAGCCACCCGGCACCGCCGAGCCCAGCCGAGCCAAACCAGGGCCAACCATACGTCGGCGTGGAGGCGCAAGCCCCCAGCAACGCAGCCAACCCGTCCCCCCCGGACCCGGGCCACCCCCCCCTCACACCGGCCACCGTCCGCGACCCCGACCTCCTCCGAGCAACCCTCCAAGACAGGGCCCTGACCACTCCCCTGGGCTGGTACCGCCTACAAGAGGACTGGACCAAGCTCACCGTCAAAGCCCTCCGGGACCTGACCACCCCAGGCAACGGCCTCCACGAGGCCATCGTAGACCTCGTAGTCTGGCGAGCCCGCCAACACACCCAGGGCCAGCACGTCTGGATCCCCCTCATCGAGTCGGGCCAGGCCCTGACAGACAACACCGACATTAACATCATACGGCAAGGGACCATACGCCTACGACCGGCCCCAGCGGAGAAGGACCACCCAGCGGACCCGAACCACCCGGAGCAGTGGGAACAGGCCACCGCACCAACCCGCGACACCGCCCTCCGCGCCGCCGGCCTCCGCACCCCAGACGACGACCTCCCTCCCCCACCAACAGACAGTGACCAGCCCCCGCCGGAGGTCTGGTGTACAGTCCTCGGGCGCGGGCACTACTACGTGGTAGCCGCTACAGCTACGTGCCACGGCCCGCAATGGCTCGTCAAAGGGACAGACACCATGCTCGCCCCAGGGGCCGCCCCACCAGGGGCAGTAGGGGACCCCACCAACCCGGACAGGGTCCTGAGGGGCGTCCGCCAGCCGGCGGACAAACCCCCAGCCCGCGCCCTGGCCCAAATCACCTCAGGGAAAGCGGGCTACCACCTGGGACTGGCCATGCTCTGCCTGACCTACTGGATCCAGCGCCGCTGGCCATCCACGGGGACCGTGCCCTGGATTTGGGCAATCCCCACCGCCCACACACAAATCGAGGCAGGCCCGGACCCGCGGCCAAACCCCCACCCCAGACCACAGCACTCCCTCACCTGCGGATACCACGCCATCCACAGGGTCCTCAGCCGCGTGGGTCTTAGCCCAGAGCTAGCACACCCCCTTCCCAGCACTGACCAAGAGGTCCACCAGATACGCAAGCTCGTCTGCGAAATCCTTGCCGCGGCAGCAGAAGACGGCAAGGTTCTCCTCCAAACCGCCCGGCCTACAACTTACCACGCAAGCGCGCCGCTGCGAGCGGACACATACACCGACAGGGCACACCCCACTGCGCAATCCCCGCCCGTGCCCCTCCCCTCTCGCTGCTCGCCCGGAAACCCACACACGCCCACCATCGTGCGCACCCCCGGGCCCCGCGACACGGGCCTCCCCCACCCGCCCGAACACCAGCACACGCCCGCCACAGACCCACCCGCTTGACACCCCTCACCGGCCCCCACACTCCACAACCCGCACACACCCACCGAGGGGAGCCCCACGCCCCGCGGCACGCCCACTCCACCCAGTGGCCAGCACACGCCCCCCGCACACACCCCAGAAGACCAAGGCCCATCCCCCCCCGGCCCCCGAATGCAGCCCACGCGAACTGTTCCCCCCCGCGGACGCCAGCCCACACAACCTCAAACATTGCAGGACCCCGGCCCAGGCAAGCCCGGAAGGAGAAGGCCACAACCCTGCGCGTCCCTCCCCCGCCGCTGCTGACCAGATCGGCCCGCCAGGCCGCCAGGTCACGACCGGGCCCCCCCAGCCGCCCGCCCCCAACTTACAGCCCGAGGACATGCCCTCCATCCTCCCCGCCGTGGCAGCAGCAGAAGCCGCCGCCCACAAGCCCGCGACCGCCCACATCACAGCTCAACCCGCGTCCACCACCTCCTCCTCATCCTCAGCCTCATCAACCTCCTCCACCCCATCCTCCGACCCGCCGCTCCCCGCCGCCGTCATCCACAAGGCCACGGCAAAAGCCAAAGCCGCGGCCGCACGCACCGACCCCCCGACCCCCACACAGGCAACTCAGGCACCCCAGCAACGCACTGGGAAGACCCCCGAACCGGGACAGGCGCCCTCACAGCTCCGGACTGAGGTCCTCCTCAACCTGGAACGGGATCCCAACCCCAAACCCGACCCCCAACCCGAGCTGGCGCCCAAACAAACGCACACAACACCACAAGCGCAACGACGCCAACCCAAGAAACAGTGCCCTAACCCAAATCCTAACCCAAACCGCGACCCCCCACCTACCACAACCCACGCCCCCCTCCCACCAGCAGCCGCCGCCACCACAGAGGCGGCCACCCAACACGACCCCGTCCAAACCCTCGTCAATATCCCCATCTCCAAGCGCCCCGTCATCCACCCCCCACAAACCACCACCCCCGCTGGCCAGACCGACCCAGGGACGTGGGACCCCTCAACCACAATCACCGTTAAGCCCGGCCCCCGACCCGCCCCCCCTGCCCACCAAAAAGTACAGCCCCTGGGGCTGCGCACGATGCCAGACCCCCCAACCCCACTTTGGGGACTGGAATACCAACAAGGGGTCCTAGAGCCATACCCGCAACACCAACCCCACCACTACCAGCGCCATCACCACCAGCGGCCCCACCACCACCACCAACAACACCACCCCCACCACTACCACTGCCCCCCACCCTACCCCACCGGGCCACAACCCCCGGTGCACGAACAGCACCAGCGTATGGGATGGCAGCCACCGAGCGCTCCACCCCCATACCCCACCTACCATCAGGGACCATCCCCCCGGTACCAGCGACCGTAGCCCCCCGGCCACCACGGCCACGCCGAGGGGTCCCCCGGGCCCAACCCCACCAGGGACAGTCACTCGACCCATACCCCCAGCCGCTGCCACCAGCGCACCCTTACGTGGCGGACCCATGGAGGACGGGGGACCTCCCCCCCGCCCCCCCCCGGTACCGGGCGGCACCGCAGGAGGCCCCTCAGGACCCGTCGACACCTCCTGACTGGCCCAACTCGAGCGATGAGGCCCGGTCCCGCAAACGGCGGCGCTACCGCTCCCCGCCCCGCACGGCACACTCGCCCCCGGCGCCCACACTCCCCACACCGCCACCGCGCCTCAACGACCCACTCGCGCCGCTCCCGCTCCCCAAGGCGACACCACGACCCCCTGGGGCCCCGCTACCCCCGCTCCCTCTCCCCCGGGTGCCACCAGGCCCGCCACCGCTGCCCCATGTCCACCTCCCCCTCCCCCCACGGGCCCCACCAGACTTCTCGCTCCCCCCTCCGCCCGTACGCAACCCCCAGCCCCAGCCCCCGCCACCACCGCTCCTGCTCCCTCCAGCGCCGCCAGGCACGCCACCGCCGCCCCACGTCCACCTCCCCCTCCCCCAACAGGCCCCACCGGGCTCCCCGTTCCCCCCGCCGCCCATACCCATCCACCACCCCCAGCCCCCGCCACCACAACTCCCGCTCCCCCAGGGCGCCGCCAAGCACGCCACCGCCGCCCCATGTCCACATCCCCCTCCCGTTCCCCCCTGCGCCCGTACCCGTCCTCCACCCCCAGCCCCCGCCACCGCCGCTCCCGCTCCCCCAGGCACGTCACCCCCGCCACCACCGCAGGTCCACGTCCTCCCCCTGCCGGTCCAGGACCTCAAGCTCGGACCCCCCCTCCCCCCCAGACCCCCGCCCACCTCGCCTGGTGGTCTGCCCCCGCTTTGCAGGAGCTCCGCCGCTGGGTGAAGTGGGCCGGGGGAGCGGGAAAGCGAGAAGGGGTGCACATGGTGCACACCCTCCAGGAGGTGCGCACCCGCACCCCCGCCGACCCCAACGAGGCCGCCCCGGAGGTTATCATGCCGCAATCGGCATGGCAGGCCCTCCTCCGCGTTGCGGTTCAGGGCCTCCGCCCCCCCTACACCCCCCAAAGCCCTCCGCCAATGGCTCCAGGCCACCCACCCCCAGGCCTGGGCCATCGGCGCCCCCCCCCCACCCCACCACCACCACACCGGGAAGGGGAAGGGCACGGGCAAGGGGAGGGCAAGGGACAGAAAGGGACACTCAGGCAAGGGGGCACGGAGGGGCCCCAAGTGAGGGGCAGGCGCCCATAGGGACAGGGCACCGGAAGCGACACAACGTGGGGGCAGGAAACCACCCAAGGACCAGGAATGGGCAGGAGCGGGGACCGAGACACAGAGCAAGAGGACACCACAGCAGGCGCCACGACTCACACCCAGGAGGGGCATACCACGACGGAACGACCAGCGCCGCCCCACCCCCAGCAAACGCCGCACGCTTCCCGGGGACGCACACCCCCAACACGCGCCGCCGAAGCAGGACTCGGACGCCGTACGGGTCACACCAGCGACAGCCACCAGCCACCTGAAAACCACACAGCAGATGGAGGACAAACCTACACGGGGAGAACGGGCTACACCCACACAGGAAACCGCATGGAACACCGCCGCGCAGCCCACCACCGCGCCCTCATCGCCAGGCGACGACCCCGGCCACCACAAGGGCCGCCTCACAGGCACCAGAAAGGGGACAAAGGCACGGCCACAGCACCCAGGGATAGGGACCGGGACCCCCAGAGGACACGAGACCAAGGCACAGGCCCCCAGGGAGGGCAACCCCAAGCACACCTACCCGACCCACCAGCCCAAGCGGCACGCCCAGGCCCGCACAGCACGGACCCAGCGAGCCACCCACACCTAACCGCACCCCCCCGCCACCAGCCAGCCAAACTCCGACCCGCACTCCGCACCAAGACACAGGCCAGGCTGACCTCCACCGACCCACCACGGCACAACACGAGGCAGCACGGCACACCGCACCGCAGCGCGCAACAGTGCAACGCACCACAACAACGCACCGCAAAGCGCAACACGCCACAGCACAACCCGGCGCGAAGCGGCACAGAGCAGCACAACACGGCACGGCTGACTCCAACCTGAAGGACAAACCAAAACAAGCCACCAGACGGCCCGGAAGGCGCCGCACCAGCGCGCCACACACTGGCACAGCGGGCCACACACGAAGCCACCGCGCGCCCGGCAACAACGGTGGCGATCCACCCGGAAGGTTGAAACCGCCACCGCGGAGGCGACAGGACACGGACAACCCCAGCCCCCCCTAACCCAGAGCCACACGAAGCCGCCTGGCGCAGACGCCGGGCATGTAGACCCAGGACCTAACCCGGCAAGAAGGGGCGCCCAGCCCAACGTGTACATAACCCACCCGACCCATGGGGCCGGGAGACGGCCAAGCACAACGCAACCGCCAACAGCAACCCGGGGGACCACACTGAATGCGGGCCAGTGCGTGCGCCAGCCCAGGGAAGGCAGAGGGAGGAACAGGCAGACCCCACCCCAAAAAAAAAACTGCGGGGGGGGGGGGGCGAGAGAACGGCCCACAGGCACCAAACCGCCCACCAACACCGCAAGAGGCAGCCAAACCCCCCACTCAGAAGGCACCGAAGACAGGACCCCCCAAAGGGGCACAGGGGGACCACCCAGCAAAAACCGGCAACACCAAACCAGGAGCAGCGACCCACGGGGAAAGGGACACCCAAAACGCGCAGACACACACCACGCTGGGACGGGAAAAAAAAAGCCAGCAACCCAGCCCGAAAGAGAGGGGATGGGGGGGCAGGGACCACAACGCCCGGGACAGGGACAGCCAGCGACCGACGCCACAAAGCCAAAGCAAGACAGGCCCTGGCAAAACAAAAACACACCCTGGCAACCCAACCAAGAAGAGCGGGGCACAACCGAGACCCGGGCGCAGCACGCACGCCCACAAAGCACACCCCAGCCAGGAAAGGCGGGGAACAAGCGGGGCGCATGCACAAACACACACGCACCCTGACGCCCCAGCCAGGAGTTGGGGGGCGCAGCACCAACCACACACCCCCGCACAGCACCCCCAACCGGGAGCTGCGGGAGACCAAACGGGAGGGGCACAGGAGCGCACACACACCCCAACACCCCCCCAAGGAGTGGCGGGGCGCAGCTGAAACCCAGACCCCAGCACGCACGCCCACACCGCACACCGGAACCGGGAACGGCGGGGTGCAGGCAGAGCGCGCACGCAGCCACGCAGTCCCATACCCGGAACCACGAAAGCCGGGCTGCAGGCCCAAACCCAGGCCAAACCGCAAACACCACAAACCCCAACCGGCAAAAGAGGGACGACACCACAGACCGTACCCGCACACACCCGCCCGAGACCCCAGCTAGGACTGGCGGGATTACCGAAACCCACACCCAACCACAACCCGGACCCAAACACAAGCACCACACCACAGTAGGAAACCCAGTGTCCAAAGCCCGGGCACTGAGGCAGCCCGTGCCATGCAGGTGACCCGGCCAAACGAGATCCGGAGACCGGGGGTAAGGCTGCATCCTAAGGCCTGCGCTGCTTTTGGACTCGAGGCGGAGCGTGCGACACCCAAGCGCCTCGGAACCCTAGAACCAAGAACGTGCATGGATGCCTTGGGAACGAGATATGCCAGGAAGTCCGGTGAACCTCTAGGGTTCCGTTCAAAGGAGGGGACGTGCGCAAGCACGGGGGCACACCCTCCTGGCTAGACAAGCACGTCACGCTGGCGGCGATCAGCCCTCCCGGTGTTGCCCGGGGCCGCTTTGTTGGGGGCCACCAGTCAGGTCTAGCGGGATGTAAGTCGCCTCCCCTCTTCAAGCGCGGAGCCTCTTCCTGTTCGTCACAGCGGCAACGCCAGCAGGAACCAAGGGGCGCCTCCCCACGACCGAGTGCACCTACCTACCTACCTACCTCCCACAGGAGAAGCATCAGTGATGACCACAAACTCACCGTCAGGTGCAGGTGTGCCCAACAGCCTCAGTGAACTCAGTTTTTCCTTGATCTCCTGAAACTGAGCTTCATGCTCTGGTGTCCACTTCCAAGGTACAGTCTTCTTGGTCAAGTCCGTGAGAAGGTGACTGCTGTAAGTGAAAGTGGGGATGTGCATCCTGTAAAAATTACAGGATCCCAGGAAAGCTCTGATGTCCTTGACGCCACGGGTCATGTCATCACGAATAGAAGCCTTGAAAATTGGGGCATTTTTTTCCTTCACAGGTCGCCACCATCTCCATCCAACTTGGAAACCCAAGTATTCAATTTCCTCCTGCATGAATTCACATTTTTCCAATTTCACGCGGGTATTGCATTCTTCACAAGTACGTAAAAGCTCCTCCACCAAACATAAATGGTCATCAGCGTCATCGGTCCCCAACAGGACATCATCAATATAGACCTCAATGACTGCACCCTTTTTCAGTAGTGCCTGCACCGTAGGTTTCAACTTCATACCGGCCACCACCTGATTCATGAGCTCCTGGAAAGTTGCTGGCGCATTCGTCAGCCCAAACGGCATAACCCTCCATTTGAACACCTGACCATTAGGAGCAATAAAGGCTGATGATGATATGATAAAGGCGGATCACCAAGTGCAAAATGCACATCACAATGAACCGTGTGCGGTCATCCAGACGGAGCATTGGTTTTGAAGTGCACCCTTTGGCCGTAGTGCAATCCAAACCTTTATCGTACAAAGCGCGGAATTTTCCATCAAGGTGCATTGTGCGCCGCACCTTAGTGTTCATCCATCGTTCACGCCTACTACACCATGTGGAGAAAGAGGAGATGCTTCCAATGGCATAGTAAGGCGACAATCCTAAAAGTAGACGCAACCATGGAGAGTCTCCACCCAACATGATTCGTGCACGATAATAAACATTATTCATTTGGATGTATCCACTATCAATGATAGTTTGGATGTGTTGCAACGTGGCACAAAATAAGACACGCATTGCTTCGTCGTCATGTTCAGATGTCAATGCGACATCCAATGTCCAATTATATTGAAGAGTGCGGGCCTTTTCCATGTGATTGGCAAAGCCAATCGCAATTTGCACCCATGGGCGTGAGCCACATGGGAACCCGTCGCCTCTAATTATGATGACGAATAATTGCTCGCCATCGATCATTGGAAAGTCCATGGACTCCATGAGCTCCTTTTGTGTTGCGACATAATTAAAGAAATGCGGTAAGTCCCATCGTACACCAACTTTGCCATTGTGAATAGTGGTTTCCAATTTTTGCGCCTTACCCAATCGTTGCCATTCACGGTGCATACGCTTGAAAGATGGAAATGGGTGCACCCAATGAACATCCAACTTTTCTTGGGCAGCTTTTGTTCGCCGGTTGGCCCAAGATATTAGATTCTTGTACCTAAATTTGAGGCATGTTAATTCGAACAAAGTGACGCGCACAACGTGAACGTTGGTGCACAACGTGAGCGTTGGTTGAAATCGTTCAACTTGTTCAACCGGGCAGTTGAACATGACTTTAACAAATGTTCAATTTGTTGTTTTCATGAAAAAACACTTGATGGTAGCATGTAAATGGGGCCACAATTGCATGTGGAAGAAGACATATACATGATAGTTCGATGAAACCTAGGTAGGCACTCTATGTTGCACAAACATGAGTCGCATTTGTTTCATATGTGTTCAACCGCACACTTGAACGCATCTCGCATACGGTTGAACACTCCTTGCATACATGAAACGCACCATGGTATGCATGTAGGACATGTAGAGCACCTATTTTTCGGCGTTTCCAAGTCAAGGATCAACCGGACGGCATCCTTGGGTGTAAACACCCTTTCCATGACCTTCCGGTCATTGCGTCGACTACGCCGCCCACTACCCATTCTAGTCTTGAGGCGTTCCCATAGTGTACGACCACCCTTGGATGCGGTGAACAAGTTGACCAAATCACTCATCAATTCATCCGATTGTAATCCAGTGTAGTGATCTGCAATACATTGCTTCAAGTTTGACGTTGGCATTTTTGATTGTAAAATGAGAGGGATCCTTGCATACAAGTAAGAAACCACAATGGGGAATCTCTTGGTGCTCTAATTTGTTCTTATTGTTACGTTATTTTTGGTGACACTACCATATTGCACAAAGGTGAAATTAAATATTCTTCAATTCAATGCGTCATGTATATAGTAAAAAGCGAGCAGGTGGCAACTACTACACACCATGTGCATTCCCTTTACCGCCACGTGTTGGCCACCACGTGCCGGCTCCAGTTTTCATGTATGTGGTCACCACACCGCCACCTGCCCATTGGTAGTAGGTTCCAGGTTTTAACTGGGTTTTAGGGAACAGCTCAAAACCAAAATTGTGGGACAGGCTACATTTACCAATTAACCACTGTTGAACGCGTGATCGCGTGAGCACGCGCCACCGATTGGCGCGATAGGCCAGTTGAACTGTTCAACCGCGTTCAACCGAGTTCAACTGGGGGGTTGAACAGCAACATGCTGTTCAACTGGGTTCAACCGCTGTTCAACCGCTACGCTCAAAGGTGTGCAAAAGGGGTCACTAGGGTTGCGCCCGTTTTGTTAACTCCACTTGCCAGAAACCACTGCGCTTATCCAATTTGGATTTGAAACAGCAATGAGCAGCTCTTTCCAGCGCCTGTTCCAAACTTGGTAGACTCCCGGAATGTTTTTTTGTGAGTTTGTTCAACTTCCCGTTATGGACAACCAGTTTTTTTGCGTTGCTCCCTGGTTTGTCTACCAAGAAGCATGCCGAGCAGTGTTTTGGATACTCTGCTTGCTCATATTTTTCTGCGAGGTCGGCTGCAATGCATTCGGTGATTTGACGCATTATCTCCTCACTGTCGGCCTTGCTTGCTGGAAAAAGCTTTGAACGCATGGTGGTATTCTTGTGCTCATCCATCAATTCCAAATCCATGGTAACCAGCTTCTCACATGAACCATGTGCCATCAACGGTCCAAAAGCCACTTTGCTTCGACGTAGGACTTCTTGAATTTTGGTCGGCAAATTTTTGATCTTCTCCTCAAAATTGTCTGCGGCTGCCAAATTCGATTTCCCATACTCATCCCTGGATACAGAGTAACACTCACTGAGTAAGGCCGAGACATCCAGATAAATGTCATTGGCATCCACGAAAAAGCGGTCGTCATCCAGATATTGGTAGTACAAATCTGTTTCATCTCCGTCAACACTCCTGCCCATGAACTCATTGTAATGGCTCTTCCATCTGTCCTTGAGCTCTAGCCTTTGTTGTTCCTCGGATATCTGGAAGATTTGGAGCTCAATGTCTTCCTTCAAAGACCATAAGTCGTCCTTCGAGACCGGCCATCTGCGTGGGTTGGCAATTCTTGCCTTGTCCTCCTCGCCTTGCATGGTCACGCCATACTCTTGCATAGCATGTAGGGCCAGATACGACATGGTAAAATTTTGTACACCTCCCAGAACTGAATCTTCGAGATCGACTTCATTCAGTAAATCCTCGATCTGGTCCGAATAATCTTCGTGAATGCTTGGGAATGGGTCGTACTTCAGAGGGTGAGCGATATTGAGATCCGCCAAATAACCATGTTCACTGACTTCATCCCATTGCACTTCTGCAGGTTCTTCGCTGACTTCTTCCCACTGAATGTCGACCTTGTCAACTTCAGCATCTGGAACGCCAGCGTCCTGTTCCTCATCTGATTTCGTTGGAGGGTGAATTTCTGGGACTTCAGACCCGTCCTTCGGAGTTGTTGCAGGTGTATCGTGCCCGTATCGTTTCAGTAAATCAGACCGGGTCAAAGCACGGTTCACACTATGGAGAAACTTGACCACTTGGGGATTCAGTTCATCCAACGAAATATCACAATCATTCCCATCGATGAGGGATGCAATGCTTCCCCAGCGTGGAGCTGGTAATGGGCTGGTCGCCCCATCTGGGAGATAGAGGGGTACATCTGGGATAGGAACACGAACCTTCGTCATGCGGTCCAAAAATGGTCGCCATGCGGCAGCTTCCCCGGTTTGGCCCCAATCAGGACAAATAACCACGACTTGAGCTCCGTCGAGCACAGCTTTGGTGAACACCTTCTCGAGGTGTGACCATCATGGGTTGGCCCAGCATAACTGAAAGTCGTGCCAATTGTAAGCATAACATGAATTCAGAGGAGTGCAATACAACGGTTCCGTATGATTCTTGGGGTTGGCGTACAAGTCCACGGTGGGTCTCAAATCGCCAAGGTCGATGAGAACTTGCTGTCTCAGTGAAGGTAACAAACTGTAGGCATCTCTCCAGGAAATTCTCAGAGACGATTGAGCAGGTGGCAATCCGTTTCCTCCTACCTTCTGACAGGTCTTCTCAGATAGCGATACCAAGCATAATTCATCACTCCCTGGATTCTTGACAATGAGTCTCGATGGCGTACATAGCAAACCCAGAATTGTATTGGCGTTTTGACGGATGAAGTTCATGCCCAGGCAGACCTGAAAAGCTGAAGTCACCATGACAATACAAACATGAGGAAGACTGAAGTTGCCCATGCACACATCCACGGATTTCTCTCCTTCACTGTACGTGTAGTGCCCATCTCCCACCTTGACTGTGCAGTAGCCCCTGCGATTCGGATCTGACACCAATGATGAAGCCACAATGGAATCCGTTGCACCAGTATCCAAAACAGCGTCAGACTTCTCCTCCTCCACAACCACGGGTAGTCACAACGTCAGACCGTCCTTGACAGCGGTTCGAAGCAGGTCCACGATTTTCTCAACCTCCGAAAATGCCAGATCTCTCTTCCTCTTCTTGGCTTGACTCTCAGTGTCCTCCTGCATCGGTTTGATCTCTGCTGAGGGGGCGCCAGCACCAGCACTTGCTGCGGAGGGGCCAGATGCATCTTTATTTCTTGGGCCAGCTTTTGGTCCCTTTTGCTTCTGGTCCTTCCATTTCTTCTTGGCGTCTTCCACCGCCTTTTGGGCTGCCTCCTCACTGAGACCGAATTGGATCAGGAAGGTCTTGAGTCGATCCTCTTTCTGTTTTCTTTGGATCTCAAAGCAGTGATTGCTATAATGGTTGGTTTTGCCACAGTGTTTACACTGTATGCGGGCCTTGAATTCTGCAATCAGCGCGTTGGGGTCCATCTGTGCTTTGCCTCCTCTGCCTCCTTGGCCTTTTCCTCTTTCAAGACCCTTTTCTTTGCCAGAACCTTTCCTCCTTTGTCACCTTTGCCTTCTCTCTCAGAGACCTTTAGCTCTGCAATCTTCGAGTGGCATTGGGAGAGGAGCTCGGAGATGTCCGCCTTGGGAGCTGAACTTCCAGACGATGGTCTTCCAGAGAAAGAGGTGTCCTCTTCCTTATCTCTCTGCTTTTCCTGGTATCGACTCGAAGTAGGGCGCCCGGACGTAGAGCCACGAGAGGCGGCAAGATGCTTAAACCCGACAGAAAGTTGTGCGCGCTCCTTCATGAGATCCTTCAATGAACCATAAGAGTGCATCCTTGCAAAAAGCTTATCGTCCTTCGTCCATTCAACGAAAAGCTTATCATTTACTTTCGAGAGGTTCCATGAGCTTGCGCTCCTCCGTCATAACCCCCGGGTTCGACTTATCGAACAGCCTTTCCAGTGTTTCGAACAATTTGACCACTTGCTCCGGCTTTGGATCGTAGGGTAAATGGGACACCCTCGAAATTTCACCCAGAATTGAGAGGTCCGTCTCCAGCGTAGGATAGAGGTCTTGGAGTTTTTTCAGAAAGTCTTCAAGGCTTGTGGCTGATTTGAGCAACTTGGAGACTGTTTCTTGAAGTTCAGAATCCTTGATGCCCTGAACGATGAGGTTAGCTTTTACCCAATCTTTGGCTTTGGTCTTACCAGTGAGCACCAGGTATCTTCGAAATTTTTCTGCATACTTCTCAACGTTGCGTCCATCGAATGGCGGAATTTCCATTTTCAGCGCGTTAGTCGTATCGTCTTCACTGTCATCCAACCACTAATATTCGTTCACACCTCCACATACTTCGGTGAGCGTTGCAAAAGCCGATGATTCTCTCGTAACAAAGGGATTCTTGGTAGGTGGTAAATGACTGGAGGTAGGCATGCGCCGAACGTCTTCGCACGTGTTGGAGATCTTCTCGTTCATCCGATCAATGCGCTGAAGCACCTTCGAAAGAAGCATGTCATCCGTCTGCAGGATTTCTTCCTCAGAATCGTCGGAGAAACTCTTGTGAAATTCAACTTTGGATTTTCCCTTAAGTGTCTTATGCGTACGCTTCTCTCGTACTTCGGTAGCCTTGTGCTTCATTTTCTCCCTGAGATCCGTCAAAAAAAAGTCTTCCAGGCAGCCACTCATTTCTTCGTGCTCCTCCTCCGTCAGTTCGCCAATTTCATCTTTTAGCTCCTTTGCAAATTTTGTCTCAGGTAACTCATAAGAACCTTCGGAGAAATCATGTTCAACTTCGGAACTCGACGTCCAAACAGGTACTCTGTGATCGTCTCCTGAAATGTGATCCTTCGACGTGGACGTAGGTTCCAGAATAATTGTCGGCGGACTGAGAGGAACAGGTGTCGTAGTAGATCCTGACGGGAAACTCGGCGAAGGTAAGTAGGTAGGTAGGTGCACTCGGTCGTGGAGAGGCGCCCCATGGTTCCCCCTGGCGTCGCCCCTGTGACGAACAGGAAGAGGTTCCGCGCGTGAAGAGGGGAGGCGGCTTACATCTCGCTAGACCTGACTGGTGGCCCCCAACAAAGCGGCGCCAAGCAACACCGGGAGGGCTGATCGCCGCCAGCGTGACTGCTTGTCATGCCAGGAGGGTGGGCCCCCGTGCTTGCGCACGTCCCCTCCTTTGGGCGGAACCCTAGGGGTTCACCGGACTTCCTGGTGTATCCCGTTCACAAGGCATGCATGCATGTTCTTGGTACCGGGGTTCCGAGGTGCTTGGGTGTCGCACGCTCCGCCTCGAGTCCAAAAGCAGCGCAGGCCTTAGGATGCAGCCTTACCCCCGGTCTCCGGATCTCGTTTGGCCGGGTCACCTGCATGGCACGGGCTGCCTCAGTGCCCGGGCTATGGACACTGGGTTTCCTACTGTTGCGTGGCGCTTGTGTTTCGGTCTGGGTTGTGGTTGGGTGTGGGTTTTGGCTGCGCCTTGCCACTCCTGGCTGGGGTGTTCCGGTGTGTGTGCGCTTGTGTGTGCGCTCCGCTTGTACCCTGCCACTCCTGGCTGGAGTGTGTGGTGTGGGTGTGTGTGGTTGGGTTCGGGTTCCGGCTGCGCCCCGCCACTCCTGGCTGGGGTGTGCGGCGTGGGTGTGTGTGCTTCGGCTCGGGTTTCGGCTGCGCCCCGCCACTCCTGGCTGGGGTGTTGGGGTGTGTGTGTGCTTGTGTGCGTGCTCTGCTTGTACCCCGCCCCTCCTGGCGGGGGCATGCGGCGTGGGTGTGTGTGCTAGGGCTCGGGTTTCAGTTGCAGCCTGCTACTCCTGGCTGGGGTGTTGGGGTGCTTTTGTGTTTGTCGGCGCGCTCTACTTGTACCCCGCCTCTCCTGGTTGGGGTGTGCGGTGGGAGTGTGTGTGTTTGGGCCCGGGTTTCGGCTGTACCCCACCACTCCTGGCTGGGTAGTTGGGGTGTGTGAGTGCTGGTGTGGGCGCTCCGCCTGCACCCCGCCACTCCTGGCTGGGGTGCGCGCCGTGGGTGTGTGTGTTTGGGCTCGGGTTTTGGCTGCGCCCCACCAATCCTGGCTGGGGTGTTGGGCTGTGTGTGTGCTGGTGTGGGCGCTCGGCTTGCACCCCGCCACTCCTGGCTGGGGTGCGCGCCGTGGGTGTGTGTGTTTGGGCTCGGGTTTCGGCTGCACCCCGCCACTCCTGGCTGGGGTGTTGGGCTGTGTGTGTGCTGGTGTGGGCGCTCCGCCTGCACCCCGCCACTCCTGGCTGGGGTGCGCGCCATGGGTGTGTGTGTTTGGGCTCGGGTTTCGGCTGCGCCCTGCCACTCCCGGCTGGGATGTTGGGGTGTGTGTGTGCTCGTGTGCGTGCCCCCCTTGTACCCCGCCAGTGCTGGCTCGGGTGTGCGGTGTGGGTGTGTGTGTTTGGGCTCGGGTTTCGGCTGCGCCCCACCAATCCTGGCTGGGGTGTTGGGGTGTGTGTGTTCTGGTGTGGGCACTTTGCTTCCACCCCGCCACTCCTGGCTGGGGTGCGCGCCGTGGGTGTGTGTGTTTAGTCTCGGGTTTCGGCTGCACCCCGCCACTCCTGGCTGGGCTGTTGGGCTGTGTTTGTGCTGGTGTGGGCGCTCCGCTTGCACCGCGCCACTCCTGGCTGGGGTGCGCGCCCTGGGTGTGTGTGTTTGGGCTCGGGCCTCGGATGCACCCCTCCACTCCTGGCTGGGGTGTCGGGGTGTGTGTGTGCTGGTGTGGGCGCTCCGCTTGCACCCCGCCACTCCTGGCTGGGGTGCGCGCTGTGGGTGTGTGTGTTTGGGCTCGGGTCTCGGCTGCGCCCCGCCACTCCTGGCTGGGGTGTTGGGGTGTGTGTGTGCTCGCGTGCATGCCCCCCTTGTACCCGGCCACTCCTGGCTGGGTCGTGCGGTGGGGGTGTGTGTGTTTGGGCTCGGGTTTCGGCTGCACCCCGCCCCTCCTGGCTGGGGTGTTGGGGTGTGTGTGTGCTGGTGTGGGCGCTCCGCTTGCACCCCGCCACTCCTGGCTGGGGTGCGCGCCGTGGGTGTGTGTGTTTGGGCTCGGGTTTCAGCTGCGCCCCGCCACTCCTGGCTGGGGTGTTGGGCTGCGTGTGTGCTTGTGTGGGCGCTCCGCTTGCACCCAGCAACTCCTGGCTGGGGTGCGCGCCGTGGGTGTCTGTGTTTGGGCTCGGGTTTCGGCTGCGCCCCGCCACTCCAGGCTGGGGTGTTGGGTCGTGTGTGTTCTGGTGTGGGCGCTCCGCTTGCACCCCGCCACTCCTGGCTGGGGTGTGCGCCGTGGGTGTGTGTGTTTGGGCTCCGGTGTCGGCTGCGCCCCGCCACTCCTGGCTGGGGTGTTCGGGTGTGTGTGTGCTCGTGTGCGTGCCCCCCTTGTACCCCGCCACTCCTGGCTGGGTCATGCGCTGGGGATGTGTGTGTTTGAGCTCGGGTTTCGGCTGCACCCCGCCCCTCCTGGCTGGGGTGTTGGGGTGTGTGTGTGCTGCTGTAGGCGCTCCGCTTGCACCTCGCCACTCCTGGCTGGGGTGCGCGCCGTGGGTGTGTGTGTTCGGGCTCGGGTTTCGGCTGCGGCCCGCCACTCCTGGCTGGGGTGTTGGGCTGCATGTGTGCTGGTGTGGGCGCTCCGCTTGCAACCCGCCACTCCTGGCTGGGGTGCGCGCCGTGGGTGTGTGTGTTTTGGCTCGGGTTTCGGCTGCGCCCGGCCACTCCTGGCTGGGGTGTTGGGGTGTGTGTGTGCTCGTGTGCGCGCCCCCCTTGTACCCCGCCACTCCTGGCTGGGGTGTTGGGGTGTGTGTGTGCTCGTGTGCGTGCCCCCCTTGTACCCCGCCACTCCTGGCTGGGGTGTGCGGTGTGGGTGTGTGTGTTTGGGCGCGGGTTTTGGCTGCGCCCCGCCACTCCTGGCTGGGGTGTTGGGACGTGTGTGTGCTGGTGTGCGTGCTCCTCCTGTACCCCGCCTCTCCTGGCTGGGGTGTGCGGCTTGGGTGTGTGTGCTTGGGCTCGGGTTTCGGCTGCGCCCCGCCACTCCTGGCTGCCTTGTTGGGCTGTGTGTGTGCTCGTGTGCGCGCTCCGCTTGCACCCTGCCTCTCCTGGCTGAGGTGCGCGGCGTGGGTGTGTGTGTTTGGGCTCGGGTTTCGGCTGCGCCCCGCCACTCCTGGCTGGGGTGTTAGGCCGTGTGTGTGCTCGTGTGCGCGCTCCGCTTGCACCCCGCCACTCCTGGCTGGGGTGCGCGGTGTGGGTGTGTGTGTTTGGGCTCGGGTTTCGGCTGCGCCCCGCCACTCCTGGCTGGGGTGTTTGGGTGTGCGTGTTTGTGTGCCTGCTCCCCCTGTACCCCGCCACTCCTCGCCGGGGTGCGCGGCCTGGGTGTGTGTGCTTGGGCTGGGGTTTCGGCTGCAACCCGCCACTCCTGGCTGGGGTGTTGGGGTGTGCGTGTTTGTGTGTGTGCCCCCCTTTGACCCCGCCACTCCTGGCTGGGGTGTGCGGTCGGGGTGTGTGTGTTTGGGCTCAGGTTTTGGCTGCACCCCGCCACTCCTGGCAGGGGTGTTGGGCTGTGTGTCTGCTGGTTTGGGCGCTCCACTTGCACCCCGCCACTCTTGGATGGGGTGCGCGCCGTGGGTGTGTGTGTTTGGGCTCGGGTCTCGGATGCACCCCGCCACTCCTGGCTGGGGTGTTGGGCTGTGTGTGTGCTGGTGTGGGCGCTCCGACTGCACCCCGCCACTCCTGGCTGGGGTGCGAGCCGTGGGTGTGTGTGTTTGGGGTAGGGTTTCGGCTGCGCCCCGCCACTCCTGGCGGGGGTGTTCGGCTGTGTGTGAGCTGGTGTGGGCGCTCCGCTTGCACCCCATCACTCCTGGCTGGGGTTCGCGCCGTGGCTGCGTGTGTTTGGGCCCGGGTTTCGGCTGCGCCCCGCCACTCCTGGCTGGGGTGTTGGGCTGTGTGTGTGCTGGTGTGGGCGCTCCGCCTGCACCCCGCCACTCCTGGCTGGGGTGCGCGCCGTGGGTGTGTGTGTTTGGGCTCGGGTTTCGGCTGCGCCCTGCCACTCCCGGCTGGGGTGTTGGGGTGTGTGTGTGCTCATGTGCGTGCCCCCTTTGTACCCCGCCACTCCTGGCTGGGGTGTGTGGTGTGGGTATGTGTGTTTGGGCTCGGGTTTCGGCTGCGCCCCGCCACTCCTGGCTGGGCTGTGCGTTGTGGGTGTGTGTGCTCGGGCTTGGATTTTGGCTGCGCCCCGCCACTCCTGGCTGGGGTTTGTGGTGTCTGGGTTGGCTGTTGCCTGGCACCTGTTTGTGTGCCATGGTTTGTTGTGTGTTGTGCGCGCTCTCAAGGTTTGTGGCACCCGGCAGCCGTCGCTGCTTGGCACCTGTCCGTGTGCCTTGGTTGTGGCCGGCAGCGTGCCTCTCTGGCGTGCCCTGTGGCCCTGCGTGGTGCGCCGCGCCTTTTCCGGTCCGGTCGCTCTCGGTGCTCCGGTCGGCTTTCCCGTCGATGTGGTGCCTTTCCCCACCCCGGGGGCTTGTGCCCCCGGCTTTACTGGGCGGCTGCTCGGGGCACGCGGAGGCCGGCCGAGAACCGGGCTCTTTGTGCCTGCTGCTGGCCCCGTGCGAGGCGGGGGCGCTGGACTCGCTCCGCGTCGTACCCGTTTGGGGCCCCGCGATGGGGTTGTCCCTGGCGGGTCCCTCCGGCGTTGGTCTTGGGCTGCGTGCGCTGCGGTGGTTGGCGTGTGTGGACCCGGTCACTGACGCGTCCGGTTTCCCGGACCGTCCGTCGTTCGACGGTGGACTCGGCCCCTGCACCGGGGCTGTTTCGTGTGGACGCCGACACCGCCTCTTGCGGGTCGGAGGACGCCACACCCGGGTCCCGTGCGTGTGTGCGTGTGCTTGCTCTTTCTGGCCGGGTCGGGCGGGCTGGCCTCCCGGGCGCGTTCTGGTGCGCCTCACCTTTTCCTTTCGCCGCTTTGGCTTTCTGCTTTGCTTGGCCCCCTCCAGGCTGGGCTTGCCCCCGTCTTGGTCGTTTTTTTTTTCCGTTGCCGTCTTCCGCGCGCCCCCTTTGTCTCCTGCTTTCTTTGGTTTCCGGCCCCGGGTGCCCTGGGCCTTGGCGCTGTGTGTTGTTTGTCTTGTTGGCCTCGCGCTTCTCGGCCCTCCATGCACTCTCGCTCCTTTTGTGTTGCCCGCCTGGCTGTTGGTTGTTGCCTGGTGGTTGCTCCCCCCCGCCCCCCTTGTGTGTCTCGCGGTTTTTCTTGCCGCCGCTCCGTTCCTTGTATTTTTTTTTCCTTGTCCACGCCCCTGTTGTCTCTCGTCATCTCTGGTTTCCGGCCCCGGCTGCCTTGGGCCTTGGCGCTGTGCTTTGCGTTTTTTTTCCTCCCGCCTCTCGGCTCTCCGTGCGCTCTCGCTTTTTTTTCCCTGCTTGGCCGTTGGCTGCTTCTTGGTGCTTGGTGCCCCCCCCCCCTCCCCCCTTTCATTTGTGTCTGGCTGGTTTCGTCGCTGCCGCTCGGTGCCCCCCCCCCTTTTTTTTCCTTCCCTGCGTGTGCCCCCATTGTCTTTGGCTTTCTCTGGTTTCCGGCCCCGGGTGCCCTGGGCCTTGGCGCTGTGTTTTGTTTGCTTTGTGGGCCTCCCGCTTCTCGGCTCTTTGTGTGCTCTCTCCTTTTTCTGTGTCTTGCCTGGCCGTTGGTTGCTCCCTGGTGGTTGCTGCCCCCCCTCCCCCCCCCCCTGCCGCTTGGTGCTTCGTTCTTTTTTTTTTTGCGTTGTGCGCCCCCGTTGTCTCCGGCTTTCTCTGGTTTCCGGCCCCGGGTGCCTTTGAAGCACTGGGGTCCGCACACCTGTCGCGCGCGCTGAGGCCCTGTCCCAGAACGAAATAAAAAGACGAGTAAAACACGACGAAAAATCTTTCTGAATAGCTGAAAATAAAGCTAATTAGCATAAAAAACGCTTAGGCCGAAAAGCGCGCTGCGAAACGCGTCAAAACGCGACAAAGCATTTTTCGACGTGAAATAGGTGAATAGTTAACGCTGTAAGCACCGTAACGCTCGTGGGACCCCAACGCCGTCCTTGCCGTCGTCTAAGTCGCTATAGGCGCAAAGAAAAACGCGTCGCGAGCAGCGCGTAAAACTCGAAGATTTTTCATAACTCGCCACGACCCTTCACGTCGCACCCTGCCGCCTTTTTCTTCATATTCTTCATGCACCTCCCTCCCCACCCTCGTGCCCATCACTCCCCTTGCCCTGCAGCTCAGGCGGCGGCCCTGGGGGAACGCGGTTAACCCTTAGCAATGGACACCAACACGCTCCACGATGCCACGCACAAGAACGAGGCCGAGAACATCAAGAACGACGGGTAACACGTAAGGCACAGCAGCGAACATGGTCTTGCTGCACGCGAGTGTGTTGGGTCGTGTATAATTTTATTTTATTTTCAAAAAAAAAGAAAAAAGAAGAGTCTTCAGAGGCACGGAAAAACGGCAGGGGTTTTTAGCAAAAGAAAAGAGGACAAAACAAACACCAGCAGCGCAGACAACCGCACAGCACAGCCAACCAGCACAGCACCGCAGGACAGCACGGCACCGCAAGACACGGCACAGAGCGCAGGACACCACAGGACAACGCACAGCACAGCAAGACACCACGACACACCAGAGCAGCACCACCACACCGCAGAACGCCCAGGGAGACACCACAACGCACAGGGACACGCCACAGCACGAGGCACCAACAACAGCGCAGACGACACAGGCGCCGCACGACAGGCCGCAGGAGGGCAAAGCAAACAGAAACAGCACCGCAAAACGACAGCAGAGCAGAAAAAGCACAGCACCACACGACAGCACAGCGCCACAGCACACGACACAGGGAAGCAGGGCACCACAGCCAGCACAACAAGGCACCGCAGCGCACAGAGCGGAGAAGACAGGGAACGCACAGCGCGAGGAAAAGAGCACCACAGCAGCCAGACACCACCACCGGGCCAAAAACAGCACAGCCAACCAACAGCACAACACAGCACAGCACGACGGCCCACAGGAGGGCAAGGCAAGCCCCAACAGCACCGCAACACGACAGCAGAGCACAACAGCACAGCACCACGCGACAGCACAGCACCACAGAACACGACACAGGAAAGCAGGGCACCACAGCAAACCACACCAACCACAGGGAAGCAGACCACGCGGCCAGACAGGGACACCCACACCGAAACACGCCACCAGCGGACAACCACGGGCCACCAGACCCAGCACCGCACCACGGCACACCACAGGAAACAGCACAACACACAGCAGCGCACCACAGCACCAAGCGCCAGCAGCAGCACGCACCACACGAACAGCACAACGCGAGCGCACCAGCACAGCGAAGCACAGCACCGCACAGAACGGAGAGCACAGGGAACGCACAGCACAGCACCCCAAGACACACACAGCACAAGGCAGAGCGGCGAAAAACAGCACGCACCACCGCGCCACGACAAAACACACACAGCACAGAGGACACAGCGCGGGGGAACACCGCAAAACACAGCGCCGCAGAGCACGGGGCCCCAGAGCGACGGGCAGCGCCAGAGGGCACGGCGCAACAAGCAGCGGCACCAAACGAGCGCAACACAGCACACGACAGCACAACACCGGGCGACACAACGCGCAGCAGCGCGGCGCAGCACCGCACCGGGGGACGCACAGCACAACACGGCACACAGCACCAAGCGGCAGGAACAAAAACCGCGAGACACAAAGGGGGGGGGGGGGCAGCAACCACGCGGGAGCAGCCAACAGCCAGGGGGAAAGCACGAAAGAGGGACAAGCGCACGGAGAGCCCAGAAGCGGACGGCCAACAAAACAAACAACGCAAGCGCCGAGGCCCAGGGCACCCGGGGCCGGAAACCAGAGAAAGCCGGAGACAACGGGGGCGCACGGAGGAAGAAGAAAAGAAAAAAAAAAAAAAAGAAAATGAAAAAAAACACCAAGGCCACAAGCAGGAGCGACGAAAACCCGAGACAAAAAGGGGGGGGGGCGGGGGAGCAACCACCAAAGAGCAGCCAACGGCCAAGCGGAGGACACAAACGAGGCGCGAGCCAAGCAGCGGGAGGCCGAGAAACACAACCAACGAGGAACGGCAACAGCAGCGAAAGAGAGAGGGGCAACCCCAGCCCGGAGGGGGCCAAACAAAGCAGAAAGACAAAGCGGCCAAAGGAAAAGGTGAGGCGCACCAGAACGCGCCCGGGAGGCCGGCCCGCCCGACCCGGCCAAGAAGAGCAAGCACACGCAAACACGCACGGGACCCGGGTGTGGCGTCCTCCGACCCGCAAGGGGAGGTGTCGGCGTCCACATGAAACAGCCCCGGTGCACCGGCCGAGTCCCCCGTCGAAAGACGGACGGTACGGGAAACCGGACGCGTCAGTGACCGGGTCCACACACGCCAACCACCGCAGCGCACGCAGCCCAAGACCGACGCCGGAGGGACCCGCCAGGGACAACCCCATCGCGGGGCCCCGAACGGGTACGACGCGGAGCGAGCCCAGCGCCCCTGCCTCGGCGGGGGCCAGCGGCAGGCACAATGAGCCCGGTTCTCGGCCGGCCTCCGCGTGCCCCGCGCAGCCGCCCAGTAAAGCCGGGGGCGCAAGCTCCCGGGGTGGGGAAAGGCACCACGGCGTCGGGAAAGCCGACCGGAGCACCGAGAGCGACCGGACCGGAAAAGGCGCGGCGCACCACGCGGGGCCACGAGGCACGCCAGAGAGGCACGCCGCCGGCCACAACCAAGGCACACGGACAGGTGCCAAGCAGCGACGGCCGCCGGGTGCCACAAACCCGGAGAGCGCGCACAACACGCAACGAACCACGGCACACGAACAGGTGCCAGGCAACAACCAACCCACACACCACAAACCCCAGCCAACGAGGAAAGGCAACAGCAGCGAAAGAGAGAGGGGCAACCCCAGCCCGGAGGGGGCCAAGCAAAGCAGGAAGACAAAGCGGCCAAAGGAAAAGGTGAGGCGCACCAGAACGCGCCCGGGAGGCCGGCCCGCCCGACCCGGCCAAGAAGAGCAAGCACACCACCGCCGCAAGCGGACCCCAGCCAGGAGTGGCGGGGACCGCCCACCACCAGCAGCAGCGAAACCCAGCCAGGAGTGGCGGGGAGTAGCACACAGGAACCTCCGCCAGGAGTGGCGAGGGACCCAAACAACACACCACACACCACACACCACACACCACACACCACCGCCGCCAACGGACCCCAGCCAGGAGTGGCGGGGACCGCCCATCACCACCGGCAGCTAAACCCAGCCAGGAGTGGCGGGGAGTAGCACACAGGGACCTCCGCCAGGAGTGGCGAGGGACCAACCACACCACACACCAGCCACAACCCCACCAACACACCACCGCCACACACCACACACCGACGCCGCAAGCGGACCCCAGCCAGGAGTGGCGGGGACCGCCCACCACCACCGGCAGCGAAACCCAGCCAGGAGTGGCAGGGAGTAGCACACAGGAACCTCCGCCAGGAGTGGCGAGGGACCAACCACACCACACACCAGCCACAACCCCACCAACACATCACCGCCACACACCACACACCACACACCACACACCACACACCACCGCCGCAAGCGGGCCCCAGCCAGGAGTGGCGGGACCGCCCACCACCACCGGCAGCGAAACCCAGCCAGGAGTGGCGGGGCGTAACACACAGGAACCTCCGCCAGTGGCGAGGGACCCCAACAACACACCACACACCACACACCACACACCACACACCACCGCCGCCAACGGACCCCAGCTAGGAGTGGCGGGGACCGCCCACCACCACCGGCAGCGAAACCCAGCCAGGAGTGGCGGGGAGTAGCACACAGGGACCTCCGCCAGGAGTGGCGAGGGACCAACGACACCACACACCAGCCACAACCCCACCAACACACCACCGCCACACACCACACACCGACGCCGCAAGCGGACCCCAGCCAGGAGTGGCGGGGACCGCCCACCACCACCGGCAGCGAAACCCAGCCAGGAGTGGCGGGGAGTAGCACACAGGAACCTCCGCCAGGAGTGGCGAGGGACCAACCACACCACACACCAGCCACAACCCCACCAACACACCACCGCCGCAAGCGGACCCCAGCCAGGAGTGGCGGGGACCGCCCACCACCACCGGCAGCGAAACCCAGCCAGGAGTGGCGGGGAGTAGCACACAGGAACCTCCGCCAGGAGTGGCAAGGGACCAACCACACCACACACCAGCCACAACCCCACCAACACACCACCGCCACACACCACACCCCACACACCACACACCACACACCACCGCCGCAAGCGGGCCCCAGCCAGGAGTGGCGGGACCGCCCACCACCACCGGCAGCTAAAACCCAGCCAGGAGTGGCAGGGAGTAACACACAGGAACCTCCGCGAGGAGTGGCGAGGGACCCCAACAACACACCACACACCACACACCACACACCACACACCACCGCCGCCAACGGACCCCAGCTAGGAGTGGCGCGGACCGCCCACCACCACCGGCAGCGAAACCCAGTCAGGAGTGGCGGGGAGTAGCACACAGGGACCTCCGCCAGGAGTGGCGAGGGACCAGCGACACCACACACCAGCCACAACCCCACCAACACACCACCGCCGCAAGCAGACCCCAGCCAGGAGTGGCGGGGACCGCCCACCACCACCGGCAGCGAAACCCAGCCAGGAGTGGCGGGGAGTAGCACACAGGAACCTCCACCAGGAGTGGCGAGGGACCAACCACACCACACACCAGCCACAACCCAACCAACACACCACCGCCACACACCACACACAGACGCCGCAAGCGGACCCCAGCCAGGAGTGGCGGGGACCGCCCACCACCACCGGCAGCGAAACCCAGCCAGGAGTGGCGGGGAGTAGCACACAGGAACCTCCGCCAGTAGTGGCGAGGGACCAACCACACCACACACCAGCCACAACCCCACCAACACACCACCGCCGCAAGCAGACCCCAGCCAGGAGTGGCGGGGACCGCCCACCACCACCGGCAGCGAAACCCAGCCAGGAGTGGCGGGGAGTAGCACACAGGAACCTCCACCAGGAGTGGCGAGGGACCAACCACACCACACACCAGCCACAACCCCACCAACACACCACCGCCACACACCACACACCAGACACCACACACCACACACCACCGCCGCAAGCGGACCCCAGCCAGGAGTGGCGGGGACCGCCCACCACCACCGGCAGCGAAACCCAGCCAGGAGTGGCGGGGAGTAGCACACAGGAACCTCCGCCAGGAGTGGCGAGGGACGAACCACACCACACACCAGCCACAACCCCACCAACACACCACCGCCACACACCACACACCACACACCACCGCCGCAAGCGGACCCCAGCCAGGAGTGGCGGGGACCGCCCACCACCAGCGGCAGCGAAACCCAGCCAGGAGTGGCGGGGAGTAGCACACAGGAACCTCCGCCAGGAGTGGCGAGGGACCAACCACACCACACACCAGCCACAACCCCACCAACACACCACCGCCACACACCACACACCACCGCCGCCGGCAGACCCCAGCCAGGAGTGGCGGGGACCACCCACCACCACCGGCAGGGAAACCCAGCCAGGAGTGGCGGGGAGTAGCACACAGGAACCTCCACCAGGAGTGGCGAGGGACCAACCACACCACACACCAGCCACAGAGCAAGCGCCAGCCGAGGGAAGGCAAAGGGAGGAACAGCTAGGTAGGCCCTCCCCCCCCCCCAAAGAAAAAAAAAACGGGGGGGGGGGCGCGCGAAAACACGCCACAGCCACCAAACCGCCCGCCAACAACACAGAAGGGGGCCAAACCCCCCACCCAGAGGGCACCGAAGACAGGACCCCCAAACAGGCACAGGGGGACCACCCAGCCAAAACCGGCAACACCAAGCCAGGAACAGCGGCCCACCAGAAAAAAGGGCCCCGAAACAAGCAGAAAAAAAAAAAAAAAAAAAAAAGCCAGCAGCCCAGCCCGAAAGAAAGAAGACGGGGGGGGAGACCACAAGGCCCGGGACAGGGACACCCTGCAACCGGAAAAAAAAAAAGCGCAAAAAACACAACCCGACAACCCAGCCAAGAAGGGCGGGGCACAGCCGAGACCCGGGCCCAGCACGCACGCCCACACCGCACACCGGAACCGGAAACGGCGGGGGGCAAGGGAAAAGCGCACGAAACCACACAGGTACCGAAAGCAGGCCGACACCAAAGCCCAACCACGAACACCACAAACAGCCGGCAAAAGAGGGACAACACCAAAAACGGAGCCCAAACACACCCACCCAAGACCCCAGCCAAAACGGGCAGGGTTAAACAAAACCCACGACCAACCGCAACCCGGACCCAACCACAAACGCAAGCCAACAGTAGGAAACCCAGTGCCCACAGCCCGGGCACTGAGGCAGCCCGTGCCATGCAGGTGACCCGGCCAAACGAGATCCGGAGCCCGGGGGTAAGGCTGCATCCTAAGGCCTGCGCTGCTTTGGGACTCGAGGCGGAGCGTGCGACACCCAAGCGCCTCGGAACCCTAGTACCAAGAACGTGCATGCATGCCTCGGGAACGGGATACGCCAGGAAGTCCGGAGAACCCCTAGGGTTCCGCCCAAAGGAGGGGACATGCGCAAGCACGGGGGCACACCCTCCCGGCGAGACAAGCACGTCACGCTGGCGGCGATCAGCCCTCCCGGTGTAGCCCGGGGCCGCTTTGTTGGGGGCCAACAGTCAGGTCTAGCGGGATGTAAGCCGCCTCCCCTCTTCACGCGCGGAGCCTCTTCCTGTTCGTCACAGGGGCGACGCCAGGGGGAACCATGGGGCGCCTCTCCACGACCGAGTGCACCTACCTACCTACCTACCTGCCTTGGGCCTCGGCGCTGAGCGTTGTTTGCTTTGTTGGCCTCCCGCTTCTCGGCTCTCCGTGCGTTCCCGCCTCTTTCAAGCCTCCCGTCTGGCCGTTGGCTGCTCCCTACCCCCCCCTTTTGTGACTCGCGGTTTTCGTCGCTTCCGCTCGGTGCTGTGTGCCCTGTGTTGTGCTGTGCTGTGTGTCCCAGGTTGCGGTGCTGCGCTGCGCTGCTGCGCGTTGTGTCGCCCGGTGTTGTGCTGTTGTGTGCTGTGTTGTTTTGCTGCGCTCGGTTGGTGCCGCTGCTCGTCGTGCCGTGCCCTCTGGTGCTCCCCGTTGCCCTGGGGCCCTGTGCTTTGCGGCGCTGTGTTTTGTGGTGTTCCCGCGCGCTGTGTGTGTTTTGTCGTTGCGTGGTGGTGTGTGCTGTTGTTCGCCGCTCTGCTTTGTGCTGTGTGTGTCCTGGGGTGCTGTGCTGTGCGTTCCCTGTCCTCTCCGCTCTGTGCGGTGCTGTGCTTCGCTGTGCTGGTGCGCGTGCATTGTGCTGTTCGTGTGGTGCGTGCTGTTGCTGGCGCCCGGTGCTGTAGTGCGCTGCCGTGTGTTGTGCTGTTTCCTTTGGTGTGCTGTGGTGCGGTGCTGGGTCTGGTGGCCCGTGGTTGTCTGCTGGTGCCGTGCTGTGGCGCACTGCTGTCCGTTTTCCTTTGCTGGTGGTGTTGGTTTGTGTCTTTTCCCTGTGTGTGCGGTGCTGTGTTGCGCTGCGCATCGTGTTGTTCGGTTCCGGTTGAGTCTGCGCTGTTTTCGGTGCCTCGTGCTGTGGCGTGTCCCTGTGTGTTGTGGTGTCTCCCTGGGCGTTCTGCGGTGTGGTGGTGCCGCTCTGGTATGTCGTGGTGTCTTCCTGTGCTGTGCGTTGTCCTGTGGTGTCCTGCGCCCTGTGCTGTGTCCTGCGGTGCTGTGCTGCCTTGCGGTGTTGTGCTGGTGGGCTGTGCCGTGCGGTTGTCTGCGCTGCTGGTGTTTGTTTTTCCTTCTTTGGTGCATGGGGGTTGCCCCCCGGCGAGCATAACACAAAAGCGGCCTAACCACGGGCAAGTGAGCGTTCATGGCAAGCCGAAGTTCATCGAAGGACAGCAGCCATATGTACAGTAACTCAGGGGGTGTGACCCTGCTCCAAAATGCACCAAAGGCCTGGTTACTGTGGGCTGTGGCTTCGCCATTAGCCCTGTGGTTGGTGTTATGACGCAAGACGAATCGAGTAAAAAAGAAAAAAGGACTCTATATATATTTATATATATATATATATAGAAATCAGAAACAAACAAGTAACCCCGGCCATAGATCATCTGGGGTATCATGAAAGAATTGTTTTTCCTTTTGTCCTCTTTTCCTTTGCTAAAAACCCCTGCTGTTTTTCCGTGCCTTCGAAAACTTTCTGCAAACCAAAAATTAAAACGTTTCTCCTTAGAAAATCAAACTCTACGCAACTCACGCACGCAGGCAAGCAGCAATACCAAGGTGAAATTTCTGACTTACGTGTTGCCACGCGGCGGCGAAGATGGTGGTCTTGCTTGCAAGGGGTGGACCCCTTTTCCCCCAGGGCCGCTCGCCTAAGCTGACGAAAAGGAGTGAGGGGGGGCATGAGGAAAGGGAGGTGGGTGCATGGAGAAGGAAAGAAAAGGAAGGGATGCAGGGCGAAGGGACGCGGCGGCTTATAAAATTTTTTTTCGAGTTTTACGCGCTGCTCGCGACGCGTTTTTCGTTGCACCTACGGCTAGTTAGACGTCGTGAGGGACGGCGTTAGGGTCCTAACGTCTCCAGCGTAGGATAGAGGTCTTGAAGTTTTTTCAGAACGTCTTCAAAGCTTGTGGCTGATTTGAGCAACTTGGAGACTCTTTCTTGAAGTTCAGAATCCTGGATGCCCTGAACGATGAGGTTAGCTTTTACCCGATCTTTGGCTTTGGCCTTCCCAATGAGCACCAGGAATCTTCCAAATTTTTCTGCATACTTCTCAACGTTGCGTCCATCGAATGGCGGAATTTCCATTTTCAGCGCGTTAGTCTTATCGACTTCACTGTCATCCAACCACTCATATTCGTTCACACCTCCACATACTTCGGTGAGCGTTGCAAAAGCCGATGATTCTCTCGTAACAAAGGGATTCTTGGTAGGTGGTAAATGACTGGAGGTAGGCATGCGCCGAACGTCTTCGCACGTCTTGGAGATCTTCTCGTTCATCCGATCAATGCGCTGAAGCACCTTCGAAAGAAGCGGGTCATCCGTCTGCAGGATTTCTTCCTCAGAAACGTCGGAGGGCCTCTTGTGAAATTCAACTTTGGATTTTCCCTTAAGTGTCTTATGCGTACGCTTCTCTCGTACTTCGGTAGCTTTGTGCTTCATTTTCTGCCTTACCTCATCCTTACCTCTGCTACCACTGTTCAATTCCCGCTTTGCATCTCGTTTCTCTATTGGAATAGTCTTTGTATCCTCTGGTTGCACTTGCTTTGGTGTTTGCTGCTGCTCCATTTCAGGTACTCAAAGATTTCAGTGGAAAATAAAACCAGACCAAGACTCCAAGACGAGCAGAACTGGGATCAATAAGATAATGAAGAACTTGATGGGGCTGTACAATGAACAGACAAACAATGGGTGATGTTGGGCCTTGTGTTCGCTTATATGCATGCATGTATGCATGAGGACCACTCAGGACTTCAGTCTGCAGTCAGCCACAGTGGACAGTGACTTCAATTCAGGGCAAAAATGGTATACCTCAGAAATCAGGCTTCCTGCAAATTTAGTCAATCAGACCAAAGAAAAATGGTGTTATCATGATAAAAAAATGATAGAAAATTACTTCAAATGTCTTCCAGGAAATTTCTGTAGCTCAGGAAATAATTAATTTGTGACTGCAGAACTCAGTAGGAACTACCCTGATGACCTCAGAACTCAGTAGGATCTGCCCATGGTGGAAGTGAAGCGGTACCCAGAACCCCATCGCTAGGTTACGGCGTACAACCGGTCTCCGGTCCACTAACCCCATGTACGGAAGGGAAGACGCCCGTTGACGGGAGCGTGTTCCGTGCCGTAAAGCCCCGCATCGGCAACCGATGCGCCGCCAGCGGAGATTTATGTATCAGAATATCAGGAATCAACAGGGTTTTATTTTCACATTGTTTCCGTCAATTTTTACGCTTCCGTTCTGATATTCACTGTTTTGACAGCTGGCGGTTAGCTCGCGACTTTAGCGTAACCGCCAGTTTAACTGTTATATACAGATATTTTAGCGCAAGTCGTGACGAAGACTCTAAAGTCTTCAGGAATTGCATTGATGCATCCGCAATTTTCACATCTTACACTTGCAACCTTAATCCGAATTTTTCGGGATGTCGAAATGGGATTTTCGACTTCGATATCCCCGCACTTGATTTGACCTCTTTCGAGTGGACCCACGTGCTTCCCTATGCACGAATCAACTTTCCTTTTATCTTGCCCTCCATTTGTCTTAGAGATATGGGCAAAACAAAGTTGATTCGTGAGGCCACTTGTGAGGGTCATATCTCGTGCTGCTTGCGGGGAATCACAATGAGAAAACGTGGGATGTATTCACAATACTCCCGACGTAATTTAGGAAGCTTTATACGCCTTGCGTCTCCACACGTGCGCGCTAGCGTAATGGATCATGGTCAAGAGGGTAGAGTTTGCGTTATAACTCTTTGGCCATGATATTGCGTGCGTTAAGATAACTTTCGAGTGTAGCGCGCAAGTGTTGGTGTTGCATAGGAACTTTCCTTGAGTTCCTATGAGCGATTGACACAAAGTTATGCCCTTGGAGGGGCATGACATATCGTGGGGGGAGCTACCTTTTGGGGCAATATGTGGTATGTGCCATGTGTTGTGTTGCGTGCCCACTTGGCGGGTCCATCGCTCCAAGCCGAACCCGCCAATGGACCTCATATTGCGCGAGCCCCTTCTCCATACTCCCCACGATCAATTGCAAGCCTAACCTTCGTGGAGGGAAGCTTGTGTGGCGATCCCAAAGCGATGTGTTGGGAGCAAGGTGTGTGTTTTGCAATTTTCCATATTTTCATGTGCCCACTTGGGAAGTAGCGCTCGTAACCTTTCAAAGCACCCCAAGTGGAGCACATATGTGGAATTGAAGGTCATTGGTGTCAAGTCATTATGTTTAGAAGGATTGGTCGATTACTCAATCCAAGCCGAAGATATTATAATATAATTGTGCACCTTTCAAGGCACTTATGTGTGTCTTATCGCCAATTTTGCCGGTTTTGGCCCGTCATGATGTCAAGTGGCGATCGTGTATCTCAACGTTGCGCTCAATTGGCATCATGACCGAAGTATGTTTTGAGGGGACATACTTCCGTGCCCAACATATCTTGGACCCGGCGAATAACTCCTCTTGGGCTTGGCATACCGTGGCCGCCATGTCCGCAATTTGGGATTATCCCAAATCATGGGCTCACTTGGCGACCCTGCCATTCCCAAAACCGGAGGAGTTAGGCGACGCCCAAAAGATATGTTGGACACATATGACTTGATACGAATCCTATGTCACACTCCGGTCCAAGTCGGGCATGTGCCTCATTTGCCCCAACCATGAGCGTGCGCATTTTTGGCCATTTTGAGCAATTTTCCACATTCTTTGCCCGCCGTGCACTATGTTCAGCCCACCCGTGCACGCCGGACGCATGGACCAATGGACCGTATATGACATGGGTGTTATGTATATTGGTCCCCATGGTTCACACACCACGTGGGCGAAGCCGAGCAACCTTCGTTAAGGTGCTAGCCCAAAGTGAGTGTGGACAATTTTGCCATTTTGGCATTTGTGGACCCAGTTGGGATTGCCACCACGCCGAGTGGCATGAAGATCTTTGGGAGCCAAGTGCATGGGAGTCTTCGTTGGACTCCGGGTGGATGGGGTATGGAATGGCGGATCCGATCTCAAAGCCGGCGTGGAGATATACTATTGGGAGCACCCCCGAATTTTGGCTCATTTCGGGCAGCCAAAATGACCCCCTTTTGGGACCCCAATTTCACCCCCCAGTGTGGTCAATTGGCGGCCCCATATCTCTATGCCCACAGGGAGCCCATACCTAATTTCAAGTTGTACACTCAGATATTAGTCCTAGGTCCTTCCTCCTACCCTGTGAGTCATTGGCCTTGCCCTGGCCGGGCGAGCCACGCGTGAAAATGATGCCAATTTTGGTAAGTTTGGCATCATGACCCCACTTGACGAACCCGTGGTGCCCTGATGCCGGGACCTCAGAGGGAACCAGGTTGGTTGAGGGCTCCAGGGAGTTCATACTCGAAGGGCATAGGGTCAGTTGCCTCGTCCCTACCTCTGGCGGGTCCGGACCAGGGGTCAATTTTGGGGATTTTTGAGTTAATATCAGTTTGGGCTGAAACAGCCCAATTTCAGCTACCAACTCCTAGGGGATAATGGCGGAGCCATATCTCTGGCTCAGAGAGGAGTTGAGACCTGCCGTTGGGGGAGCATGGGGAGCCACGGTCGGTTGGCCTTGAAGCCCCTTGGTTCTCAGGAACTCGCCTGTGGCTGGGCGGGACACCTCCCCTATTGGCAGGGTTTCAGGGTCCGGACTGAGCAGGGCATGGGTTGTGTTTGAGCCCCCGCCCCCACCAGCTACTGAGAGGGTCGAACCTGGGATTGGGATACGAGTTAGGACTGAGTGTCTATTGTCCTGTGATGCCCTTACCCCAGTCCAGTCTCAAACCCATGTGTACATATCCTGATGTGTTGCTGTACATACTTTCGTTCCCTTGTTTCAGAGTGGCAAGGATCCTGAAACGCTTTGTCTCATGACACGAGTGTAATGATGCCCCTGTGAGCGCAGTGCTTTGCCTGCCTGCTTGCCTGTGCATGTCACCGCAGCGTCCCGTGGCCAGGCCCCCCACGGGAACGCGTCAAAAGCGTTTCACCGCCGCGGGGTTACCCATCCCTCGCGTGCCACTCGGGGCCACCAACCCTGAGCAGCGCAGCGCAGCAGCTCGCAGCTCGCAGCTCGCAGCGCAGTGCAGCGGCTCGCAGCGCCGCCCAGCGACAGCGCCAAGTCCGTGAAGGAAGTGCGGGGACCGGAACTCCGTCATCAACGAGTTCCATCGGCCGACCAGCAAGGCCCCACACCAAGTCGCGTCACCCACTTCCACAACCACCGGCCGACCAGCACCGGCCGCACTCCCAGTCCAGTGCTACAGCACCCACCTCAACAACCACCCCAGGACCACTCCATCGAGAGCACCGATGGTGAACTGGGACGAGGCGGGCAAGACCTGGCCGCAGCCCCACCCCCATGCGGCGCGCCTACTGCGTGGGTTGCTGTGGGGGCAGCAGTACCGCCACAGCAATCCCCAGTGCGAAGGCGGCATGCCCGGGAGCTTCGAGCTCCGCGAGGACATGGGCGAGGAGCGCCTGCGGGCAGTGGAGGAGTGGCTGCGGGCGGAAGGGTATGAGTACCGCTTCCGCCACAAGCGCTGGAGGACCTGGACCCGGCCGGACAGGCCCGGCGAAGGGCTGCGCCCCGACGGGATTGAGAAGGACGAGAAGCCCAACGAGTACCCGTCGGGCGCCGCGATCAACGTCTCCATGTGGGACATGATCGAGAAGAACTTCCCGGAACCGGGGAGCGAGCGCAGGCTGCAGGGCAGCAGCAGCAGCGCGTCTCCGGGGAAGGAGAAGCGGTCCGCCGGGGACAGGAAGCGGGACCGGAAGTGGCGGGAGTACCAGGCATCCCTGGCCTCCGAAGCCGCCCAAGGCGCCAGGGGCGGAACCCCAGTCCACAGCCCCCCCACGGGCCAATGGCGGTCACCACCCCGGCCACACCACCCTTGGCGACTACTTCCAAGTCGCCAAGCAGACCAAGGCCAAGCCCCGTCCGCTGCTCCTGAGGAAGTCAGGCCCCAGCAGCGACGTGGAGTCGGCCCACCGCGGGAGGATGCCGGTCGACCAGGCCAGTTCCAGCAGCAGCGTCGCTCCCGACCAAAGGGACGTGGCGCGCGCCTGTGAGCGCGCCTGTGGGCAGCCCTGCAACCTTCGGGTTGCCCGGCAACGGGCCACGCAGCGGAACGCTGCCGTGGAGGGCGACGCGGGCATCGCCCAGCAGGAGGCTGCGGAGTGGGCGCATGGCATGGCCATCCACGCCACCACCGTGGCAGCCACTGCGGCCGAACTCACGGCCGCAGCCGCCCGTGAGGCAGCGATTGCCCAGGTCAAGAGTGAGTGGGCGGCAGCCGACGAGGAAGCCCGCCTGACGCAGGAGGCTATTGCCTGCAAGGAGGCCGAGGTGAAGGCGCTGGAAGAGGCGCTTGCCCAAGAGAGGGCAAAGAAGGAGGCGGAGGAAAGGGCCCACGCCGAAGCGACGGCTAAGGCCCAGGCGGACGCCGCCAAGAAGGACGCCATCGAGGCCACGCGACAGAAGGTTGCTGAGGAGAGGGCCAAGACGGAGGCGGAGCTGGCGGCGTTGGAAGCGGAGAAGGCGCGGCTGCAGCAGGCCCGGGAAGCCAAGGCGGCTTGTGCTCGGGAGGAAGCCGAAGTGCGGGCTGACGCAGCCACCGCCGCCGCAATGGAGGAGGCAGAGGCCAAACTCCGCCGCGAGACTCCCCCGGGAGGATCACGAGTGGAGACCCTTCAAAAGCTTTTCGAAGGGGACGCCTCCTCCAAGATGACGCTGGACGAGGCCGACACTGGCAGCAGTGGGAGCAGTGGCCCCACTGCCCATCGACGGAGGAAGGGCAAGGGGAAGACCCCCGAGAGGCCGCGGAGGCCAGCGGGTGGACACCCCCACGACAGTGACCCCTTCTTCACCGCCAGCGACGGGGATGAACGAGGCCGCCGACATCGCCAAGTGGTGGCTTGGACGGGCGTAGGAGGCGGAGACGTCCCCATGGAGCCGAAAGGTGAGGATGAGGATCTCCCTCCTCCCTACCGGAGCTCGGAGTCTTCCGAGACCGAGACGCCCTGGTGGGGCGACGTGGACGAGGATTACGACATGGACTTCGACATCACGAAGAAGCGCCCATCCTCGGACCCACCGAGGCGACCCGGCGGAGACCCACCGGGACCCCCTGGCGGAGGACCATCAGGACCCCCTGGAGGACGCCCACCAAGTGGACCCCCTGGAGGCGGACCACCGGGCGGGGGAGGACCCCCTGGACCGGGCGGACCCGGCGGAGGCCCTCCTGGAGGACCCCCTGGGGACCCCGACGACCCACCAGGGAACGGCGACCCGGATACCACCTGGCGGTGGATTGTCTACCTCAGCCAAAGGGTCCAGTACCTGGAGCGCGAGGTAGACACGGGCAAGGGCGAGATGACCCGCATCGCCAGGGTCGCCGCGCGCGCGCAGAGAGAGCTGGATATCGCCAAGATCGAAATGGTCAAGAGCGCCGGGGTTGCCACCGCCACCCAGAAGCTGCTGGACATCGCCAGGGGCGAGACCAGGTCGCTGAACAAGGTCATCAGCGGCCTGCAGCAGAGGCTGGACGCGCTGGAAGCCCGTGGGAGCGTCGGCAGCGACCACCCACCCCTGGAGTCTGGCTCGTCGGACGACGGCTGGGGACCCGGACCAGGTCCAGGCAGACCCCACGCCCCCGGCGGAGCCCCCAGGAGTCGCCCCAGCGCCAGTGTCCCCTCTCTCAGCGCCCCCTCTCACCACAGCGCGGGCCGCCGCAACGAGCGCGTGCCGCCCGGCAGTGGCAGTGAGGATTGGCATGATGAGTGGCTCAGCGCGGAGTACCACAACCGCCGTGCTCCACCGCGGACACCGGTACGCCCCCGACGCCCCGCACCAGCCCCGGAGCCAATCCCAATGGCTGGTGGACGTTATGGTGGACTCAGGGATGAGGTCCCCAGAGGAGACGTGGATCGGGATGTGGGCGGAGGTGAGGACCTGGATCTGGACCTGGAGGAGTTCGACATCAGCCCGCCGCGTGGTGTACCACGGGAGGCCGCTGAACGCAGCCGCCGGCGCCGTGATGAGGAGGCACACATGGAAGAAGTACGGCGTGAACATCTAGGTTCAGCGTACATGGAGGAACCGCAGCGTAGCCACAGGGATTCCATGGAGGAGATGGACGTGGCAGCCGTGGGAGTCCGTGGGAGAGGCCGATGGGAACCTCGGTCGACCTCGCGGCCGGCGTTCATGGTCTCTAAGGCCGCGGATGCCGCCGTGTGGGAAGAGTAAGAAAAAGTGCTTTTCCATTGCTTTGAGGCATACTCTAGTAGTATTAGAGATGCACTGAGCATCCATGCATTTTTATCTTAGTATTGGTCCAACCAAAACTGGTGATAACACATTTTGACCTATGGAACCAAACACCCAATCAGGATATGGAGTGGACCCCTGAATCCCCTTTCATTGTGAAGTAAAACATCTTTTCCTGAGTTGACTGAGCACTGACATACCTAAAGTAGAGCCTATGAATTTATCTATGTTTTTCCATGAATTCTTAGCTATCCTAGTGGTATGCACCCTAGGGGGCTGGGCACCTCTTTTTGAGAGGTCCTGGGTTCAATTCCTGGTCAGCCTAGCTAAGTAGGAAGATCCCATGTGACATGGCAGTGACCTCATCGCCACATACCATGCCACCTCAGCACATATGGGACCCAAAACAAAGAGTGCACATCTCCTAAGATGGCACCATGGAGAGAGAGTGATCCTGAGGCAGTTTTCTAACTCTTTTCCTAAAACATTTCAACTATCTTTGTGAATATGCATTCATTTGTGACCTGAGCTGTAGTTTCTGTGAATATCCAATCATCTTTCACTGTTTACACTGCAGCCCTTCATGCTTTGATCCTGAATTACCTTCTCCTTGCATACTATTGGCTTGGGCTATCCTGGATTGACTTGGCTTTAACTGTATTTCAGCAAACAAAAGCTTTTCCTCATCCAAAACAAGCTGCAGGACACCCTACAGCAACAACAAGCAGCAGAAGAAGCAAAAACACAGTGCTGAAAACACTATAAACTTTTCTGGTAGCAAGAGGCAGCCTGTCTCTGTGCACCGGCAGCGACCCCGCGCCGTACAACCAGTGCTCCGAGCAGGCAAACATGAGCAGAAGGGCGGATTAAGATGGACCCAGGAAGAGTGGACGCCGATGTGAACACAGCGCCAGCGCCTGAGGCACCGGCAAGGCCGGCGCCTGACGCTGTACCTTCGGTGGAGCCCTTACATGGGCCAGTGGATACGGCGGAGGACTCCCTGGATGGCCTCCAGACGGCCTTCGGGGCCCTGTCGGTCGAGGAAGTGGTCTCTCAGCCTCAGCCTGTGAAGAGGAAGAGAGAGAACCAGAGCGAGAAGGATGCTGGAGAAGGAGCAGACGAAGGAGAGGAGCAAGGGCAAGACCCGACGGATGTCCCTACCTTCGAAGGCGCACCAAGCGCTTCTGGCCACCATGCATCACCCTCTCTCATAACCACCACACTCCCAGCCGCCGCAACATCCACCTCCCCAACCAACCTACCTATGGCAGAGGGCACAGGCTTTACTGGCATGCCTCCCTACCCCGCCTATGGTATGGGCCCACCAACCACTGCGCTCCATGAGGCAACTACTGCCAGGGAGCCTGTGGCTTCCAGCGCTGCGCCGCGATGGTATGCAGCAGACTATCCCCATCCACTCCACGCCACTGGAACCTACATGGATGTTCCTGGGTATGCTCCTGGGTATGCACCTGGGTATGCACCCCTGAGTGGGTTGAGGAAAGGACCCGAATCTCTGGGCGGCAGGAGTAGAGGATCGGGAAGATCCTCCAACAGGTCCCTGACGCGGTCGGAGATCAACGAGGTGGTCCGAGGAGCCACTTCGCAAATCGTGAGCGACCTCACGCAAGAGATCAGGGAGAAACTGGAGCCCCTGATGATCCCGTCCCATGCGTCACCTACGACAGTGGGAATGTCACCCCACCGAGTACAGGCTAACCACCTTGCGGCAGGGTTGACAAATACCCTGGGGAGCCTGAGGAGCCGACCGATGCCGACTCCTGCAGCAGTACCGAGAAGTCCATTCGTCCCGAGAACGGCCCAGCCGCCCTACAGCCATGTGACGAACTCGACGAGGGCCGAGCTGGACCAGCTGGTGCTGACAGCCCTAAGGGCTATGGTGGACGTGGAGCCTTATGGCTCCAGTGATCTAGGCGGAGAACCCTCCGACGACGGGCCGCTGTCGATGGATTCTTCTTCGCCATCGGATGACGAAGACCCTGAGGACCCCGAGGACCCCAAGGGTAAGAAGAAGAAGAAGAAGAAGAAGAAGACCCGACGCCCTGAAGGACGCCGAGCTCAGGAGGCGAAGGCTATTGCCACCTCCAAGATAGTGGTCAACCTGCCTGAGTTCACAGGCAAGGACCTCAGCGAGTTCGCTGAGAACTTTGGCCGGTTCCTACGACTGACCGGCCAAACCCACGCGAGTGGGCGAGTGAAGTGCGACCTGCGCCTGCAGTGCTGCAAGACCAAGTACCTGGAGAAGCAGGTCAGGCAGATTGTCACTAACTCCGCCACCTTTGCCGACGTGTTGGTTGCCCTGGAGAGGCAGTACCCAACCTACGAGACCGACCTCTCCATCAGGGCCGAGATCCAGAACCTGCCCGTGCTGCCCAACAACCCCAAACCTGGCAGGGTCTCCGAGCTGTTGGCTGATCTGGATCACTGGGCTGGACAACTGACGCCCGGTTCCTACAGCAGCGACGACCTGCTGTTTTGGTTGTGCTCCAAGCTCCCCCGAGAGCTATGGGACGAGTGCCGTCTGACGGCTGAGCGCAAGGCTAGATCCCTCCGCTACGAGGATCTATGCGTGCTGCTCCTGGAGATGGCGCTGGAGAAGAGGAGCGACCAGCACCTGAACCACTACCGTCCTGGTGGTGGAGGTTCTGGAGGCAAAGGGAACCAAGGGTCCCGACCTGGGCACGGGACTACCCCCAAACACGCCCGTATCATGGAAAACGTCAAGGAGCTCTTCTGGTGTGATGCCAGAGACGAGCAGGGCCACCTGCAGCACGCCTCTGACTGCGAGCAGCGAGACTGCTTCGTCGTCCAGGGGAAGCAGCAGGAGAAGATCACCGGCGCCAAAGTGAAGCTGCCGGATCATTACCGCTGCACCATCACGTGTGCATTCTGCGGTAAGCGGAAGCACTACGAGGACGAGTGCTACCATAAGCAACGCCTATCGGCGAAGCTTAAGGGGGAAGATCCTGGCAAAAGCTCAGGCAAAGGTGGAGGCAAGGCCAAAGGCAACGACTCCGGCAAGGGCAAGTCGAAAGGACGTGGTCAAGGTGGTCAAAACAAGGGTCAAGGCGGACGAGGAGGAGGCGCTAACCGCCAGAACGACAACAAGAACAAGGACAGGAACGGAGGTAACCCCAACCCTAATCCAGGGGGGAACTCCGAGCCCTCTGGAGGGCAGTCTGGACCTACCACACGCTCACAGACGCAGGCCCAGCAAGAACAAGGAGCCAAGCGTGAGCATGAAGGTGGTGATGACGGCAACGCCAAGAAGAGAAGCCGTTTCATGAGGATGGCCCGCAAATTGCTGAACAAGGGGTTCGAGGTGACCTGTCCCGCGGAATTCTGACGGGGACGCTCTGGTGGCACCCAAGACCTGGTGTTTTGGGTACGTATCCGACTAGGGGGACGTAAATACCTGGGGGTACTGGATACTGGCGCCACAATATCTATAGTGGCCAAGAAAATTTTACCTTGTGGGAGCCTGAAGAACACCATGACCACCGCCGCTATACGCATGGGGGATGGACATGTGGTGCACAGCTGCGGGGACTGTGAAGTGGAGGTACCTATGGGCTCTCGAACTATCGCCCATCGGTTCCATGTGATGGACACTGAGGCCTTCGACTTTGTACTGGGTACTGACTTCTTCGTGCAGCACTCCCAGATACAATCCCTGACGCTGCAAGCGCCCTACCTCCTGTACGTGGACCGCGGCAGTGGCAGAGAGTCTGTGCCACTGGAGCAGTCGGAACATACCTCGAGTTACCTGAGACTATCGAAGGAGGAGCCCTCGAACATGATGGCGGCCTCCAAAACTGAGGACTATCAACTATTGGGGGAAGTCCTAGACCAAGGTCTGGAGGAGTTGGGTTACTCTCGAGAAGACCTAAGTGTGGAGCTGTTCGCCAGCAACAAGCAGCATGTACTGGACCTATACTGCAGCAAGGGGAAGAACTGCAGCTACAAATTTTACTGGCCCTCTTTCGGGATGGCCTACGGGAACCCCAGATTCAGTGAACTGGGGAAGGTGCTGACCAAGGTGGCCTTGGAACGTTCCCGTATGGTCCTGTGTTCCCCCGATTGGGGAGCCCATGGGGGCAACGAGTACTGGCGAACCCTCCTTGACAAGCTGACTATCAGCTCGGTGCGATTACCTGATGAGGCCATCTACGTGCCTCTGGGACGCAAGACGCCCATTGGGAAGCCCGGATGGGGGAGTATGCTCAGCGTGGTGGACAGAAGTCTTACCACCATCCCCTGGGAAGACCTGGACCCTGCTCTGGTCCAGGCTATACAACGAGAAAGCGATGGACTCGCCTTGGGTGACTTGAAGGATCGCCTACGACCTCAAGATGCTGTTGAAACTACACCCGGAGGAGATGAGTACGTCGTGACTGACACCAACGCCCCCAACTCTCCCTGTCATGTACCTGTTCCTGATGGAGTCTCTGAGTGTGGTCTACCTGAGCTACCTAGCTCTATCCACTCAGACGACGAAACTGAGCACGACGCCTTCTTCGTGCAGACCGCGGTGGAGGAAGTGGAGAACGCCGAGTACGTCGCCCCACTAAAACCCCTACTCTCCATGAGGGTGGAAGACCCCGTGGATGAAGAGCTGGACCCTCGATCCAGGCTCAGGGAGTATGTGGATTCCAAGAGGAAGTTGGTGGCAAAAAAGCTATGCTACGCGAGGCCTACCCGCAGCTCATGGCCACTGAAGCAAGGACGTATGGGAGACCTATCCCAACTGAAGGAGGACCTCGAACAGAAGATCACCACCTGGCAAAGGGAGGTAGATCTCAAGCTCATGAAGAGCGTATGGGGTGCCCATGTGAGGACCCCAGAGGAGGACGACCTCTCGGAGGAATGTGTATGTGAACCCCCTCGAGCGTGCCTATGTTGCCATCGTCCACCGGAGATGGTCGAGCAAGACCTTCTGTATGCCTATCAAGGGCTGAAGGATGCTACCGCGGGCGAAGAGTCGGTGGAGGACCACCTCCCGACGTCTATTCAGGGGGCAAGCAACTTACACTCCGACGAGGACTTGGAGGACAAGATCAAGATATTGGACCCGCGGGTACAGAAGTTGATAAGGACCTATCTGGAGGTGTTCGGAGAACTACCCCCTCCAGCGTCATGTGACAAGCTGGTACAGATGGACCTCAAGCTGAAACCCGAGTTCGTGGGTCACAAGATACGGAGGAGACCCTATCCAGCTCCTAAAGAGCAGGCCGACGAGATTGAGCGACAGATACAGGAGTGTATCGACGCTGGCCTAGTCCTGGAGTACAAGGACGGGGACTACCCCCTACACTGCAGCCCCTGTTTCCTGGTGGCTAAACCTGGGTCTACAGCCAAACGGCTGGTAGTGGACTATGGAGAGCTGAACAAGAAGACGCTGAACCACTCAGGGTCCATTCCCAATATGGAGTCTACCCTGGAGAAGATAGCCTCCTGTCGCTACAAGACCAAGATGGACAAGCGAAGTGGATTCTGGCAAGTGGACCTGACGCCCAACGCGCAGGAACTACTGGCCTTCATCACCCCTCAGGGGAGGGTATTCAAGTGGAAGGTCATGCCCTTCGGCGTGGCTAACGCACCCGCTCTGTTCCAAGAGCTGATGAACAAGATCTTGTCCATCCTACGAAGGAGACCTAAGGTGCAGGAGCTCATATCCCGTGGTGCCCAGATGGAGGCTCACATCGACGATGTATGCCTCGGGACCAATACCCAGGAGGATCACCTAATCCTCTTGGGTGAGTTCTTTGCGGTCTGCCAGGAGAACCACACACGACTCAAGCTGGAGAAGTGTGAGTTCATGCAGGAGACCATGCAGTACCTGGGGTTTGACGTTGGCTATGGGTGGTGGACCCCAGCGGCCTCTAAGGCCAAACCCCTGATGGATGCCAAGGTACGACACGAAGACCCCAAGAAAGGACTTCATGATGTACGCAGTTTCATTGGGGCGTGCAACTTCTATCGCCGCCACATCAAGAACTTCATCTATACCAGCGCCGTTCTGACGGACTTGATCAAGAAGAGAACTACTTGGCGCTGGGGCCCACAAGAGAGACAAGCGTTTGACGAGCTCAAAGACAAGGTAGCCAACGCTAAGTGCTTGGGCGTGCCTAGAGCACAAGGGGAGATTATCCTGGTGACCGACGCCAGCAATGTGGGCGGTGGTGGAACGTTGTTCCAATGGCAAGCACTAGAGAAGGAGGAGTTCGACTCGGCCATTTCCCAATGGGGGACGGAAGGTCTCAACCGAGATGGAACCCTCAAGCACAGCTACCCTGACGACAAGTGGGTCCTAGTACCTCTGGGCCACTGGAACTGGAAATGGAACCAGGCCAGGGGGAACTACTCCACCTATGAGCAGGAATTGCTCGCGGGTATGCTGGTGCTATCCTCTCAAGCCCGACTGTTGGGGAGTAACCCTGTGGTCTGGCTATGCGACCAAGAACCGGTCCGCAGTTTTCAGAAGGGTCCCCCACCTGAGAAGGCCAAGCTACGACGCTGGTGGACCTACCTAAGTCAACTACGGCTGACGGTACACCATATCCAGGGAGTGAAGAACGAGTGTGCCGACTACATCAGCCGCAACAACTTCGACGCCCTGATTGGTGCCCGGTCTGAAGCGCCGGCTAAGGAGGCGTTCAGCCGTATGGACGTACATCTGGACCTGAACATGACCATGATACGCCCCCTGGATGGACTCCAACAATCGGAGTACCTACAGGAGTTCGGGGATATCTACCGGCGCCTGGAGAAACGCCTTGAACCCCTCCTGGTCAACCAAGACCAGTGGAAGCGGGACAAGAGCTACCTCTGGCACGAGGACCGCATCGTGGTGCCTAGTGACCGAGTCCCAGCGCTGCTGAAGTGGACCCAGGAGTCCAGTGGTCATGTGGGTGCTGACCGTACCCTGAGGCTGTTCAAGCAGTGGTTCCACACTACGTGGACTGACGACCAGCTGCGGAAGACGCTCCTGCCTATCGTGGACAAGTGCCCGTGCAGGTCCTGTAAACCAGGGGATATCAGGGACAGAGGTCTCTACTCGACCCTGCCCATCCCTCACTGTGCTAACAGTGTTCTATACGTGGACTACACGGAGATGCCGAAGTTCGGGGGCTATGACTTCGCCCTCGTGGTAACCTGTGGGTTGACCAGGTTTACCAGGGTGTTCCCATGTACCAAGCACATTACCGGAGAGGAGACTATCAAGATACTCCTGGAGGAGTGGTTTTGTGTCTATGGGGCGCCCAAGGAGATCAACTCCGATGAGGACGTACGAGTACGCTCAGATACTGGCTGGTACAAGAGGGTCCTGAGGTCCCTCAATGTCCAGGTGTCTACGGGGATTCCCTACTCTCACACGAGCAACCCCCTATGTGAGCGACAGATTCGTGTCCTGAAGGAGAACGTCAGGATATGGTGCAAAACTGAACGCACCAGAGACTGGGTGAGACTACTCCCCGTCATATCCTTGATGATGAACTCCCAAGAGAGTTCAGCTACTGGCTACTCGCCACATGAGCTATTCATGGGGCGCCCGGCGTGGTTCCTACATGCCCCCTATCCAGAGGACACCCATTCTTCTGTGGGTGAGTGGGTCCAAGAGCAACAAGGGAAGGTGGACAAGGCCAAGGCTATGCTCCAGAGAGTGAGGGAGCGTCAGTGGAACAAGAAGAACAAGCACCGAGTACCGGCCACCTACCAAGAGGGGGACTGGGTGCTGGTGCACCACAGTCGACTACCCGCCTGGCCTCGCTCTACCAGCGATGACCCATACTTCGGGCCGTACAAGATTCTATCTGTGGATGGTCACCGTATCACGGTGTGGTGTTCTCCCCGTCTAGGGGGGACCCTGGTGTGCGCCGCTCAACACCTGAAGCGCTACCATGATCCTGAAGACCTCTGTGGGGAGGAGTGGGAGCTGAACGACGAGGAAATCGCCGCTCTGGACCTACAAGGGGCTGCCAGCCCTATGGAAGTTGAAGGTGAACTCCCCGACATGAACGCCCAGGAGATGGCTAAGGAGGGCTTCTACCTGGTGAAGTCTGTCCTACGCCACCGCTATCGCCAGGGTTGGCGCTTCCTCACCCTCTGGGAAGGGTTTGGAGTCGAAGAGGCCACCTGGGAGCCCTTCTCTGCATTTGTTCTACCTGAGGGACGCCTAAACTCAGTTCTGGTTGACTACTTGTCCCAGAACAACCTTGGTGAGTTGCTGAGGCTCGCTGAGACGCTTGCCTCCAAGACTAAAGCTAGGGACTGAACCTTACCCTTACCTGCCAAAGCGTATGTGTGAGTGTGCTAGTCCTAAGGTCCTGAGAGCAAGCCGCAGAAGTGGTGTCCTAATTATACCCAAGTCTGCGCCCTTGCTGAACCTGGAGGGTTGGCTTATTGATGCCACGGGGTACGCCCCGGGTCTCCCCTCCCCTATGCGCCCAATTTCTGTGCTGGCGCAAAACCTTGGGGGAATACCCAGCGTGCTAATCCAGGTATTGTTTTCCCTACCTATCTGTCTACTACAGGGAGGGGTGGCCAAAAGCTATGAAGGCATGCAAAACGCCTGTTTGCTATGTGGCCAAAACACTGACCTAACCACTGCCACAGCCCACCAACCCCGCTAAAATTGCAGGAAAAGGGTGGGACAGTGAGACACCCCCTACAGGTCCTACACACCCTACAGTGGCACCATCCTGGTGGGCGAGCACTGGGCAACTGGCTCTAGCCCCCACGCAGGACTACCACTCCTACACGCACACTCTACTGGGCGTTGCGAAGAGGAAGGTCTCATGGGTCCTAGCAACCCACCTGTGAAATGACAAGAGAACACAGCGCTGCTAAGCAACTGTGGCCTCACAGGGGACGCCACAACGCGTTTCCCCTGCGAGGGCTTGGAGGGAAGGAGTGCTCTCGTGTGCAAGGCGCAGATGTCAATGGAGTCGGACTCCCTGCTCTGCCACAGGCGGAGCGGAGTTACTTGTTTGTGTGATCTGCGCCCCTGTTTAGCAGGGCATAAAAAAATGCTGCTGCACCACTCACCCTACCTGCCCACCTGTAAAACAAAGGCATATGAAAGGTCGTTTGCGGCGGAGGAACCAAGGCACACTCCAGGTATTATACCCTTCTCAGTGTGCCCTATAATACACTGTCCGCAAACACGCTGCAGGAGCAGCTACCCTTATCAAGCAAGCAAGCGTTAAGGGACTCCTCAGGTTCTCTTAAAGAACGTACCGAGGAGCCCCTGGGTAGCCTAAACAAGGTTTACCGTGCGCACTTCGCGTGGCCTACCCTTTAATGCGTGTGTGCATGCACGAGTATGCACTTCCCACGTGGGCAAACCTGCCCATCTGCGCGCCAATCTTGACTCCACCAGGGGGTGGCCCCGCCTGGGCGTACCTACCTTACCTACCGCTGGAAAGTGAAGCAAGGTGAGAGGACAAAAGGGGCGCACGCGAAGAACGTTGCTATGCACTTGTGTGTATGTCTAAGCACCCTGATCTGACCGCTAATCATCTGCAATCTTTCTAATCAATCCCTCTACCGCATCCTATCGTGGTTATCGTTGTTAACGCTGCTACACGACTCGTTCACGGAGACACGAGACGAGCAATGTGTATGCGGCATGCAAGACAAGCATACCTGTAGTTTATACCTGATTCATTGAAGTCTTTTCGATTGATTTTCGAATTCTTGAATTTTTGAAGCTTCTATTAGTGTGGGTGGAATCTGTATGTTTATTTATTAATGTGTGTCTCGTCATTTTCAAGACTACGTGAGACATTCGTTTATAATTCCATTATTTCTCCATTTTCCGGCGCTTCGCTAGGAGCCGCTCCTGCGCGCCGCCATTTTATGCGTATGAATTTCTGGATTTAAAAAATCCAGAGATGACTATAATTTCTATAAAAATGTGCTTCTGATGCACAATTGGATTCTGCTCAGGTGTGTCGTTTCAGAAAAATTCTACGCCGTCATTTGACGGATTTTGGTGTCGTTGCTTCGTTTTTGCGTGGATTCGTCCATAATTCTCCCATTCCTGCCTCTGCAGATACCCACGCGCAGCCTCGCTGAGTAGGCCGTGTTCGGGCCGAAACGCAGGTGCCTGGAGAGACTGAGCAGAACCAAGACCCCACCAAGGGGCAAATTTAATTTTCTTTCGACTCCCTTCGTCCTAAGACAGGTCACAGGTCGCCAGCAGGTTTACGAGAACCCATGCGAGTGTGTATAATGTGTCTTGCGTTTGGGTTGTGTCGACGCTGCGTCTTGGAGGGAGGGATGCATATGCTCATGTTTGGCATACTCCCAATCTAACCCAACCAAGCCACAGGAGCCCCGGCAGCGCCATGAGCGCTGAGCCTTCTGTAGGATATGATACAATCAGAGCAGCAAAAGGACGCCAACCATGGTGAGCGCCCATTTTTCAGTGTGAGGGAGACTGTAGGTATTTTAAAGTAGATGTGGAAACCAAGGAAAGGCCAAGGGAAATTCCCTTTTTCCTAAAATTCAACAGTGGTGGCCACCACAGCACAAGGGGGGAGTAAGAAAAAGTGCTTTTCCATTGCTTTGAGGCATACTCTAGTTGTATTAGAGATGCACTGAGCATCCATGCATTTTTATCTTAGTATTGGTCCAACCAAAACTGGTGATAACACATTTTGACCTATGGAACCAAACACCCAATCAGGATATGGAGTGGACCCCTGAATCCCCTTTCATTGTGAAGTAAAACATCTTTTCCTGAGTTGACTGAGCACTGACATACCTAAAGTAGAGCCTATGAATTTATCTATGTTTTTCCATGAATTCTTAGCTATCCTAGTGGTATGCACCCTAGGGGGCTGGGCACCTCTTTTTGAGAGGTCCTGGGTTCAATTCCTGGTCAGCCTAGCTAAGTAGGAAGATCCCATGTGACATGGCAGTGACCTCATCGCCACATACCATGCCACCTCAGCACATATGGGACCCAAAACAAAGAGTGCACATCTCCTAAGATGGCACTATGGAGAGAGAGTGATCCTGAGGCAGTTTTCTAACTCTTTTCCTAAAACATTTCAGCTATCTTTGTGAATATGCATTCATTTGTGACCTGAGCTGTAGTTTCTGTGAATATCCAATCACCTTTCACTGTTTACACTGCAGCCCTTCATGCTTTGATCCTGAATTACCTTCTCCTTGCATACTATTGGCTTGGGCTATCCTGGATTGACTTGGCTTTAACTGTATTTCAACAAACAAAAGCTTTTCCTCATCCAAAACAAGCAGCAGGACACCCTACAGCAACAACAAGCAGCAGGAGAAGCACAAACACAGTGCTGAAAACACTATAAACTTTTCTGGAAGACTTGAAGGACATCAAGTCCCCCATGTACGACGGTAACCCCCTCAACCTGGACCGCTTCTTGGAGAAGCTGGACGATTGGGGGGTAACCGTTACTGAGGACATGCATCCCGCTGATGCGGAGAAGTATGTCTTCAGACGGTTCAGGTACCGCCTGCCGGAAGTGCTCCAAGAGCTATACTTCGTGGCGACCAAGGAGGGGAAAATCAAGACCCTCAAGGAAGCCAAGAAGTGGCTCAACGAGCAGGAGCGGCTGGACGCTCCGCAGGTGGCTGCCAAGCGGTGGAAGTCCATCAAGCCTCAGCATGATGGACGGGAGATCCGCCTACGGGACTGGCGTGACTTCCGAGGGCAATACACCCTCTTCCGCCGCAACGTGGAGGATTGGAATGAAGGTGACGAGCAGACTCGCCTGCTCTCCATGCTGCCGGAAGCATGGATCAAGAGGGTCACCAAGGAGGAAGCCAAGCGGGCCAAGTCCAACCACACGGTCAAGATGATGCTCCCCAAAGAGTACCATACGAACGTGGTGGCTTGGGCAAGGAGGAGCGTGGCCCGGGATGTCAAACGGCACTCCCTGCGGAACGCTCTCCTCATCACCGTCTCGGGCGATCGCGAGAAGACCGCGATGTGGTGCCTTGACGAGTGTGACGTGAGCGGCCAGACCATCCGTCTGCAGGCTATCCCGGCGCGGATGAGCTGCGACGAGATTCTGGAGTGGGTTGGAGAGGAGGTGCTCAAGGGGTACCGGAACCTCCACCACACCCGCGGGTTGAGGCCCGGCGACCGCGACGTCAACTACGTTGGCGAGGGACCTGGCGGGGAAGCTACCATGGACCCAGCGGGAGCCGGCGGCGATGAGACTCTCGTCGACGATGACGACGACGATGAGCCCGCCGAAGTGGCCGTTTGTGCCTTCGTGGCCAACAACCTGAGCGCGGGGAGCAAAACGGGAAACTGGAAGCCCCTGCAGCAGGGTTGGAAGAAGAAGGAGAAGAGGGACCCTCGCCGCATTGGCGACCCTCCGCTGTCCTTTGGGGAGTTCATACGAGCTCACCCTCAGGGCTGTTTCATGTGTTATGGGAGGAAGAAAGGCTTCAACCATGACCACCGAACATGCCCCATCCACCAGGCCGACACGGAGGCCTACAAGAAGGCGCACGGGTCGAAGAAGCGTGCACCTGCGGGTATCCGGGAGGCCAAAGTGGAGGTGGACAAGGACGAGCTCTCCAAGTTGATGTTGCAGGGGACCGAGTTGGCCAAGGAGATCCAGGAGGTCAAGAGGAACTGGGTCCCCAGGTCAGACAACAAGAACAAGGAGAACAACCAGAATGACCAGAACAAGGACAAGGACAAGAAGACTAGAAGGGGAAAGAAGAAGGGCGTCAACGAGGTTGATGCGGAGGAGAACACCCCTACTTCCACAACCGACGCCCCCTAGCGGAGCCCCTGCAGCCAAGGGCCCCAGCTAGGGCGGTCGCAGGATGGTGTCGTGGGAAGCGCCACACCATCCCCATCGGGAGTCGGTAAGCACAAAGGGACTGCCGCGGGCGGAAGGCCCGGTCCGGCACCCAGTCGCGGAGGCGGGTGAGGGCAAGTGAAGGCACGAACCCTTGCACCCGTCTGTCCTTCGCGACCAAGAATGTGTTTGATGTACTCCAAGATCTATCCGAGAGTATCGGAGGATCACCCGGACCGCAGCTGGACGCTGCAGATGGGCAGCCTGAGCCCATTGTCCACGACCTGCACCAGTCGCTTGTTGAGCTTCTGGAACGGCCGGAGATCCTGAGCTTGCACGCCGTGCGCCGAGTGGGGCGTGAGCGGCAGTTGCACCTTAAGGTCCGTGCCTTATGCGGGGAAGTGGAAAAGGTCTTCGACGTGTTGGTCGACACGGGAGCTCAAGTCAGATTGGTCAAGGCTGGCCTACTCCCGCCAGAGTGTCTGACGGACAGTCGGAAACCTGTCAGGCTGAAGGTGGCGAACGGCCAGTACATGGTGGGAGGCACGAAGGAAGCGGCCATCGTGAGCTGAGCCGCCCAGACCTCGGCAAGGAAATCCTCCTACACGGTCGCTTCTACGAGGCCGAAATGGACTGGGACATGATCGTTGGGTACGACTTCATGATGGAGACGGACTCCGGCGTTCTCCCGGCCCAGGCCTCCATGACCCTGTACCAAGACGACCAGCTCTCGTGGCTTTCGTCACCTGAGCACCATGTGGAATGCCAATGGATCCACCCCGAACGCAATCAGCTCGAAGTAGCCGCGCTGGACACTGACCCAACTGGGCCAGCAAACCAGGAGTACGGCGTAATGCCGGAAGTGGCGAACCGAGTTGTTGCAGACCTGGGAGCTTCGGATCTGGCCCTGGATGCGTTCTCTTCAGGAACCTCCGCCCATCTGCGGGTTTGTGAGAAGTACTGGAGCGCACAGGACTCCGCGTGGAAGAAGCACTGGGGTCCGCATCAGGGATTGATGTGGATACATTGCCCCCGTTGGGACATTCCAAGAGCGATAGCGAAGATTCGCAAGGACCGCTCCAAGGCAGTGCTGGTTGTTCCTATGGGATGCACCGAGGAGGAAAGTACCCGACATTGGGTAGTCTCATTGACCAACATGACCTTAAACAAGGTCGTCCTACCGGCTGGAGAGAGTGTCTATCAGGACGCTAAGGGACAGCCCATGCCACCCCCGAGATGGCCAACGGAATTCCACTATGTGGATGGGGGCCTTGATTAGGCCGATACCACGGATTTCGTGTGTGTCAACCGCATCATAGCAGAGCCATGGCGGCAATGCTTTGCGGTTCCCCCCGTTGACATCGGAGAATCGGAAGACCCCCTCACGGAAGAGGAGTTGGATCTGGTTCAGGGGTATATGGATCAACCCTTTCACGACTGGAGAAACCAGCGTGAGGGCAAAGGCCAGGACAAAGCCTGGTGGGAAGTGGACTCAATCGTCTCCGGTTCCTATGATGGGAATACCTTCGTACAGAGGGTGCTGGATCACATGGCGGTAACCCACCCACCTACGGCGACATATTCCGAGGCAAGACCAGAGATGGCCCCTTGGGCCACCTGGGAAGACCGCCTGAGCCGAAGACAAGCGGGGTCGCTACCCCTCAAGTAAGCTCCGTGGTCCAGGTGGCCGGAAAAGCCAAAGCGGAGTCCGATGATTGCCCCAAGATCCAGGCATTGAGGGCCAGGCTGAAGCAGAAGTATGGTAACACCTTCTTCAGCGGAAAGCCTGTGTTTTCCCCACCGGTGCGTGGACCGTATGGCGAGGCCAAGATACGACTGAAGCAGGACCCCTGTGTGTATCGACACCGGGAGTTTGCCCTGAGGGGCGAGAGGAAGGAGGCCATGGAGAAGATCCTCCGTGACTTCATCGAGAGAGGCTGGCTCGAGCCGTGCCACTCCGAATAGGCCTCTCCATGCTTCGTCGTCCCCAAGAAGGTTGCCGGAGAGTGGCGGCTCGTGGTCGACTACCGCGGCCTAAACGCCCAAACGCAGCACGACAGCTATACGCTGCCCCTCATTGAGGACATGCTGCAAAAACAACACCGGCGGAGGATCTTCACGGTGATTGACCTGAAACATGGTTATCATCAGATGCCTCTCGCCGAGGAGTCCCGTGCCTGCACAGCCATGAGCACCCCACTTGGACCTCTCCAGTGGAAGGTGATGCCCATGGGCGTTACCAACGGCAATGCGGCTTTTCAGCGGATGCTGGAGAACCTGCTTGAGCCGGTGCGCGACTGTGCGGACCCCTTCCTGGACGACGTGATCATCGCGTCCGGGGACCCCAGTATGAGCTACGAGGAGCTCCTGGAGGCACATGAGAGGGACGTCACTCGAGTGCTGGACCTTCTGGTTCGGCACAAACTCACGGGCAGCAGTGACAAGGCCACCATTTCGGTAAGCGAGGTGGTCTTGGCTGGCCACGTAGTCGGGAACGGGCAGCGAAAGCCCATACCTGGCAAGGTGGCTGCGATCGAGCACTGGGAAAAGCCCTAAACAGTCTCTGAGCTACGGGCGTATCTTGAGTTCTGCAATTACTACTCGGGGTATATCAAAATGTATGCCGAGTATGCAGCCCCCATGACGACCATGCTCAAGCGCAACCGAGAGGAGACCAAAAAGGGGTCCAAGAAGGCTCTGGTCTGGACAGCTGAGTCCGACCGTGCCTTTGAGGGGATGAAGCAGGCACTGCTATCCGCAGTGGGTCTGCACCTCGTGGATCCCGACCGAGGGTTCGTCCTGCGCACCGACGCTTCCGACTACGCCGTTGGCGCTGTCTTGGAGCAAGTGCTTGACGATGGGAGGCACGTGCCCGTGGCCTTCTGGAGCCGAGTCCTGGCGGAAGGCCAGAGACGGACGTGGACGCCCCGTGAAAAGGAGGCGTATGCCATCGTCATGGCTCTCAGGAAATGGGCTGGGTACATAGCCCTCCATCCCGTCACCATCTGCACCGACCATCAGAGTCTGCAGTCGTGGCACAAGGAGCACGTGGACACCCCCTCTGGTCCCGCCTCCCGACGGGCAAGATGGCATGAGACCTTGGCCAAGTTCGACCTTACGGTTGTTTATATTCCTGGAAAGGACAACACCGTGGCGGACTGTCTCAGCAGGTGGGCCTATCCCGCCAGCAAGGGCATGACAGACGTGTCTGCCCATGGCGATGAGGCTGAGACCGCTGAAGCCAAGAGGATCATTGAGATGGAGCGCCTGATGGAGGAGGAGGGTGTGAAATGCTTCGTCGTCATGGCTGCGGATGCCCCCCTTGGAATGAGGATGGGCAGAGCGGTCAGAGTACTCGCCCCTGATGGAGCTGAGTCAGACAAGCACCTCTTCCCTGAATCTTACCTCCAGGACGACTGGAGCGATGACTACGCCAAGTCTGAGGCCTTTGCGGCCGAGTATAGGGCTGTGACCGACCCTGATGACGGGCAGAAGTGGCCAAAGGGGCTGACTGAGGAAGATGGCAAGCTCTAACGGAATGGTAAGCTGCTAGTACCAGAGTCCCGAGTGCTCGAGCTATGTGAAGCTTGGCACCACCACATGCTGCACCCAGGGGTCAAGAAGCAAGCCCTTGACATGCAGCGTCGGTTCGAGATCGACCATATCGTTCTCTACACCGCCATCAAGAAGGTCAGGAAGGGTTGCTCGGTCTGTCAGGCCTGCAATCCCGATAACCGGAACGTCAAGGGGGAAGCCCAATGGACCCCGGTTCCTGACCAGCCCATGGAGAGCGTGGCCATGGACGTCTTCTCCATGCCCGAAGTGCACATTGGCAAGGAGACCTTTGACTGTGTGGTTCTTTGTGTGGATCGCCACAGTGGCTACGTAGTAGCCGTTCCGGCACGCAAAAAGGGGTTGCTTGCCAAGGAAGTGGCAGTCATGATGATTCGTCATTGGCTGACCGTCTTTGACATCCCCGGCACCGTTTGCAGTGACGGAGGGCCCCAGTTTACTGGTGGCTGGTTCAAGGCCATGTGTTCCCTCATGGGAATACGTCATGCCAAGAGCGTCGCCTATCTCAGCCGGTCTAACGGCCGTGCTGAAGTGGCTGGACGGCAGCTGTTCGAGAAGCTGCGCAAGATTCACATCACCAATCCACGTCGGAACTGGTTTGAGGAGATGTGGCCCGCTCTGAAGGCCCATCATGACACCCCCACTCCGGGCGGTTTGTCCCCTGACCAGATTCTGTTCGGCAGGGACCCCCTTGGTCGGGGACTTCCCTTGTCTGGTGATGGTATGGCTATGGCTGCCAAGGAATTCTTCGCGCGGCAAGAGCAAACGGTGCGGGACATCCGCCAGCAGCTCGAGAAGGAGCATGCTGAACGTCAGAAGTCCGCCCCGAGCTCGACAGCGCAGAAGTTCAGGGTGGGAGACCCGGTGTGGGTGATCAGACCCCGCCCTATGGGCACCCACCGCACCAAGACCTGGTTCACACCCGGAGAGGTGGTCCGCAGGATTGGTGAGGACACCTACCGCATCAAGGTGGGTCACGGACAGTTCCATGAACGCCACGAGAGTCAACTCCGTGTGCGGGAACCCGACCTCCGTGGCCAGCATGTGTCCCTGAGCTACGCCGCACATGAGGCTGATTCGGACAACGACTATGCTGAGCAGGACGACTATACAGTCGAGAAGATCCTTGCTCAGCGTCCGAACGCCTGGGCACCCGGAGGCCTGGAGTTCAAGGTTCGTTGGCGAGGCTTTGGGCCGTCCCACGACACCTGGGAAACCGTCTCCTCGTTTGTGCCGCGGGTTAATACTCCCTTCATGGAGTACATCCGCAAGCACAAGACCAAGATCCATGTCTCGGACTTGGCAGCACTCACCCGGGCGATTGCAGCCAGGGGTGCCTGATCAGCGCCCTGAGCTCTCCCCTGATGCGTTTTGAGTGCTTGTGTGGTCGACGGATCGTCCCTCATTTGCTTGCTCTCTCACATCTTCCGGTGACCTGCCATCAGAGTGGCCATATACCCCCCCCTGCTGAATCCAGAGGAGGATGGCCCCTCTCTTCTACTTCTGTTCGTCACTCCCCCCCTGCTGAATCCTTGGGAAACCAGGTAGGGCGACTGACCTTAACATTTTGAGTTCTTGGGGCCTTGAAGCCCATACGACGTTGCGCAACGGATGCCGCTGTCATCGGCATTGCGATTTTTGGTGTGTGGTCTGGTCCCATGGCATTTGCGGGATCCAGACCAGTCGACGTGTGTCTGCAGACTATATATGGCCTGAACTCAGGCGTTTTCCTGTCCACCCTCCTTCATTTGCCTTATCCTGACCGTGGTGTGGTTTGGCGCTCTGTCCAGAGTGTGTTTACACGCCTATTTACCTGTTTATTGCTCATTTTTCTACCCCGCAGGATATGTGCATTTGTATGTTGCGATTGTCAGCCCATCACCGACAGATGGACTGTTTTCTCCCCCCCGAGGGATTCGAATCGACTACGAAGGCGCCCTGAGTCGCCGTATACTACTTTTACTTAAGGTCCAGCCTGGACCAGTACCTAAGTACAGATTCTTCTGTTTGAGTGCCCGTGATACCGTGTGCCCTATTCGCTGTGATATGGAGATCCTGATGGCGCCAGGCGGGAAGCCCAGTTGCCTGACTACACTCCCAGCGGTCCGCCACTGTCAGTCCCAGTGTGAGCCTGCCGACTCGCAGACGCACTTGCAGTCGGATGGGGAAGGTTTGCCTGGGAAACTGGTGCTTTGAGGAGTCGACGCCTCCGCCCACACTGCATGAGGACTCCCTCATGTATGGCCTTCGTGGTAATAGGGCGAGGGAAAAGACGGCCTTGACGCCCGATCCCTTAAGGAGGAACTCGTTCGGCTGTACCACTCTGGACTCGCGTCGTGGATATGGACATGGTGCGCCCGAGGAAGGACCCGTGGGGACTCTCCCCCAGCCGGCGGGCCTTGGGAAGCTTGGGGTAGCCTGATGGATGTTTGTGGTCGCTCTCGACCTGTGGGACCACCTCGGTCGTCGTGTGACGCCTATGTTGGCCGTGTATGCCACTGCCACTGTGGTAGTGACCGTCGCAGCCGGCATCCGGTGCGCCTGGTATGGGTTAACGGGTCCTTAGGATGCCGAACAATCGCCGCCAGGACCCGGGACTTGATACTTGATACTCTACTTGCAGTTACTAACAGCTACAGCACCGTACCTGTCTTACTGTGGGATTTGGGCAGCCTGACCTGCAAATCAGCCTGAAGTGAGGATGTGACACCCCCCTCTTCAGGAAATGGTCCTGGGTACCCGCTGCCATGCGTGGGTGTTATCGAAGCCCCCCCCAGGGTTTGCTCTAAGGAGGGGGGTGAAGCGGTACCCAGAACCCCATGGCTAGGTTACGGCGTACCACCGGTCTCCGGTCCACTAACCCCATGTACGGAAGGGAAGACGCCCGTTGACGGGAGCGTGTTCCGTGCCGTAAAGCCCCGCATCGGCAACCGATGCGCCGCCAGCGGAGATTTATATATCAGAATATCAGGAATCAACAGGGTTTTATTTTCACATTGTTTCCGTCAATTTTTACGCTTCCGTTCTGATATTCACTGTTTTGACAGCTGGCGGTTAGCTCGCGACTTTAGCGTAACCGCCAGTTTAACTGTTATATACAGATATTTTAGCGCAAATCGTGACGAAGACTCTAAAGTCTTCAGGAATTGCATTGATGCATCCGCAATTTTCACATCTTACACTTGCAACCTTAATCCGAATTTTTCGGGATGTCGAAATGGGATTTTCGACTTCGATATCCCCGCACTTGATTTGACCTCTTTCGAGTGGACCCACGTGCTTCCCTATGCACGAATCAACTTTCCTTTGATCTTGCCCTCCATTTGTCTTAGAGATATGGGCAAAACAAAGTTGATTCGTGAGGCCACTTGTGAGGGTCATATCTCGTGCTGCTTGCGAGGAATCACAATAAGGAAACGTGGGATGTATTCACAATACTCCTGACGTAATTTAGGAAGCTTTATACGCCTTGCGTCTCCACACGTGCGCGCTAGCGTAATGGATCATGGTCAAGAGGGTAGAGTTCGCGTTATAACTCTTTGGCCATGATATTGCGTGCGTTAAGATAACTTTTGAGTGTAGCGCGCAAGTGTTGGTGTTGCATAGGAACTTTCCTTGAGTTCCTATGAGCGATTGACACAAAGTTATGCCCTTGGAGGGGCATGACATATCGTCGGGGGAGCTACCTTTTGGGGCAATATGTGGTTGAAAGTGCTGCCCTGGGTCGTTGAGGGTGCCGGAGGGCTCGGGGCCGGCAAGACCAGTGGGGCAGGCACGCGAGGAGTCTCCCTGGATGTTGTTATTGGGGGTAGAACCGGATACTCGAACACCAACGGAGGCAAGAGCAGCAACAACTGAAGCAAGGTCCATGCTGATTGTGGTCCGGCAGAAAATCCCAGTCTATGAAGAAAATTGAGGCGAATTATTCTAAATACATCTGAGTGTCCAAAACTGTCTGAAAAGATTTAAATAATCCAATTATGTAAAAATGTTTGGCCGATCTGGCCCGCGAGCGCGCGTCAGCGGCAAATGGCGATTCCAGCTAAAATAGCGGAACGCGGCGGATTTACGGGAAATGGACCGCGGAATCAAATCCGGCATATCAGAAATATATAGGAAATATCCTGAGACTGAGCTGCGAGGCGGCGATTCCGCCGAAGCAAAGAAAATGACCAAAATGTAGCCAATCTGGGCAGAATGTCTGAAAATCTGAGCAGATGGGGCTAGCCGCACTTACACTCCCCCTCCAAAAACACACTGGGGTGTGTCGCTACGTCAACGAAGAACGTAGTGCGGGTAAGTCCCAGAAAAAAAATAGAAATGTAGCCCCGATGGGGCGAAATCTGCTTGATCTGACCTGATTTGGACTGAATTGGCACTGAATCAGGCTGGATGAACCTGAAATGAGACAGAATGAGAAGTGACGAACAGTCCTCCGTGCAGTAAAACATTAGGTCAAGGGCTAAAAAGCATGTAAACGTATCGAGAATCAATACCAAACCATGCATTGGTTGAGAATGAGGTAGATTATTGGTGGATTGAGTGGGGGGATCAAGAATTGGAGTGACATCTCAGCGCTCTGGCACAGTTTCGCTGTCGCGGGCACGCTACGGTGTCCTCGCCGAACTCTACATCGTGTTAATCCCGCTTTTCTCGTTCTGAAAAGTGCAGCATGTGGCTCAGAATTGGCGCATCTGGTGGATGATCACAAAATTGAGAGTCAATCTGAGTTGAGATGAAGGAGATTAAGCAATCACAGAGAGGTTAAACAAATACACATGTAGTCTACAGACCCTAAGTGAACCACGGAAGGTAAAGATGTTTCTCTGTTCACTTAGATCTAAACAGATCTTCAAGGAATGAGAGGAGATGACAAGGAAATCAATCTAAATTGTCCTAAAATCAGCAAATTCATGAGATGGAGGTGAAATGAAGCGGAATGTCTGAAACTGAAACTACTAACACTTTCGTTTAGACTAAAGTTAATATATATTGTCGTTTATTCAGCTCAATTGTGCTTTCCGGCACGTTGATTCGCGAGCATCCAACAGATTCATTGAAAATGTGGATCATGTGATGATGCATCATGATGGGACATGATAGCCCTGGATCCTTGGCATGTAACGCGCCGAAGGTTCGCTGAAGGCGCTTTACTGACAGTATATAACTGAGAGACACCGAATTTACAGTGGCGGTGGTGTCAATCGACTTGGACAAGACCAATCTTTCGATGGAGTCCCACAAGACACTTGGATTCACCATTTTCGACAGTTTCAGGTCGGATTGAGCTCACATTGGCGTGTGCCAAAAATACAACGAAGCTTACGGACTTCAGAGGTTGCTGTTAGAAGTCCCTAGAGCTCCTATCTGAAGATTGTCTGAACAATTGACGTCTGGGTTTCGTACAACAGTGGCAGAATGATGGACAAACCTGAGAAATTCAAGGTAAATTTGAGGATCCTGGATCTGAATCTGGACTTTGGCGTAAGCATCACAGCAAATGAAGGTACGATCTGAGTTCCTGGCGTCGCATCTGGTGCAGCCAGTACTACAGGGGATACCTGTAGGGGTGAATGTCGCTGAAAGGGGCGACTGTCGCTGGCCAGCGTTTTGATTATGTACATTTGCTTCCATCTGCACGAGTAGCCAAATTCCAAAGATGCACAGACCAACAGAGACAAGATTACCCCGAATCTGCCTGAATTAAGCCTGAGTTTGGTTTTTTCTGAACACGGCAGCACACTCCGTCAGCGTATCTACGCCTTGTCTGCCGAACGGAGACCAAAGAAAAGTTGATTGACGTCAAATTATCAAACATTCGCAGTTCTCCACATCATGACATAAACAGAAAGAATGAACAGTGGATTGAGCAGAATGTGGTAGGATGGCTTCCTCAATTCGGCCAAGCACGAATACATGTGACCACCAACCTGTCTGGCCTGGCCCTCGTACGGCTTGGGCGCTGCAAATCAGCGGCCGAACTTGAAGCTTGGTCCTCATTTGGCTCCTGGGCTGGCCTGACCGCAGGAGGGGGGATCGACGGATCAGCCCTGGAATGTGGCTGCTGAGGGCCGTAAAAGGCTGGATCTCGATTCACCACAGGTCGTTTTCCGTCGCTCTCCACTTGTCTGTCTGGTTTCGACAGACAGTCTGTCAGGAGTACTCCAATTTCGGGGTGCTTCTTCAGGAAGTCGATGAACCCCTTGGTGTATCCATGGACAAAAGATTGGGCTGGTTCCCAGTTGTTGTGACTGGAATCAAAGCCCCTCCACTCACACAGAAATTCCCATTCGCCCTTGGCGTCACGTCTTGCTTCAACAATCCTCTTGAGTTCGTACTTCCCCCCTTCGATGACCCGATCAGACAAGTGTTTTGCAGTCCAAAAAAGGGGTTTAACCCGATCCTTGGGGGAGGGGATCTCTCTCTTGAGGCGATCGCCCGAAACGTCAATTTCCCTGCTGACATCCACACGAATCCTCCACCTGTTCTCACCAAGACGCGCTGTAACAGCGAATGGCCCCTCCCACAAGGGAAGAAGCTTGTCATCTCCGTCCAGGGTGGTTTCGGATTTTCGAAGCCAAACTCGATCATCGACTTCAAAATTGTGGGGGTTTTTTCGACCTTGATTTTGAACCCAAAGCCAGTCAGCTTGATGCTTCTCGATTAATTTCGACACAGTTTTATCTGCTCGTTGGACTTCGTCCAAAAACAGCGAAGCATCCTTACAGGGGCGAGGATTATTCAACGGCATGTTCCACCAACACTTCTTTCGTCCAAAGACAATTTCATTTGGAGAAAGGCCATGATACAAAGGCGTGTTGTGGTACCGGCGAAGCAATGCGAAGAGAACTTCCATCCAATGGAAATCCTTTTCACTCGCGAGCTCCTTACGAAGCATATTCATTATAGAGCGGCCGGCTCTTTCGCCAGGCAGCGCTCGATGCGAGTGGATTTCACATCGGAGGTGGTGGATTCCAAGGCGAGCACATAATTCTCTCCACCATTCGGAGGTGTACTCTTTGCCTGAATCCGTCACCACCTCGGATGGGACGTCCCAGCCTCCCATCCAGGTCTGCGCGCACCATTTGGCGGCAGCCTTGCCAGTCATCGACTCGATGTTGCAAGGCAACACCTGCATGTAGCCGGAATGACGGCACTGAATAAGGAGCACTCCATTGACCTTTTTGTTGGTCCAATGGCACTCCTCGTCATCGAGTTCACCGAGATAGAAGAAATCACTGGTGACTCTGTTAAAGAGGCGCTCCGGAATAGGATGAGGCCTCAGATGGCCGTGCTTCTTCGCGCTGGGGGGGGTCGAGACAGCACATTGGGCACATCCGGCGGCTACTTTCATGCAATGAGTGTAGAGCCTCGATCCAAACAACCTATGCTTAATCATCGACCACAGTCGACGGCCATGTGCGTGAGGGGACTCCCATTTGTGCCACCAGTTTAACACTCGGGGGGCTAGGGCGTCTGGCACACACAATTTACCCTCCATCCACAGCTTCCCCCCATCCAACGAGTACTCAGCAAAAATCCCATCCTTGTGAGCATCTTTGGATTGGAGATTTCCAAAGACCTCTTTAAACATGGGATCCTGCAGGTAATCGGACGTCCAGTCACGGATTATCAGGGAATCTTTAGGCAGGGGTGGAGTTTTGGCCGGATCTCGACGCTTAATGCCTTGGATCAACCAAAATCGACTTACTTGTCGAGTATAGTCAAACCGTTTCACACTCCCTGAGGAGGGATCGGTGACTTTCTCCACGACTTTCAGTGTTTTGGTGCAGATCTCATGGGCATGCGCCGGATCTGAAATGGCCGTGATGTCGTGACACGGCAATGCGTGCTGTTTAACAGCGCACTGCATGCATGCACGTCAAATGAGTTTCTTTTCTTCCTGATCCCATTCGATGATGACATGGCGGTCCTGCTCCGTACCATGGATGTTGGTACTTCGCAGCCCCTCTGAGGCGGGGTAAGCCCATCGGCTCAGAGCATCCGCTACCGTGTTGTGTTTTCCAGTCAAATACGACACATGGAGGTCAAACAGAGAGAGAAATTCGTGCCATCTGGCCCGTCGACCAGCTGGGCTCGCGACAGTATCAATGTGTTCGGTGGCCCAATACTCCAGAGATCGATGATCCGTCAGGACCTCGACTCAATTGGTGCCAACCCACGATTGGTACTTTTTTAGAGCGCAGATTATGGCGTACGTTTCTTGCTCACGCGGCGACCATTGCATTTGGCGTGGGGCTAGCTTCCGAGACCAAAATGCAAGAGGGTAATGATCGCCGGTGGCTTCATCAACCTGTTCAAGGACAGCTCCGATCGCGTACCTAGAAGCGTCGGTTCTAATGTAGAAGGGTCGGTCGAATTGGGGCACATGCAACGTGGCGACTTCACAGAGGGCCGCCTTCAAGTGATGGAAGGCCTCCTCGCACTCGTCAGTCCACTTGACACGAACCTTTGAACCTGCCTTGCCCGCATCTCTCCCTACCTTCAATAATTCAGTGAGGGGGGCAGCAAATTTGGCATAATTCGGCACAAAAGTGTGGTAAACATTGCAACAACCCAGGAATCCTCTCAACTCCGTGATCGTCTCAGGGCGCTTCCACTTCTGAATAGCGACGAGCTTCCCTGGACTGGGTCGTCGGGTGCCATTCTCTAGGAGAGAACCACAAAATTCGACTGATTTTAAAAAAAATTTTCCCTTCTTTGGCCCACAGATCAGCTGATTGGCGTCAAGAATGTCCAAAACTTGGTTCAGCTGCTTCTCATGTAGGGCCACCAGCTCGGCTTCGGTCAGTCCCTCCCCTTCCGTCGCGATGATTATGTCATCTATGTACACACTCACGAAGGCACGAAGCTCAGGATGGGTTGTGAACAGCACATCCTCCATCATTCTTTGAAAAAATGAGGGGGCGTTCTTCAGCCCCATGGGCATGACGGTCCATTGGACTGGGCCACATGGCGTGCACATACAGGTGAGAAGTCTGCTGTCCTTCCTCAACGGCATTTGGTGAAAGCCGTGACGGAGATCCAGCACAGAGAACAAACGACCTCTTGCCCTCTTAGCGATTTCCTCCTCAATGAGGGGCAGGGGGTGTGAATCCGCCTTGGTTTCGGCGTTGAGATTGCGAAAATCAACCACCATTCGCCAACCATCAATAGTGTTCTGGTCTGCAGGCGGTGGCTTCGGGACTGTGAAGGGGGCACAGCACCATTCGCTGGTCATACAACCCTCAAGCCAACCAAATTCCCTGAGATTTCTCTCGATGATTTTTCTGAGTATCTCATGTTTGTGTCCATTATTTTCATAAGGGCGCTGTTTTTTTGCCTTGTACCCTTCACGAAGCTCGATGAAGGCTTCACCGAACTGTCCACGGACAGGGGGGTCTTTGATCAACTTCCCTGAAAAGGTTGTGTCCTTCCGTTCCTCAAAAATGTTTTCTCTTGACTTGGAACACAATTCGGTGTCCACCTGATCGCCAGGAATTACTGTCGAAAAAACCTTGGCGACTTCTTCGGCTTTGGCAGGAAGAATCTTCTTACGGATGTCCCTAAACAGGTCCGTATCAACTGCCTCTTGAAGATAGGTGGGTCGTATGTCGAAATCCCAGAGATTCTCCTCGTGATCCAGCTCCTCGAAAGGATCCATGAAAGCTTCCACAGGGGGTTTTTCATAAAAAACTCTGAATTTGCGGCGCGATTTGGAATTTTTCTTCGCCCGTGCACAGAAGATTCTTTTCGATGTCGATCGTATTGGGGAAGAGGGAGACGAAGCGGATCCATTGGACGTTGAATCACCTTGGGTATCTGACGGACAAAAATCAGAAAAAATAGATTCATCATCAGTACCACGCTCAACCTCAGATTCTGACCCAACACAAGAATCAGTACCAGAATCAGCAGAATTAGAGTCAGAAAGCTTTCCATCCACCAGGAATGCAAGCGAACTCCAGGACCGCTGTGGCAGGGGACCTGTGTCGTCCCTGGCATACAGCTTAATCTTCCTGGGAAGTTCGATGTAATCTACACAAATGTCTTGTAATTCCTGAAACCAAGGCTTGTCGTCCCACAAGGGCACAACTAAAATTGCCTGGGTTTTATCCTGCTTGATTTTGTGGATGACCTGCTGGATTAAGTGAAACGGAGGATTAATCCACAACTTCTTGTCCCATTTGTGGGTCCAAGCGTCGCTGAAGTGCTTGTCGAAGCGCTTGTTCATACGGTTAGCAAAGGCATCATACTGTGGCCAAAGGGAATGATGTTCATGAAAGTATTCACAAATTGCATCGCGCCATTTGTCGACAACTCTGTAGGATGAAGAGTGCCAGCGCGAAGGGCGTCGTGGCTGGGAGTCCCTACGAAGACATTCTAACTCTTGGGAGTAATCGGCACTCCCATTCACCTCTGCAATGGTGACATCTTCACCAAATTTTGGTGTCACCTTTTGCTTCAAAAATTCTTCTGCACTTTTAAACCCTGCGTGCAAAAAACGAAATTCAGGACGCTCCAAGGGACCTGACTCCAGCAAAAAACAACGACGATGACCTACGGGCGCTACCCTGTTCTTGCGAAGCCAAGGATGGCCCAAGTAAAGGTCATACTTTATGTCAGCACGATAGAAGTAATCATCCTTAAGGACAACTTCTTCCACATTTTGCTCTTCCCAAAGGTCTTGAGCGACCAAATGAGATGATATATAACAACCGCGTTGCCCACCTGCGAGAGAATGTCCAGAAACTCCCTCGAGGGTAACAGGATGAGGCGATTCAAACACGCAGTCGTCGGGTAAGAATGAATTGGATTGGAGATTTACCTCTGATCCATTGTCACACAAACAAGTGGCGAGGTGGAAATTTCCCTTGCAATCAGAGACCCACAGCTTTGTGACAAACTGACGAGCCCTGTGCTTGGACTGTACACCAACCTCGTCCACTACAACAGAAGGATCCGCTGCCGGATCCAGGGGAGAGGAGACAAGCGACCCTACATCAAGTAATGGTCGATCAGGAATCTGGGGATCATGCCTGAAATCGCCTGGGGAGGGGCGATTTTCGTGGCTCCCCTAGGCGTTCTGACCTCCAGCGGCTGCGTTAACATTGTGAACACAGCCTGATTCGTCGATCCACTCATCTTGGAACGGATCATCTGCTGGATTCAGGGCATTTTCGACATAATCTCGATCCGCATCGGACACCTGATCTGCACCTGAGACCTGATCCACACGATGGTTGCCCTTTCCACGTCCACGGCCACGGCCGCCGGATGATGGACCACCACCGTCGCCACGCCCTCTGCCCTTACCAGAGAAGGGGGTTCCGGAAGGATTTCCCTTACCTTTACCCTGTGATCCTGGAGCATTTCCTTTGTTTGTACCGGATTGAGGGGTTTGGCCTGGATTTCGATTTCCGCCTCCGGCGTTGCCATTGGGACTTGTCTGACCGTTTGGCTGCCCACCGGAGCCGGATGGAGTCCGATTTCCTTTGCCTTGGGACCCGCCAGGGCCTCCAGTATTTTTGTTTCCACCGGAGGGGGTCGGATTACCCTTTCCCCCCTTCCCACCATGCACCTGTCTGTCATTCCTGTCTGAATTCTGCGAATTACTGACATTTTCACCAATCACCTTGTGATCGTGAGCAGACCATCGGTGATTACCAGTAAAATGCGTCTTAGCTCGGTTCGTAGAACCTAAAAGAAGGCAGATGCTACAATGATCCTGAACATTCCGGGTGTCATTCACCTTTTTGTTGCCCTTTTGGGCCCCATTTTGGGTGTTTTGCTGGGTATTCTTGTTTCCCCCAAGACCCTCATGGAAATTTTGATTGGCGGCGTCAGCGAGCCGCTCAACCTCTTCCCACAGTTCCTGCGGGGTGAACGAAAACACCCAGTTCCTGGCCTTCAGGCGATGGCCGTGGAAACTTACTCCCCTATTGAGGACTTGGACAAACAAGTCCCGATCCTCGTGTTCATTAAACTTGATTTTCCACGTGTTTTCAGTGAATTTCACCTTGGTAAACGACGTGGGGGAACACTTTTGAAGTGCCTCCCTGACCGTAAACCGGTTGGCCGAGGCATCGAAGCCATCGACCTCCGCCCACCAGGTCTTGACCTTTTCTTCGGACTGTTTATTCCGAAGGGTGGCGGCGGTTTCTGAGGGGATCTTGTCAAAAATCAGATTTTTCAGCTCGGCACTAGAAAATTTTTCGCCTGAATGTTCAGATTCTTCTACGAGATTCCAGAAGCGCTGTCTCTTGTCTTGCACTTCGTGCAAGATTAATCGAGAGAACGAAGGAAAATTCTTCAACATCTGGTGGTAATGGTCCTCAGGCAACCGGGATCCACGTACCTCCAACTGTTCCCACACCTCATCAAAGGTAAGGGGGGAACTTGAATCCTCACGATCACTCCAGGTCCTGAGCCAAGTGTTGGCCGGCGCTCCCTCAAGGCAGTCCAAGAGCGCCATCAGGAACTGATCATCCTGGAGTTTTTGAGTCTTAACCCACAGTTTAAATTCCCGTTGGAACTGAGGCCAACGTCTGGGGTTTCCATTATACTTCGGTTGCTTGGCAACCTGACGAAGTCGCAATGAAGTAGGATTTAGGAGTGAATCCAGCCCAACACCGGCCGTAATGGCAGACACCTTGGCGGCATCATTAGCCACACCAGCTCCGGCGAGGGTCTGGGCGAGCAACATCTGGGCTATTGCATTGGAATCAACAGCAGGAAGGGTAGTACGGGAGGCAGTTCGTTTGGCATTCTGAGCCTCAGTCCTAGCCTTCGCCGACCTACTCTGAGATCGAGAGATTGTAACCCTTTCCTTTAGCTTAGTCCTGCTGATCCTGGCATCGGTGGTCTTAGAGTCCACCGAAGGAGCAATCGAAAAAATTTCTGTCGCCTCCTCCGACGGTTCTGTTGTTTGTTCCACCGATGATGCGCCCTCAGACCTCATGTGGGTCTTGAAAAGATCTTTAATTCCCAGCGTCTGAATGATGAGTTGCATTTGATCTTTGAGCAATTGGAGCTCAGTATCTCGCTGTAATCTGCAAGAGCAGTCGGCAGGACAGTACATACCGTGTCCTGAAGGGCCTGAGCAGGCTGTCGGACCGCTAATCTCAGTGGTTCGCAGCCAGGAGTCCACTTGGGGAGCTCCTTCAGGCCTAATTTCCAGGCTTGCCTGCCTAGCTGCCTCTAAAATTCCTTCCTCAACCGCGGCGGCTAGATCGTCGCGGATGGAAACAGAGGGATGAGGGGCGGAGGGCCCGGCAACAGGTGCCTTGGTCTTCTCCTTCGGGAAGGGGCTTGCCTCCCAGATCTGCAAAAAAATGGCAAAAGATTCATCTTCTTGAGAACACCACCACATCCTGGTATTAATTTCTTCTTGAAGGAGGAAAAAATATTCGAATAAAAATCAGAGGCGATTCTTTCTTGACCTATCAGCTTAGACGTGGCTAATAGACAAAGGGCCTCAAGCGCCTCAAGGTTACGGGTCACTTCTGAAGACAAATGGTTGTCCCATTGTGCCCAAGAGGCTGGTCGATTATAGGTAGGTACCTCACCTGGACCACCCATCTCAATGTCGTCAATGTCGGCGTCGATGGTCTCAAAATGTGGACATTGGTAAGGAGTATTAGTACCTGCCAGGTCCGTAAGCTCCACCGGAGCGTTGCCATCGGCGTAGGCTGGGAGATTCCAGCTGCTTGATGGCCAATTTCGACTGGGATCTTGATTGTAATCTGGGCCTCCACAGCTGCTGATTTGTGCCCTTCTTAGGCAATTTGGGCTTGCGCAAGGCATTCCTCTCAAGGCCTCGTTCGCACAGCACCACGGCAGCGTAATCGTTACGTCTCCGGAGGTGACGGAGTTTACGGGGCCGTACTGGGGAGCTAGCTGTGGTTGGGACACCAAAGGAACAACATTCAGGTAGCCTCTGCTACCATGAAAGTGCTGCCCTGGGTCGTTGAGGGTGCCGGAGGGCTCGGGGCCGGCAAGACCAGTGGGGCAGGCACGCGAGGAGTCTCCCTGGATGTTGTTATTGGGGGTAGAACCGGATACTCGAACACCAACGGAGGCAAGAGCAGCGACAACAGAAGCAAGGTCCATGCTGATTGTGGTCCGGCAGAAAATCCCAGTCTATGAAGAAAATTGAGGCGAATTATTCTAAATACATCTGAGTGTCCAAAACTGTCTGAAAAGATTTAAATAATCCATTTATGTAAAAATGTTTGGCCGATCTGGCCCGCGAGCGCGCGTCAGCGGCAAATGGCGATTCCAGCTAAAATAGCGGAACGCGGCGGATTTACGGGAAATGGACCGCGGAATCAAATCCGGCATATCAGAAATATATAGGAAATATCCTGAGACTGAGCTGCGAGGCGGCGATTCCGCCGAAGCAAAGAAAATGACCAAAATGTAGCCAATCTGGGCAGAATGTCTGAAAATCTGAGCAGATGGGGCTAGCCGCACTTACAGTGGTATGTGCCATGTGTTGTGTTGCGTGCCCACTTGGCGGGTCCATCGCTCCAAGCCGAACCCGCCAATGGACCTCATATTGCGCGAGCCCCTTCTCCATACTCCCCACGATCAACTGCAAGCCTAACCTTCGTGGAGGGAAGCTTGTGTGGCGATCCCAAAGCGATGCGTTGGGAGCAAGGTGTGTGTTTTGCAATTTTCCATATTTTCATGTGCCCACTTGGGAAGTAGCGCTCGTAAGCTTTCAAAGCGCCCCAAGTGCGGCACATATGTGGAATTGAAGGTCATCGGTGTCAAGTCATTATGTTTAGAAGGATTGGTCGATTACTCAATCCAAGCCGAAGATATTATAATATAATTGTGCACCTTTCAAGGCACTTATGTGTGTCTTATCGCCAATTTTGCCGTTTTTGGCCCGTCATGATGTCAAGTGGCGATCGTGTATCTCAACGTTGCGCTCAATTGGCATCATGACCCAAGTATGTTTTGAGGGGACATACTTCGGTGCCCAACATATCTTGGACCCGGCGAATAACTCCTCTTGGGCTTGGCATACCGTGGCCGCCATGTTGGCAATTTGGGATTATCCCAAATCATGGGCTCACTTGGCGACCCTGCCATTCCCAAAACCGGAGGAGTTGGGCGACGCCCAAAAGATATGTTGGACACATATGACTTGATACCAATCCTATGGCACACTACGGTCCAAGTCGGGCATGTGCCTCATTTGCCCCAACCATGAGTGTGCGCATTTTTGGCCATTTTGAGCAATTTTCCACATTCTTTGCCCGCCGTGCACTATGTTCAGCCCACCCGTGCACGCCGAACGCATGGACCAATGGACCGTATATGACATGGGTGTTATGTATATTGGTCCCCATGGTTCACACACCACGTGGGCGAAGCGGACCAACCTTCGTTAAGGTGCTAGCCCAAAGTGAGTGTGGACAATTTTACCATTTTGGCATTTTTGGACCCAATTGGGATTGTCACCACGCCAAGTGGCATGGAGATCTTTGAGAGCCAAGTGCATGGGAGTCTCCGTTGGACTCCCGGTGGATCGCGTATGGAATGGCGGATCCGATCTCAAAGCTGGCGTGGAGATAAACTATTGGGAGCACCCCCGAATTTTGGCTCATTTCGGGCAGCCAAAATGACCCCCTTTTGGGACCCCAATTTCAGCCCCCCGTGTGGTCAATTGGCGGCCCCATATCTCTTTGCCCACAGGGAGCCCGGACCTAATTCCAAGTTGTACACTCAGATATTAGTCCTAGGTCCTTCCTCCTACCCTGTGAGTCATTGGCCTTGCCCTGGCCGGGCGAGCCACGCGTGAGAATGATGCCAATTTTGGTAATTTTGGCATCATGACCCCACTTGACGAACCCGTGGTGCCCTGATGCCGGGACCTCAGAGGGAACCAGGTTGGGTGAGGGCTCCAGGGAGTTCATACTCGAAGGGCATAGGGTCAGTTGCCTCGTCCCTACCTCTGGCGGGTCCGGACGAGGGGTCAATTATGGGGATTTTTGAGTTAATATCAGTTTGGGCTGAAACAGCCCATTTTCAGCTACCAACTCCTAGGGGATAATGGCGGAGCCATATCTCTGGCTCAGAGAGGAGTTGGGACCTGCCGCTAAGGGAGCATGGGAAGCTACTGTTGGTTGGCCTTGGCGCTCCTTGGTTCCCAGGAACTCGCCTGTGGCTGGGGGGGACACCTCCCCTATTGGCAGGGTTTCAGGGTCCGGACTGAGCAGGGCATGGGTTGTGTTTGAGCCCCCGCCCCCACCAGCTACTGAGAGGGTCGGACCTGGGGTTGGGATACGAGTTAGGACTGAGTGTCTATTGTCCTGTGATGCCCTTACCCCAGTCCAGTCTTAACCCCATGTGTACATATCCTGATGTGTTGCTGTACATACTTTCGTTCCCTTGTTTCAGAGTGGCAAGGATCCTGAAACCCTTTGTCTCATGACACGAGCGTAATGATGCCCCTGTGAGCGCAGTGCTTTGCCTGCCTGCTTGCCTGTGCGTGTCACCGCAGCGTCCCGTGGCCAGGCCCCCCACGGGAACGCGTCAGAAGCGGCGCGCTCACGGGGCAAAAATGGCCAAAAAAATAAAATAGTCTTATGACCACTATATAGATGCGGAATTTCATGCTGATTCTGAAAATCATATCCCCTTCCTGTGAAACGACCATATATTGGAGAAAAATGCAGATAACTGAACAGCTCAGCCTCAAGGAGACTAGCCAAAAAAAAAGATAAAGCAAAGGCCAACACCCATGTTGTGCTATAATACAAATAATGTTCAAAGAAGAAACAATGGAATAACAAACAATAACTCATGGAATATAATACAATAGATAAACGCTCTTTTGAATTAAAGTTAGGCCACTCAGTGTCTTTCACCCATATTGGAAGTGATCAAGCTTCATGGATAAAATTTTCCCCAATGTCCCAACCAAACTCCAATAAAGAATAATACCATTGTTCCATATGAAACCACTGTTTTGAGAAATTGTTGCTCATTCATGGACTTTTAACAGTACGGCATATGGCGACTAAGGTACGCACATAACAAGCACATTTTGATGCCATAAGAAAGCCTAAATGACAACAAAGGCACATATTGAGCAAGTGCACTCAACCAATGAACAATTGTGAGGAATGAGCATGGTCAAACAAACACTGGTGTTCTCCACCGGACAAGGTCAGTTCGTTTGACTGCCGTGAGAAAGCCTACACGGCGACCAAAGTACGTACATAACAGCCACTTGGATGCCATGAGAAAGCCTACATGGCAACAAAGGCATATATGGATTGCCAGGTGTTGCGAGCTGCAACCAAAGTACGTACATAACAGCCACTTGAATGCCATGAGAAAGCCTACATGGCAACAAAGGCACATATGGATCGCCGGCTGTTGCGAGCTGCGACTAAAGTACGTACATAACAGCCACTTGGATGCAATGAGAAAGCCTACATTGCAACAGAGGCACATATGGATCACTAGGTGTTGCGAGCTGCTTGCCCCTACCGTGTGCGCTGTTGAACACTAACTCAGAAACGCCCATTGTTCACCTCAAATGGACTATAGGAAGACACCGCGATCTTGCGGAACGCATTGCTAATCACCGTTGAAGAAAGACCGCTTGCTTTAGACATGTGCCTCCACGGTCATGACGATGGTCCTAAAACGCGCTCAAAACGCGCTCAAAAACGGCTCGTTTTCACCTCGAAATGAACCACCGTGTGGCACCACGGCATGGTACACGCCTTATTGAACACCGGTAACTAGTTTGATTGCCACCGTACGGCACATGGCGACCAAGGTACCCACATAACAAGCACGTTTTGATGCCATGAGAAAGCCTACATGACAACAAAGGCACATATTGAGCAAGTGCACTCAACCAATGAACAATTGTGAGGAATGAGCATGGTCAAACAAACACTGGTGTTCCCCACCGGACAGGTCAGTTCGTTTGACTGCCGTGAGAAAGCCTACACGGCGACCAAAGTACGTACATAACAGCCACTTGGATGCCATGAGAAAGCCTACATGGCAACAAAGGCACATATGGATCGGCGGGTGTTGTGAGCTGCAACCAAAGTACGTACATAACAGCCACCTGGATGCCATGAGAAAGCCTACATGGCAACAAAGGCACATATGGATCGCCGGGTGTTGCGAGCTGCGACTAAAGTACATACATAACAGCCACTTGGATGCCATGAGAAAGGCTACATGGCTACAGAGGCACATATGGATCACCAGGTGTTGCGAGCTGCTTGCCCCTACCGTGTGCGCTGTTGAGCACTAACTCAAAAACGCCCATTGTTCACCCCCAATGGACTCCAGGAAGACACTGCGATCTTGCGTAACGCATTGGTAATCACCGTTGAAGAAAGACCACTTGCTTTAGAGATGTGCCTCCACGGTCATGACGATGGTCCTAAAACGCGTTCAAAACGCGCTCCAAAGCGCACAAAAACGGCTCTTTTTCCCCTCGAAATGGACCACCGTGTGGAACCACGGCATCGTACACGCCTTATTGAACACTGGTAACTAGGTAGGTAGGTAGGTGCCCTCGGTCGTGGAGAGGCGCCCCATGGTTCCCCCTGGCGTCGCCCCTCTGACGAACAGGAAGAGGCTCCGCGCGTGAAGAGGGGAGGCGGCTTACATCCCGCTAGACCTGACTGTTGGCCCCCAACAAAGCGGCCCCGGGCTACATCGGGAGGGCTGATCGCCGCCAGCGTGACGTGCTTGTCTCGCCGGGAGGGTGGGCCCCCGTGCTTGCGCACGTCCCCTCCTTTGGGCGGAACCCTAGGGGTTCACCGGACTTCCTGGCGTATCCCGTTCCCAAGGCATGCATGCATGTTCTTGGTACTAGGGTTCCGAGGCGCTTGGGTGTCGCACGCTCCGCCTCGTGTCCCAAAGCACCGGTAACTAGTTTGATTGCCACCGTACGGCACATGGCGACTAAGGTACCCACACAACAAGCACGTTTTGATGCCATGAGAAAGCCTACATGACATGACAACAAAGGCACATATTGAGCAAGTGCACTCCACCAATGAACAATTGTGAGGAATCAGCATGGTCAAACAAACACTGGTGTTATCCACCGGACAAGGTCAGCTCCTTTGACTGCCGTGAGAAAGCCTACACGGCGACCAAAGTACGTACATAACAGCCACTTGGATGCCATGAGAAAGCCTACATGACAACAAAGGCACATATTGAGCCAGTGCACTCAACCAATGAACAATTATGAGGAATGAGCATGGTCAAACAAACACTGGTGTTCTCCACCGGACAAGGTCCGTTCGTTTGACTGCCGTGAGAAAGCCTACACGGCGACCAAAGTACGTACATAACAGCCACTTGGATGCCATGAGAAAGCCTACATGGCAACAAAGGCACATATGGATCGCCAGGTGTTGCGAGCTGCAACCAAAGTACGTACATAACAGCCACTTGGATGCCATGAGAAAGCCTACATGGCAACAAAGGCACATATGGATCGCCGGGTGTTGCGAGCTGCCACTAAAGTACGTACATAACAGCCACTTGGATGCCATGAGAAAGCCTACATGGCTACAGAGGCACATATGGCTCACCAGGTGTTGCGAGCTGCTTGCCCCTACCGTGTGCGCTGTTGAACACTAACTCAGAAACGCCCATTGTTCACCCCCAATGGACTACAGGAAGACACCGCGATCTTGCGTAACGCATTGGTAATCACCGTTGAAGAAAGACCGCTTGCTTTAGAGATGTGCCTCCACGGTCATGACGATGGTCCTAAAACGCGCTCAAAACGCGCTCAAAAGCACTCAGAAAAGGCTCGAAATGGACCACCGTGTGGAACCACGGCATGGTGCACGCCTTATTGAACACCGGTAACTAGTTTGATTGCCACCGTATGGCAAATGGCGACTAAGGTACCTGTGACAGGTTATTCCCATCCTTGGGTCACCCGCAGCCGCAGGCAGATTTAGGCTCAGGTCGCGATCGCGCAGTTCTGAAATTCAGGATTTTGAATCAAGAGAAACTGAGGTTTATAGTGCAATTACTGTGTATTATGGTAGGGTATTCTGAAATGAGAGACGGATGAAAAATTTCGAAACTCTGGGAATTATTCAAGATCATTGGTGCAGTGCTCTCCGTGTCGAGGGATATTGGAGATAGAGAACTCGGTGTGATTTCGTGGTCCTGAATACAAGAGTTTCGGTGTTCATCTAGGTGTAAGTGCGGCTAGCCCCATCTGCTCAGATTTTCAGACATTCTGCCCAGATTGGCTACATTTTGGTCATTTTCTTTGCTTCGGCGGAATCGCCGCCTCGCAGCTCAGTCACAGGATATTTCCTATATATTTCTGATATGCCGGATTTGATTCCGCGGTCCATTTCCCGTAAATCCGCCGCGTTCCGCTATTTTAGCTGGAATCGCCATTTGCCGCTGACGCGCGCTCGCGGGCCAGATCGGCCAAACATTTTTACATAATTGGATTATTTAAATCTTTTCAGACAGTTTTGGACACTCAGATGTATTTAGAATAATCCGCCTCAATTTTCTTCATAGACTGGGATTTTCTGCCGGACCACAATCAGCATGGACCTTGCTTCAGTTGTTGCTGCTCTCGCCTCCGTTGGTGTCCGAGTATCCGGTTCCACCCCCAATAGCAACGTTCAGGGAGACTCCTCGCGTGCCTGCCCAACTGGTCTTGCCGGCCCCGAGCCCTCCGGCACCCTCAACGACCCAGGGCAGCACTTTCATGGTAGCAGAGGCTACCTGAATGTTGTTCCTTTGGTGTCCCAACCACAGTTAGCTCCCCAGTACGGCCCCGTAGACTCCGCCACCTCCGGAGACGTAACGATTACGCTGCCGTGGTGCTGTGCGAACGAGGCCTTGAGAGGAATGCCTTGCGCAAGCCCAAATTGCCCAAGAAGGGTACAAATCAGCAGCTGTGGAGGCCCAGATTACAATCAAGATCCCAGTCGAGATTGGCCATCAAGCAGCTGGAATCTCCCAGCCTACGCCGATGGCAACGCTCCGGTGGAGCTTACGGACCTGGCAGGTACTAATACTCCTTACCAATGTCCACATTTTGAGACCATCGACGCCGACATTGACGACATTGAGATGGGTGGTCCAGGTGAGGTACCTACCTATAATCGACCAGCCTCTTGGGCACAATGGGACAACCATTTGTCTTCAGAAGTGACCCGTAACCTTGAGGCGCTTGAGGCCCTTTGTCTATTAGCCACGTCTAAGCTGATACGACAAGAAAGAATCGCCTCTGATTTTTTATTCGAATATTTTTTCCTCCTTCAAGAAGAAATTAATACCAGGATGTGGTGGTGTTCTCAAGAAGATGACTCTTTTGCCATTTTTTTGCAGATCTGGGAGGCAAGCCCCTTCCCGAAGGAGAAGACCAAGGCACCTGTTGCCGGGCCCTCCGCCCCTCGTCCCTCTGTTTCCATCCGCGACGATCTAGCTGCCGCGGTTGAGGAAGGAATTTTAGAGGCAGCCAGGCAGGCAAGCCTGGAAATTAGGGCTGAAGGAGCTCCCCAAGTGGACTCCTGGCTGCGAACCACTGAGATTAGCGGTCCGACAGCCTGCTCAGGCCCTTCAGGACACGGTATGTACTGTCCTGCCGACTGCTCTTGCAGATTACAGCGAGATACTGAGTTCCAATTGCTCAAAGATCAAATGCAACTCATCATTCAGACGCTGGGAATTAAAGATCTTTTCAAGACACACATGCGGTCTGAGGGCGCATCATCGGTGGAACAAACAACAGAACCGTCGGAGGAGGCGACAGAAATTTTTTCGATTGCTCCTTCGGTGGACTCTAAGACCACCGATGCCAGGATCAGCAGGACTAAGCTAAAGGAAAGGGTTACAATCTCTCGATCTCAGAGTAGGTCGGCGAAGGCTAGGACTGAGGCTCAGAATGCCAAGCGAACTGCCTCCCGTACTGCCCTTCCTGCTGTTGATTCCAATGCAATAGCCCAGATGTTGCTCGCCCAGACCCTCGCCGGAGCTGGTGTGGCTAATGATGCCGCCAAGGTGTCTGCCATTACGGCCGGTGTTGGGCTGGATTCACTTCTAAATCCTACTTCATTGCGACTTCGTCAGGTTGCCAAGCAACCGAAGTATAATGGAAACCCCAGACGTTGGCCTCAGTTCCAACGGGAATTTAAACTGTGGGTTAAGACTCAAAAACTTCAAGATGATCAGTTCCTGATGGCCCTCTTGGACTGCCTTGAGGGAGCGCCGGCCAACACTTGGCTCAGGACCTGGAGTGATCGTGAGGATTCAAGTTCCCCCCTTACCTTTGATGAGGTGTGGGAACAGTTGGAGGTACGTGGATCCCGGCTGCCAGAGGACCATTACCACCAGATGTTGAAGAATTTTTCTTCATTCTCTCGATTAATCTTGCACGAAGTGCAAGACAAGAGGCAGCGCTTCTGGAATCTCGTAGAAGAATCTGAACATTCAGGCGAAAAATTTTCTAGTGCCGAGCTGAAAAATCTGATTTTTGACAAGATCCCCTCAGAAACCGCCGCCACCCTTCGGAATAAACAGTCCGAAGAAAAGGTCAAGACCTGGTGGGCGGAGGTCGATGGCTTCGATGCCTCGGCCAACAGGTTCACCGTCAGGGAATCACTTCAAAAGTGTTCCCCCACGTCGTTTACCAAGGTGAAATTCACTGAAAACACGTGGAAAATCAAGTTTAATGAACACGAGGATCGGGACTTGTTTGTCCAAGTCCTCAATAGGGGAGTAAGTTTCCACGGCCATCGCCTGAAGGCCAGGAACTGGGTGTTTTCGTTCACCCCGCAGGAACTGTGGGAAGAGGTTGAGCGGCTCGCTGACGCCGCCAATCAAAATTTCCATGAGGGTCTTGGGGGAAACAAGAATACCCAGCAAAACACCCAAAATGGGGCCCAAAAGGGCAACAAAAAGGTGAATGACACCCGGAATGTTCAGGATCATTGTAGCATCTGCCTTCTTTTAGGTTCTACGAACCGAGCTAAGACGCATTCTACTGGTAATCACCGATGGTCTGCTCACGATCACAAGGTGATTGGTGAAAATGTCAGTAATTCGCAGAATTCAGACAGGAATGACAGACAGGTGCATGGTGCAAAGGGGGGAAAGGGTAATTCGACCCCCTCCGGTGGAAACAAAAATACCGGAGTCCCTGGCGGGTCCCAAGGCAAGGGAAATCGGACTCCATCCGGCTCCGGTGGGCAGCCAAACGGTCAGACAAGTCCCAATGGCAACGCCGGAGGCGGAAATCGAAATCCAGGCCAAACCCCTCAATCCGGTACAAACAAAGGAAATGCTCCAGGATCACAGGGTAAAGGTAAGGGAAATCCTTCAGGAACCCCTTTCTCTGGTAAGGGCAGAGGGCGTGGCGACGGTGGTGGTCCATCATCCGGCGGCCGTGGCCGTGGACGTGGAAAGGGCAACCATCGTGTGGATCAGGTCTCAGGTGCAGATCAGGTGTCCGATGCGGATCGAGATTATGTCGAAAATGCCCTGAATCCAGCAGATGATCCGTTCCAAGATGAGTGGATCGACGAATCAGGCTGTGTTCACAATGTTAATGCAGCCGCTGGAGGTCAGAACGCCTAGGGGAGCCACGAAAATCGCCCCTCCCCAGGCGATTTCAGGCATGATCCCCAGATTCCAGATCGACCATTACTTGATGTAGGGTCGCTTGTCTCCTCTCCCCTGGATCCGGCAGCGGATCCTTCTGTTGTAGTGGACGAGGTTGGTGTACAGTCCAAGCACAGGGCCCGTCAGTTTGTCACAAAGCTGTGGGTCTCTGATTGCAAGGGAAATTTCCATCTCGCCACTTGTTTGTGTGACAATGGATCAGAGGTAAATCTCCAATCCAATTCATTCTTACCCGACGACTGCGTGTTTGAGTCGCCTCATCCTGTTACCCTCCAGGGAGTTTCTGGACATTCTCTCGCAGGTGGGCAACGCGGTTGTTATATATCCACCCATTTGGTCGCTCAAGACCTTTGGGAAGAGCAAAATGTGGAAGAAGTTGTCCTTAAGGATGACTACTTCTATCGTGCCGACATAAAGTATGACCTTCATTTGGGCCATCCTTGGCTTCGCAAGAACAGGGTAGCGCCCGTAGGTCATCGTCGTTGTTTTTTGCTGGAGTCAGGTCCCTTGGAGCGTCCTGAATTTCGTTTTTTGCACGCAGGGTTTAAAAGTGCAGAAGAATTTTTGAAGCAAAAGGTGACACCAAAATTTGGTGAAGATGTCACCATTGCAGAGGTGAATGGGAGTGCCGATTACTCCCAAGAGTTAGAATGTCTTCGTAGGGACTCCCAGCCACGACGCCCTTCGCGCTGGCACTCTTCATCCTACAGAGTTGTCGACAAATGGCGCGATGCAATTTGTGAATATTTTCATGAGCATCATTCCTTTTGGCCGCAGTATGATGCCTTTGCTAACCGTGAGAACAAGCGCTTTGACAAGCACTTCAGCGACGCTTGGACCCACAAATGGGACAAGAAGTTGTGGATTACTCCTCCATTTCACTTAATCCAGCAGGTCATCCACAAAATCAAGCAAGATAAAACCCAGGCAATTTTAGTTGTGCCCTTGTGGGACGACAAGCCTTGGTTTCAGGAATTACAAGACATTTGTGTAGATTACATCGAACTTCCCAGGAAGATTAAGCTGTATGCCAGGGACGACACAGGTCCCCTGCCACAGCGGTCCTGGAGTTCGCTTGCATTCCTGGTGGATGGAAAGCTTTCTGACTCTAATTCTGTTGATTCTGGTACTGATTCTTGTGTTGGGTCAGAATCTGAGGTTGAGCGTGGTACTGATGATGAATCTATTTTTTCTGATTTTTGTCCGTCAGATACCCAAGGTGATCCAACGTCCAATGGATCCGCCTCGTCTCCCTCTTCCCCAATACGATCGACATCGAAAAGAATCTTCAGTGCACGGGCGAAGAAAAATTCCAAATCGCGCCGCAAATTCAGAGTTTTTTATGAAAAACCCCCTGTGGAAGCTTTCATGGATCCTTTCGAGGAGCTGGATCACGAAGAGAATCTCTGGGATTTCGACACACGACCCACCTATCTTCAAGAGGCAGTTGATACGGACCTGTTTAGGGACATCCGTAAGAAGATTCTTCCTGCCAAGGCCGAAGAAGTTGCCAAAGTTTTTTCGACAGTAATTGCTGGCGATCAGGTGGACACTGAGTTGTGTTCCAAGTCAAGAGAAAAGATTTTTGAGGAACGGAAGGACACAACCCTTTCAGGAAAGTTGATCAAAGACCCCCCTGTCCGTGGACAGTTCGGTGAAGCCTTCATCGAGCTTCGTGAAGGGTACAAGGCAAAAAAACAGCGCCCTTATGAAAATCATGGACACAAACATGAGATACTCAGAAAAATCATCGAGAGAAATCTCAGGGAATTTGGTTGGCTTGAGGGTTGTATGACCAGCGAATGGTGCTGTGCACCCTTCACAGTCCCGAAGCCACCGCCTGCAGACCAGAACACTATTGATGGTTGGCGAATGGTGGTTGATTTTCGCAATCTCAACGCCGAAACCAAGGCGGATTCACACCCCCTGCCTCTCATTGAGGAGGAAATCGCCAAGAGGGCAAGAGGTCGTTTGTTTTCTGTGCTGGATCTCCGTCACGGCTTTCACCAAATGCCGTTGAGGAAGGACAGCCGACCTCTCACCTGTATGTGCACGCCATGTGGCCCAGTCCAATGGACGGTCATGCCCATGGGCCTGAAGAACGCCCCTTCGTTTTTTCACAGAATGATGGAGGATGTGCTTTTTTCAGCTCATCCTGAGCTTCGTGCCTTCGTGAGCGTGTACATAGATGACATAATCATCGCGACGGAGGGGGAGGGACTGACCGAAGCCGAGCTGGTGGCCCTACATGAGAAGCAGCTGAACCAAGTTTTGGACATTCTTGACGCCAATCAGCTGATTTGTGGGCCAAAGAAGGGAAAATTATTTTTAAAATCAGTCGAATTTTGTGGTTCTCTCCTAGAGAATGGCACCCGACGACCCAGTCCAGGGAAGCTCGTCGCTATTCAGAAGTGGAAGCGCCCTGAGACAATCACGGAGTTGAGAGGATTCCTGGGTTGTTGCAATTTTTACCATACTTTTGTGCCGAATTATGCCAAATTTGCTGCCCCCCTGACTGAATTATTGAAGGTAGGGAGAGATGCGGGCAAGGCAGGTTCAAAGGTTCGTGTCAAGTGGACTGACGAGTGCGAGGAGGCCTTCCATCACTTGAAGGCGGCCCTCTGCGAAGTCGCCACGTTGCATGTGCCCCAATTTGACCGACCCTTCTACATTAGAACCGACGCTTCTAGGTACGCGGTCGGAGCTGTCCTTGAACAGGTTGATGAAGCCACCGGCGATCATTACCCTCTTGCATTTTGGTCTCGGAAGCTAGCCCCACGCCAAATGCAATGGTCGCCGCGTGAGCAAGAGACTTACGCCATCATCTGTGCTTTAAAAAAGTACCAATCGTGGGTTGGCACCAATCGAGTCGAGGTCCTGACGGATCATCGATCTCTGGAGTATTGGGCCACCGAACACATTGATACTGTCGCGAGCCCAGCTGGTCGACGGGCCAGATGGCACGAATTTCTCTCTCTGTTTGACCTCCATGTGTCGTATTTGCCTGGAAAACACAACACGGTAGCGGATGCTCTGAGCCGATGGGCTTACCCCGCCTCAGAGGGGCTGCAAAGTACCAACATCCATGGTACGGAGCAGGACCGCCACGTCGTGATCGAGTGGGATCAAGAGGAAAAAAAGCTCCTCCGACGTGCATGCATGCAATGCGCTGTTAAACAGCACGCATTACCGTGTCACGACATCACGGCCATCTCAGATCCAGCGCATGCTCATGAGATCTGCACCAAAACACTGAAAGTCGTGGAAAAAGTCACCGATCCCTCCTCAGGGAGTGTGAAACGGTTTGACTACACCCGACGAGTAAGTCGATTTCGGTTGATCCAGGGCATTAAGCGTCGAGATCCGGCCAAAACTCCACCCCTGCCTAAATATTCCCTGATAATCCGTGACTGGACGTCCGATTACCTGCAGGATCCCATGTTTAAAGAGGTCTTTGGAAATCTCAAATCCAAAGATGCTCACAAGGATGGGATTTTTGCTGAGTACTCGTTGGATGGGGGGAAGCTGTGGATGGAGGGTAAATTGTGTGTGCCAGACGCCCTAGCCCCCCGAGTGTTAAACTGGTGGCACAAATGGGAGTCCCCCCACGCACATGGCCGTCGACTGTGGTCGATGATTAAGCATAGGTTGTTTGGATCGAGGCTCTACACTCATTGCATGAAAGTAGCCGCCGGATGTGCCCAATGTGCTGTCTCGACGCCCCCCAGCGCGAAGAAGCACGGCCATCTGAGGCCTCATCCTATTCCGGAGCGCCTCTTTAACAGAGTCACCAGTGATTTCTTCTATCTCGGTGAACTCGACGACGAAGAGTGCCATTGGACTAATAAAAAAGTCAATGGTGTGCTCCTTATTCAGTGCCGTCATTCCGGCTACATTCAAGTGTTGCCTTGCAACATTGAGTCGATGACTGGCAAGGCTGCCGCCAAATGGTGCGCGCAGACCTGGATGGGAGGCTGGGACGTCCCATCCGAGGTGGTGACGGATTCAGGCAAAGAGTACACCTCCGAATGGTGGAGAGAATTATGTGCTCGCCTTGGAATCCACCACCTCCGATGTGAAATCCACTCGCATCGAGCGCTGCCTGGCGAAAGAGCCGGCCGCTCAATAATAAATATGCTTCGTAAGGAGCTCGCGAGTGAAAAGGATTTCCATTGGATGGAAGTTCTCTTTGCATTGCTTCGCCGTTACCACAACACGCCTTTGTATCATGGCCTTTCTCCAAATGAAATTGTCTTTGGACGAAAGAAGTGTTGGTGGAACATGCCGTTGAATAATCCTCGCCCCTGTAAAGATGCTTCGCTGTTTTTGGACGAAGTCCAACGAGCAGATAAAACTGTGTCGAAATTAATCGAGAAGCATCAAGCTGACTGGCTTTGGGTCCAGAATCAAGGCCGAAAAAACCCCCAAAATTTTGAAGTCGATGATCGAGTTTGGCTTCGAAAATCCGAAACCACCCTGGACGGAGATGACAAGCTTCTTCCCTTGTGGGAGGGGCCATTCGCTGTTACAGCGCGTCTTGGTGAGAACAGGTGGAGGATTCGTGTGGATGTCAGCAGGGAAATTGACGTTTCGGGCGATCGCCTCAAGAGAGAGATCCCCTCCCCCAAGGATCGGGTTAAACCCCTTTTTTGGACTGCGAAACATTTGTCTGATCGGGTCATCGAAGGGGGGAAGTACGAACTCAAGAGGATTGTTGAAGCAAGACGTGACGCCAAGGGCGAATGGGAATTTCTGTGTGAGTGGAGGGGCTTTGATTCCAGTCACAACAACTGGGAACCAGCCCAATCTTTTGTCCATGGGTACACCAAGGGGTTCATCGACTTCCTCAAGAAGCACCCCGAAATTGGAGTACTCCTGACGGACTGTCTGTCGAAACCAGAAAGACAAGTGGAGAGCGACGGAAAACGACCTGTGGTGAATCGAGATCCAGCCTTTTACGGCCCTCAGCAGCCACATTCCAGGGCTGATCCGTCGATCCCCCCTCCTGCGGTCAGGCCAGCCCAGGAGCCAAATGAGGACCAAGCTTCGAGTTCGGCCGCTGATTTGCAGCGCCCAAGCCGTACGAGGGCCAGGCCAGACAGGTTGGTGGTCACATGTATTCGTGCTTGGCCGAATTGAGGAAACCATCCTACCACATTCTGCTCAATCCACTGTTCATTCTTTCTGTTTATGTCATGATGTGGAGAACTGCGAATGTTTGATAATTTGACGTCAATCAATCAATTTTTCTTTGGTCTCCGTTCGGTAACGTATCGAAAGTCGAAAACCGAAAGCCACGGAGTGTGCTGCCGTGTTCAGAAAAAACCAAACTCAGGCTTAATTCAGGCAGATTCGGGGTAATCTTGTCTCTGTTGGTCTGTGCATCTTTGGAATTTGGCTACTCGTGCAGATGGAAGCAAATGTACATAATCAAAACGCTGGCCAGCGACAGTCGCCCCTTTCAGCGACATTCACCCCTACAGGTACCCCCTGTAGTACTGGCTGCACCAGATGCGACGCCAGGAGCTCAGATCTTACCTTCATTTGCTGTGATGCTGACGCCAAAGTCCAGATTCAGATCCAGGATCCTCAAATTTACCTTGATTTCCTCAGGTTTGTCCATCATTCTGCCACTGTTGTACGAAACCCCGACGTCAATTGTTCAGACAACCTTCAGATAGGAGCTCTAGGGACTTCTAACAGCAACCTCTGAAGTCCGTACGCTTCGTTGTATTTTTGGCACACGCCAATGTGAGCTCAATCCGACCTGAAACTGTCGAAAATGGTGAATCCAAGTGTCTTGTGGGACTCCATCGAAAGATTGGCCTTGTCCAAGTCGATTGACACCACCCCCACTGTAAATTCGGTGTCTCTCAGTTATATACTGTCAGTAAAGCGCCTTCAGCGAACCTTCGGCGCGTTACATGCCAAGGATCCAGGGCTATCATGTCCCATCATGATGCATCATCACATGATCCACATTTTGATGGAATCTGTTGGATGCTCGCGAACCAACGTGCCGGAAAGCACAATTGAGCTGAATAAACGACAATATATATTAACTTTAGTCTAAACGAAAGTGTTGGTAGTTTCAGTTCTAGACATTCCGCTTCATTCCACCTTCATCTTAGGGAATTTGTTGATTTTAGGACAATTTAGGTTGATTGCCTTGTCATCTCCCCACATTCCTCGAAGATCTGTTTAGATCTAAGTGAACAAAAACACCGCCCTACCTTCCGTGGTTCACTTAGGGTCTGCAGACTACATCTGTATTTGTTTTCCCTCTCTGTGACTATTGCATCTCCTTCATCTCTGCTCCATTTGATTCTCATTTTTGCTGAATTTTGTGATCATCCACCAGATGCGCCAAATCTGAAGCACATGCTGCACTTTTCAGAACGAGAAAAGCGGGATTAACACGATGTAGAGTTCGGCGAGGACACCGTAGCGTGCCCGCGACAGCGAAACTGTGCCAGAGCGCTGAGATGTCACTCCAATTCTTGATCCCCCCACTCAATCCACCAATAATCTACCTCATTCTCAACCAATGCATGGTTTGGTATCGATTCTCGATACGTTTACATGCTTTTTAGCCCTTGACCTAATGTTTTACTGCACGGAGGACTGTTCGTCACTTCTCATTCTGTCTCATTTCAGGTTCATCCATCCTGATTCAGTGCCAATTCAGCCCAAATCAGGTCAGATCAAGCAGATTTCGCCCCATCGAGGCTACATTTCTATCTTTTTTCGGGACTTACCCGCACTACGTTCTTCGTTGACGTAGCGACACACCCCAGTGTGTTTTTGGAGGGGGAGTGTAAGTGCGGCTAGCCCCATCTGCTCAGATTTTCAGACATTCTGCCCAGATTGGCTACATTTTGGTCATTTTCTTTGCTTCGGCGGAATCGCCGCCTCGCAGCTCAGTCTCAGGATATTTCCTATATATTTCTGATATGCCGGATTTGATTCCGCGGTCCATTTCCCGTAAGTCCGCCGCGTTCCGCTATTTTAGCTGGAATCGCCATTTGCCGCTGACGCGCGCTCGCGGGCCAGATCGGCCAAACATTTTTACATAATTGGATTATTTAAATCTTTTCAGACAGTTTTGGACACTCAGATGTATTTAGAATAATCCGCCTCAATTTTCTTCATAGACTGGGATTTTCTGCCGGACCACAATCAGCATGGACCTTGCTTCAGTTGTTGCTGCTCTCGCCTCCGTTGGTGTCCGAGTATCCGGTTCCACCCCCAAATAGCAACGTTCAGGGAGACTCCTCGCGTGCCTGCCCCACTGGTCTTGCCGGCCCCGAGCTCTCCGGCACCCTCAACGACCCAGGGCAGCACTTTCACTAGGACAGCATTGCACGGAGTTCGGAATTACAAAATCAACGCCGTTCACATCCTGAAGCGAGACAGCAGTCAATCGTCCCTTTGAACCTTCTGGATTTGCGTTCCGTCAAAAAATAAGAGGATTGCTAATGAACTGCTTAACGGAATCTGAGGTCCCAGCGACAGTGTACGCTCGTGGTCTTGCTACCGAGTCGGAGAAGTGTGAAGTTCGTCACATTTTGAACTATGAAGATCGAAAGCAAGCTCGGCAAAGGCTTCGACGAGCGGTACGCAGGGGCGTGTGCAAGTCTCCTGCCGCCGCATTACAAAAGTGTCCACGTGCATAGTCTGAGTGTGGAAGAACAATGGGAATGCGGTTACGGAGGTGTTCAACAGGCGCAAGCCATCCAGGCTGAGGAAGAGCATGAGGAGGCCGCCATTCGTGCGGTCACGAGTGTAAAGGGATCTGAGTGTCCGGCAGCGTCAGGGCGCGATGCCCATCTGAGGAAGAAGACCCGTCGCGGCGGCTATGGGGCGCGTTGGGGTCAAAGATCAGATCCTCAGAGTGCACCCGGAAGAGTGCCCAGGTGTCCACCTCACGAGTGCCCGGGTGAGCACCTCAGGAGTGCCCAAGAGGATCTGTCTCACGCGGCGACGGAGAGTCACGATGGAGACGGGAGTGCGCCAGAGCCGCCGAAGGAGTCAGAGACGGACAAGGCAAGCTGTTCTTCCACGCCTTGATCATGTTGGGTTACAAGAGAAGGAGAGAGATGGCAGCCAAGAAAAGTGCAGAGACGCCGCGACCGCGTGGTGAAGGAAGAGGTGAAATTTTAAAGGTTCAGTGTGTGTTGCGTGTGTTCGTGCGCGCTTGCACAGTGGAGAGCCACAGCAGTGGCAGTCTCCCACTGTATAACCTGGATTCAGACTCAGCTTCCTCGGTACGTGTCCGATTCGTTGCCACAGTCATTTGTGGAACCATCGCAGCACCGGACAGTTCAGAACCTTGACTCTGAGAGTACCTAAGGTGACGCGCGCCTCCCCTGAGCCTTGCGGTTAGGCAGGAAGGCTACGCGTGTCCGTCTAGGGCTGAGTTTTTTGTTTCGCCAGGTTTTGTTTTTTTTGGAGTTAGATTTAAGCTCAAATGAGCTAGATGGGAAAAATGGGTTTGTCACCCAGCGCCTTCGGCGCTCAAAAAGCACTATTTTTGTGCTCAGTGGCTCACACTGATGTGCAGCCTTGCTTCAGTTTTTTGAATCTGAGGCTTCAGGCCCAGTTGTACGCTGGCCTGATTTTGAGCATTTTGCTCGTGAGATGTCAACCGAATTTTGGCTTGTTTTACTGACAAGAGGAATTTTTTTCAAAAGACTTCTGAAATTTTTTCAGAGTCACAGTGCGGCTCTACTCTTCTTGACTCCTTTTTAACTCTTTGCTCCTGTTTGAGAGCTAGAGCACGCCTGTGCATCTGCCGGTGCTCTGCTCCCATATCTATTCTATGCGTAAACTTATTATATTTTTTTTTGTACCCTCCCCACCCACTGTCCCAGTTTGGGGCTCATATACTCTGCCACTGCAGAGTTTCGTTGCAGAGCCACTGCTCCTGGAGTGACTCCAGCCCCCCCCACTGAGGGCATGCATGCCTCAGTGGGCACCTACACTCTAGGCCAGGGCGTAGGGGAAATTTCTGCTTTGTTGTTTTTTTTTAACAAGAGAATTTTGGGGTGCAATTTTTGCCTGAGGGCAGTACCCCACAGTGGGAGGGGGGAGCGGCCACAGCACAATATGTGCAGCTGGCCCGTGTAATGTCTTGCTTGCATATTTTTCCTCTGGGGACTCTTTTTTTTTGCATGCATGTGCACAGGCTTGTGCATATGTTTGATGCGTTCTGTGTGCATGCATTTTCGTTTGCCATTACGTTCTGATTTTCTAAACCCTTACCCATTTCCCTGATTCTTTGCTTCTTAGGAGACAAGTGGGGTCAATCGGAAGTCGCTCAGATGAGCAGAACTTTTCACGATGCCCAATGCAATTCAGGTCTGTTATTTTTCTTGTTCTGCACCACGCCCCCCCCCCCCTTTTTCGTCTGCTTGAACTCCTTTGCTTTTTTTGCACTGAACGGCACCTTTTGTGGCTGGCCAGGCCGCTTGAACTCCTTTGCTTTGCCTTCCTCTGCTGCTGCAGTGAAGGCGCCTGAACTTCAAGATGACAAAAAATGCTCTGAGGTTAATTTAATTTCTGAGGTGGGCACGTTAAGTGCCCTGAAGATTTGAAGGCCTGCAGCACTTTGTATATTAGTTTAAGGGTCTTCAGCACAGTGGGTCAGGTCAGAACAGACTCACAGTTTTTGTGTGCTGCATGCCCTATTTGTGCTGTTTGTGTGCTTTCTTTTTTTATTTTTCAACCTTCTGAGCATGGGGTTTAAAATTTTTGGTGCAGAGACACAGATCTGGAACTTTTGGCATGGGCAACTAGGTAGGTGCAATTAGGTGGGAGAGATTGGTAGAGATACTCCATGGTTTATATTTTGAATTTCAGGCTTGGAAAACTGCCCCCCTGAGTTTTAGGCTAGGAATTTTGGTTGGAATTCATCTGGGTAGGCAGAGTTTTCTGGCTAAAGTTTACAGGCTTCCTCAGGTGTTTTTTCCCGTGGTCAGCAGGGTTTTTTAGGTGGCAGTGAACCCCCACACTCAGAGTTGTGTGTAGGATACCCCAATAAAAGTAGAAGGGCCTTGGCTCGGGACTTCAGGCCTTGGGAGGGATATTGTACATTATCTTGAATCAGTTTTGCATTTCTGTCGCGATTGATAATCAATTTTGGAAAATTTTTGCATATCGCTCTGCATACCCTGGGTTTGTGTCAGCCCTTGCAGTTGGCCTGTAACATGGCCTAGTGGCTGCGGCAAGGGCTTTGGGGGGGGTTCTGACAGGTTATTCCCATCCTTGGGTCACCCGCAGCCGCAGGCAGATTTAGGCTGAGGTCGCGATCGCGCGCAGTGCTGAAATTCAGGATTTTGAATCAAGAGAAACTGAGATTTTATAGAGCAATTACTGTGTATGATCGCGGGGTATTCTGAAATGAGAGACGGATGAACAATTTCGAAACTGTGGGAATTATTCAAGATCATTGGTGCAGTGCTGTCCGTGTCGAGGGATATTGGAGATAGAGAACTGGGTGTGATTTCGTGGTCCTGAATAAAGTGCCCGCATAACAAGCACATTTTGATGCCATGAGAAAGCCTACATGACAACAAAGGCACATATTGAGCAAGTGCACTCAACCAATGAACAATTGTGAGGAATGAGCATGGTCAAACAAACACTGGTGTTCTCAACCGGACAAGGTCAGTTCGTTTGACTGCCGTGAGAAAGCCTACACGGCGACCAAAGTACGTACATAACAGCCACTTGGATGCCATGAGATAGCCTACATGGCAACAAAGGCACATATCGATCGCCAGGTGTTGCGAGCTGCAACCAAAGTACGTACATAACAGCCACTTGGATGCCATGAGAAAGCCTACATGGCAACAAAGGAACATATGGATCGCCGGGTGTTGCGAGCTGCGACTAAAGTACGTACATAACAGCCTCTTGGATGCCATGAGAAAGCCTACATGGCAACAGAGGCACATATGGATCACTAGGTGTTGCGAGCTGCTTGCCCCTACCGTGTGCGCTGTTGAACACTAACTCAAAAACGCCCATTGTTCACCCCAAATGGACTATAGGAAGACACCGCGATCTTGCGGAACGCATTGCTAACCACCGTTGAAGGAAGACCGCTTGCTTTAGAGATGTGCCTCCACGGTCATGACGATGGTCCTAAAACGCGCTCAAAACGCGCTCAAAAGCGCTCAAAAACGGCTCGTTTTCACCTCGAAATGGACCACCGTGTGGAGCCACGGCATGGTACACGCCTTATTGAACACCGGTAACTAGTTTGATTGCCACCGTACGGCACATGGCGACCAAAGTACCCACATAACAAGCACGTTTTGATGCCATGAGAGAGCCTACATGACAACAAAGGCACATATTGAGCAAGTGCACTCAACCAATGAATAATTGTGAGGAATGAGCATGGTCAAACAAACACTGGTGTTCTCCACCAGACAAGGTCCGTTCGTTTGACTGCCGTGAGAAAGCCTACACGGCGACCAAAGTACGTACATAACAGCCACTTGGATGCCATGAGAAAGCCTACATGGCAACAAAGGCACATATGGATCGCCAGGTGTTGCGAGCTGCAACCAAAGTACGTACATAACAGCCACTTGGATGCCATGAGAAAGCCTACATGGCAACAAAGGAACATATGGATCGCCGGGTGTTGCGAGCTGCGACTAAAGTACGTACATAACAGCCACTTGGATGCCATGAGAAAGCCTACATGGCAACAGAGGCACATATGGATCACCACATGTTGCGAGGTGCTTGCCCCTACCGTGTGCGCTGTTGAACACTAACTCAAAAACGCCCATTGTTCACCCCAAATGGACTACAGAAAGACACCGCGATCTTGCGTAACGCATTGGTAATCACCGTTGAAGAAAGACCGCTTGCTTTGGAGATGTGCCTCCACGGTCATGACGATGGTCTTAAAATGCGCTCAAAACGCGCTCAAAAGCGCTCAAAAACGGCTTGTTTTCACCTCCAAATGGACCACGGTGTGGCACCACGGCATGGTACACGCCTTATTGAACACCCATTTGCTATGAATTGCTAGCCCAATCGCCATGGAAGAGCCACGGCCCTCATTGCAAACGCCCACGTAACAAACCGGCGATCGTCCTGGGTTCTCAGGACGATCGTCCTGAAAACAGCCCAAAAACGACCGTTTTTGGACACTCAATGGGCCGTATAACAAGCTAGACAGCTCAAAACGCAACGAAACTTGTTTGCGGTGATGCGCCTTTGCTCCCTGATCGTTTGGAGCTACTTGGATGCCGGTTTTGAGCCACGGTGTGGTCACAAGGACTTTTGGACCTTCTGTTTGCCTGCTGCTTGCTGTTGCTGCTTGCTAAAACGCATTGCTCACCCTTGGCCCCTAAAAGGTGGTGTAAAACCTCGACAGGGTAAACCCAGCTCGGTAATCAAGACTTGAACTAGGACCGAGCTGGGTCTTAGTCTTGCGTAACGCATTGGATATCACCGTTGAGGAAAGACTGCTTCCTTTCGAGATGTGCCTCCACGGTCGGGACGATCGTCCTGAAACACGCCTCAAAAACGGCTCATTTTCACCTCAAAATGGACCACCGTGTGGCACCACGGCATGGTACACACCTTATTGAACACCCATTTGCCATCATTTCATAGCCCAATCGCCATGGAAGAACAACGGCCCTCATTGCAAAAGCCCACTTGACAAACTGGCGATCGTCTTGAGTTTTTAGAACGATCGTCCTGAAAACAGCCCAAAACAGCCTAAAAACGGACGTTTTTGGACACTAAATTGGCCGTAGAACGGGCTACACGGCTCGAAACGGCACGAAACTTGTTTGTGGTGATGCGCCTTTGCTCCCCGGTCGTTTTGAGCCACTTGGATGCCCGTTTTGACCCACGGTGTCATCGCAAGGACTTTTTACCCGCCTGCGGCTTGCTGCTGCTTGCTGCTGCTGCTTGCTAAAACGTGTTGCTCACCCTTGGCCCCTAAAAGTTGGTGTAAAACCTCGACAGGGTAAACCCAGCTCGGTAATCAAGACTCCAACTAGGACCGAGTTGGGTCCTAGTCTTGCGTAACGCATGGGAAACCACCGTTGAAGAAAGACCGCTTGCTTTAGAGATGTGCCTCCATGGTTACGGCGATTGTCCTCAAACGCGGCCAGAAAAAGATCATTTTCACCTCAAAATGGACCACCGCGTGGCACCACGGCGTGGTACACGCCTTATTGAACACCCATTTGCCATCCTTTGACAGCCCAATCGCCATGAAAGAACAACGGCCCTCATCGGAAACACGTGCTTGGCGTAGCGGCGATCGTCCTGAACTTTCACGACGATCGTCTTGAAAACAATCGTAAACAGCCCAAAAAGGGCCATTTTTGGGAACTAAATCGGCCGTAGAACGGGCTACACGGCTCAAAATGCAACAAAACTTGTTTGTGGTGATGCGCCTTTGCGCCCCGGTCGTTTTGAGCTACTTGGATGCCGGTTTTGACCCACGGTGTGGTCGCAAGGACTTTTTACTCGCCTATTGCTCCTTGATGCTGCTGCTGCTTGCTTCTGCTGCTTGCCAAAACGTGTTGCTCACCCTTGGCCCCTAAAAGGTGGTGTAAAACCTCGACCGGGTAAACCCAGCTCGGTAATCAAGACTGGAACTAGGACCGAGCTGGGTCCTAGTCTTGCGTAACGCATGGGAAATCACCGTTGAAGAAAGACCGCTTGCTTTAGAGATGTGCCTCCATGGTTGCGACGATTGTCGTAAAACAGGGCTCCAAAACGGCTCCTTTTTACCTCAAAATGGACCACTGCGTGGCACCACGGCGTGGTACACGCCTAATAGAACACCCATTTGCCATCATTTCATAGCCCAATCGCCATGAAAGAAAGCGGCCCTCATCGGAAACACTTGCTTGGCATAGCGGCGATCGTCTTGAACTTTCAGGACGACAGCCCAAAAAACAGTCCGAAAACGGCCATTTTTGCACACTAAATCGGCCGTGGAACGGGCCAGACGGCTCGAAATGCAACAAAACTTGGTTGTGGTGATGCGCCTTGGCTCCCAGGTCGTTTTGAGCTACTTGGATGCCGGTTTTGAGCCACGGTCTGGTCGCAAGGACTTTTTACTCGCCTGTTGCTGCTGCTGCTGCTTGCTAAAACGTGTAGCTCAGCCTTGGACCCTAAAAGGTGGTGTAAAACCTCGATAGGGTAAACCCAGCTGGGTAATCAAGACTCGAACTAGGACCGAGGTGGGTCCTAGTCTGGCGTAACGCATGGGAGATCAACATTCAAGAAACACCGCTTGCTTTGGAGATGTGCCTCCATGGTTACGGCGATTGTCCTGAAACACGGCTCAAAAACGGCTCATTTTTACCACAAAATAGACCACCGTGTGGCACCACGGCATGGTACATGCCTTGTTGAACACCCATTTGCCATCATTTGATAGCCCAACCGCCTTGAAAGAACAACAGCCCTCATCGGAGACACCTGCGTGGCGTAGCGGCGATCGTCCTGAACTTTCAGGACGATCGTCTTGAAAGCAGCCGAAAACAGCCTAAAAACGGCCATTTTTGGACACTAAATCAGCCGTAGAACGGGCTAGACGGCTCAAAATGCAACAAAACTTGTTTGTGGTGATGCGCCTTTGCTCCCTGATCGTTTGGAGCTACTTGGATGCCGGTTTTGAGCCACCGTGTGGTCGCAAGGACTTTTTACTCGCCTGTTGCTGCTGCTGCTTGCTGCCGCTGCTTGTTGCCGCTGCTTGCTGCTGCTGCTTGCTAAAACGTGTAGCTCATCCTTGGACCCTAAAAGGTGGTGTAAAACCTGGACAGGATGGACCCAGCTCGGTAATCAAGACTCGAACTAGGACCGAGCTGGGTCCTAGTCTTGCGTAACGCATGGGAGATCAACATTCAAGAAACACCGCTTGCTTTGGAGATGTGCCTCCATGGTTACGGCGATTGTCCTGAAACATGGCTCACAAACGGCTCATTTTTACCACAAAATAGACCACCGTGTGGCACCACGGCATGGTACATGCCTTGTTGAACACCCATTTGCCATCATTTGATAGCCCAATGGCCATGAAAGAACAACAGCCCTCATCGGAGACACCTGCGTGCCGTAGCGGCGATCGTCCTGAACATTCAGGACGATCGTCGTGAAAGCAGCCGAAAACAGCCTAAAAACGGCCATTTTTGGACACTAAATCAGCCGTAGAACGGGCTAGACGGCTCAAAATGCAACAAAACTTGTTTGTGGTGATGCGCCTTTGCGCCCCGGTCGTTTTGAGCTACTTGGATGCCGGTTTTGAGCCACGGTGTGGTCGCAAGGACTTTTTACTCGCCAGTTGCTGCCGCTGCTTGCTGCTGTTGCTTGCTAAAATGTGTAGCTCATCCTTGGACCCTAAAAGGTGGTGTAAAACCTCGACAGGGTAAACCCAGCTCGGTAATGATTATTTATTGGAACAGTTACATGGGCACCAGTATGGGGCAACAGGTGATAGGATGGCTAATGAGATGGAGCAGAACGGACGAGGAAATGAAACTTGTCCTTAGCACACAGTCCAAACCGTTATACTGATTTGTCCATTATGTGGCAGCATATGGTCATTAGGCGAAGTGATTTTCATTTTTTTCCGAAGATTGAGCGCCACTACAGTTGGGATAAAAACGCCCAAACAAGAAAATGGCACACGTGCACTTGAAAGGGACCAACCTTCACGTTTGACAACATATTGTTGGTGCAAACCACGTTTAAAATCAAAAATATAGTGGTTGGGCGCCATTTCCAAAGGACCCACTCTTGGCCGCACACTAGAGTGCTAGTCCTCCGACACACGACAGGGGACGAGAGGAAGGCGAGGACGAAGCACAGAACGCCAGTGAGCTGTCTCAGTCTTCTGCCAAGCGACCCGTAGGTCGTTCGCGGGTGCTCGTTTCGCATTTCGAGCAAACGGGGAAAAGTCCTGCGGAACATGACAACAATTATCATGTTTGTGAAATTGGTAGCTTCATTCCAAGAGCTGTGCGATAGCCTTCATCAGCGTTCGGAGTGTGCGTCAGACGGACATATCAATGCTGTAGTTGTATCGTGGTTGTGTGTACTTCAGCCCCCGTTCTGTGCGTGCCACAGCTCGTGCGCCGTCGTGTGCGTTCATAGTCTTTACTTGCGATGGCCGACGTTGCGGATACGCGTATCAGAGTCATCCTGCGTGTGCGTCCTCCAAACAAGAACGAAAGAGAATGGTTTTCCAAGGGCGAATACAAGCATATCCTGCGACCTGCGGCCCAAACGCCAAACTCCGACTGCTGCATCATTCAGGATGCAAACGGCAAGGAGAATCGTTACGACAAGATTTTCCGTGACGACTGCAAGCAGCAGCACATTTTCAGGGATGCCGCCTTGCCGACCTTGGAGAACGTGTTCAAGGGTTATTGTGGTGCCATTATGGCCTACGGTCAGACTGGCACGGGGAAAACACACACAATGCAAGGCTACGACAAAACTTCTGAAGGTGATGAAAGAGGTATCATCCCTCGTGCAGCTGACTACATCTTCTCCCGGGCCCAAAAGGAGACCGCCTACAAGTTCGAGATCAGCCTCAGCATGGTACAAATTTATTTGGACAAGTTGCAGGACTTGTTCGCCCCGGAAGTATGTGTTCACGTCACTTCACCCAACGTAACACTGAAGCAGTATGTTTCCCAAGTGGAAAGAAAATTGCTTCCGTCGTTCTTAGGCACCTGAGCTGAACATCACCCCCGATACGGAACGTGTGGAAATGCCCGGGCTTACCACCAAGTTCGTTACCACCACCAGTGAATTTATGAAGCTGTTCTACCTTGGTGAAAGTCATCGTGTGACCCGCGCAACGCTTATGAACCCGACCAGTTCTCGAGGGCACGCTGCCTTGGTGTGTAACGTACGTATGGAGCCGAATGACCCCTCTATGTCCACCAAGGTCGGAAAGCTGGTACTTGTGGACTTGGCAGGTACGCAGTGCGTCGTCCGCTAGATTGCTGCCTTCTGGTTGTCGGTGTCGGTCACTGCACAGCAAATGCACTGTTTCTGCCGGAAAAACTTTTCGGGCACTGCCAGTCGAAGCAAGCTCAATTTCTTTGCTTGGAAGTTGTGCTCCGAGTACAATGGTCAGGTGACCACGCGCCGGTGCCGCGCTGAGCAGCCCAAGACTGCCCGGGCCGCCTGTCGACCTCGCGGCAGCTCAGTGAAAACAGTGTATCGGAAACGTGTTCGGTGGCGTCCGCGCAGTGCCATTTCCGTTCCTCAGTCACCGTCTGCCCGGGTCGAAACGAGCAGCCGGTTTTCAGTTCGTGAAGGCCATACCTGTACGCTAACTCGTCCGGGCACCTGCCGCGTAGGTCGAGTCATTTTCTTCCTTTGCAAACAGCAACGTACTTTTTGCCTGTGCCACCAGGATACGAACGTTTCGCTTTGACCGGTATTACCACCGGTATTGCCGCCGAAGAGGCTAAGAAGATCAATGCGTCTTTGTTGGCACTGGGTGCCGTCGTGAACGGTCTCGCAGACAAGCAGAAGCACGTGCCATACCGTAACTCCAAGTTGACCCGTCTGCTTCGCGACTGTCTGGGAGGAACCTCCAAGAGTACTATCGTACTGACCATTGGTCCTTGTGACAAGTACAAGCAGGAGACAGCAGGTATGCCAACGGGACAACCGGATATCTTGAGGTGCACACGCAACGGACAGACTGGACCAACTTTGAACGAAGTGTCGGGCACGACTGTTGCACACGACCTCAGCGCGCCTGTGTCCCTTGTCTGCCGTCACGCTGTCCACTTTGGCGCACAGGTACGTTGTATTTCGGGTTTCGTGCCATGGCAGTGAAGGTCGATGCCCGTATCAAGGAAGAGTACGATCCCACCAAGTATATTGCCAACCTTAAGGAGAAATTGGGCGAATGTGGTAAAACCATGCAAAAGATGGTGAAGTTTATGAAGGACAAGGGCATCTACGACGAGTACACTGAGAAGAACGGTATGTGACGCCGTGCAACATTGGCGCTGTGCTCGTGTGCTTCGATTGGCGGCGCATGTCTTCGGCAGACGAAAAAACCAAACGTTTGCGCCAGCAAATAGTTTTCCCCGGCTAAGCTACTTTTCTCAACAGGAGTTCCAGAGATCCCAGATTGTCCTGACGACGACGATGACGACGAGGAAATGGAGATTGTAGCTGCGTTGACCCGCCAGCCTTCGAAGAAAATGAGTATGAAGATTGCAGACGCACAGGAGGTGACTTTCCCACCTTCAACTGCGGACGACGTTTGTGAGTCAAATACGAACGCTGCTTTTACGCCTGCTCACTGCGTCAGAGAGGTGAAGCCGTGCCGGTGTCCGCCATGACAGCCAGTGACATGCTTGCTGACGCTGTGGACGAAAGTCTGCCAGAAAACGTCCGCAAGGTGCAGGCTGACTGGAACATTGAGGTTCAGGCGCATCAACAGGCTGCTGAGAAGGAGCTGGAGATGCTACGTTTGCGGCATTTGCAGGATCTGGAAGAAGCCAAGAACGCTGGTGTCAGGTAACCATTTTGTGAGTGTTTGTGCCTGCAAGTGTCTTTGCATCGTTTTCCAGTTGAGGTGAGTTTAAAAGTTGTCGACATGCCAGTACGATTGTTGCAGCTGTTCCAAAAGTCGTTTGTCTAACCCAGTCGTTCGTGGTGTTTGTTTTGACTGTCAGTCGTTCGTGTGTGCGCCTGCCTGCCAACCGAATGCATGACTCAGTGAGGCACAATTGGCTAAGTTGAGGCAAGACCATGAGGACGAACTGGCTATGATGAAAGAGCAGAATCAAATGCTGCGAAATGAAATTTTGCGCCAGAAAGCCAAGGAAGAGGCTCAAGCTCTGCTGTCATCTGCTGTCAGCGGCATGGTATGATGCGTGTGTCGACAAACTGATTCATTACCATAAGATTGCTGTGGGGTTGCATGCATGCGCCAAGAGGGGTGCCGGGTTGAACGAAATTGGGGGGGGAGGGGACGAGAGGTGCAGACACACGGCATTCTGTTTGTCTTCCCTCAGAATGAGGAAGGAACCGGTCTGGCTGGAGCAGGTGCAGGCGCCCAAGATCAAGGCCGTATCGGAGAGATGGTCAACCATTTGCAGGAGACTTGCGAGAGTAAGGATGAAGTGCTTGTCCGTCTTTTCGATTTGATCTGCTTGCGAGAGGTGTGCATGAAGATGCCAGGTTAGGAGGAAACCAAATTAGATCAATTGTTTTACGTTGTTTTTGGTTCGCGGGTTGGATCTTGTTGTGTTCATAAGGATCAGAGCAGGTTCACCAAGGAAAGTGGGGAAAACGCGGTGAAGAAACCTAAAGTTAGGTCCTGGCGCGCCTCTGAGGGTGACACCCAAAGATGATCCTCTATGTTTGGCAATCCTCCATCGTGGGAGAGGAAGGGAGGAACACGGGGGGATTTTGCAGTGGGAATATTTTGTGGGAAATTTCGTACTTCAACCGCGTGTGGGAAATTTTGTAGTTGTAGAGTGTGAGAAATTTCCCGCTCAATTTTCAGGCTGCTGTGCGAAATAAATTCGTGTCCGAACTTTAGCCACAAATGTACAATTGCCTTCGCCAAGCATCTGCGAATAGAACCATTGTAACACAGAACTGTCTTGCCCCCCCCCCCCCCCACAAGCGCCTGCTTTTGCTTTAGCAACAGCAACAAAATGCAGCTTTAGCAACAGGGACAAAATGGAACAAGTTATGGCCACTTCGACTCAACAAAGTGTTGATCTGCTTGCCAGCGCTTCCAGTGCCTCGCAACGATCTGTTGATATGGTTGGTGTCCTCATGGACAGCCTCACCCCCGAAAGAGGTAGCTGCACCCACAGCAGTACCATTTCACCCCCACGCCCCAAAAACTTGAGTGCCATTTTTTCAGGAATTCAGCTCCTCGCCCAGAAACCAAATCAACCGCTTTTTGTGAGCCAAGAGAGTACCGACATGTTGGTTTCCCCCCCAAAAAACACTTATGCCGAGAACGTTTCTCCTGCACCTAGCCAAAGGCAAACTAATACTGGTGTTGAGCAGTCTGCCAGCAATGCAAACAGGCCTATTGCGGACGCCTCCATCCTCTTCCCACACCGGGGGAAGACAAAAATGAGAACTCAGATCGAATGAGAGACAGAAGTCGGTAGCAACATTGAAATCATCATTAGATAAAAGGCAAACTAAGTGGGGGCACTTAGGACGTCAGGTGAGGGTTTTTTCCTGTGAGCTGGTGCAAGTGCCGGTAGTCCTGTACACACGATACTCCTGGGACTTGGCATGTGGAGGAAGTTTCTTCTTATGGTGCGCATGAGGTGACCTACGGTAAAACTTTTTACAATACCTTTTTTCTTTTTTGGCTTCTTTTGGGCTTTGGGACAGATGGGGGCGCAAAATGTTTCCACGTGGGTGTGGCCCCGGAATCCGGACTCCCTCCCCGGCTGGAGGGTGTCTACACACCCACAGTCCACGCGAACGTCCCGGGGAGAGGGGAGAGGCTCTGTTACTCTTACTGTTACTGTTACCCTCGCTGCCGAGTTTCTCAATTTTGCACAAAATTTCAATTCTTACAACAACGATCCCAGAGCCAAGAAAGCACAGAGATGGTGGTCACCCCTACCAGACTTAGTTCAATGAAAGATCAAGAATCCTCCTCCTCCCTTCCCACGAAGAAGGACAGACACAGCACAGTTGCTATCGACTGACGACAGCCCTTTCCCTGAAAGCCCAAGCAGATATGCAGCACGCACACACCTCTACTCAAGTGCAAAAGAACCTTCCCGTGAAAAAGAAAGATGTAGGAAAGCGCGCATGCGCACGCCTCAGAGGAAAAAGCACGCTCTTTATACCAGAGCCAGCAGCTATTGTGTGTACCACGCTGCAGGGACACCTCGAGATTCACAAGAAAAGGTTTCCCAGGTTTCACTCTACCTACCCACACCCGGCTCTCAATGATGATGATTGCTATCTGTTCCGAATGCTTGCCTGTGTGCGCCGGCCTTGTGCTTCGGCCACCAAGGCAAGCCGAGGGTGCCGTCAGGGACGGTGGACAGACAGGGTTAGATGTCCATAGCACCTCTGTTCTCTCTGTCTCCTGTTCCCTGTTCCATGACACACACATTATATCTGCACTGTATTACATCTGCTGTATCCTTGTATCCTGTAGTCTGACCGATAGCCTGACTGTAAGTGACTGTCCGACTGTCGGACATGAAATGAGAGGTTCAACCAGGCCAGGCCAGGCATAGAAAATAAAGATGCACTTATGCCTGGCTGTGAAGTGCATTGCCTCAAGTTTGCATTTTTTGCAGCACTGTGTGTCTGTATTTCAATCAACCTCATTCAATCTAATTAGGTCCCACCCCCGGCGTAATTTTGAACCCCTGACCGGCATAACCCCCCCCCCCCCAAGCATTAGCCTGATATTGGTGTGTCCCGGCGTTCGCAGACTCCCAGCAAGGGGGGTGGTTCTGCCGGCGCGTGCCGACGTCTGGCAGGGGGGTGGTTTTGCGTGTGCTGATGTCTGGCTGGAAGATGCACACTCTAAGAAAAAGTCTGGATTCAGATGATGACATTGCTGCTGATGCTCTTTTGCTGCAGCTCTTGCTGAGATTCTATGTGCTGATCAAAGAAATTGAGGAATAGGAATCTGAAAACTGCAAGCTGCACACGATATCAAGAAGAGGAGGCGTTTGGAATGGCAAATGCTGCGATGGTTGAGGATATGAAGCAATTGTGAGGGGCAAAGCATCATGCAACCTGTGTCAGTATCAGTGGTAGTAGCTCCATAACCAGGTACCCCCAGTTGAAGAATCACATGAACAACTGGTGGGAGGTCAAATCATAGAAAAAATTAAAGGGAAGCGGGTGACCCACGGCATACTTGCACAGAAGTTTGTTCAATTCAACAATTTCTTGTTCCCAATTGCTTTGCCATACTTTGTTTGCCAGGCTGTTTCACCACATGGGTTTTTTCAGGGGGGGGGGACTCACTTTTCGCAGCCTTGTGTATGCCGGGGGCAGAGGGATTCTAGTTAGTTTCTCAGAGCACGCTTTTCCCTGATGAGTAAAAGCTGTCGGGGTGGATAAGTTGTTCTCTGTTTTCACATGTTTGTAACAGTCTGAAGTGCGAGACCTTGAACAAAATATGGGTGCCATCGCAGCTGCTATGGCCCCAGCAGATGCCTCTGATGGAACTGCCTTGAAGATGGAAAATGACCGCTTGAAGCAGGAGATCGCCCGCAAGGATCAGCACATAGAGGCTCTGAAGGGATTGATCAATGTGCAAGTGTGCCATTTGCTTGCAATGTCCAGTGTGCAACCCGAGCAGATAATGACAGATTTTATTTTTTCGTCATGGTGTTTTGCAGGTTTGACTTTTTCTAGTGAGCCATGTGTCTGTTCTGGCAGTTCCAATGGTTGTACTATTTGTTGCTCTCTTGTTGATTCTCAGCCTGCTTCTGTATGCATGTTTGCAGTTTGCAGTCGCTGCTGAAGTTGTTCAGTTTTTGTCACATGCATATTCTCCTTGATTGGATTTTCTGCCCCTCTTGGATGTCCCAGGAGGGCGACAGTTGTGGGTTGGTTGAGGTGGTCACATACCACATGAAATCCAGCTTTGTCTGCTGGTTTTGCAAAAACCTCTGAGGATTGAGCTGCATTGATTCCAGGTTTTCAAATCAATCCTGATCGCTTGCATTGAGTGATTGTGTTGCTCAGTATTGAACTGTTTTCTTTTGTCATCACAGCAACAACCAGCCGCAGGAGGAGGAGTGCGTCCAGTCCAGGCCACAACAGCTGCCCGCCCAGTGGCCCGCCCAGTGGCTGGTAGCACTGCGACTACGCGCATCCCTGCAGCGGGTGGTGCTGTACGCCCATCTGCTGGATATTCCGCGGCCCCAGCGACCCGTGCTGCTCCAGTGGCGCGACCTGCTGGTGCTCCTTTGACCCGCCCAGCAGCCCCTGGTGGTTACTCCCGGTATTAATCTTGTTGTTGCAACCTATAACCAGCCCAATCACTCATTTGGGGGTATGGTGGGCAGCATTGAAAATGCCAAGCAGTTGATGTTGGAGCACCAAGCAGGTAGTTGGTTTACACAGCCAAATTGCCTGGGGACTCCCTGCATTTGGGAAGAAACCGCAGAAACCAGCAGGTTCACCAGCGTTGTCTGTATTTTACCCTTAACCCTGCTAAGGGGAACCCCTGCTGAGCTTCAAGGCCCCCTGGTGTCCCCAGTGCAGCGGCAGAGCGTTTCATGTCGCGATGTGCCGTGCATTTATTCCGGGGATTCCAGAAAGTGTTGAACACCACAGCCAAGATGTTGATTCAGTCCGTTTCAATAGCATTTTTTTTGGAACCCCCATTTCCTGATATCATTTGAAAGTGCGACACAGTGGAACAATCTGGTTAGGAGCCCTGCGCCCTGCCTGCTATGTACAGACAGGTTTTCATTGGGGAGACAGTCAAGGGGATAGACGCTGAGCATGCTGTGTCTTTCTTTTGATAGTCCTTTGTCTTTTTTGTAATTATTTCCGAAACCCCCGGACCCTGTGTGCCAGTTGCAATCTGATGGGTAGGAAATGGGGTTTGGGACATGTGGAAATGGGTCGCAGACACTGCTTCCTCCCAGCGAGTGTGGGTTCCTGTCTGGGTATTAGTGGGGGACATGGGTCTGCAAGGGCCTGTGCAGTGATTCATGGTCATATCAAGAATCTGGAGAAATTGGGCAAGTTGGATACCCGCCATTTTTGCACTGCACACCTCTGCTTCGTATCGGCTCATATGGACTGCTGGTATGAGAACATCCTACCGTTTTGTGCCTACAGTTGGTGGGGATTTTGTTGTCTACGCTGTGCGTTGCACAGTAGAGTGGATAGCCATGTGTTTTGGTGGCAAGCATCAGTCCCTTATTTTTGTTTATTTGGCGTAAGTGGCTTACTTATTTTTTTCGTCCTAAGTCGAGTTTCAAAAAACAATTTTGAAAATTTTCCCCGCAACCTCCGCTTTTTTTGCAACGCGAGCAACACCTGAAAAAAAATGTTATGCGAATTGGGTTTTCTGGAAACAAAAAGCGAGTTACGCTTTTTCATACCCGACATTTTTTTTTTATCCGCGACTCACGGCAAGTGAGCCATTATGGCTGTTGGTTTTACTGCTTTCATATCCTCTCATTGCCTTCAGACAGTATCCATGTATGTCACCGCCTCCGCCCATTGCAACAGAAAGAGAAGAAATGGCAACATAAAATGGGTATGTCTGGCGCGACCCCCCTCTGTGAAGCAAAAGGAGGGCCCCAAACGTAATGGTGCGATGCACCGCTATCCTCCCGGGGACACGCTTAAAACACTGTAGGGTCTCTGCTCAAAAGACAAAGAGGCGAAATACGTAGTCCTACTCCGGCATGGAGGGGCCATGGCCACGCAACAAAGTTTGGGTTGAGAATGTTTAACCCCAAACAAAGGGGCCACGCAGCAAAGGGTGCATTGAGAGTCTTTAGCCTCGGCTGAAAAAGCCAAGCAGTGAAGTGCGGATTGTGAGTGTTTTACCTGTACTCAAAAAGCGTAGATTATGAATCCGTAATTCGAACTTAGCGGGCCACACCAAAAAGCATGGATTGAGAATTTTGAATCCCCGTCTTTGCTGCCTTTGGGTACAGAAATGGCTGTTGCATAGCTTGGTTTGTGTATTGCGAAAACAATGCTGACCAATATGGAACAAACAAACAAGTGCAAAAGCGCATATTTCATGTTGTGAACCACATCCCCGGGTTGCTAGGCGGACGGGAGGCACTGGAAGTGATGTGGCTCCACAGCTCGTCCAGATTGCTTAGTGGGGCATCTGTAGCGTGGCAAAGCTAGCAGCTCCGTCTGCAAAATAGTTGATCGGGCGCAATGCGCAATGTGGATGGCAGCGTCCCTCACCGGAGGCGTCCACGGGTTGCAATTAACAAATGTTCCCCACCACTGGCGAGAAGGCGGTGGCTCCCAAAGCTGAGCACGGGGGCCAGAATCGTATTGGCACGTGTAAGCATAGTGCTTAATTAACCCATGCCCCCCTGTTGACACAGCGTGACATAACCTATTTTTGTTTGCAGTTTCCGTTGCAGACGGTTGTATCCAGTTGGGGATGGGATAATGTTCATTCATTTTCACACAGTCCTGAGATGGAGCTGGCTACACATAAGAGGTCAACTGTGACTGTTTATTTTTCTTCTGGTCACAACTACATGCTGCACTACCACCTTGGAATTTTTGCAGAATTTGTACCGCTGGCATCTTCGAAGCTATTTCTCTGGTTTGCTGTTCAAAACAACCTCCTTGTGCACTGGCCCAATTGCCAGTTAGGCCAACGACTTGGGTGGTGGATGGGAGAATGTTGGGTGGTGGTGTCATTCACAATACCAGCCCTGGTTTATTCAAAATTTCAAAGTTACAAGTGGACCAGTTCAACTTGCAGAAGACATGTGCCGGTCCCCACGTGGTCTGTTTCGGTGTGATTAATCTGTACATCCCACCCATTGGTGGGTGGATGTTCGACCAGGCTCCAACCTGACACTACCTGCTTGCACGCTTGCGACTATGCATGGTTTGTGAGACCCGTAGCGGTGGCAATTTGATTCGCTGCAGCTGCATTTGAGTGTTGTGGTTGTCCAACGCTTCTATATATATCCTCCTGCTACGTGGAGACCTCTGAGGATGCTACCTACGGTATTGCTCCCTTTGTTGAGGCTATACACCGGTATCATGTCTGGTTGGGTTCCCATTGGATTGCCAAGAATTCCGTACTCCCGGAGAACTCGGATTGAAGGTTCCATAACGTTTGGCAAGTTTGGCGTATTACAATGACCAATGCTCCACCTCTCGCGTCAGATATCTGGCTGGTTTTGTCTTGACGCCTCGATTGAAGGGTGATCGAACAAGAAGTTGAAGCTTGACTATTGCGCCAACCACCTGTTTACCATCTGGAACAGCCTCTTGCAAAGGGGACACGACTGGGTTTGCTTGCATCGACGTTTGTGCTTCCAGTGATGTACTAGCCTTTGAACAAGCTGCTACACATGTGAGGCCCAACTCTTTCCGCGGCTGTATACCCATCAGGACGATTTTGAACGAGATTTGCCTTTATCCAGCTATCGTTTGCAGACATTCTGGAACTCAGCATGTGTCCAGTGGGCCAGTTTCAGAACCCGGTACCACAATACGAGTGTACAGTCGTTGGCCTATTCGCTGATTGAGTAACTGTGGGGGCAAGTTTGAGCAACTGTTGCGGCAAGCCTGGGCAACTGTGGAGAGCAAGTCTGAGCAACTGTTGTAAATTCTGACGCCACACCTCTAGCTGGCTAATGCGTGTGTGTGACAACTAAGCCGGCAACTGGAACCCCGATGACATACACCCCTGTGGAGGAAGCGCTCAGATCGGCCCACAAGGCCCGTATCCACTGAATACACACCCGTCAGAGACTTCAGACAGGGGACCCCCAGGGCGGAGGAGGGCCGGCAGCAAATGCCCTCGCCCCTGCTCCATGCGGTGGAGGGCACGGGAGATCACAGTGACACGGAGAGTGAAGCCCTAGGGCGGAGGAAGGCCGGCAGCAAATGCCCTGGGCCCTGCCCCATGCGGTACACCGCTCGGGAGATCACGGTGACGGGTCAGTCTGGATCGATGGTAAGAAGGGGAAGCAATATGAGAGGTCGTTATTTCACTGGTCAGCGGGACGTCGTTAGCAGGAGTTATGTCTGCGGTACTATTCTTCTGGTGCACTTTGAAGGAGAAGAGATGCTTGTGAAGGAGCACTGCAGTTGTACATCACATGAGGCTGTTGGTACAGTTGTGCGTTTTGGCAGCCTTTGGCTCCCCTTCGTGGCGCTTCTTGGTCCGGTGGAGTCCAAAACAGGGCTGCCCAGCCGTACTGAGGTCCATGACAAAACACTAGAGATGGTCGTAAACCACGCCCGTAGTGATACGCAAGAGGAGGCTTTGAAGAATGGCTTCTGGGATCAGTGGCCCCCGAAAAGTTAATCAAGTTCAGGAGCTTTTTACATGAGTGCCGATTTCTAGTTCAACTGGCTTCAAACAGTACTGTCGTGTCTCCGGCTTTTGTCCCAAGGTTATCATGATATTTCTCAGGAAATGAACAACTTGGCTGCTTGCTATGGAGTGTGGAATCTCAAAACCATGCCTAAGGGGAATATTGAAGCCTCTATTTGAATGCTGGCGATTGGAAGCTATGAGGGCTGTATTTGACCAAGGCCACGATGCGATATGATGCAGTCCATGCACAAGGATAATGATTGACTTTGTTACGCCCTTGCAGAGCATTGGACACGGGATTGAATTTTTAGTGCCCTTTGGAGGCAGACATGGTCGTCTGCTCCAGAGTCATCTGGCCGCAACCTAAGACTGCCTTGGCATGAGAGGTATTCCAGCACGCCTACCGCATGCACGTTTTGTGCGGTGTGACTATCTGACCTTAGGGGAATTGCAGCTGAAGCCGTTGGACTGACGCTTCGGCGTCTTGGAGCCTGAGGTTGAACTTGACCGCGGACCTGGGACATGCTCTTTGACACAGTCCAGCAAACCAGTGTGTCCGCATGAACTCGGAGCGGGAAAATAGTCTACTGTGAGTGCCTTTGGAGAGGACGCCTCCAACAGCGACGGAGCTAGCGCCCGCAATGGGGCTATGAGGTTCTGCAGATCGTACAGACGCTTGTGATTGTTTGGGGAGTTGCAGCTGGACTTCGCCGACAATGCCAGCCGAAGGGGCACGGAGTCTTCTTTCCCAAGATACAACCTCTTGCTTGCTCAGAAGGTTGCTTGTCCACTTGTTGGTTTCCTTGCAAAAACCCTGTGGGTATTACAACAACTTTTTGTGTAGTCTCCGCTGACCTGAACCAGCCTGAACTTTCGTTTATCGAAGCCTACTGTTTGTGTTTAGGTGTGTGTATGTGTGAGTGTCACCCACTGGCTCCCAGGAATACCGAGATTGTCCTTCTGGCGTTCGTGGCTTATGATGGGGCAGGACGGGTATCGTCACTGACACGAGGCCAACCAAAGACAGCCTACGTAGCGGGAGGATGTGCGTGTTCTCCGATCCCCTTCACCCAGTGTGTGCGTTTGTGCGTAGTTTGAATGCTTACTTCTCGTATAAAAAAGGGTGCCAGTCCCCTATATTTGCGGCTACCGAGGTCTGCCGAGGTCAGGTTCAGGTGTTTAACTGAACAACCGTTGGCGGTTGATGATCTCACGTCTAGTGTACAAGCGACGTACGAGGTACTTTCGTCTGGATCCTTTTTGAGATGTATGCTCATGCGAGTGTTCCTCACGCTTCATGTGTCTAGAGCAAACGGGGACGCGGTTCCCCCGATCATTTGTTGTCGTCACAGTCTAAGGTTGGATGCAGCGTGAAGTACCACGATACAATACAGGGTTCCCACTTTTTTTTTGCTAGGATTCTAGAAAGGCAGGTAACTCAGGAGAAAGCACGCGGCTTGGGGAACGATGCAAAGTATGCAAGCCCATACATCCCTGGTTGACCCCCTTCTTAAAAAGTAGGGGGGGGCGTCCGCATGACGACACTGTCCCTGTTTCGCAATGGGTCCCCATGCTGTGCATTCCGCTGTCTGTTTTTGTACCTGCAATGTTTCGACACTGGGAAGCTTACGGGCATGGCCGTTTCGCAATCTGGTATTAGACTTAACTAATCCTCACCACATCTCAGACCGGCTACCTAAGTCATTTGTTGGATGAAGGTGCAACTGGACAGCTGTTTCGCTGGATCAAGTTAGTCATACACCAGCTTTAGATGGCACCTGATGCCGTAAGGTTTGATAAACCCCCCTGCTTCCTGTGTACACAAGGGTATTCAGCATGTATGACATGCCTGAGGCCAGTGGACAGCAACAAGTGCTTACACCATGTGCACGCCAGCGTCAAACTGGTCCGCTTCTATATAGATAGCCGAGAAGGGACCTGCAGTTAATGTTGTGTTTAGATACTGAGTTTAGCCTGGCGTATTGCTCCTCATCTCCTTTCTTGTTTTGTTTGGCATAAATGACACCCAGGGCTGTGACCGTCCGGCCCTATCTAGTGAGTGTAGGAGCAACGACAAGCACGCTCCCGGTTGAAGGTACTACTGATAGGACCCCTTGTCTCTTCTCAAGCGCTAGCTGGAGTGCTATCCAACAAATCTAGTGTGTCTTGATTTGACCCCCTGTTCCTACGCTGGCGCTAGCTGGGGCGCTATCCAGAAAAATGAGCATGCAATTCAATGCTTCGGAAGTGTGTACCTGGGAGGTGCTGAGAATACACCGTGTGGTAAAGCAATGCTGCTACATGGGACGGAAAGCGTGCAGTCGATCAGTACAACAAGCCTACTGTAGGTGGAGGGCTGCATGATTGCGATTCCCTGCTCGAGCTTTGCTATGCCTTTGTCACTTTCAGTCTCTTTTGTCCGCTAGCTCTTGAGTGGATGATCGTTTACCAAAGCGCCTCGAAGTGGATTGGGGTTTGTCTATTCGTACCCGTAGGTAATGGTATGATACCCCGTATTTTATGACTTCTGGAGGTCGCCGGGGGCGTATTGCTTTATTTTGCTCGAACGCCTGGTGGTATTCTTCGTTGTGGGTCCGGTTTTAAACCAGCCCTCTAGGCTACAACCAATGCTAGGCAGGAAAGCCAGAAGAGTACTCAGCCTTCGATTTTATGCATGCGAGTGCAGGTGCTTCCCACAATGTAGGTCTGCATGGCATGCAGCTTAAATCATAAATGAGGGTTGATTCTGACCTGATATAATATGCACCACCTAGATGAGTCATGTCAATGGTAGGATGCGCAGCCCGTTTTCATGTGCGATGTACTTGGTGTGTGTGGTGTGGAAAAAATTGCTTGTGAACGTGAAGGTGAAAGATGTAACACACGCTGATTCACATTCGATTTAGGAAGTCTCCTCGCCAACAATCATTTCTCGCTAGTGGTGCCAGGAGGACCATTGAAAGCGCACCGGAAGGCCGTGAGCCGGTGCGTTGTAAAGAGTACGGTGTATAGTACTTGCTCTCTACCGCGGTTAAACTATTCTTTATTCCTTCAGTGTGCCTATAAGTACCCCAATGGTAAGCGAAGCTAGACCCAGAAGGTCGGAACAAGATATTGCAGTCACCCTGGTGGTTAGCAAGGGTGTTCTTCGTTGTTTCAGGTAGTCACACCTGATGTCTGTTCAGAATGAAGAGTGATACCCCCTATCTCCTCGGGGTAAACAGTTACCTAGTCACAGGCCTTCGGCACTATAAGATACCTCAGACGCTGTTGGCTTGTAGACTCATACATTCAGCCTGCATGCAAGGGTACATCGAACACACTCTAAGTTCAAGCTTCGGCCTGGGGGGTGGTACCCGGCATCTATGACAGGATGTGAGATGGAGTAATGTGGGAGATAAATGCTATGTGACACAAAAGCACCTCTTGCAGGGAGTAACCTCTGGAGGCTGGTACAGGTATCAAACCCTTTGTGCCGGTAACAGTTTTACCGTGGCACCAGACTATGGTGTCCCTGTGACTGTTCGAAGTAGCCCGCAGGGTTTCCGTGACGAGAGATGTGTTCTTGCGTCGATCAAACTATCAAAGGGTGGTGAACGCCTCAGCCCCGGCCGCAAGTTTGCCTCACACAGTACCCCAATATCAGACTCCTCCTGAAGGATATGCGGGCCGTGTATGCCAGTAATATTGATCTCAGAATTTACCTCTTTTCATGTGTGCCTAAGAATCATTGAGGGGGCATTCTTCCTTAGGACTCCACAGCGGATTCTGCACAGCGTGAAGAAAAGCAAGGAGGAATTAGGATAATGTAAGCGAATGATGCAAGCCCACAGATATCCACTAGGAGAAAAAACATTCCTTTACCCGCAATGTGAAGAGCTCCACAAGGGGGAATAAGCAGCTGCTTGTATCCATGGGGTGGTGGGGTGGGCAGCACATTTGTCGTGATTAACTTGTTTTGATGATTGACAATTTGATTTGCCTGCAGCCAATCTAGTTGAATTCTGTTCTTAATCTGTTGTGCACTTTTACTGTAAAGAACGCCGTGCAGTGGACAAGATCCACATTTCATTAAGGTGACACTACTTTCAGTATCAAAACCGTCGTCGCTCTTTTCTGACAATTTGTTGCAGAAACCTGGGATTGGTTAGACTAGACTGCTAGTGGTCTTGACAGTCAGTGGTCTCCACAGTTAGTGGTCTGGACAGTCAGTGGTCTGGACCGTCACTGGTCTGGACAGTCATTGGTCTGGAGAGTCAGTGGTGTAAATATGTCACTGTCAGTGTCAGAACCTGGGCTCTCCATCGTTACACCCAATCTCTGTTTTTGTACGGAACATACCCTGATGACCTCATCGTACCTTTGAAGGAAGGGTTGTCACACGTTCTGCAGGATACAAGTTCAGTTCTTTCTTTTTAACAATTAAGATGGCCCTGAAAGGGGGGGGGGGTCCCCTAACATGAACCAACCCTGAGACGATAAATGACACTTTGTTTTTCTGGTCCTGGCAAAGCTAGGCGTGAAATAAGATTGTTACTTTTGTTTGAGCCCATTTAACTGTCCCTGTGCTGAGAGATCACCAGATTTCTCTGGCTTATCAAATTTTGCAGACGTTACGTTTAGCTTCTGTTTTGTTGTGCTTATCCAAGGTTTAAAAGACACAGTCTCTGGTAAATAGCTCAATGTTTTGCTGTGCTATGGCAGAATGAATCACCTTCTTGTCATGTACCAACACAAATGAGTATGTGGGATGGTAGTACATGTGCATTGTGTTTGGAATGAGACCTGGTGTTTGGAGCGACAATTGGTAGGTGTTATGATCACAGAAGTCACCCCCTGAAGACATGCCAGGCGAGTCATAATGGGGGGGACTAACAAAATTCGCATTTCCTGAGGGACGCCTTCTGTTCTGTCGAATGTACATAACACTACATCGTTGCAGTTTCTGATGTTGCTGCTGTGAAATTCAGCAGCCTGAGTCGCGGCGACATTTCACGTCGTCAATGATATTTTCTCTTCATGAAGAAGTGATCAGAAATCGACTGTGGACTTCATAGAAATTTACTACTTGTGATTCGAAAATTTTCAGTGGATTTGAAAATGGTGTTGAAAAACAAACACTGTTAATTCGCTCCGCAATCTGTACTCATGTCCGTCCCCGATTGCATCGCTCATTGAATTGTTATGTTCACTATGCATTGTATGCCCTTATTGAATCTCTGAGAACTGTCATACATACTCCGTGCTTATTCTTTAGCCATGGTGTGACATGTATGGATCAGTGCATGGGGATATCTTGGGATGTACACGTGGAACAATACTCGTAGAGTATCTTACAAGACGATGTTGGATTTGTACGATGAGCGTGCATACCAATGGTTGAAAAACAAGGAGTTGACGGACGTTGCAGTCCTATGGTGATCATGGCCATCTTATCTTGTTGTCTTTGTCTTGCTTCGCATTTGTGTTGTTGTTGATTTAATGTGGGAACATACTCTTTGGCAAAACATGTTCCTCAATTCGTTTCATCACTTTTAGTTAATATCCAAGCATTCTTTGGGATATGAAGTTATCAAATATTTTGTTGACATTTCTTTTGGGAAATGCATCCTCAAATAGATAGCCTTTCTTTTTTGTGGCAATCGAATCTTTTATTATCAAGGAGCCGGGAGGGTGCTTTTTCTTTCTGCCCCCCGCGCCGGCTCAGCCCGCGGCTCCGCGCCAGACCCCCGCGCCGCCGGGGCAGCGGACATCTGCGCCGGCTCCGCCCTTGGCTCTCGTGCCGCGGGGGCGGGGCCACGCGGGGCGCCGCTGTGCGGCTGGGGGGCCGGCTGGTAGGGGGGTCGGGGGGGTTGGGGGGGGATCAGGTCCCCCATGTCGGGGTTGATGTTGTAGAGGTGGGCGTGGTGGTGGTGGTGGTGGTGGTGGCGATGGTCGTGGTGAACGTGGTGCGCCGGCACCAAACGGTACAGCCAATGGGTGCTACGGGCCCGGAATCTCATGCATCTACGAAACTGAATTATTTGGCATATTAATAAGATCTCCCTTGGGCCCCCCAAACTCGACAATCATGTCCGAGCCATACCCGCGGTCTTATCTCAGAGTTTGAGCGTCGGCCAATGAAGGAGGCCCACCGCGTTTTGGCAGTGCATGACTCCCTACGTGCCAAGAATCAACGTGTGGTATGCGTCGAAGGCCACACTGCGGAGGAACATAATGAGACTGCCGACTATTTTGTTAAAATTGCTACAAAACTGGCCCCCTCTCTGTGCCCCCGCGCCGAACAGTCCATGGAAACTAGTGACCTGTGGAGAACGAGCGCTCCCCGCCCCACAAGGTCCGTACCAAAAGTCAAGCGCCAATTCAAAGACATGAGGGCGTTCACCCACAGTCCTTCGTGCCCCTTTGCTGGGCCGTGTAGGTTCGCATAACTGGATGTTTGGTCTACAGCAAAGGATGGGATACAAGCATTATGCCACCTGTGACAGAGATGATCCACCTAAGCAAGAATATGCATAATGTAGGGCCCGGCATAACGCGCTTGTTCATGGATACCTTGCATACTACCATGACGCGCATCCCTTGGTGCAGTCGTGGTATTCAGCCTAGCAGGATCCCAGTATAGTACGAGCATGCAGGCAATCGGCACACCGGAAAGAAAGACGGATAGCTGCCAAGTTGTCCATACCAACTTTATCGTATACCCACTTCAGACACAGGCTGAGGTTTGTAACTACGATGCTAGCATACAACTGTTTCAGAGGCAAGTGGTGGACAATGTCACCTCGAAATTTGAAAAAATCAACGGGTAGGGCTCACCCTGCTTGTCGTAGTCCGGACCCCTGTAGAATTGAAGACTGGAGAGGCAATAGTGCGCGTTGACGCTTGCCTGATACCTTGAGATGAAACGGTTTACGTTGTTGTCGCTCCTTTGTACAAGTGTGATGTCGTTCCTCTGCACTCCGTTGTGTAGAACCGTGCCTAAGCGAGATACAAACCGTACACGGAGAGATCGTCACAAAGCCCGCAAAGCCCAAAAAAAGCTCGTCCCTCGGAGTAGGAAACAAAGAGGACGGCTCACCATCATGCACCCACCAGCTCACGTGATAGCACCGCGTCAAATAACGGTTCTGATAGCCAATACACCCATACCGGTTTATTCGTGTCTCACAGTTCGCGTAGTCCTACTCCATCAATGTCACATGTACCCTGTGGGCCTCATCAACCCGATGGGCCAGTAAGCCGCTACAGTTCGCTTCTCGAGGAGCATGCTATGATGTACCCCCGCCGCCCGCCCCCGCACCTCCTTTCCTGTACCATGGGTCACCAAACCCGGTATATGTGTCCCCGCCCTGCCAAAGACATTCCTTACTTTCAACAAAACCCCTACCCCCGCCCCTACCAAGCCATCCCTCTGGGGCTCACCTAATACTGGATTTCGTGAACAGGGACCTCAAAGCTAAACTGATTTCGTTGGAGAAAGAAAGCACTCACTTCAACAATCAGACTGGCCGAATGGAACGGCAGTAGGGGCTTTCGGTTGTACATGACGCGTGGAAATTGTGGCCTCTAGTTCATAAACACCACTCCTTGCCTGTGCTCATTCTCCAATTCGTTGAAAAAATCCACGAAGTGGCGGAATAAAAGCTGACTCTGTCCATAGTCAGAGGGTACGTGAAAGGGAAGCGCATTGGGCTCCACAACGACATGCAGCTGTTTGGCCGTGCGGTGTCTTCTCTCTCGGGGGGTTCCACCACGATCATGTGGATCCCAAAGGCCGGGCGGCCTGATGGTCCGGAACTGCAACTCTTATTCCTACGCAGGAGCCTGCTGGTGCTACCGTATAGCTTGAGATATGCTTAGAATCATCGGATTCGAAACACCAATGTTCAAGGAGAACGGTCCATCTACACATTCCGCGGTGGCATGTAGGACACATAGCATATGTGATGGCCTGGTCAAGCTTGAAAGGCCTCTGTCCGAGGATGCTTAGGCGGGATACACTAGGGCTTGAGAAGGTAAAAAGACCCCAGCCTCGCCCACGGTCCAACCTATGGCCAGATACATCCCCACTAGGCGACGCCGTGCCCTGAATAACCACTGCATGATGCCGCCAGTAGAAAGTTTTATAGTGATTTCAACACTGTGTGTTTGTTGTGCCTCTCCTGCTGCTTGCTGCTGATGTAAGGTTTCCTGCTGCTTGTTTTTGATGAGGAAAATGTTTTATTTGCTGAAATACAACCAATCCAGGATAACCCAAGCCAGAGATAAGCAAGTAGAAGAAAATCAGGATCAAAGCATGAAGGGCTGCAGTCACAAAGAGTTAGATAAAGAAAACTATCAACAATAGACCACAGCAATTAGCATACATTGCAACTCAGGATGAAATATTTTGCATGTTTGCGAAAACCTGATGGGAAAACTGCCCCAAGGGCTCACTCTCATCCACAGTGCCATCTTGAGATGTGCACTCTTTGTTTTTGGGTCCCATAGGTGCTGAGGTGGCATGGCATGTGGCGATGAGGTCACTGCCATGTCACATGGGATATTCCTACTTAGCTAGGCTGACTGGGTATTGAACCCAGGACCTCTCAAAAAGAGGTGCCCCAGCCCCCTAGGGTGCATACCACTAGGATAGCTAAGAATTCATGAGAAAACATAGATAAATTCATAGGCTCTGCCTTCAGTATATCAGTGCCTCAGCAACCCAGGGAAAGATGTTTTAGTGCCTATAGCTTGGGGATAAAGGCGTCCTGAAAGTGCTGCCCTGTGTCGTGGAAGGTGCCGGAGGGCTCGGGGCCGGCAAGACCAGTGGGGCAGGCACGCGAGGAGTTGACCTGAACGCTGCTATTGGGGGTAGAACCGGATACACGGACACCAACGGAGGCGAGAGCAGCAACAACGGAAGCAAGATCCATGTTGATTGTTATCCGGCAGAAAATCCCAGTCTATGAAGAAAATTGATGCGGATTATCCTAAGTACATCTGAGTGTCCATATCTGTCTCAAAAGATTTATATAAATCCGATTATGAAAAATATTTGGCCGATCTGGCCCGCGAGCGCGCGTCAGCGGCAAATGGCGATTCCAGGTAAATGATCGGAACGCGGCGGATTTACGGAGAATGGACCGCGGAATCAGATCCGGCATATCAGAAATATATAGGTCTCATCCTGAGACTGAGCTGCGAGGCGGCGATTCCGCCGAAGCAGAGAAAATGACCAAAATGTAGTCAATCTGGGGCAGATCTGCTAAAATCTGAGCAGATGGGGGTTAGCCGCACTTACACTCCCCCTCCAAAAACACACTGGGGTGTGTCGCTACGTCAACGAAGAACGTAGTGCGGGTAAGTCCCAGAAAAAAAAAGAAATGTAGCCTCGATGGGGCGAGATCTGCTTGATCTGACCTGATTTGGACTGGATTGGCACTGAATCAGGATGGATGAACCTGAAATGAGACAGAATGAGGAGTGACGAACAGTCCTCCGTGCAGTAAAACATTAGGTTAAGGGCTAAAAAGCATGTAAACGTATCGAGAATCGATACCAAACCATGCAGTGGTTGAGAATGAGGTAGATTATTGGTGGATTGAGTGGGGGAATCAAGAAATGGAGTGACATCTCAGCGCTCTGGCACAGTTTCGCTGTCGCGGGCACGCTACAGTGTCCTCGCCGAACTCTACATCGTGTTACTCCCGCTTTTCTCGTTCTGGAAAATGCAGCATGTGCTTCAGATTTGGCGCATCTGGTGGATGATCACAAGATTCAGCAAGATTGAGAATCAATTTGGGGAGAGATGAGGGAGATGAAGCAATCACAGAGAGGGTAAACAAATACAAATGAAGTCTGCAGGCCCTAAGTGAACCACAGAAGGTAGGGATGTTTTTTTGTTCACTTAGATCTAAACAGATCTTCGAGGAATGAGAAGAGATGACAAGGAAATCAACCTAAATTGTCCTAAAATGAGGAAATTCCCTAAGATGAAGGTGAAATGAAGCGGAATGTCTAGAACTAAAACTACTAACACTTTCGTTTAGACTAGAGTTAATATATATTGTCGTTTATTCAGCTGAGTTATGCTTTCCGGCACGTTGGTTCGCGAGCATCCAACAGATTCATTGAAAATGTGGATCATGTGATGATGCATCATGATGGGACATGATAGCCCTGGATCCTTGGCATGTAACGCCCCGAAGGTTCGCTGAAGGCGCTTTACTGACAGTATATAACTGAGAGACACCGAATAGTCCTTTATTTACAGTGGCGGTGGTGTCAATCGACTTGGACAAGGCCCATCTTTCGATTTAGTCCCACAAGACACTTGGATTCACCATTTTCGACAGTTTCAGGTCGGATTGAGCTCACATTGGCGTGTGCCAAAAATACAACGAAGCTTACGGACTTCAGAGGTTGCTGTTAGAAGTCCCTAGAGCTCCTATCTGAAGGTTGTCTGAACAATTGACGTCGGGGTTTCGTGCAACAATGGCAGAATGAAGGACAAACCTGAGAAATTCAAGGCAAATTTGAGGATCCTGGATCTGAATCTGGACTTTGGCTTCCGCATCACGGCAAATGAAGGTAAGATCTGAGTTCCTGGCGTCGCATCTGGTGCAGCCAGTACTACAGGGGGTGCTTGTAGGGGTGAATGTCGCTGGCCAGCGTTTTTACTATGTACATTTGCTTCCATCTGCACGAGTAGCCAAATTCCAAAGATGCACAGACCAACAGAGACAAGATTACCCCGAATCTGCCTGAATTAAGCCTGAGTTTGGTTTTTTCTGAACACGGCAGCACACTCCGTGGCTTTCGGCAGCGTATCTACGCCTTGTCTGCCGAACGGAGACCAAAGAAAAGTTGATTGACGTCAAATTATCAAACATTCGCAGTTCTCCACATCATGACTTAATCAGGAAAAAATGAACAGTGGATTGAGCAGAATGTGGTTTTTTCAAGTCGTCAGAACACTCACATTGAAATAAGTGGTCGACGGGGCGAGGCTGGAGCTTTTGTAGGAGTTGGACATGCAAGGGTTTCGAACCTACACCCTTGAGCCCTAGCGACGAGTGCCATGACGCCCTGGACTAGACGACTGTTACCCAGATTAGGGCGTCGGCGACTCAAGTCACGACGGATCTCCCTCAATTCGGCCAAGCACGAATACAGGTGACCACCAACCTGTCTGGTGGGGCCCTCGTACAGCTTGGGCGCTGCAAATCAGCGGCCGAACTCGAAGCTTGGTCCTCATTTGGTTCCTGGGCTGGCCTGACCGCAGGAGGGGGGATCGACGGATCAGCCCTGGAATGTGACGAATGAGAGCCGTAAAAGGCTGGATCTCGATTCACCACAGGTCTTTTTCCGTCGCTCTCCACTTGTCTGTCTGGTTTCGACAGACAGTCTGTCAGGAGTACGCCAATTTCGGGGTGCTTCTTGAGGAAGTCGATGAACCCCTTGGTGTACCCATGGACAAAAGAATGGGCTGGTTCCCAGTTGTTGTGACTGGAATCAAAGCCCCTCCACTCACATAGAAATTCCCATTCGCCCTTTTGGTCACGTCTTGCTTCAACAATCCTCTTGAGTTCGTACTTCCCCCCTTCGATGACCCGATCGGACAAAAATTTGGAGGTCCAAAAAAGGGGTTTAACCCGATCCTTGGGGGAGGGGATCTCTCTCTTGAGGCGATCGCCCGAAACGTCAATTTCCCTGCTGACATCCACACGAATCCTCCACCTGTTCTCACCTAGACGCGCTGTAACAGCGAATGGCCCCTCCCACAAGGGAAGAAGCTTATCATCTCCGTCCAGGGTGGTTTCGGATTTTCGAAGCCAAACTCGATCATCGACTTCAAAATTGTGGGGGTTTTTTCGGCCTTGATTCTGGACCCAAAGCCAGTCAGCTTGATGCTTATCAATTAATTTCGAGACAGTTTTATCTGCTCGTTGGACGTCGTCCAAAAACAACGAAGCATCTTTACAAGGGCGAGGATTATTCAACGGCATGTTCCACCAACACTTCTTTCGTCCAAAGACAATTTCATTTGGGGAAAGGCCATGGTACAAAGGCGTGTTGTGGTAACGGCGAAGCAATGCGAAGAGAACTTCAAGCCAGTGGAAATCCTTCTCACTCGCGAGCTCCTTACGAAGCATATTTATAATAGAGCGGCCGGCTCTTTCGCCAGGCAGCGCTCGATGCGAGTGGATTTCGCACCTGAGGTGGTGGATTCCAAGGCGAGCACATAATTCTCTCCACCATTCGGAGGTGTACTCTTTGCCTGAGTCCGTAACCACCTGGGATGGGACGTCCCAACCTCCCATCCAGGTCTGCGCGCACCATTTGGCGGCAGCCTTGCCAGTCATCGACTCGATGTTACGAGGCAACACCTGAATGTAGCTGGAATGACGGCACTGAATAAGGAGCACTCCATTGACCCTTTTGTTGGTCCAATGGCACTCTTCGTCGTCGAGTTCACCGAGATAGAAAAAATCACTGGTGACTCTGTTAAAGAGGCGCTCCGGAATAGGATGTGGCCTCAGATGGCCGTGCTTCTTCGCGCTGGGGGGCGTCGAGACAGCACATTGGGCACATCCGGCGGCTACTTTCATGCAGTGAGTATATAGCCGTGAGCGGAACAACCTATGTTTAATCATCGACCATAGTCGACGGCCATGTGCGTGGGGGGACTCCCATTTGTGCCAGCAGTTTAACACTCGGGGGGCCAGGGCGTCTGGTACGCACAATTTACCCTCCATCCACAGCTTCCCCCCATCCAACGAATATTCCGAAAAAATCCCATCCTTGTGAGCATCTTTGGATTTGAGATTCTCAAAGACCTCTTTAAACATGGGATCATGCAGATAATCGGACGTCCAGTCACGGATGATAAGGGAATCTTTCGGCAGGGGTGGAGTTTTGGCCGGATCTCGACGCTTAATACCCTGGATCAACCGAAATCCACTTACACGTCGGGTATAGTCAAACCGTTTCACACTCCCTGAGGAGGGATCGGTGACTTTCTCCACGACTTTCAGCGATTTGGTGACGATCTCATGGGCATGCGCCGGATCTGAGAAGGCCGTGATGTCGTGACACGGGCATGCGTGCTGTTTAACAGTGCATTGCATGCATTCACGTCGAATGAGCTTTTTTTCTTCCTGATCCCACTCGATTACGACGTGGCGGTCCTGCTCCGTACCATGGATGTTGGTACTTTGCAGCCCCTCTGAAGCGGGGTAAGCCCATCGGCTCAGAGCATCCGCTACCGTGTTGTGTTTTCCAGGCAAATACGACTCATGGAGGTCAAACAGACTGAGAAATTCGTGCCATCTGGCCCGTCGACCAGCTGGGCTCGCGACAGTATCAATGTGTTCGGTGGCCCAATACTCCAGAGATCGATGATCCGTCAGGACCTCGACTCGATTGGTGCCAACCCACGATTGGTACTTTTTCAAAGCACAGATTATGGCGTAGGTTTCTTGCTCACGCGGCGACCATTGCATCTGGCGTGGCGCTAGCTTCCGCGACCAAAATGCAAGAGGGTAATGATCACCTGTGGCTTCATCAACCTGTTCAAGGACAGCTCCGATCGCGTACCTAGAAGCGTCGGTTCTTATGTAGAAGGGTCGGTCAAATTGCGGCACATGCAACGTGGCGACTTCGCAGAGGGCAGCCTTCAAGTGATGGAAGGCCTCCTCGCACTCGTCAGTCCACTTGACACGAACCTTTGAACCTGCCTTGCCTGCATCTCTCCCTACCTTCAATAATTCAGTGAGGGGGGCAGCAAATTTGGCATAATTCGGCACAAAAGTGTGGTAAAAATTGCAACAACCCAGGAATCCTCTCAACTCCGTGATCGTCTCAGGGCGCTTCCACTTCTGAATAGCGACGAGCTTCCCTGGATTGGGTCGTCGGGTGCCATTCTCTAGGAGAGAACCACAAAATTCGACTGATTTTAAAAATAATTTTCCCTTCTTTGGCCCACAAATCAGCTGATTGGCATCAAGAATGTCCAAAACCTGGTTCAGCTGCTTTTCCTGTAGGGCCACCAGCTCGGCTTCGGTCAGTCCATCCCCCTCTGTCGCGATGATTATGTCATCTATGTACACGCTCACGAAGGCACGAAGCTCAGGATGAGCTGTAAAAAGCACATCCTCCATCATTCTTTGAAAAAACGAAGGGGCGTTCTTCAGGCCCATGGGCATGACTGTGCACTTGACTGGGCCACATGGCGTGCACATACAGGTGAGAGGTCGGCTGTCCTTCCTCAACGGCATTTGGTGAAAGCCGTGACGGAGATCCAGCACAGAAAACAAACGACCTCTTGCCCTCTTGGCGATTTCCTCCTCAATGAGGGGCAGGGGGTGCGAATCCGCCTTGGTTTCGGCGTTGAGATTGCGAAAATCAACAACCATTCACCAACCATCAATAGTGTTCTGGTCTGCAGGCGGCGGCTTTGGGACTGTGAAGGGTGCAGAGCACCATTCGCTGGTCATACAACCCTCAAGCCAACCAAATTCCCTGAGATTTCTCTCGATTATTTTTCTGAGTATCTCATGTTTGTGTCCATGGTTCTCATAAGGACGCTGTTTCTTCGCCTTGTAGCCTTCACGAAGCTCGATGAAGGCTTCACCGAACTGCCCACGGACAGGGGGGTCTTTGATCAATTCCCCGAAAGGGTTGTGTCCTTCCGTTCCTCAAAAATCTTGTCTCTTTTCTTGGAACACAACTCAGTGTCCACCTGATCGCCAGGAATTACTGTCGAAAAAACTTTGGCGACTTCTTCGGCCTTGGCAGCAAGAATCTTCTTGCGGATGTCCCTAAAAAGGTCCGTATCAACTGCCTCTTGAAGATAGGTGGGTCGAGTGTCGACATTCCAGAGATTCTCTTCGTGATCCAGCTCCTCGAAAGGATCTATGAAAGCTTCCACACGGGGTTTTTCATAAAAAACTCTGAATTTGCGGCGCGATTTAAAATTTTTCTTCGCCCGTGCACTGAAGATTCTTTTCGATGTCGATCGTATTGGGGAAGAGGGAGACGAGGCGGATCCATTTGACGTTGGATCACCTTGGGTATCTGACGGACAAAAATCAGAAAAAATAGATTCATCATCAGTACCACGCTCAACCTCAGATTCAGACCCAACACAGGAATCAGTACTAGAATCAGCAGAATCAGAGTCAGAAAGCTTTCCATCCACCAGGAATGCAAGCGAACTCCAGGACCGCTGTGGCAGGGGACCTGTGTCGTCCCTGGCATACAGCTTAATCTTCCTGGGAAGTTCGATGTAATCTACACAAATGTCTTGTAATTCCTGAAACCAAGGCTTGTCGTCCCACAAGGGCACAACTAAAATCGCCTGAGTTTTATCTTGCTTGATTTTGTGGATGACCTGCTGGATTAAGTGAAACGGAGGATTAATCCATAACTTCTTGTCCCATTTATGGGTCCAAGCGTCGCGAAAATGCTTGTCAAAGCGCTTGTTTTCGCGGTTAGCAAAGGCATCATACTGTGGCCAAAAGGAATGGTGCTCATAAAAATATTCACAAATTGTATCGCGCCATTTGTCGACAACTCTGTAGGATGAAGAGTGCCAGCGCGAAAGGCGTCGTGGCTGGGAGTCCCTACGAGGACATTCTAACTCTCGGGAGTAATCGGCACTCCCATTCACCTCTGCAATGGTGACATCTTCGCCAAATTTTGGTGTAACCTTTTGCTTCAAAAATTCTTCTGCACTTTTAAACCCTGCGTGCAAAAAACGAAATTCAGGACGCTCCAAGGGACCTGACTCCAGCAAAAAACAACGCCGATGACCTACGGGCGCCACCCTGTTCTTGGTAAGCCAAGGATGGCCCAAGTAAAGGTCATACTTTATGTCGGCACGATAGAAGTAGTCATCCTTAAGGATAACTTCCTCCACATTGCCTTCTTCCCAAAGGTCTTGAGCGACCAAATGAGTTGATATATAACAACCGCGTTGCCCACCTGCGAGAGAATGTCCAGAAACTCCCTCGAGGGTAACAGGATGAGGCGACTCAAACACGCAGTCGTCGGGTAAGAAAGAATTGGATTGGAGATTTACCTCTGATCCATTGTCACACAAACAAGTGGCGAGGTGGAAATTTCCCTTGCGATCAGAGACCCACAGCTTTGTGACAAACTGACGGGCCCTGTGCTTGGACTGTACACCAACCTCGTCCACTACGACAGAAGGATCCGCTGCCGGATCCAGGGGAGAGGAGACAAGCGACCCTACATCAAGTAGTGGTCGAGATGGAATCTGGGGATCATACCTGAAATCGCCTGGGGAGGGCCGATTTTCGTGGCTCCCCTAGGCGTTCTGACCTCCAGTGACTGCGTTAACATTGTGAACACACCCTGATTCGTCGACCCACTCATCTTGGAACGGATCATATGCTGGGTTCAAGGCATTTTCAACGTAATCTCGATCCGCATCGGACACCTGATCTGCACCTGAGACCTGATCCACACGATGGTTGCCCTTTCCACGTCCACGGCCACGGCCGCCGGATGATGGACCTCCACCGTCGCCACGCCCTCTGCCCTTACCAGAGAAGGGGGTTCCCGAAGGATTTCCCTTACCTTTACCCTGGAATCCTGGAGCATTTCCCTTGTTTGTACCGGATTGAGGGGTTTGGCCTGGATTTCGATTTCCGCCTCCGGCGTTGATATTGGGATTTTTCTGGCCGTTCGGCTGCCCACCGGAGCCGGATGGAGTCCGATTTCCTGTGCCTTGGGACCCGCCAGGGCCTCAAGGGTTTTTGTTTCCACCGGAGGGGGTCGGATTCCCTTTTCCAGCCTTCCCACCATGCACCTGTCTGTCATTCCTGTCTGAATTCTGCGGATTACTGATATTTTCACCAATCACCTTGTGATCGTAAGGAGACCATCGGTGATTACCAGTAGAATGCGTCTTAGCTCGGTTCGTAGAACCTAAAAGAAGGCAGATGCTACAGTGATCCTGAACATTCCGGGTGTCATTCACCTTTTTGTTGCCCTTTTGGGCCCCATTTGGGGTGTTTTGCTGGGTATTCTTGTTTCCCCCAAGACCATGATGGAAATTTTGATTGGCGGCGTCGGCGAGCCGCTCAACCTCTTCCCAGAGTTCTTTCGGGGTGAACAAAAACACGCAGTTCTTGGCCTTCAGGCGATGGCCATGGAAGCTTACTCCCCTGTTGAGGACTTGGACAAACAAGTCCCGATCCTCGTGTTCATTAAACTTGATTTTCCACGTGTTTTCAGTGAATTTCACCTTGGAAAACGACGTAGGGGAACACTTTTGAAGTGATTTCCTGACGGAAAACCTGTTGGCCGAGGCATCGAAGCCTTCGACCTCCGCCCACCAGGTCTTGACCTTTTCTTCGGACTGTTTGTTCCGAAGGGTGGCGGCAGTTTCTGAGGGGATCTTGTCAAAAATCAGATTTTTCAGCTCGGCACTAGAAAATTTTTCGCCTGAATGTTCAGCTTCCTCCACTAAATTCCAGAAGCGCTGTCTTTTGTCTTGCACTTCGTGCAAGATTAATCGCGAGAATGAAGGAAAATTCTTCAACATTTGGTGGTAATGGTCCTCTGGCAGCCGGGATCCACGTACCTCCAACTGTTCCCACACCTCATCAAAGGTAAGGGGGGAACTTGTATCCTCACGATCACTCCAGGTCCTGAGCCAAGTGTTGGCCGGCGCTCCCTCAAGGCAGTCCAAGAGCGCCATCAGGAACTGATCATCTTGGAGTTTTTGACTCTTAACCCACAATTTAAATTCCCGTTGGAACTGAGGCCAACGTCGGGGGTTTCCATTATACTTCGGTTGCTTGGCAACCTGACGAAGTCGCAATGAAGTAGGATTAAGAAGCGAATCCAGCCCAACACCGGCCGTAATGGCAGACACCTTGGCGGCATCATTTGCCACACCAGCTCCGGCGAGGGTCTGGGCGAGCAACAGCTGGGCTAAGGCATTGGAATCAGCAGCAGGAGGGGCAGTACGGGAGGCAGTTCGCTTGGCATTCTGAGCCTCAGTCCTAGCCTTCGCCGTCCTACTCTCAGAACGAGAGATTTTAACCCTTTCCTTTAGCTTGGTCCTGCTGATCCTTGCATCGGTGGTCTTGGAGTCCACCGAAGGAGCAATTGAAAAAATTTCTGTCGCCTCCTCCGACGGCTCTGTTACTTGTTCCACCGATGATGCGCCCTCAGACCGCATGTTCGTCTTGAAAAGATTTTTTATTCCCAGCGTGTCAATGATGAGGTGCATTTGATCTTTGAGCGTTTGGAGCTCAGCATCTCGCTGGAATCTGCAGGAGCAGTCGGCAGGACAGTACATACCGTGTCCTGAAGGGCCTGAGCAGGCTGTCAGACCGCTGATCTCGGTGGTCCGCAGCCAGGAGTCCACTTGGGGAGCTCCTTCAGCCCTGATTTCCAGGCTTGCCTGCCTGGCCGCCTCTAAAATTCCCTCCTCAACCGCGGCGGCTAGATCGTCGCGGATGGAAACAGGGGGATGAGGGGCGGAGGGCCCGGCAACAGGTGCCTTGGTCTTCTCCTTCGGGAAGGGACTTGCCTTCCAGATCTGCAAAAAAATGGCAAAAGAGTCATCTTCTTGAGAACGCCACCACATCCTGGTATTAATTTTGTCCTGAAGGAGGAAAAAATATTCCATTAAAAATTCAGAGGCGATTCTTTCTTGTCCTATCAGCTTAGACGTGGCTAATAGACAAAGGGCTTCAAGGGCCTCAAGGTTACGGGTCACTTCTGGAGACAAATGGTCGTCCCATTGTGCCCAAGAGGCTGGTCGATTATAGCTAGGTACCTCACCTGGACCACCCATCTCAATGTCGTCAAGATCGGCGGCCGTGGTCTCAAATGTTGGACATTGGTAAGGAATGTTGGTACCTGCCAGCTCCGTAAGGTCTACCGGAGCGTTGCCACCGTCGTAGGCTGGCGGATTCCAGCTGCTCGATGGCCAATTTCGACTGGGATTGTGGTAGTCTGGGTCCCCACAGCTGCTGATTTGTGCCCTTCTTGGGCAGCTTGGACTCGCGCAAGGCATTCCTCTCAAGGCCTCGTTCGCGCAGCACCAAGGCAGTGTAATCGTTACTTCTCCAGCAGCGGCGGAGTCTACGGGGCCGTACTGGGGAGCGGGCTGTGGTTGGGACACCAAAGGAACAACATTCAGGTAGCCTCTGCTACCATGAAAGTGCTGCCCTGGGTCGTGGAAGGTGCCGGAGGGCTCGGGGCCGGCAAGACCAGTGGGGCAGGCACGCGAGGAGTCGACCTGAACGCTGCTATTGGGGGTAGAACCGGATACACGGACACTAACGGAGGCGAGAGCAGCAACAACGGAAGCAAGATCCATGTTGATTGTTATCCGGCAGAAAATCCCAGTCTATGAAGAAAATTGATGCGGATTATCCTAAGTACATCTGAGTGTCCATATCTGTCTGAAAAGATTTATATAAATCCGATTATGAAAAATATTTGGCCGATGTGGCCCGCGAGCGCGCGTCACCGGCAAATGGCGATTCCAGGTAAATGATCGGAACGCGGCGGATTTACGGAGAATGGACCGCGGAATCAGATCCGGCATATCAGAAATATATAGGTCTGATCCTGAGACTGAGCTGCGAGGCGGCGATTCCGCCGAAGCAGAGAAAATGACCAAAATGTAGTCAATCTGGGGCAGATCTGCTAAAATCTGAGCAGATGGGGGTTAGCCGCACTTACACGTCCACACCACATCCTGATTTAGTGTTTGGTTCTATAGGTCAAAATGTGTTATCACCCCTTTTGGTTGGGCCAATACTAAGATAGAAATGCCTGTGTGCTTAGAGCGGGTCTGATTCAACTAAAGTATACCCTAAAGCATTGGAAAAGCACTTTTTCTTACTCCCCCCTTGTGCTGTGGTGGCCACCACTGTCGCACTTTCAGGAAAAAGGGATTTTTTTCTTGGCCTTTCCTTGGTTTCCACATCTACTTTAAAATACCTCTAGCTTCCCTAACACTGGAAAAGGGCGCTTTACCATGGCCAGCGACTCTTGCTGCATTGTTGATGACAAACTCCAACAGAATACTCAGCGCTCTTGGCGCTGCCAGGGTTCCTGTGGCTTGGTGGGGTTAGAGTAGGGCATGCCAAGACCATATGCATGTGCATCCCTCCCTCCAAGCTGCAGCGTAACACAACCCAATGCCAGACTCCCATTGGACGCTCGACCCAAGTCTCATGGAACCTGTTGGAGACACCTGTCCTGGTACTGGGGCGAGGGTGCGCTGATTTAATTAGAATTGCCCCTTGGAGGGGTCTTGATTGTGTTCAGTCTCCTGCTGCTGCTTTTTGGCCAGAACAGCGGCCTACTCAACGAGGCTTTGCGAGGAGGTCCGTACAACAGAGGAATGGGAGAATGAGGGACGAATCCACGCAAGCGCGAAGCGACAAAACCTAAATCCGTCAACTGACGGCCTAGCAATTTTTCTGAAGGCACACACCTGGACAGAATCCAATTGTGCATCAGATGCACATTTTTATAAAATTTGTAGTCATCACTTGACTTTTTAAATCAAGAAATTCTTACGCAGAAAAAGGCGGCATGCAGGAGCGGCTCCTAGCGAAGCGCCGGAAAATAAAGAAATAATGAGATTATAAACGTATGTCTCACGTAAACCGGAAAATGACGAGACACACATAAATAGATGTGATTATAATTTCAACCACATTGCCAGAATCAACCAAAAATCAGGAATTCGAAAAATAAGAATATGACTTCAATGAATCAGGTAAAAAATGCAGGTGTGCTCGATCTGTTTGCCCGACGCACAGTGCTCGCCATGTGTCGTCGTTTTCAAGCCTGGTAGCACGATAGAACACGATAGAGGGATAGATTAGAAAGATTGCAGATGATTAGAGGTAAGATCAGGGTGATTAGACATACACACAAGTGCATGGCGACGTTTTTTGCTTGCGCCTCGTTGTCCTCCTCACCTTGCTTCACTCTCCAGCGGTAGGTAAGGTAGATAAGCCCAGGTGGGGCCACCCCCTGGTGGAGTTGGTGATGGTTGGTAAGATTAGGAGAAAAAGAAAGGTTGACAGTACTCTCGTGCATGCTCCTGCATTCACACACGCATTAAAGGGTAGGCCACGCGAAATGCGCACGGTAAACCTTGTTTAGGTTACCCAGGGGCTCCTCGGTACGTTCTTTAAGAGAACCCGAGGAATCTCTTAACGCCTGCTTGCTTGACAGGGGTGTTCGAGGACAGCGTATTATAGGTCACACTGAGAAGCGTATAATACGTGGAGTGTGGCTTGGTTCCTCAGCCGCAAACACCCCTTCATTGGCCTTTGCTTTACAGGTGGGCAGGTAGGGTGATTGGTGCAGCAGCGTCCCTTTTTTTCTTGCCCTGCTAAACAAGGGCGCTGATCCCACAATCAATTAACTGCGCCTCAGCCAGGAGTGGCGAGGGCAGTTCGACTCCATCGACATCCACACTGTGCACGCCACCTGTGCGCCTCTCCCCTCCAAGCCCTAGCAGGGAAACGTGTTGTGACGTCCTGTTAGGCCACAGTTGCTTAGCAGCGCTGTGTTCTCTTGTCTTCTTCACAGGAGGGTCATTAGGACCCACGACTTTATCTTCAACACCACCCAGTAGAGCGTGAGTGTAGGAGTGGTAATCCTGAGTTGGGGCTTGAGCCAGTTGCAGTAGCGCTCGCCCAACAGGATGGTGCCACTGTAGGCTGTGTAGGACCTGTAGTGCGTGTGTCACTGTCCCACCCTTTTCCTGCAATTTTAGCAGGGTTGGTGGGCTGTGGCAGTGGTTACGTCAGCGTTTTGGCCACTTAGCAAAATGGCGTTTTCATGCCTTCATAGCTTTTGGCCAGCCCTCCCTGTAGTAGACAGATAGGTAGGGAAAACAATACCTGGATTAGTACGCTGGGTATTCCCCCAAAGTTTTGCGCCAGCACAGAAATTGGGCACTTAGTGGAGGGGAGACCCGGGGCGTAGCCCGTGGCATCAATAAGACAACCGTCCAGGTTTAGCGAGCGTGCAGACTTGGGTATAGTTAGGACACCACTTCTGCGGCTAGCTCTCAGGACCTTAGGAATAGCACAATCACCCATACGCTTAGGCAGGTAAGGGTAAGGTTCAATCCCTAGCTTTAGTCTTGGAGGCAAGCGTCTCAGCGAGCCTCAGCAACTCACCGAGGTTGTTCTGGGACAAGTAGTCAACCAGAATTGAGTTTAGGCGCCCCTCAGGTAGAACAAACGCAGAGAAGGGCTCCCAGGTGGCCTCTTCGACTCCAAACCCTTCCCAGAGGGTGAGGAAGCGCCAACCTGGCGGTAGCGGTTGCGTAGGACAGACTTCACCAGGTAGAAGCCCTCCTTAGGCATCTCCTCGGCGTTCATGTCGGGGAGTTCCCCGTCAACTTCCATAGGGCTGGCAGCCCCTTGTAAGTCTAGGGCGGCGGTCTCCTCGTCGTTAAGCTCCCACTCTTCACCACAGAGGTCCTCAGGGTCATAGTAGCGCTTCAGATGTTGAGCAGCGCACACCAGGGTCCCCCATAGACGGGGAGAACACCGCACGGTGATACGGTGTCCATCCACAGATAGAATCTTGTAGGCCGCGAAGTATGGGTCGTCGCTGGTAGAGCTCCGCCAGGCGGGTAGTCGGCTGTGATGCACCAGCACCCAGTCCCCCTCTTGGTAGGTGGCCGGTACTCGGTGCTTGTTCTTCTTGTTCCACTGACGCTCCCTCACTCTCTGGAGCATAGCCTTGGCTTTGTCCACCTTCGCTTGTTGCTCTTGGACTCATTCACCCACAGAAGAATGGGTGTCCTCTGGATAGGGGGCATGTAGGAACCACGCCGGGCGCCCTAGGAATAGCTCATGGGGCGAGTAGCCAGTAGCTGAACTCTCTTGGGAGTTCATCATCAAGGATATGACGGGGAGTAGTCTCACCCAGTCTCTGGTGCGTTCAGTTTTGCACCATATCCTTACATTCTCCTTGAGGACACGGATCTGTCGCTCACATAGGGGGTTGCTCGTGTGCGAGTAGGGGACCCCCGTAGACACCTGGACATTGAGGGATCTCAGGACCCTCTTGTACCAGCCGGTATCTGAGCGTACTCGTACGTCCTCATCGGAGTTGATCACCTTTGGGGGCACCATAGACACAAAACCACTCCTCCAGGAGTATCTTGATAGACTCCTCCTCGGTAATGTGCTTGGTACATGGGAACACGCTGGTAAACCTGGTCAACCCACAGGTTACAACGAGGGCGAAGTCATAGCCCCCGAACTTCGGCATCTCCGTGTAGTCCACGTATAGAACACTGTTAGCACAGTGGGGGATGGGCAGGGTCGAGTAGAGACCTCTGTCCCTGATATCCCCTGGTTTGCAGGACCTGCAGGGGCACTTGTCCACGATAGGCTGGAGGGTTTTCCGCAGTTGGTCGTCAGTCCACATAGTGTGGAACCACTGCTTGAATAGCCTCAGGGTACGGTCAGCACCCACATGACCGCTGGACTCATGCGTCTACTTCAGCAGCGCTGGGACTCTGTCACTAGGTACCACGATGCGGTCCTCCCGCCAGAGGTAGTTCTTGTCTCTCTTCCACTGATTTTGGTTGACCAGGAGGGGTTCAAGGCGTTTCTCCAGCCGCTTGTAGATATCCCCAAACTCCTTCAGGTACTCCGCTTGTTGGAGTCCATCCAGGGGGCGTATCATAGTCATGTTGAGGTCCAAGTGGACGTCCATACGGCTGAACGCCTCTTTAGCCAGCGTTTCAGACGGGGCACCAATCAGGGTGTCGAAGTTGTTGCGGCTGATGTAGTCTGCACACTCGTTCTTCACTCCCTGGATATGGTGTACCGTCAGCCGTAGTTGACTGAGGTAGGTCCAGCAGCGCCGCAGCTTGGCCTTCTCAGCTGGGGGGCCCTTCTGAGACGTGCGGACCGGCTCTTGGTCGCACAGCCAGACCACAGGGTTACTCCCCAACAGTCGTGCTTGTGAGGATAGCACTAGCATACCCGCGAGCAATTCCTGCTCATAGGTGGAGTAGTTCCCCCTGGCCTAGTTCCACTTCCAGTTCCAGTGGCCCAGAGGTACTAGGACCCACTTGTCGTCAGGGTAGCTGTGCTTGAGGGTTCAATCTCGATTGAGACCTTCCGTCCTCCATTGGGAAATGGCCGAGTCGAACTCCACCTTCTCTAGTGCTTGCCATTGGAACAACATTCCACCACCGCCCATATTGCTGGCGTCGGTCACCAGGATAATCTCCCCTTGTGCCCTAGACACGCCCAAGCACTTAGCGTTGGCCACCTTGTCTTTGAGCTCGTCAAACGCTTGTCTCTCTTGTGGGCCCCAGCGCCAAGTAGTACTCTTCTTGATCAAGTCCGTCAGAATGGCGCTGGTGTAGGTGAAGTTTTTGATATGGCGGCGATAGAAGTTGCACGCCCGAATGAAACTGCGTACATCATGAAGTCCTTTCTTGGGGTCTTCGTGTCGTACCTTAGCGTCCATCAGGGGTTTGGCCTTAGAGGCCGCTGGGGTCCACCGCGCATAGCCAACGTCAAACCCCAGGTACTGCATGGTCTCCTGCATGAACTCACACTTCTCCAGCTTGAGTCCTGTGTGGTTCTCCTGGCAGACCGCAAAGAACACGCCCAAGAGGATTAGGTGGTCCTCCTGGGTATTGTCAAGCATTTTCGGCGGGGGTCATGTCCGTGCGTCCACAGAAAATTGAAAATCCTTCAACCTATTACCCCAACCCCTCCAAGTACTACATGAAGTCTATTCCAAATTTCGATTCCATTGGAGGTGCGTAAATAGTCTTGGAATCCTTGCTCACCCCACGGGGAGCGTCCGCGGACACAATCTGGCGTCTATGGACAAAGACAAGGTATATGAAACTAGTAACAATGTATACACACGTAACAAGTATATGCATCATCTCTAAACTATAAAATAGCTTAGAAAAAAGGACCGAAACGATGGTGGCGGCGTCGCCGCCATCAGAAAAACTGACGGCTACGAGTCGTCGCCATCAGGATCTCCACTGAGATCCTGCCCAAACTGGACCAAACAGTGGTTATTGGGCGAAAAAAAGTGAAATACGCTGATTTTTGAGTCAAAAACACTCATTTCCCGGGTTTCCCCCCAACGCGTCGTGTAGCCAACACGAAGCGTCTCGTTCCCAATTCATATTATATATGAAGAGGGCCACTGCTGGGCCACGCCTTGGGCGCCTGGCTGATTCCTGGGATTGCCTCAGGACCTTCTGGAAAAATCATTTGGGTGACCAATTTAGTCAAAAATTGACCCTTGCGGAACGCCGCAAAAATGGTCACGGCTCATTTCTATAATTCTGAAAACGACCAATCAACAATAAAATTCATTAAAATCTTCGTAGATCGAGAAATAGAGCTTCGATCTGGGGCTGCGACGCGCAGGCGACGAAGGTCGGCGCCAGCCAAAAAATGACGAAAAAAGACGATTTCTGGAGTATTTTACAAGAATTCAACAGAAATCGCGATGTCATAGGCTGAGAACCAACCCAGGAAAAATCCTGATTAACAGAGCGCCACTGGCTGGGCAGTGGGTATGGGTGAGGCACCCCATACCGCTTCAGCCCCCTCCTTAAAAGCCTTGCCTATATTCAAAGGAAGGCAAGGCCAAGGAGGCGCTCTGACCCCTGCACTGCCCTGGTTTCGAAACTGATTCAGCAGGACAGTGGGGGGGGGTTTGCAATAATCCTTGATATATTCATAGGGCGATTGCCCCCCAGGCGACCACACTGGTCCCTGGCACTCCTTTTGGCCTCTGGTGACCAAACCAGGCGCCCTGCAGGTCCTTCTGACCTGACTGATGGCGCTGAAGCGCACCCGTTGGCCCTTTTTCTCCATGGGCATGGAAACATAATGATTCAAGAAATTCAAATCAAAAAATTATTTAGGGTCATTTACAAACCCAAGGCGACGAATTCCTCGCGCCTGCATTTAGGGTCATTTCCTACCCAAGGTGCCCCGCGCCTGTTTAGGGTTGGTTACCGACCCAAGGCGACGAATTAACGCGCCTGATTTGGTTACTGGTGGACGCGCAGCGCCTTGCGCGCAGCTGTTTGTCGCTTCAAGAATCAACCATCATAGGAGTCCAAACCACTTGTCAAGCTGCTGTAGGGTCCGGACTTCCTGAAGACCTCTGCTGGGATCGTCGTCGTCATCGCAGGAGCTCCTGGAGCTGATCTCAGGGCCGTCATCGTTGCTGCTGTTGCCTTGGGGGCCAGTCTTGGCCCAGGCGTCCCTTCTTGCACTGTATTTCCACCAATGCAATACCTTAGGCTGCAGTCTGTTGCGCTGCGGGAGTTGTCAAAAACTAGGCAGCAGGTAAGGACCTCGACGTTGTGGGAGCTCATCGACAGGTCCACCAGTGAACCACGCGGACAGCGGCGAGACCATTTTGAAGCATTTTCGGCGGGGGTCATGTCCGTGCGTCCACAGAAAATTGAAAATCCTTCAACCCATCACCCCAGCCCCTCCAAGTACTACATGAAGTCTATTCCAAACTTCGATTCCATTGGAGTTGCATAAATGGTCTTGGAATCCTTGCTCATCCCACGGGGAGCGTCCGCGGACACCATCTGGCGTCTATGGACAAAGAGAAGGTATACGAAACAAGTAACAATGTATACACCCGTAACAAGTATATGCATCATCTCTAAACTATAAAAAGGCTCAGAAAAAAGGACGAAATGATGGTGGCGGCGTTGCCGCCATCAGAAAAACTGACGGCTACGAGTCGTCGCCATCAGGATCTCCACTGAGATCCTGCCCAAACTGGACCAAACAGTGGTTTTTGGGCGAAAAACAGTGAAATATGGTGATTTTTGAGTCAAAAACACTCATTTCCCGGGTTTCCCCCCAACGCGTCGTGTAGCCAACACGAAGCGTCTCTTTCCCAATTCATGTTATATATGAAGAGGGCCACTGTTGGGCCACGCCTTGGGCGCCTCCTGGGATCGCCTCAGGATTTTCTGGAAAAATCTTTTACGTGACCAATTTCGTCAAAAATTGACCCTTGCGGAACGCCGCAAAAATGGTCACGGCTCATTTCTATAATTCTGAAAACAACAAATCTATAATAAAATTGATTAAAATCTTCGTAAATCGAGAAATAGAGCTTCGATCTGGGGCTGCGACGCGCAGGCGACGCAGGTCGGCGCCAGCCCAGAAATGACAAAAAGTGACGATTTCTGGGGTATTTTACAAGAATTCCACAGAAACCGCGATGTCATAGGCTGAGAATCAGCCCAGGAAAAATCCTGATGAACAGAGCGCCACTGGCTGGGCAGCGGGTATGGGTGCGGCACCCCATACCGCTTCAATTGGTCCTGAGGCATACATCGTCGATGTGTGCTTCCATCTGGGCCCCACGGGATATAAGTTCCTGCACCTTAGGTCTCCTTCGTAGGATGGACAAGATCTTGTTCATCAGCTCTTGGAATAGAGCGGGTGTGTTGGCCACGCCAAATGGCATGACCTTCCACTTGAACACCCTCCCCTAAGGGGTGATGAAGGCTACTAGCTCCTGAGCGTTGGGCGTCAGGTCCACCTGCCAGGTCGTGCCTGCTCTTTAGGAGCTGGATAGGGTCTCCTCCGGATCTTGTGACCCACGAACTCGGGCTTCAGCTTGAGGTCCATCTGTACCAGCTTGTCACATGAGGCTGGAGGGGGTAGTTCTCCGAACACCTCCAGATAGGTCCTTATAAGCGTCTGCACCTGCGGGTCCAATAGCTTGATCTTGTCCTCCATGTCCCCGTCAGAGTGTAAGTTGCTTGCCCCCTGAGTAATAGACGTCGGGAGGTGGTCCTCCACCGACTCTTCGCCCTTGGTAGTATCCTTCAACCCTTGGTAGGCATATAGTAGGTCTCGTTCAACCATCTCCGATGGACGATGGCAACATAGGCACGCTCGAGGGGGTTCACATACACATACCTCCGAGAGGTCGTCCTCCTCCGGGGTCCTCACATGGGCACCCCACACGCTCTTCATGAGCTTAAGATCTACCTCCCTTTGCCAGTTGGTGATCTTCTGTTCGAGGTCCTCCTTCAATTGGGATGGATCTCCCATACGTCCTTGCTTCAGTGGCCATGAGCTGCGGGTAGGCTTAGCGTAGCATAGCTTTTTCGTCACCAACTTCCTCTTGGAGTCTACATACTCCCTTAGCCTGGATTGAGGGTCCAGCTCTTCGTCCACGGGGTCTTCCAGCCTCATGGAGAGTAGGGGTTTCAGTGGGGCGACGTACTCGGCGTTCTCCACTTCCTCCACACAGGTCTGCACGAAGAAGGCGTCGTGCTCAGTTTCGTCATCTGAGTGGATAGAGCTAGGTAGCTCGGGTCGTCCACACTCAGAGACTCCATCAGGAACAGGTACACGGCAAGGAGAGTTGGGGGCGTTGGTGTTAGTCACGACGTATTCATCTCCTCCGGGTATAGTCTCAATAGCATCTTGAGGTCGTAGTCGATCCTTCAAGTCACCCAAGGCGAGTCCATCGCTTTCTCCTTGTATAGCCTGGACCAGAGTCGAGTCCAGATCCTCCCAGGGGATGGAGGGAAGACCTCCGTCCACCACGCTGAGCATACTCCCCCATCCGGGTTTCCCAATAGGCGTCCTACGCCCCAGAGGCACGTAGATGGCCTCATCAGGTAACCGAACAGAGCTGATAGTCAGCCTGTCCAGGAGGTTTCGCCAGTACTCGTTGCCCCCATGGGCTCCCCAATCGGGGGAACACAGGACCATACGGGAACATTTCAAGGCCACCTTGGTCAAGACCTTCCCCAGTTCACTGAACCTGGGGTTCCCGTAGGCCGTCCCGAAAGAGGGCCATTAAAATTTTTAGCTGCAGTTCTTCCCCTTGCTGCAGTAAAGGTCCAGTACATGCTGCTTGTCGCTGGCGAACAACTCCACCCTCAGGTCTTCTCTAGAGTAACCCAACTCCTTCAGACCTTGGTCTAGGACTTCTTCCAACAGTTGATAGTCCTCAGTTTTGGAGGCCGCCATCATGTTCGAGGGCTCCTCCTTCGATACCCTCAGGTAGCTCGAGGTATGTTCCGACGGCTCCAGTGGTACAGACTCTCTGCCACTGCCGTGGTCCACGTAGAGGAGGTAGGGCGCTTGCAGCGTCAGGGATTGTATCTGGGAGTGCTGCACGAAGAAGTTAGTCCCCAATACAAAGTCGAAGGCCTCAGTGTCCATCACATGGAACTGATGAGCTATAGTCCGGGAGCCCATAGGTACCTCCACTTCACAGTCCCCGCAGCTGTGCACCACATGTCCATCCCCCATTCGTATAGCCGCGGTGGTCATGGTGTTCTTCGGGCTCCCACAAGGTAAAATTTTCTTGGCCACTATAGATATGGTGGCGCCAGTATCCAATACCCCCAGGTATTCAGGTCCCCCTATTTGGATACGTACCCAAAACACCAGGGCCTGGGCCTTGCCAGAGCGTCCCCATCAGAACTCTGCGGGACAGGTCACCTCGAACTCCTTGTTCCGCAATTTGCGGGCCATCCTCATGAAACAGCTTCTCTTCTTAGCGTTGCCGTCATCACCACCTTCGTGCTCACGCTTGGCCCCTTGTTCTCGCTGGGCCTGCATTTGGCAGCGTGTGGTAGGACCAAACTGCCCTCCAGAGGGCTCGGAGTTGCCCCCTGGATTAGAGTTGGGGTTGCCTCCGTTCTTGTCCGTGTTCTTGTTGTCCTTGTCTGGCTGGCGGTTAGCGCCTCCTCCTCGTCCACCTTGACTTTTGTCTTGCCCTTGTCCACGTCCTTTCGACTTGCCCTTGCTGGAGTCGTTGCCTTTGCCTTTGCCTCCACCTTTGCCAGAGCCTTTGTCAGGATCGTCACGCTTCAGCTTCACCGACAGGCGCTGCTTGTGGTAGCACTCATCCTCGAAGTGCTTCCTCTTCCCAGAGAAGGCACAGGTGATAGTACACCTGTAGTGATCGGGCAGCTTCGCCTTGGCGCCGGTGTTTTTCTCCTGCTGCTTCCCTTGGACTACGAAGCAGTCTCGCTGCTCGCAGTCAGGGGCGTGCCGCAGGTGGCCCTGCTCGTCTCTGGCATCACACCAGAAGAGCTCCTTGACGTTTTTCATGATACGGGCGTGTTTGGGGGTAGTCCCCTGCCCAGGTCTGGATCCTTGGTAACCTTTGCCATGGCTTCCAGAGCCTGCACCTCCGGGACGGTAGTTGTTCAGGTGCTGGTTGCTTTCTTTCTCCAGCGCCAGCTCCAGGAGTAGTACACATAGATCCTCGTAGTGGAGGGGTCTAGCCTTGCGCTCTGCCGTTGAACGGCACTCGTCCCACAGCTCTCGAGGGAGCTTAGCCACCAACCAGAAAAGCAGGTCGTCGCTGCTGTAGGAACCGGGCGTCAATCGTCCAGCCCAGTGATCCAAGTCAGCCAATAGCTCAGAGACCTTGCCAGGTTTGGGGTTGTTGGACAGCACGGGCCGGTTTCGGATCTCGGCCCTGATGGAGAGGTTGGTTTCGTAGGTCGGGCACTGCCTCTCCAAGGCAACCAACACATCGGCAAAGGTGGCGGACGTAGTCACGATCTGTTTGACCTGCTTCTCCAGGTACTTGGTCTTGCAACAGTGCAGGAGCAGATCGCACTTGACCCGTCCACTAGCGTGGGTTTGGCCGGTCAATCCGAGAAACCGGCCAAAATTCTCAGCGAACTCGCTGAGGTCCTTGCCTGTGAACTCAGGCAGGTTCACCACGATCTTGGAGGTGGCAATAGCCTTAGCCTCCTGAGACCTGCGTCCCTCAGGGCGTCGGGTCTTCTTCTTCTTCTTTTTCTTCTTCCCACTTCGGTTCTCGGGGTCCTCCGGGTCGTCGTCCTCCGAAGGCGAAGCAGAAGTCATCGACGGCGGTACATCATCGGAGGGATCCCCGCCTAGGTCACTGGAGACGTAGGGCTCCACATCCACTATTGCCCTAAGGGCTGTCAGCCCCAGCCGGTCCAGCTCGGCTATCTTAGAATTCTCCATGTGACTGTAGGGTGGCTGGGCTGTCCTCGGCACGAAAGGGCTTCTAGGTATCACAGCAGGGGTCGGCATTGGTCGGCTCCTCAGGCTCCCCAGGGTGTTTGTCAGCCCTGCCACCAGGTGGTTGGCCTGTACTCGATGGGGTGACGTTCCCACCCTGGTAGGTGACGCTTGGGGCGGTATCAGGGGCTGCAATTTATCTCGAATCTCTTGAGTGAGGTCGCCAACAATTTTAGAGGTGGCTCCTCAGAGCATCTCGTTGATCTCCGACCGCGTCAGGGACCTGTTGGAGGATCTCCCCGATCCTCTACTCCTGCTTTTGCATGACTCAGGTCCTCTCCTCAACCCACTCAGGGTCGCATACCCAGGAACATCCACATAGGCTCCCGTAGCGGGTAGAGGATGGTGATAGTCAGCCGCATACCATCGCGGCGCAGAACTGGAGGTCACCGGCTCACTGGTAGTAGTTGCCTCTGGAAACGCAGTGGTAGGTGGGTTCACACCATAGGCAGGGTAGGTAGGCATACCAGTAAAGCCTATGCCCTCAGCCATAGGCGGGTTGGTTATGGCTGTGGATGTTGCAGGGCTGGGTCTGGAGTTGGGAGTGTGGTGGTTATAGGAGAGGGTGATGCGTGGAGGCCAGAAGCTCTTGGTGCGCCGTCGAAGGTATGATCATTCGTTGGGTCGTGCCCTTGCTCTGCTCCTTCGTCTGCTATACTTTCTCCAGCATCCTTCCCTCTCTCTTTCTCTTCACAGGATGGGTGTCCACCTCCTCGAATGAGAGGGCCTGGAAGGCCGACTGAAGTCCTTCCATCGAATCCTCCGCCACGTCCACTGGCCCATGTAAGGGCTCCGAAGGTACAGCGCTAGGTTCAGGTCCAGGTTCACCAGGTGCTGGCATTGCTGGTGCCTCAGCCGCCGTCTTCACGTTGGTGTCCTCATTCTTGGTGTCCATATTCGCTCGCCCTTCTTGCTTATATATGACTGATGTCGGCGCACTGGATGTACGGCACGGGGTTGCTGCCGGTACGCAGAGACAGTCTGTCTCTTGCTACCAGAATGTTTTATAGTGATTTCAACGCTGTGTGTTTGTTGTGCCTCTCCTGCTGCTTGCTGCTGGTGTAAGGTTTCCTGCTGCTTGTTTTTGATGAGGAAAATGATTTATTCGCTGAAATACAACCAATCCAGGATAACCCACGCCCGAGATAAGCAAGTAGAAGAAAATGAGTATCAAAGCATGAAGGGCTGCAGTCACAAAGAGTTAGATAAAGAAAACTATCAACAATAGACCACAGCAATTAGCGTACATTGCAACTCAGGATGAAATATTTTACATGTTTGAGAAACACTGATGGGAAAACTGCCCCAAGGGCTCACTCTCATGCACAGTGCCATCTTGAGATGTGCACTCTTTGTTTTTGGGTCCCATAGGCGCTGAGGTGGCATGGCATGTGGCGATGAGGTCACTGCCATGTCACATGGGATATTCCTACTTAGCTAGGCTGACTGGGTATTGAACCCAGGACCTCTCAAAAAGAGGTGCCCCAGCCCGCTAGGGTGCATACCACTAGGATAGCTAAGAATTTATGAGAAAACATAGATAAATTTATAGGCTCTGCCTTCAGTCTATCAGTGCCTCAGCAACCCAGGAAAAGATGTTTTAGTGCCTATAGCTTGGGGATAAAGGGGTCCACACCACATCCTGATTTAGTGTTTGGTTCTATAGGTCAAAATGTGTTATCACCCCTTTTGGTTGGGCCAATACTAAGAAAGAAATGCCTGTGTGCTTAGAGCACCTCTAATACAACTAAAGTATACCCTAAAGCAGTTGGAAAAGCACTTTTTCTTACTCCAGTGAACTGACGTGCTCTTGGGCTACGGTACTACTCTGCTTGTCAATTCTCTAGATAATGCTACCCCTTCAATGACTGCTCGAGCCCACAGTCGGACCCAGTTCAGCATACCAAGGAGAAATAGTTGCCTTGGCTTTGACGATAAGTACCGTTGAAGCGTACACGCTATCGGTTTCCTGATTTTGATTTCCGTTCTGAATTCAGACTGAGACTCCCTCATGGACCGAGTTTCTGAGATGAGACGTGCCCCCTTCTGACTAGACCTCACAGTGTATTGGGCCCTCTCTTCCCCTTCAAAATGTTTTTGCAGAAACGTTTTCCAGGGATTGCGAAGCAATTTGGTCACTGGCACTCAATCCTGCGGTGTTGATGATGTGGTTGCTCCATATTGCCGCTAGTCTTGCACCTTTCCCCAAAATGTGGTGTGCGTTGCACAGCACAACAGTGGACCAGCACATCACCTGCCACGCGCCACAAAGGACTGGGCTGTCCAAGGTGGAGACGCAAGTTGTGGGCGAGCATGGTGAGATTTGCCCTACGTTTGGTACCAAATTTAAAAAGCGTCTGTTTTCTTTACATCGGAAGTTGAGTGATGGTCTTTGGTCAGTGCATACATGGCATTTGCAGTTCTCCAGACATCGTCGCCATTCACGGTTGCATAGTTTTCCTATCAGCTTAAGAAAGCGCCACGTCAGTTTTCTCTGGATCCAAATTGCGTGTAGTGATTGAGACTTGTTGCTGTCCCACACGGCCGATTGGCCCCGTACCCTGTCCCTGGAATGAATCAACACTGCATGCATTTCCACCATTGCATTTAGGTTCCCTAACCTCTTGATGCAGCTGAGAGCGAGCCAGTATTAAGTAGACTAGCATGCAAACTAAAGGGATCAGTACTATGTCATACGAGTTGTCATGTGATGTTGCGGTTGCGCCGGAGTAGCTGTTGCCGGCATCCGCGGAGGTTTTAATTGTGCCTTAGAAATCCAACGCAAGCATATGTGGACTCATCATATCAGATTGATTTAAGGATGAAGGGGATATTGGACTCATTATGCCCATTCAATTGATCCACTCAGCCTCCAAAGTGTCCATTAATAACTGCATGGTGTGCCTGCGCTACAATCCAGTGCACAAATGGCCTGAACTTGTCATACTGAGACACTCCAGTTTGGGCGTATCCCTAGTGTCGCTCTACTCTTACTTCCCCCTCCCTACCCCACCTTCTCTCATCCCCTTCCCATACATAAAAGCGGGCCAACAATTAGGTGAGCGTGGCGGGTCAGATACCGTCCCGACTCGGTAGGCCACAAGGCCGTTGTGGAGGGCACTCGGTGTCCCTACTACACATTTCCATGAGGCTAGGCATGCTAGGCAAGGTCCCAACATGGAAGGCCCCTGGCCCTGTGGATGGCGGACCGGGTCCATGTAAGAAACACATTACTAGTTGTGTGACCTTGATTTCCTAAACTAATGAACATTACCGATAGGGATACGAGGGCTCCGAGCTTCTGAAAACAACGGTAAGTGTATCATAATCAGTCCTGCAGCTGCTAATTATTTTGATGTTTTACAAAAAAAAGGGGGGGCAACCGTTTTTCGTTTCTATTTAAAAGCGAAGTACAGCTTTTTGTTCCGCGACCTACGCCTATATCAATATACGAGTTACGGCAAAAGCAAAAAACATAACCGAATTTTGTTGTTTTTTGAAAAAAAGGGAGGTACTACCGTGTTTTTTTACGCCGCCACAGCATTTCGATTTCAACCGACTACCGGAAAAAATTGAACGTAAACAGAAAAGACATCTTCGGTGCGCAGTTTTGGAAATGTGCCCAAGTTGTAGAGATTTTTAGCTTCCACGTTGATGTGGCCCATGGGGGCAGATGGGCCCAATTGTATTTTGTTTGTAACCATATTGTACCATGGTTTACCATGATACCATGATGCCATGACACAATGATTTGGAGAAACCACATCACTCGCTGTACAAGTACTCCATTTCGGACGGCCCAGATAGAGAGGATTCTTGACAAACATCGCTGAAATCTAAGACCCAGAAGCTGCTAAGAGGTTTTTGTTTTGACACCACACAGCCAAAATCTCCAGAGAGGACCAATGGTACAATTGCGGCAGGTCGCAGTTGGAGTGTCAGCATGAAAGATGACCCTGCACAGATACCTCGTGAAAGCCATCTTTTGCGTCTCCTTCATGATACTGTTGTCAGAGACAAAGACTCAGTGCCGAGTGCTGGCCCAACCACAGGACGTGTTCACAGGCAGTGCAGTGGGGCTGAAGAGCAACAATACTCGCATTGGATCCAGTGAAAGGAGATCTAGGACACTGATGGCAGCGTCAGAAGTGAGCGAGAAGGGTTTCAATTGCCCGGAACATACTGGGACACCTCAGAATCGAAGTTGGTCCACAGCGCCAATGAATGCGGCGCCATCGACATAGCAAACGTAGCCAACTCTTCTCCATTGCAACCTCCTGTGGCATTGAGGTAGGGACAGAAATTCCTGTCAACGGAAAGAGCACGCAGTCAGCTTGCAGAGCTCACTGGACCACTGATCACTCGAGAAGAACCGAAGTTTGCTGTTCAAGGATCCTTTCCAGCAGTACCCATCCTGCGTAGCACTCCGCCCAAAGGCATAAATTGTACCGCCTGCAAGTGACCAACGCCCGCGCACAGATGAACGAAGTCCTAGGCAGATTGAGTCAGCAGGGCAAAAGAAAATAGCCACATCTCAAAACCACCATTGGATGGTGTAGAAGCAGCTCGATGGGGCCCTGCCCCTGGGTACAGATGATCTCTAGTCTGCCTTGCAATGCGCAGTGGGAACAAGGTGTTGAAAGACGCTGCCAGGCAATACCCTAGGACTAGCATCCCAAAGGTGCTAGGCAGTGCACGCCATACCGGGGACGCATATCGCATACGCATGGCACATGTAGGGGGTTTAGGTCACTCCTCGAATGAGTACCATCTCAATGCACCTCACCAAAGTGCCGTCAATCCTGCCGGCGTTGTAGTCAATGTTTTGCGGTACGTGGCCAACGGGATAGCGTTTCAATTCAACGTGACAAATAAAACGAACTCCGTCCGTACGACATCGATGGTAGGCATGGCCAAAATCTGTAGGTTAACCACGGTCCTTGCCTGGTGCTTGCAACCGGATCCAACCCTTCGAGTGTGGATATATTGGGAAAGAGGAATGTCACCGCCCCAAGCCCATACAAAGGCGATGCTCGTGCCAAGGGATGAAACCAAGCAACGGCATACCAATTCTTGCCTACACAACAACCCCATCAGAAGTAGGTACGGTAATGCCATGCCTTGAAGGTAGGGACGAGCACAGCCCACTCAATCCTTCAGTATAACGAATCGACAATCTTGATACATCACATTCGTCCATTGCAAAATAATTCGTCGGATGAATCTAACGAACCCCCTTTCCTCAAAATATGCAGTACTTCGAAGTCAGCGCTTCACACGCGCTTCCGGATATCCCAACAAAATGTAAGCAAGAAGCCGTCACGTGCTCCAAACGATGATTGTCCATGCAAAGCAACAAAGGGCCGTCATAGGTAGTGTCCACATTTGCGTGTGCCACCATCGGTTCCCAGTATTCCTACTCTCATCGGTGGTTGGAACCAATTCGAACACTTTAACCGACGAATCAACCTTGTTTTGGCGTACACACCACCGTCGACCGACGAGCACCTCCTGTTGCCAAATCTTAGAACTCATCGGGGGTCGAAGATTGGTGATGAATACCACTCATTTTGACATCCTTCGTACATGTCTTCGAAATCCACAATCTCCATTTTTTTAAGGATGCTCGAGCACAAATTTGTTCTTGGTATCATCGTGCATGCAACCACCGAAGTCGATTCCCATATAGTGTCGAACAACCATGGTCCTCAACGGAGCCCCGCAAATAATTCCTCTGCCAATTTGATGAAGCCAAATCCCTTGAGAGAAACGAGGAAAGAGGACATGGTATCGAGCACCAAATGAACAACCCGGAAATCAGAAGTGTAGCGACCCCAAGGCTTCCTTAATGTTATACGTTCCCGAAACCGCTAAAAGGACCAATGATAGGCGTTTCTACGCATTTTGTCCGTGGAGCCGCCTCATCATTGTCGTATCCGTCTTGAAGGATGTTAGGTAGTTTGATCCCATATTGAGTTGAGGAGAAAAGGGGGCACCCATTGGATTCAGCGCATGGGGACTTTGTACCATAGTCCTTGTTCGTAAATCAAATCTTCGTAGAATATCGCAACGCAGATGGCAATCAACCACAAGATATCAAAACAATTCAAGGAACAAGGTAATCAACAAGGGAAAATTTATATCGTAGGAACATCTTTGGGTGCCCAAAAAGTCATATTTTTGGTCCTTGGCGCTACCCCTTGATGGAGCCTCTACACGATCATGAGGTGAGGAAAACTCACAAATTTCAAACCATATGAGGTAATGGGTGTGGGTCTCCACTCACCTAAGCCTCTGCTACCAGAAAGAAAAAGCACCCTCACAGCTCCTTGATAATAAAAGATTCAATTGCCACAAAAGAGAAAGGCTATCTATTTGAGGATGCATTTCCCAAAAGAAATGTTAACAAAATATTTGATAAGTTCATATCTCAAAGAATGCTTGGATATTAACTAAAAGTGATGAAACGAATTGATGAACATGTGTTCCCAAACAGTATGTTCCCACATTAAATCAACAACAACAACAATGCGAAGCAAGACAAAGACAACAAGATAAGATGGCCATGATCACCACAGGACTGCAATGTCCGTCAACTCATTGTTCCCCAACCATTGGTATGCACGCTCATCGTACAAATCCAACATCGTCTTGTAAGATACTCCACGAGTATCGATCCACTTGTACATCCCAAGATATCCCCATGCACTGATCCATACATGTCACACCATGGCAGAAGAATAAGCACAGAGTATGTATGACAGTTCTGGGAGATTCAATAATGGCATACAATGCATAGGGAACATAACAACTCAATGAGCGATGCAATCGGGGATGGAGATCAGTTCAGATTGCGGAGCGAATTAACAGTGTTTGTCTTTTAACACCATTTTCAAATCCACTGAAATTTCTCGAATCACACGTAGTAAATTTCTATGAAGTCCACAGTCGATTTCTGATCACTTCTTCATGAAGAGAAAATATCATTGACGACGTGAAATGTCGCGGCGCCTCAGGCTGCTTAACTACAGAGCAGCAACATCAGACACTGCAGCGATGCAGTGTTACGTACATTCGACAGAACAGAAGGCATCCCTCAGGAAATGCGAGTTTTCTTACTGGGGCAGAGGGGGCCCGGGGAGATTGGGCACGGGACCGTGACGCAATCCCCGACCCGCTGGGGGGCGAGGCCCTTCCCCTGGTGATGGAGGTGTATAGGTGGCTGAGCTGGGCCACCTCCGGAACCACCAGGGGGTTTAGGAACCGGCCCTTCGATGCCCTGTTCCTCGGGAGGGACTGGGGGAGCCGGGAAGTGCCCCTGGAGGGTGGGTGGCCCGAGAGGACCACGAAAGGGTCATCCGGGCCGTGATTCGGGCGGGGTGGTCCGACTGGGAGCCGACATGGCCGGTTTTCCTTGAGGGGCGGGCGGTGCTCCGCGTCACGGACGCGGAGGCCAACCACTGGCTCCCCCGGGCCCTGCGCACCGCCCTCACCCACTGGCGCCACCACCCGAGGAACCCGACGCCGCCGCAGCCTCAGCCCCCACACAAGCGGCGGCGCAGGTGACGGCCGCGCCAGGCGGCTATGGTCCGACGCCCAGCAAGCCGGGCCCCGGACCCCAGGCGGCAGGCACAGGGGGATGGGAGAAGACCAGCGGCGCGGGACGGCCCCCGCGGCAGGCCTGGGCCCCCTGACCGAGAGCGCCCCCCAAACCTCCCCGCCGTTCGCACAGCGAGAGGACACGCGCCGCCCCCGGTAGGGGAGAGGGAGGGAGCCACGAGCACGCGGACACGCCCGACTCGGGAACCTCATTGACACGCAGACCGCTAACCACTAACCGCTGACCCGGACCACCAGCCCCAGCGCCCGCCACGCCCCCTCCCTCCCCTCGCCGGTGCCGAGCGGCGAGGCGACGGCGACGAGAGGACCGGGGGGCCCGTGGGTGAGGGCCCGCACGACAGCCTAACGCCCGTTGGGTGGAAGGGAAGCAGGAGGGGAGTGCACCCCCCGCCGACAATGGCTGACCTCCGGGGGCCGAGATCGTCAGGCCCCCCCCCCGCGGCCACCGGAGAGCAGCACCAGGGGACCGGAGGGCGACAGCGGGGAGCCCCCCCCCCCTCCCCCCCTCTCCCCTCTCCCCCCCCCCCCAAGCCCATGGACGGCCGGAGGCCGGCCAGGGGGACAGCGGCCCCGCAGCCCCCCTGCCAGGCCAGGGGAGACCCCCCCCCCCAAGAGGGCCGCGGCACCGGGGGAGGGGCGCCACTGGGCCCGTACGCCGCGCGCCCCCAGTCCGCCGCCCGCCCACTCCCACAATAACTGTGGCAGGCCAGCAACCCTGCGCCGGCGCGCACGGGCACCCTGCAGACCGCATCCGGGGGGCGGCACGCGGACGCGAGCCGATGCAGTATGGCGGCCACGCCCTCCAGCGACAGGACAACGCCAGAGCGGCCCGCTTTGATGCCCTCCCGGGGGAGGCAGAGGGACAGACCGAGGCAGAGCGACCCCCCGCCCCCTGCCCCCCGGGGCCCCCCAGCCGAGCCCCCGGTGTTATGGTTTGGAACAGCAGCAGCGCAGCGAGCGCGCGAGTCGCAATCGCAGTTGCAATCGCACTGCAGTCTGTGAATACATCTGAAGCATGCAGTTGCCAGTTGCGTGAACGAAGTGCTGTATGATGCTTCGATATCTCTGGACAGGGTTTATGTCTTCGAACTTGTGAAGTGTCCCTGTACTGGTGCTCCGCCTAAAGATCCTGCGCAGAAGAGGTTTGTCCTATTTTGGGATTTGGGAGAAACAAGAGAAACAAGACAGTTCCCAATTCAAACAACAACAAGTGGTAGCCAGCTAGGTGGCGGTGATATCAATATTCGAGATTGATCTTCGACGCCGTCCTTGAATTCATTGCAGCGACCTTTTGACGACACAGCTATGCTGCACTTTATCAGAGACTGCCTGTTTCGATCCGACTCACCGTTGCATCGCAAGTTTTCGAGTTCTTTAGAAAAGCTCATCACAGAGCGCATCGCAAGTCGAGAAAGCGAGTGGTTTCCATGCATGTCTCGTGATCTGCACAGCTTGGGGCAGGAGCTTGCAGATACTCAAGCCAAGGTCATCGAAATGGAACAACGCATCGATGCGTAGCAGACATCAGCAGCAAATGCTACTACGGCAACTGATCACCGAGTCGACATTTTTGCAGCCCTCGACGGAGAATGCAACACAAGCTGCAGTAAGCGAACTTCGACGCCTGGAACATGAACTTTCGCAATGGTATGTCCTTCTCAACAAGTTTGCACAAGTTTCAAGTCAACAACCTCCGAATCACTTCCAGTTTCCACAACAACAACCACAGCAACAACAACAACCACAACCACAGCCATCTCCTTCGAGCTATCCGCCATATTCACCGTCGAACAGTTTACCTTATCCACCGCAACAACCACCTCTACAACCACCTCCCTTTGACCCATCGATGAATACAGCGAACCCAATGAACCAAGCCAACCCAGTGCATACCGCGATTCACCAAGCCAATCCAGTGAATGCTGCGATTCCACATGCTCCAACACTCGAGATCCTGGGACGTCGTGTTGAACGCTTACACAAGCTGATTCGAAAGTTCTCTGGGAAAACAGGATCAGGAGAGTTTCGCACATGGAAGGAAGACCTTATGCGAGCCTTCGCTCTGTCGGATATCACTTCACCCGTCGAGCAGGTGACCACCATACCTTTCCTCCTTGAGGGCAATGCTGTCGAGTATTACCACAGTTTCACGAAAGTTGTACAAGATGACTGGTTTGAGCTCATGCGCGTGTTGGGTCAGCCTGTCGATCGCATATCCCATGAGCCAGTGTACCTTTCGAGAATGTTGACCTTGAGAGCAAGTGAGTTCCATCGACATGCGGACTACGTTAAGCAATTTCGAACCTGCGTCAGCAAGTCGAGGGTTACTACCAATGACCTCCAGATGGGTTACCTCGTCAAGTCTCGATTTGTTGAAGGGTTGTCAAATGAGCTGTTCGTCGGCAGTATATTGTTGAAGTCCGTTTGAAATGGCGTTCTGGGAGACCCATGGGGTTCTATACACTGGTGGAGACCATTGCAGAAGCCTACATGGCGGCCTGCTACCAACTCGAAGAGGTATAGAACGCATCGAAAACGGCAACAGATACCATGGCTTCTGCAGTCTCAAGACCCCTGCCTATGATGGTTCCGCCAACTTCCACTTCTACAACTTTTTCTTCAAATCCTATGCCAACACTGCACGTCAACTTCATGCCGATCCCAGCCGCGGCTCCCATGGCTTCGACTGTGCCAGAGCCAATGAATCTTGATACAATTGCCAAGCTCCGAGAAGAACTACATGCCTACATTGGTGAACGTCCGAATGAGCGGTTGGGACGCCAAGATGGTCGAGAAACTAGGTGCCGCTACAACTGTGGTGAAAAAGGCCACTTGGCCCGGGACTGTTCGAAGAACCGACCGCCATCTCGAGGAAGAGAACGTCAGGAACCAAGATGAGGCACGCCACGAAGAGATCTGAGTCGAGACAGTAAGGGACGTTTTGGATCCCGCTCCAAGAGCAAAGAACGGCCTACAACGGCCTAGGAGGCATCCTCGAGGACCTGGTGGTGGACGTCCTCGGGAAGAGCTGAACACCACCATCACTACCAGTAAACCCGAAAAGAATTCGACACTTGGGGGTGTCAACGTCGAAGGAATCGTACCTGAGCATGCGTCTCTGTTCATGGTTCGAGGGCGCATTTGTGCACGTGGTGATGCCTCCTTTGACTCCAGCGTGGAATTGTTAGTAGACTGTGGAGCGACCGGTGACTTCATGTCAATGCAGACTGCAAAGAGGGCGCGACTTCCCCTCTACAAACTGACAAACCCTGGACACGTGTTAACAGCCGGAGGTGTCCAAGTCGAGGTGCAATACTACATGAGAGCCCATGTTCGAGGTGGAGACCTCGTATTTCCACATCACTTGAAGGTCATGGAGATTTTGCCAGATGTGGTACTTGGGCTACCATGGCTTTGAAGCTATAATCCAACTGTCAACTGGAAAGAACGGTATGCAGGCATCCAACATGGTTCGAGTTCATACCGGTTGTCTTTCGACGAGTCAAGACATTCCACCCAGCTGCAGTTCCAAGCCGCTTGGAAGTTGGACCTTCTTTCGACACTTTCATCCAGTATCTCGAGAGCAAGTCCGGTTGGAAGCCCTACACCACATGCCAACGAACGCCCTGACCTACACTCGTCGACACACGTCGAGAATGATGCTGGTATGTTCGATGAGTCCGAAGCGGAAGATGGTATCAACGATGAGGAGTGCAGCGACATGGAGATCGAATACATCTCGTTGCCGAAACTAAAACGGCAGATCCCTCGAGCCGATCTCACCGGTGATCAAGTGTTTCTATGCTGCATGCCTCGACCCGCAGTGCCGGTCGATCAAATGTACAAGATGCAAGCAAGCAGTGACGATGACGGGCTTTACCCCGTTCGACGCAAGTTGCCCATTCAAATACACAAATGGGCGGACCTCTACGACCGGGAGAAAGCGGAGTTTGGAGACCTACCTATGCATCGACCTGGTAGAGATCATCGAATACGCCTCGATTCGGAAGATAATCCAACGTGGGTGCACCCTTACAAAATGGACCCCAGTCAATTGGATGAACTTCGACAACAGCTGGACAAGTTACATTGATCTGGCCGAATCAGACCATCCTCGAGTCCAAATGGAGCAGTGAAGCCGGTTCGGACCACCGTGGCCGTCTTTGGGTCACTTGGGGTGTGTATCTATGGGCTGCCAAGCCGCCAATGGCTGATATCATACTCTCCCATCCACCTGACCTAACCTGATGTGATAGTGTGATAGGCTTGGCCATTCCAGCTATGAGCGGCCATATGCAATACCGGGGCGCCGCCGGCTGAGATTTATATATCAAAATATCAGGAATCAACAGGGTTTTTTTGTCATAATGTTTCCGTAATTTTTCAGCTATTCGTTCTGATTGTCAATGCATCGGCGACTGTCAGTTGGCTCACAATTTTGCGGTAACCAATTGGTTAACTGTTATTTCCAGATATTTTAGCGGAAACCTAGATGAAGGGTCAGATTACATCAGAAAAGGGTTCGTTGCTTCCGCAATTTTCATGTTATACACTCGCAAAATTAATCCAACTTTTTCAGACATTCAGAATCGGATTTTTGATTTCGAGGTCGCCGCACTGGATATGATGAATTCCGAGTGGTCCTACATTTTTCCCCGATCACGAATCAACCTTCCTTTTGTTGTCTCCTTCATTTTTCTTGGAGATATAGGTGAAACGAAATTGATTCGTGAGGCCGATTTGAAAAATCATGTCTCCGGCTCACTGCGGGGAATTTCAATTTTGAGATATGGGCTTGAATCGCCTTGGTCTCAACTGAATTGAGGAAGCGTCGAACGCCTTTGATGTGTACACATGCCCGGTGTAGCAAGGGATAATGGTCAAGAGAGTAGAAAGTGATTTATAACTCTTGGACCATGCAACGGAATATTTTAATGCGACTTTCGAGTGTACCGCATAAGTGTTGGTGTTGCATAGAAACTTTCCTTGGGTTCCTACGTATTTTTAACGTGAAGTTGTGGCCATGGAGGGTCATGACATACCATGGTGGGAGCCATTTTTGAGGGTATCTGTTATATGCATGGTATGTGCTTCGCTATGCTCACGCCCATGTTATAAATCTCCGTTTTCAGGAAGATATGTGGAGTCATACGTGGCAAGAGCTTCGTGTAATAGGCCGGCCTGGGCAACTAGGACAGGGCTGCAGGAGCCCTGTCGCGATCGCGCATTCGCGCATCGCAGGCGCAAATGCCAGCGTGGAATCAGAACAGAGAAATAAAGAGAGAAGCTCTGTGTTACGTTATTTTGTGGTTGCTTATTTATTATTAATTCTGTGCTTGGCATTCTTTTGCTTGTTGTAGATATGTTGCATGGAGGGGTGCCAAAGTCCCCAAACTGCCCACGCTCGTGACGGCGGCAGTGACCGCTCAGGCAATCAAGGGACTCCGTGCTGAACAACGACAATGGAGATCAAAACTGCTTGGTGCTTATGAAGGTGCAAGGTTTGCGTGCGGGATTTGTAGATCAGTGCATGCACAGCGCAAAATACAAGGAGTGCAGAACAAGCAGGATCCAAGGAGTGCAGAACAAGCAAGGAAAAGCAGCAACCACTAAGGGGAACGAACGTCAAAGGTTTTGAGAGTTTGAAAAAGAGGTTACAAGAGTTTGAATAAACAAGGAGAACGGGTTTTGGAGAAATCGCAAGAGTTTTGGGTTACCTCCGCCGAATGCCTTACAAAACTCTCAGCTAAGTACGAATGCCCCGAAGCTCTCCAACTGCAGCGCTGAGGCAGCCCCGCGAGTGCACAGTGCAGCGATCGAGCAGCAGGGCAAGGCCAGCTGTGTTGGGGGACGCGTGCAAGAAGAACAGCACCAAAATGGGATCGATACCAGCGCTGCGCTATAGCGCTGAGAGAGACCCGAAGTATGAGCGCTGCGTTGAGCGCTGATAGGGAACCGAAGTACCCGCGTTGCGCTACAGCGCTGATGGAGACTCGGAGAGACTCACAAAGTATCAGCGTTGCGCTACAGCGCCGATGGAAGCACAAGGAGACTCGCGCAGTACCAGCGCTGCACTACAGCGCTGAGAGGGAACCGAAGTACCAGCGCTGCGCTACAGCGCTGTGAGAGACCTGAAGTACCAGCGGTGCTACAGCGCTGAGAGAGACGTGAAGTACCAGCGCTGCGCTACAGCGCTGAGAGAGGACTGAAGTACCAGCGCTGATGGATGCGTGGACCGTAGCAGTGCTTTCTGGACGAAGGCTGCCCGGGGAAGGAGGCCAGGCTCGTGAGCAAAGTGCAGCGCCAGCGTTCTGGCGAATACGGCCTCGAGGCTTGTCTACGCCGTCTGCAGAGGCAAGGGTAGCGACACAGCAGCCGGATTAATGCAGCTCGGATGAGCGGATGACCACCTCCTCTTCCGGCGAGATTACACATTCTAAATGAGGCAGATGACAAAATGAGTTTGTCACCGAGGCGCTGACAGCCTCGGTGACGTTGGTTTTTGATATATATGCATTGAGTGTAAATGCACCTTTGCCCTGGTTTGTCTTGGTGGAGCGTCTTTTGTTGTATAGTAAAGGCACCAGGACAACAGGGCAAAGGTGCTACGAACGGCGGGGTGTGAGACTGCTGGGCGGGTGGTAGGCTGCAGTGTGTGTGTGTGATTGCCTAGTTGAGGCCCCACCCACTGGCGGGCGAGTGCATGGCTGGTCGGGTGCCCTGTGTGGTTGTGGGTACGCGTAAGGGTCAGCCTCTACGACAGGGGTGGTGGGGGAAACGGTCCAGGTAGGACGTATGCAAGGGGTGTGGTCGAGCAAGAGTAGCTCCCTGCTAGCCCCAATAAGTATCCCCCAGAAGCCGGACGCCTTTGGTGCCCAGGCCAGCAAAGACTCCATCATCAAGACTGCAGCTCTGCAAGCAAGCATGCAGCCGCAGCCCGCCCCCACGCCCCAAGTTATGCCTTTTGTAGGTTTTGTTGCCCAGGCCAGCCATTGGTTTTGGCTGTATATCAGACTCTCCACGCTGCGTGTAGTGTCTTAGGAGGGGAGTGCAATAGGCCGGCCTGGGCAACTAGGACAGGGCTGCAGGAGCCCTGTCGCGATCGCGGATTCGCGCATCGCAGGCGCAAATGCCAGCGTGGAATCAGAACAGAGAAATAAAGAGAGAAGCTCTGTGTTACGTTATTTTGTGGTTGCTTATTTATTATTAATTCTGTGCTTGGCATTCTTTTGGTTGTTGTAGATATGTTGCATGGAGGGGTGCCAAAGTCCCCAAACTGCCCACGCTCGTGACGGCGGCAGTGACCGCTCAGGCAAGCAAGGGACTCCGTGCTGAACAACGACAATGGAGATCAAAACTGCTTGGTGCTTATGAAGGTGCAAGGTTTACGTGCGGGATTTGTAGATCAGTGCATGCACAGCGCAAAATACAAGCAGTGCAGAACAAGCAGATTCCAAGGAGTGCAGAACAAGCGAGGAAAAGCAGCAACCACTAAGGGGAACGAACGTCAAAGGTTTTGAGAGTTTGAAAAAGAGGTTACAAGAGTTTGAATAAACAAGGAGAACGGGTTTTGGAGAAATCGCAAGAGTTTTGGGTTACCTCCGCCGAATGCCTTACACTTCGCCCCTGTCCCAATGGTGAGCTCCATAGCGCTATACTAAGTCTACCGCACATATAGTGCACGTGGGAAGCCTTACAATACGACCCATAAGCGCCATTTCAAATTTTTTTTTGATGGTGCATGTCGAGAGGAGGTTCGAAGGTGTCTTCATGCGTCCATTTGGGAATCCAAGTTGGGGGATTGTTCACAAATGGTTGCAAGCAATAGTGTGTTGAACCATATGTTGATACCATGGGTGAGCGAAGTTATATACTATTGTGATTATCTTGAATTCAGCAACATTTGCATGTTTTTGACCTCATTTTATGCTCATTTTTGTATTTCATGTGCTCAACTGGTCGGCTAACAGTAAAGTGCCTAGAGATCCGTGAACCATGGTATGTTGCTTAAATGTTGGCATATGCTTCGGTGTTGCACCTCACCATTTGCCAAATCACGTGGTCACTTTGGCGTGGCACACGAGGCATCACAAAATTAGGTCTCAAATTCGTGAGTTGACTTGTGAAGCATGGCATGTGTATATCAGCAGGGGTTTGGGAGCCAATGTTGTGATATTCTTGGGCATTGACCTTTGGTCTATATAACCCTTGTATATTACTCTCCGGTTTGACACATGCATGGAGCCTTTGAATATTTGCCGTATGCATTTTTGAGTATATAATTGAATTTTCGGCACTATGGTGTGATTTGCCTAATTTTGCTATGTTGTGAGGTCATCTGCATGGGGCAATTCTCCAAGCCCAATCGACTCCAAGTCCAACCAAAGTTATGTCAGGATAGGGCTTTGTCCTGAGTGCCACTCTAGGCCATGACACGCCACCTCCCACATTGGACTAGGATTTAGAGGCTTGGGGGTGAACACTTTTTTGGGGTTTGTGTAGTGACTTTTGACACATGGCATTTAGCCATCTTATTTGACTTGGTTCAGGGCATCATGTTGGCGAGTCAAGGAAAGGTCTTGATTCCAGCGAATGAGGGGTCTATGGCGGTGATTGTGTATGTTTCCATCTTTCCCCAATTTTGCTTGATTTGTGTTCATATGCCAATTTCAGGGCTTCTTTATTGCTTTTGGTGCAATTCTATGTACATGCCCAACGCTCGTGTCTCCGTGTGCACCGTGAGACGACCGGCGTGTTGAAAGGAGTTGTTGAGTGTCAACGCGGGACCTCAAACACCCTTGGAAGCCCTCAGTGTGGATTATTTGGATTTGAGCTATTGTACTTGGGAGTTGGTTATTGCAAGGGATCAGGATTGGTGTGAAGGAGCCATATTTTACTATTTTTGTGGGAAATTGTGCAGGATAGGGCAAGATCATGCAGAACCTGGTGAGAAGCAAGACCATAGGAGTGACAGGAAATGGCGGAAGGGGTACAGCAGGTGCCGGTCCTGGTAGGGACCTTCTTTATGGTACCAGAGGACTACCTGCCCCCTACCGCCGCACCGGGGACTTGGGCCCCCATGAGCCCTGCCCAAGGACGCCCCGGGTGCAGATCGTTGAGTCCGTGGAGTCAACGCCGGACTTGGAAGCCCGAGAAGAGCGAAGATGCTGGGGACGGAGAGCCCTTGTAGGACATGGGCTAGACATGGAGGACCTGGCCTCCATGTGTGAAAGGCAATGACGCAAGGCTTGCAATCTCCGCTCCGCTGCGGAGGAGTTGGAGGAGACTGGCAGCAACGGCAGGGCCTGGCGTTACCGGAAGCGCGGGTCCTCAAAACCCGCCGCGGAAGCCAGGGCGATGGAGACGGATCCCAGCCCGGTCAGGCTGTGGTCAGCTGCAGATTTCGAGGGGCATTCCGATGGCTATCGGACCGCTTTCCCTTCGGAGTCGGAGGAGATGGCCAGACCGCCCACAAGGGCGCACAGGGCCCCCGAACCCAGCCTGGAGCAGGACGCCGAGGCGTTGGAGAAGCCTACCAGAGTCAGAACGGCGCCTGTGGCCCGGCACACGGAGCCAGAGCGGGATAACATGGGCGACACACCCATGGCGGAGGAGTCCGAGGCGCCGGGAACCGTGGGATGCGCCGGATCAGGTGGAAAGCACGTTGAGTGCCACTGCGAGCACGTATCCTTCCTCATCGGCAAGTACCCAAAGATGGGGATGCACGCCATCGTGCAGCACCTCGACCGCCTGGACAACCAGAAGGACGGCCTAGAGGAGGACATCGCGGGGATCGTGGATGACCAGTCGGAAGCGGAGAGAGACATGGCGGAGCTGCGAGCGGAGCAGGACCGGTACCGGGAGAAGCTGGAGATGGCCCTGCAGAAGCAGCAGCGATTGGTGGACAGCCTCCTCCACCTGGTGGAGGACATGTCGGGACGCCTGAAAAGGCTAGAGGAGTTCCAACCCCTCGCCTCAGGTCCGGAGCTCCCGGCAAGGCCGGCAACGGCAGAGCTGGTGGAGCGGGTTAAGACCCTCAGGAGCGCCATGGAGAAACCCGTGGGCGGCCCTGCAGAGGCACCTTACGCGCCTCCGCGTGTTGACCCGGGTGTGCTGCCGTTTGTTCCCATGTTCAGCGAATCCATAATGCTCGGGGAGCATACGGCACTGGCCGGGTCCATGCGGGAAGAGCACGCAACCACGGACCTGAGGAGCCTGACGGTACAGATGTCCCATGCCGCCCAGGATCCACCGACCGCTATGACTGCCCATGCAGTTTATGCGGAAGAGGAGATCCAGACCATGCAGTGGCGAACCATGGGAAGGGCCGACGGACATGGTCGAGGCCATCCAGGCGGAAACCTGTGGGTGAAAGACCCCACTACGGGGATATGGACAGCCGGTGGAGCAAGTCCTTCCCGCATCCCAAACCCCATGGGTTCAGGCCCAACTGGACCGCACTCCATGGAGGAGAGAGATGTGCGGGGAGTTTACTCACACCCCCCCGCCACAGGTGGTATCCGTCTCGGTGGATTGGTGGCTGCGGACGTCGGAGACGCCATCAGGATTGACGACCTCAGGGGAATCAAAATCCCCTACTACGATGGCAACTGCTCCAACCTGGATGACTTCATCCTGGATTGGGAGGACTTCGCCGAGGAGGTTGTCGGCAAGATGAAGGGAGCGCCAAGGGACAAGTGGGTATGTCGGACATTCCCACACAGGCTTGCGCACGCCCTCAAGGAGGAGCTCAGGGATCAGCTCCGCGAAGGATTGATCCAGACGGAGCAGGCCCGCCTCCAGTGGCTGGAGGACGAGGAGCGAGTGGGCGCCCCAAACCAGAGGTTGGAGGATTTGTGGTCCATTCCGCTGCCGCTGGAGCGCGGGGAGTTGCGGGTCCGGGAATGGAATCGGTACATCTGCAAGTACCGAAGAAGCCTCAAGCTGACACCTGCTCAAGGACGTCCTCCCCGGCCACTGGAAGAAGAGGTTGGAGGACAAGGAGAAGAAGAGAGCAAAGAAGCGCTTGGCCGTACGGATCATGGCATCGGAGGACACCCACGCCGGGATAATGGAGTTTTTCCGGCGAAACCTCGGCGAGCCCAGCCGAATGTTGGGGTTGAAGAACGCCGTCTACGTGGAGGTATGCGGCGACACCATGGGGCAAAGGCTGACGCGCCTCAACAACGCGGCATGGAGGCGCGGAGACACGCTGAGGATGCAGGTCATCTTTGCCCGCATGAGCCTGGACAAGATCGTGAAGTACATCACGATGGAGCTCAAGCTCAACGCCAAGAAGGAGGCCCACGTGCAGGATCGACAGGGCCATGGACATCAAGGTCATCGGGAAGATCGCCAACACCGAGAGGTCAAGGGAGACACGGTCGGCACCCGAGAGGAAGGGAGTGGAAGCGGCCAAGATCTGTGGACCGCGACCGGCCGAGGGGATCATGAAGAAGCCCACTTCTTCGGGTTCGTAGCGCACAATACGAAGGAGCATGGGCAGGACAGGTCCAGGTGGAACCGCCTGGACTCAAGGTTCAACAAGAACCGCAAGGAAACGCGGAGGATCGGGAACCCGCCGCTCTCGTTACGCGAGTACAGATCACAGCACGACGGTTGCTGGGTCTGCTAGGGCAAGGGGAACAACCATGCACATGACCACCGGCATCGCAAGGTATATGAGGCTGACAGAAAGGCCTACTTCGCTGCCCATCCTGACAAGCAGCCCAAGGAGCAACGAATTGCCGATTGGAAGGCAAAGGGCGGAGACGGTGGAAAAGGCCAAGGAAAGGGCCAAGGGAAAGGCGGAGGAAAAGGCTATGGTGGAGGACCCGGCCCAGACCGACGCGTGAGGTCCATCGAGGAGGTTGCTCAGGACATGTTGAGGACGTTGGGGGAACTCAAAGCCCAGCAACGTGGCGGACAAAGTCTGGGCGGATCGCAGCAGGAGGGAGCTACGGCAGGCCACGTCTAGAGAAGCCCCGACGAGAGTGGCATCCTGGAGGCCTCTCCTCCGAAAATCAGTGGAATCCTAGAGAAAGCGAAGGCACATCAGGTGCCAAAGAAGGCTCCAGAAGAGCCAAAACCACTGAGTTTCGCCACTCCCAACCCCTAGAGCGCCCTGACAAGGGAAGTGTATGTGGGCAAGGGACGTGGCAAGAAAGAAGGAGCGACCACGGAGAGCCCCGTGGACGGGCAGGACCAGCCCAGGATCTACACCATCCGTGACCATACCCTCGAAGTCCTGATGCACCCGGATGTGCTAGAGTTGCATGCCGTTAGAGTCGTCCATACACCGCAGGGTGACGAGCGGCAGTTGCACTTGAAGGTGCGTGTACGGTGTGGACATGAGGAGTTGGTGGTGGATGTTTTGGTGGATACGGGTGCCAAGGTGAGCCTGGTCCGGAGAGGGTTGTTCAAGGAGGAATCCCTGCAGCCCAGCCGTAGACCGGTACGCCTGAAGGTGGCTGATGGGGAGATTATGGGTGGTGGCACCCATGAGGCCACTATCAGTATGGAATTCTGGGAGCATGAGCGCTTGAACCGCCCTGATTTGGCGAAGAGAAGCACTCTATCCGGGAACTTTCATGTGGCCGACATTACAGAGTGGGATATGATCATGGGGTATGACTTCCTGGTGCAAAACGCCATTGGAGCCCTTCCCCATTGTGCAACGCTGGTCCGGGAGGATGAGGAATGCCTTACATGGCTGTCCACGGACTATGCATGCGGATCATTCCAATCGAATGCTGAGGAGGAGAATCGAATCGTCCAAGCGGTGCAAGCTGTGGGTGCCAAGTCCAGAGGAGACCGCGGAGTTTAGCTCACGGAGTATGGAATGGCGCCGCAGGTGTATGCCAGGATGATTCAGCGCTCGGAGCCGAAGCGCCCGACACGGACGGCTTCGCTTCCTCGGATGCCCCACTTTTGAGGGAGTGTAGGAGGCATTGGCATCGAGGAGACTCAGCCTGGCATAGGCATTGGGGTTTGAAGGAGTGGGGGCCCATGTATTCGCATGGCTCCCTGGAAAATACCAGACGTACGGCGGAGAAGATCGTCGCGGATAGGGCGAAGGGGATCCTGGTCATAACCGGCATAGGATCCACCCCATGTCCGCTGGAAGGTCTGAAATCGACGCTGGATTCCATCACCCTGAACGAGATGTCATTCGGGCCAGAGGAGGAGTTGTTCATCGACGCCAAGGGTTTATCAATGCCCTCCCCGGGTCAAGCATGGGGTACCAAGGCTTTTCTGGTGGATGTGGCGCAAGCCCAGCCCACGGGTGATGAAGCATTCATCCGTAGGGTTGAGGCGGTGCCCATGCGGGTCACGTTTGAGCCCAAGGAGGGGACGGATCAGCCAATGGATGGCATTGACATCCTGTCCCACGCCGAGATCGACCACATCGTCAACTACATGTGGATGGGGATACAGGACCGTGTGGTAGCCAAGAAGGGGCGAGCCATGGTCGCGTCTCCGCATTGGTGGGATGACAAGATGTTGGTCACCGGCAAGTACGAGAAGGATGAGTTCGTGGCGAGGGTCATGGATCACATCGCGGGCCAATATGATGGTCCGGTTGGGTCGGCCCCGCGGACGTGGGATTTTACAAGAATCGGGGCCGGTAGCGACAAGAATTCGGCTGATGCCGCAAATTTCGGAAGATTATCGGTGGGAAGCGTGCCCCACGACGATGAAGACGGTATATCGGACGAGGAGAAGTCAGACTCGGACCCAGTAGAGGCCTATACCGCAGTGCGGTTGGTTGTATCGATACCGAAGCAAGCGGCTGAAGAGGCCCAGGAGAACCGGAAGGTCGCAAGCTGAAGGAGAGGCTCATAAATGCCTATCCGCGGCTATACAGTGGCGTCGCCAACAAGAACTCTCCAGATTGTGGGAGGTTTGGCACAGTGAGGATCAAGCGGAAGCCGAACCCCAAGATCTATGGTCATCGGGAGTACGAACTTCAGGGCGATCGGGCCGAGGCCATGAAGAAGATGTTGGCCGAGTTTATTGAGCGGGGCTGGATCGAACCCTCCAACAGTGAGTGGGCCAGCCCAGTCTTTATCGTGCCCAAGAAACAGAAGGGCGAGTGGAGGTTGGTGGTTGATTACAGAGGTTTGAACGAGCAAACCGAGACCGACTCGTACTCGCTTCCTCTGATCGAAAACATCCTCCAAAAACAACAAAAAAAGCGAATCTTCACGGTGTTAGACCTGGAACACGGCTATTACCAGATGCCGCTACACCCGGACTTCAGGCCCTGCACAGCGATGCCGACGCCGCTGGGGCCCATGCAGTGGAAAGTGGTGCCTATAGGCGCCAAGAATGGCAACGCCGCTTTCCAGCGCATGATGGAGGACCTACTCGGTCCTGTCCGGGACTGTGCCAACCTCTTTGTGGATGACATCATCAGCGGTTCCGGCACGGAAGACATGACTGAGGACGAGGTCATGGAAGCGCATGAGAAGGATCTGCACCGAGTGCTCAGCGAGCTGGACAAGCACAACATGGTGTGCAAGCCCACCAAAGCCTCACTCTTCGTGAGGGAAGTGGAGTTTGCGGGTCACGTGGTTGGTCACAGGCAACGCCGTCCCATGCCTGGGGAGCTGGCGTCTTTGCACCACTGGAAGGAACCCCAGACCATCAGCGAGCTCCGATCCTTCATGGGGTTCTGCAATTACTATTCGGGCTATGTCCGGATGTATGCGGAACTATTGGGCCCGCTGCACAAGATGCTGCAGGTGGGCAAGTTCGATGGCCGGAAGGGGAGCAAGAAGAAGCTTGCCTGGACCCCTGACGCCGAAGATGCGTTCAGCCGCCTGAAGGAGCGACTCCTGGGGCAGCTGGGGCTATTCCTGGTGGACCCGAACAATGGTTGCGTGCTACAGACGGACGCCTCGGACTATGCTGTAGGGGCAGTCCTTGAGCAGGTCCGGGATGACGGGTCCCACGTACCCGTGGCGTTTTGGAGCCGGATCCTGGCCGAGGGCCAACGTCGAACCTGGACCGCGAGGGAGGAGGAGACGCACGCCATTGCTTGTGCGCTCAGGAAGTGGTCTGGCCACATCGGATTACAACCGGTGTTGGTTTGCACGGACCATCAGTCCTTACAGAGCTGGCACAAGGAGCACGTCGACACCCCCTGGGGACCGGCGGCAAGGAGGGCCCGTTGGCACGAGACGTTCGCCAAGTTCGACCTCAGCGTCGTATATGTCCCGGGGAAGGACAACACTGTGGCAGATTGCCTCACTTGATGGGCCTACCACGCGGGCAAGGCATGGATGGACATATCCAGCCATGGGGACGCCGAGGAGACCAAGGGGGCCAAGCGCATCATGGAGATGAAGAAGGCCATGGAGCAAGAGGGGGTCAAGTGCTTTGTGGTGATGGCAAACTGTACAGACCTGGCCAAGTTCGGGGGCGCCCGAGTCCAAGCTATTCGAGAGGAAACCCTCGAGCAATGGATGGTGGCCCCCGTAGAGCTAGTCAGGTCGGTGCTGACAGAAGACTGGTCGGATGACTGTGCGGCATCCGAACACTGGAGCAGGTACTGGATGTAATGGGCAGCAGGGGCAACTAGGACAGGCCTTGCAGCCTGCGCGCCTTTGTCGCGTCGCGTCGCAAGGGCGATTTGCCAGCGTGGCTGAATAATTATGCAGATCAGGATTTACGATGTTTTGGAGTGAAATGATTGTAGATTCGTGAGTTTTAGATTATTGTTGATCTATCGTGATTGTTGGTTTGGGTTACGGTTATGGTCGAACGTTCTGGTGTTTGCTGTGGGTTTGTGATATCAAGCATTCGCTCTGTTGTGCACAGTGTGTATAGTATGTAGGGGACAAGCACCACCGTGTCCCCCTGACGAGCCCTGCAGTGGTGCGGGCGAAATATCAACATCGTGGACTCTGGTGATGGACTCCCAGAAGACGGTGTATGTTTTGGGGTTTGGTGTTTGGGTTCTTGTACGTGCTTTACGTGTATGACAGAGCTATCGACATTTTGGAGTTTTTGAGAAAGGGTTACGAAAGGATCAAAGGTTCTGACGATTTGGAGGAAAATTTTGGGATCAAGAATAGTTCGAGATTTCAATGAAAACATGACTTGGATCAACACGGTGTTTGGGTCCGTGATCGGTTGTGTTACAAAATCGTCATCTAAGACATCCTGTAGACCTACTGAACTGGCGGTGAGGCCAACAGCAGCAGCAGCGCTCAGTGAAGGAGCGCAGCGGCAGTGCAGGTGCGTGCAGCGAAGGAGCATTCAACGAAGGAGCGCTCAGCGCAGAAGCGAAGGAGCGTTCAGCCAAGGAGCGCAACGAAGGAGCGCTCAGCGTTCAGCGAAGGAGCGCAACGAAGGAGCGCTCAGCGCAGGAACGAAGGAGCGCTCAGCGAAGGAGGGCATTATCAACGCTCAGCGAAGGAGCATTTGGCGAAGAGCTGTGGGTCGCCAAGAAGGTTTGCAGTTCTTACACGCGGGCAGCCGAGGATGGAGCCACGACCAAGGTGGAGTGGAGAAGTGAAGTTCGAAGGAACGAAGGAGCCTCATCCAGCATGGGAGGAGGAGAAGTGAACTCTGGGGTCCTAAGAGCTGCTGCCCATTGGCGATCTGGAAGTCGGCAGTGACGAACGCCGACCAAGGCGATCTCAGTCGCCGAGTAAATTTTATGTTTCGGATCTTATTATCTTATATTTGTTTCTGTGAAAGTGCGTGGTGGGTCACATTGTGGGTGGTTCATCGTGTGTGGGACAAGGACTGGCGGGGGCGGGTATTGTACGAGCTGGGTGGGTGTCTGTTGGGGTTGTGTGTCGCTGTTCGGCAGCTGAGAGCAGCTATCCACTGACGTTGCATGTGACCATGGCAGGCAGTGTTGGTCAGCGTCGGGTGTAGTTGGGGTGTGGCATGCCTCTGCAAGTTCAGGCAGGACGCCTGTATATTTATCTCTGGGGGTAAGGCAAGGGCTAAGGACAGCCCGCAGGAATGCCGCGCCTCCCCCTTTGCACAGGAGGGGCCACCATGCTTGGCATGGGCTGCGACTGTTGGGCAGCCGTGCAGCGTTGACGGATCCCACGCCCCCCAGTTATGCTCCCGTCAGGGAAGGGGGTCATTTTCTGTCAAGGAATATGTATGTGGGGTGGTCCTGTTGTACTGGGTCCCCCACCGCTGCATGCCCCCCCCCCGGAGATTTAGTATGGCAATACGTTGTGTTGCCCCTGCTGCCCATATATTGGTATTTGCCTTTTTATCAGACCCTCAGTCTCCTGTCGAGTCTTAGAAGGGGAGTGTAATGGGCAGCAGGGGCAACTAGGACAGGCCTTGCAGCGTGCGCGCCTTTGTCGCATCGCGTCGCAAGGGCGATTTGCCAGCGTGGCTGAATAATTTTGCAGATCAGGATTTACGATGTTTTGGAGTGAAATGATTGTAGATTCGTGAGTCTTAGATTATTATTGATCTATCGTGATTGTTGGTTTGGGTTACGGTTATGGTCGAACGTTCTGGTGTTTGCTGTGGGTTTGTGATATCAAGCATTCGCTCTGTTGTGCACAGTGTATATAGTATGTAGGGGACAAGCACCACTGTGTCCCCCTGACGAGCCCTGCAGTGGTGCAGGCGAAATATCATTATCGTGGACTCCGGTGATGGACTCCCAGAAGACGGTGTATGTTTTGGGGTTTGGTGTTTGCGTTCTTGTACGTGCTTTACGTGTATGACAGAGCTATCGACATTTTGGAGTTTTGGAAAAGGGTTACGAAGGGATCAAAGGTTTTGACGATTTGGAAAAAAATTTTGGGATCAAGAATAGTTCGAGATTTCAATGAAAACATGACTTGGATCAACACGGTGTTTGGGTGGTGATCGGTTGTGTTACACTGGAATGCCGTGAGCGCCCCGTCGGACGACGAATGGCCTGAGGGCTTGACCAAGGATGGGGATAAATTATTCCTCCAGGACAAGTTATTGGTCCCTGAGAACCGAATGGAGGAGCTCATCTCCCACTGGCATAACGCCCAGCTGATGCATCCTGGTCGGGACAAGATGTAGCAGGACCTGGAGTGGCGTTTTAAGTTCCCACCGGGGCACTACGCCATCCTGGACAAGTACTGCAGCGACTGCGCCGTGTGTTGGGCCACGAAAAGCCCCAACCATTCCACAGCGGGCAACCCGGTGTATACGGCTATTCTGGAGGCCGCTATGCGGTCCGTGGCCATGGATGTATTCGCCATGCCAGAGGTCACCGTGGAAGGAGAGACCTACAACTGTGTCATCCTGGCGGTGGATAGGCACAGCGGGTATATCGTGGCGGTCCCTAGCAAGAAGTCCAAGAAGAAGGACAAGAAGGACAAGCATGGTGTGGGTCTGCAGGCCAAGACCGTCGCTAATGCTATGATCAGGCATTGGCTGACAATTTTTGATGTCCCAGCTGTCATCTGCAGCGATCGGGGCAGTCAATTTGTGGGGACATGGTTCAAGACGATGTGCAAGCACATGGGGATTTGGCACGCGAAGACCGTGGCGTACCACAGCCGGTCGAATGGCCGGGCTGAGGTGGCCGGGCGGCAGATGTTCGAAAAGTTCCGCCAGCTGCACATTCACGAACCGGGCCGGAATTGGTATAATTTGCTGTGGAGAGTACTCCAGGCGTACCACGACCTTCCGGGGCCCACTGGACTGTCGCCCCATCGTAACCTGTTCCTACGGGATCGAGTGTCACGCACTCTCCCGTGGTTGAACCATGGCAAAGTGGCCCAGGATGCGAGTGCTATGATGGCTGAGGCGGACGACACGGCGGTCAAGGTGTGCAAAGCACTCCAGGACAAGCATGAGAAGAGGGCCAATTACTTCAAGCAGGGAAAGGTCCAGAAATATGCTCTCAGAGACACCGTATGGATGGAGCGGCACCACAAGGATGTCCTGTCCAGGCATCGGCAGGCGTCTTGGTATGTGCCGGGGGTAATCGTTCAGAAGGTCGGGCAGGATGTGTATGCCGTTCGTGTGGGGGATAACAAGATCCTTGACCGCGACCACACCAAGCTTCGTCCCCGAGCACCAGACCCCAGCGGACGTCCCGTCATCTTCGAGTTCACAGCCGGAGATCTGGACTCTGATGACGAGGGGGAGGACGACGACTTTACCACCGAGAAGATCCTGATGGACAAGCCAGACCCGGGGACGCCTGCGGGGAGGCTATATAAAGTCCGTTGGAAGGGATTTGCCGCATCCAGAGATTAGTGGGAGCCCCCGAGCAGTTTTGTTCCAAGGTATACTACGGTCTGGATGGATTATCTAAGGAAAAAGAACATTTTCTTGGATGTCAGGGACGTGTTGGTCCATTTGGCGGCTGCAGCAGCACCGTGATGGATTCACCTTGGCACTTTTGTTTGTTTTTATGCTTGGGAGTCGGGTGAGGGCGTTAATCCGGGGATTTTTGGGCCTTGCTTGGCCATATATCCTCTTCACCCGGTCTCCTCATATATATTTTATTGTGGTATACGTATTTAGATCGGTCGACGACGTTTCTCTATCTTTGATCCCCTTGGTCCATGTTGTAGATCAAGAGGAGACCGGATATGGCAGAGGGCACCAATTATGAGTGTCCTCACCCCTCTCTTGGGGCATGGGGGACGCCTACGCCATATGTGGGGCGTCCATGTGTCCTTGGGACATGGGGGGGGGGTTAGAGCCCATTGGGGTCCTCCCGTCCTCTCTTCAATGACTTCGGAGCGGATACAACGCTCTGAGAAGGGGGGTGAAGCCAGTTCGGACCCCCGTGGCCATCTTTGGGTCATTTGAGGTCACAGGGGTCACAGGGGCATCAATACGCTCGTGTCATGAGACAAAGCGTTTCAGGATCCTTGCCACTCTGCAACCAAAGAACAAAGGTATGTACAGCAACACATCAGGATATGTACACATGGGGTTAAGACTGGACTGGGGTAAGGGCATCACAGGACAATAGACACTCAGTCCCAACTCGTATCCCAATCCCAGGTCGGACCCTCTCAGTGGCTGGTGGGGGCGGGGGCTCAAACACAACCCATGCCCTGCTCAGTCCGGACCCTGAAACCCTGCCAATAGGGGAGATGTCCTCCCCAGCTACAGGCGAGTTCCTGGGAACCAAGAGGCTCCAGGGCCGACCGACAGTGGTCCCTCATGCTCCCCTAACGGCAGGTCCCAACTAATCTCTGAGCCAGAGATATGGCCCCGCCATTATCCCCTAGGAGTTGGTAGCTGAAAATGGGCTGTTTCAGCCCACACTGATATTAGCTCCCAAAATCTCCAAAATTGACCCCTCGTCCGGACCCGCCAGAGGTAGGGACGAGGCAACTGACCCTATGCCGCTCGAATACGAACTCTCTGGAGCCCTCACCCAACCTGGTTCCCTCTGAGGTCCCGGCATCAGGGCACCACGGGTTCGTCAATTGGGGTCATGATGCCAAAATCACCAAAATTGGCGTCATTCCCACGCGTGGCTCGCCCGGCCAGGGCAAGGCCAATGGCTCACAGGATAGGAGGCAGGACCTAGGACTCACATCTGAGTGTACAACTTGGAATTAGGTCCAGGCTCCCTGTGGGCATAGAGATATGGGGCCGCCAATTGACCACACGGGGAGGTGAAATTGGGGTCCCAAAAGGGGGTCAATTTGGCTGCTCGAAATGAGCCAAAATTCGGGGGTGCTCCCAATAGTATATCTCCACGCCAGCTTGGAGATCGGATCCGCCATGCCATACGCGATCCACCCGGAGTCCAACAGAGACTCCCATGCCCTTGGCCCTCAAAGATCTCCATGCCACTCGGCGTGGTGACAATCCCAATCGGGTCCACAAATGCCAAAATGGCAAAATTGTCCACACTCACTTTGGGCTAGCACCTTGATGAAGGTTGCTCCGCCTCGCCCACGTGGTGTGCGAGCCATGGGGACCAATGTCCATATCACCCATGCCACATATGGTCAATTGGTCCATGCGTCCGGCGTGCACGAGGGTGCTGAACATGGTGCACGGCGGGCAGAAAATGTGGGAAATTGCTCAAAATGGCCGAAAATGTGCACACTCATGGTTGGGGCAAATGAGGCACATGCCCGACTTGGACCGGAGTGTGCCATAGGACTGGTATCAAGTCATATGTGTCCAACATATCTTTTGGGCATCGCCCAAACCTCTCCGTACTGGGAATGGCAGGGTCACCAAGTGAGCCCATGATTTGGGATCGTCCCTAATCGCCACCCCCCAGGCACCACCACAACAGACCACCGTGAGGAGCCGCCGAGGACGACACACGACACACCGCCGCCAAACACACGGTCGACACCGACACAAGCCCCACCCCCACAACCCGCCGCACCCACCGCTGCGGCGCCCCAACACACAATGGTGCCCCCATGGATGCGGTACACCCCAAAAACCCCCTTCAGCCAGCCGATCAGAGGCCACCACGGGACGCACCAAGGGGACGCCGCGGGATACCCACCCACGGTGCGGCCCCGACACCCGCTACCCGCCGGCAACCTACCACGGGCCCACCCCACACCCGAGCAAATAGCCCCCCCCCCACCGTGGAAACGATACACCCCAGCCACACACCGCCACTCACCATCCGCGGGCACCGCACCGGGGCCACAACACGCCCAAGCAGCCGCGACCCACCGACCCACGGACCCCGCAAACGCAATACCCCACACCACCGGGCCCACCCAACAGCGGGCCGACACCCCCAAGCACCACACGACCACACCCCCCTAGTTACGACACTCAGGTCCCGCACACCCCGCCCCAGGGGACCCCAGGCCCCACGCCACACCGACCCCGCACAGGCCACGTACTGAAACACGCCAAGAGGACGATCAAGAGACCACGCGGGGCTGCCCCACACCGTCAGAGGACAAACCACGGGCGACAGCCCACCCCACCAGACCTGGACACGGTGCCCCCCCCCCCCCAACGGGAAGGCCACCACACAGCACAACACCACCATACCGCACCGCACCCCCTTCCCCCACCCGGGGGCACCGGACACCACAACCCACCAACACAGGAACGAAGCCGCGCCCCGCCGACTCCGCACCCCACCCCACCGGCACCACCCCTGGAAACCCCGCACACCTCGCGCCAGCTCAACCCCCACCACCGGCCACAACCTGAACCGCACACAGGGGCAACACCACCGGCCAGGACAGCCACCAGCGTGCAGCCACACACCACAACCACGCCAAACGGCGCGCCTCCCCCGGCGCACGACCCCGCACCGGCCGCCGCACGTGCCCCGAACACCAGCATCACACGCCCACCGTGACATGAAGCAGCACCCCAGCACGTGAACACGCACGATGACCCCATGGCCTGGACATCGACAGCCTGCTAGAACTGGAACTCCAACACACGGAGGACACGGAGCATCAACTGGACCTCACCCCGCCGGAGCTCGAGCCCACAGCAAGCAGCCCCGCGGACCCCAACCCGCAAAATGCCCCCCCGCGCCCCCCCCCCCGCGAGAGGGCGCCCTGGACGCACCTGTCCAACGCCCTGCGGCGCCACCACCCCACCCACGAAGCCAGCAACGGGCCCGCCGAGTAGTGGGCGTCACTCGAGCACGACCTGCCCGACGTCACGGGGCCAGGACTCCACGGGTACACCACCGCCCCCCCCCCTCCAGGCACCCCCACACAAGAATGGGAGGACGAGTACGCCGTCGACGTCACCGACATGACGGCATACATGGAAAGCGTGGAGGACCCGGAGCAAGACACCGTCCTCAGCCTCCTCGCCTACCACAGCTGGAGATGGGGCCACCAGGTCACCCTCCACCGACCGCAGGACGGGCCCCACCAGTGGTCCCCAGAGCAAACGGCGAAGTGGGACATCGTCCTCCAACTCACCCCCGAGGGCTTATACACCCTCACGCACAGCGGATTACCCGACGCCGCACCCAATGCACAGGCGCTGCCGCTGGCCCAGCCCCAGGAGGACGACGCAGGCGCACCCCCACCGGAGGAATGTAATTGGGACCCCCCCACAGCCACCACCGATCGCATGCCGCACCGGCTCACCAAACGTCACCTCCTTCACGACTACCATGCCACCAACGACTCGCGGGGACGCCGCACACTGCCCCTGCAGTGGGCATCACCCGAAGGCACCTTCACGTGGGGGGAAATCCTCCCCGGCGCCGTGGCGCTCACGTACCTGTGGCTCCGGGACGCGGAGACGCACGCGCAGCCCCCCGGCACGCACCTCCTCCTCACCCTGGAGGGAGAGGCCGCCGTCGAAAACGTCCACACAGCGGAAGGAGAGGACTACGTGACGGCGAACGCAGACACCGCAGTATGGCTACACGCTCACGAGCACACCACACCCCCCACCGTAGTACCGGGGTCACACCCCTGGCACGTGGTCATCGTGCGACTGCCGACAGGAGCAGGCACAGGAAGCGCCCAACAGGGATGGGCGGACAGGTGGGCACACGTGTGCGCCTCCCTACACGAAGGGCTGCACAGACCCTCCCTCACCAGTCACACCCTCGAGCCAGCCCCCACCACGGCCGAATCCCACACCGGGGCGGCCCCCCCCACCGGAGTCTGGGCCTACACGCGCACCCTCCACCGCGAGGCAGCGGAAGCCCTCAAGACCGCCATCTCCAACCACCAGGGCCTCGTGCACACCCCCCACGATAACACACAAAAGGGCTACACCCTATGGTGGCACCACCCCGCACCAGAAGGGGGCCTGCAACCACCGGCAGACCAGCGTGGCATCGGCCCAGACCTCACGGCGATCGCCCGCGCCGTCGCCGCCATGGCCCAGCAAGTTGGGGCGCCACCCCAGTGGGCACCGTCCATCATCAAGGAAACGGCGGCATGCCACAACCCAGCTTTCGCACACTTCCGGGGACGCCCCATTCATCCCACCCTACCGGACCTCGACCTCCCCGCCCACGATGCGTGGGCAGTCCCCATCCTCGTGCCCCACGACACCGCGCCCAAAACAGGGGACGCGACGGCACGCATCACCAAACAACTCCCCAATACCGCACTCCACTACGACATACCAACGCCCAACGTCATCGTCACCCACAACACGGGTCGCGACCACTACTACCTCCAGGCCACGCATGAGCGCTCCCCCATCACCGTATACACCTTCACCACCTACCCTGGCCTCCAGCCACCGCAACACCACCCGCGCCCGGCATGGAAGCATCCCCTACACGTCGCCCCGACCCCACGCAAAGGGCCCACCCACCACGCGCCCCCTCCCGCCGACAGCACCGCCCTCCACACCGCCCGCAGATGGGCCGCGGCACACCACCAAAGCCACCTGCTCCCACGCATTAACGCTGGACCCGGCACCATCACCGAGGCCACCCACAAAAGCACCTTGAACCTACTGGCTCGCAAGCTACGCCCCAAAATGGCACTGGAGGACACGCTCTGGATATACTATGGCGAAGGCCGCACGGCACGGGTGGCGGACCTCCGCAACATCATCCCCCGCCACATCCAGCGAGCGGTAGGGCCCTCCTCCGTGTACGCGGTACCACACCCCATAACAGCCCCATGCACCCACTACACCCCTCGGTGCGCGCTACCATGCGCAGGCGCTCTGCAGCAACCCCTGCCCACCCCTACCTACAGGGGGGGCATATACCTCGGCACGGTACCTGGGGACCCACACCCCTGGCTCCTGCCCGCAGCAGACCGCCACCACGCCATACCACTACACCTTGTCGAGCACCTGGCGGTGGGACCATCCCCCTTCCAGAAGCGCCCCCCCCACACCCCATCCGACGGACGCCCGCCAGATGAGCCGACACACGCCACACCTGGACCCAAACGCGCCATCGCACTCCTCACCCTAAAGGCGGAAGCCGCCATCCCCCGAGACCTGGAGGGGGAAAACCACCTCATGGTGGAAGGGCTGACGGAACGCGTCCTGATCGCAGCCATATACGCCACGGCGTCCGCATCCCGCCTCTGGGAGGACCGCCCCTCCCCACCTCTTGCCCAAGCAGCGCAGGACGCCCCCGACACGGGCCCCACCGCCGAGGACATCCACCAAATCCTCAACATGCGAGCACCCCCGAAGACCCACCCTGCGGTCCGCCCCATCCAGCTCGTCAGCTGGGACGCCATGGACGCCCCCCCGACCACCACGGAGGTCCACATCCTCAAACACCGGGACACCTGGTGGACGGTGGAATGGGACGACCACGGCAAGGTCAGACGGGCAACGGCACACGCCCCCGACGGCGAAGTCCCGCCCCCACCACGCGGAGGAGACCGCTTGCGACTCGCCGCACGCATCCCCCACGCCCCAGAGGCAGCCTTGGAAGCGCTGCACTACGCCCTCTACTGGGCGCAGGGGGCGCCAGAAGGCCCCCTCCCCCCGGAACGCACCCCAGCGTGGACACGCCACGCCACCCGCTGCACGGCCCACATGCGCCGCCACGGGGCAGGCACTGGGCACCGGCTCCTCACCTGGCCCACGGACCCGCCCGACGCCCTGCAGGAGGCCGAGGAAGTGCTTGGCCTCATGACCAAGCAAGTGTTCCAGCTGACGGACCCCGTCCCCACGTCCAAGCCCGTCGTCCCAGCCGCCCGCGAACACCCCGTGTTTGCACCGGGCCACGTACCCGTACAGCGGCCCCAGGGCGCACCTCCCCAACGGGGACAACCCGCTGCCCGGCGCCGCCAAGGTGCGCAGAAGCGCAAGGCCCCCACACAGGCCAAACCCGCGCCAAAGCCAAGGGCCAAGCCGAAGAGCTGGACCAAAGAGGAAGCCGCTGCCCTGTATCCCGAATACGCCATCAACACCTGGGTGCAGCTGCCCTTCGAGTACCCCACGGCCGCGGGCCCCTCCAATTGGATATGGGCCGCAGGGGAGGTCAAGCACCGGTACCTCGTCACCGGGGACCACCAGGGGTTCAAGATCCACGTCAAGTGGGACCCGGCCACCCCCAACGACAAGCCGCTGGGGCGCACCATCGAACTCTGGCGAGACCAAGCCGGTCGTGAGATGGTCCCCATGCAGCTGTGCACCCCCGACACGGAGCACCTCACCGGCACCGAGTACACGGGCGAAGTCCACAATGCATGGGCCCTACCCCAGCCCCAGAAGCGGAACCCCGCAAACACATGGAGCAAGCGAAGACGGAGAGCTTTCAAAAAAACCCACGTGAAGTGAAGAGGAGATGTGTGCATGTCACCTCAAGCACATGACCACCTGTGCCTTTGACGTGCTGGGATTTGTCGTTGCATTGTTGGCACGGTAATCACCCGTGAGCGCCACCCCGTCCATTACTTCATAAATGGAAGCCTACAAACATGAATGTCAGAGATATGCACAAGTCCATCAACTACCGTCGTAACGTTGCGGTGATCTATCCAAAGCCACCCATGACAACCTGTGCCTTCAGCCGGCTAGGGGTTGTGGTTGCATTGTTGGCAAGGTTGTATGACATCAGCCAAGCCTCCTCCGTTACTTCGCCATGGAAAACCTACAACCATGAAGGAAAGAAATGCACAACCTCACCTTGAGGGGAAAAAACCAAAGTGCTGACACACTCGGATGCACTGAGTCCGAAAATTATTGATGTTGACAACTCTGCAGGCTACTAACCATCTAGCGTGACCAAGTGATGCTTGGAAAGGTGGATCCAGCAAACGAGATTCATAGCACGAATAGCACAAGTACGCAGAGCAAACCGGCATTGACTTTGCAGCCACAGCCTTCTTGCCAAGGGCCTCAGCAGCAAGCAATACTGTAACCGAAGCCTGCACCGACAAGAACCCCAAAAGAAAACTTCAGCATATACAAAGCAACACCCAATCACCTATGGCGCGGCCCAACCAAAAATTGTCATCTGTGTCAAAACACACCTGCACACGCCCGCGAACCACCGTTCTGGGAAAACGAATCGCCGAATGCGGAAGCAATGAAGTACACGTGGGCGGCGGTGGGGCAAAAGACAATATGCGTGCACCATTGGGAACAACATTGAGGATTCTTCCTGCACACGACTGGCACTCGACATCACCCTGACCAAGATCTTGCACGCTGGCATACGTTGCCCAAGGACGTGGATCGGAGGCAACGGAGGGTCCTGTCGCTGGAGGAACAGGCCGTGGAGTGCAATGGCGAGCAACCCAAGGGCGGTATGTTGTCTTTGGCGACTCCACAATACAACACAGCTTGCGCAACCGGAATTGCCGTTTGAAGTTCAGGAAAATTGTCATTGGCCCTTGCCAAGAGGGAGCTGTCATTGTAACTTGGCGCTTGCAAGATATTTTCCCACGAAGCTTGGACTTTGCAGCGCGTGGCCGGGTGCGGAAATACCATAGTGGCATCGGGCACCACTGTACCTCCACCACAGGCAACCCAAAAGTGGGGTGGGATGACATGCTGGGTAGATGTTTCTGGTGAGGATGACGCGGAGGCAAACAAAAGAAGCTGTAACGTGCAAATTACCGCCGTGTGCAATAGATGCATAAACGCATGGGAAGTATGTACCCACACAATTCAGGTAGAAAATTGTTGATGACCTCGACCAAAAAACACTTTACGGCACATCACCCATAGAGCAATTGAGCCACAAACCCTGCTAATGCCATAACACACACCAAAGTGGGGTATGCCAACTTTCGCAATTTGCTACCCATGCAACAAAACAAGCTAACCAGCATACACTTAATGCCGGCTATGGAGTGTAGAAGACGGCACCAAGGGTACAAAGTCATCATTCACACTTAAGGTGTGGGGACAAAAGGTAAGATTGCACGTGATGCGGCAGTGTGGGGTGCCTTGGCATTGGAAGTTAGGGTGGCTGTGGGGACCTTGGGCCATGCCATAGCAGCTGGTGTTATGGGGTGGGATCAAGCGGCTTCACATACATGGACATGCCTAGGAGGAAGTCTCGTTGGCTTGGGGTACCCTGGTGTGGCTCGCTGTACCTTGGTCCGGTTTGGAGCACATGGGTTGGGTTGGGTTGGTGTGCGATTGCATGTGATGGCAAGGGGGGGCTCGCAGCGGCGTGGGCTACCTTGGCGTTCCTTGGAGTGGGTGCGAGTGGTCTTGGTTGCGTTGGGGTGCCTTCAACTATTGCACTGTGTTGCCCTTATTTGAGGTAGGTTGGGTGTGGCAAGAGGCACATGGGGGTGAGTAGGGCACCGCGGAGTTTGGATTGGATTGTGGTGACCGGCGAGGGGGGTTTTGCCGTGGTATAGAGCATGACTATTGGGATTGGTACCCTTTATGCCGAGGAAAGTTGCGCGGGCCACTGCAAGCGTCCCACCATTACCCGAGCGCCCCAAATTCGCAAAAACCAAAAAGAGCTGGAACCATCCGGAGAGGGGAGGCCTAGATTGCCTTTGGGACTAACCGCAATGAGGTGGGAGGAAGGGGGGCTACATTGCCTGTTGCTTTGGGTGGGCTGACACGGGGTATTTCTCACTCCGTTTCCTGTACACAAACCATACATAAGTAGAACAGATGTTGGATGTGGAATGGAATTCGGGCGGGGAAGGCCAAAAATGCATGTGCTTCGTGGTACGGTGTCCCGGGCAGGGCGGTCCTTAGGGAAAAATAAGCTGTTCCGGAACATGGTTTTTTCAAAACGGCCGCCTGTAGCTCATATGTTCCACCATGGTTGGGGGCAATTGGCAATTGGCGGCTCATGGAAATGGCGGGTTGGCGGTTCCCGGTTGGCGGCGGTTGGCGGCAGTTGGCAGTTGGTGAAGCACATGTTTTGGGATGATGTGTTAGATTTTTGACCATATGTGGTATCAGTGTTCGTGTTTGTGTCCCCTTGAGATGCAATGGGGCATCCTACCCATGAGCCGTTAGTTAACATGCGAGCCATGCATGACCCACAAAACAAATCAACCGGGCTATGATCTTGATGTTGACCAACTTGCCCTTCACTGTTAATACCCGCCTGCCCTCTTGAGTATGGTGCATCTCCTGTTCGCCGCACATGCAGACAGATAGAGGAGGCAGCATAAAAGTGTTTCTGCAACGCTAAAACATGCATGATTGTGGGAGTAGGACGATGCATCCATTCAAGGTGCGACCTTGAAGTCGGGTGACCATGCATGAGGGGCATGTCTTCGATCAAAAAGTACCCTAACCTTTTGTGCATGCCGCATTGTCCATGCGGCGCAACCCACCTACAGGCACCAGGTTGGTCCACTCCGTTCTTCGCCGCCCATGCGGGGCCAACTTGTGTTGCGCGAGCATGCGGCGCAACCCACCCAGCGGCACCAGCTTGGGACACCCCGTTCCTGCCCCAATCCGCGTTTAGCCGCCCGTGCAGGGCTACCTGCAGCCCCAATTACAGCACAAGGGATGTTTAGCCGCCCTTGTGGCACAACCTGTGTTTAGCCATGCATGTAGCGCAGCCCACCTCTAGGTCGCACGGAGCCATACCCCGGTACTCCGCTTTGGCGTTGCCACCGACACTTAGCCCCCGGTCCAGCACAACCTATGTGTTGTTGCTTTTGTTGAGCATGTGTGTCCCACCTAATTGGTGCGGCACAACGCACCCACATTTGTCCATTTTTGCGGTGCAAGCTGTGGCTAGCCTTTTGCCCTGCAGCCCCGGCTCAGGGCCCTACGGGGTGTCACGGAGCATCCTCTTTTCAACCGCCTTGTGTGGCGCGACCTACGTTTGGGCGTTTTCGCGGCACCATCCACGTCTAGCCCTATGTCGCACAATACCCGACCGCTTCTATGCGACACCCTGCACCCAGTCGCTAATGCGGCGCTAGTTGTGTCTACCCGCTTGTGCACTGCAAACCCCGCCCAGCCGCTTGTGCAGTGCACCCCATGTGCCAGCACTTTTGCATTGCAACCCCTGTTCGTGTGATTCGTGTGGCCAACCCGCCTTCAGCCGCTTTTCCCTTGCAGCCCACTTCTAGCGGCTTTGTGCTGCCTATTTGGCTTTCTTTTTCTTTGCACCGGGACACTTTTTTTCTGGCCCACATTACGCTTAACACGGGTCGTGCCGCGAGGGGGGAGGGAGACCCGGGTTGCACCGTAAGGGCGGGTAAACTCGGGATGTGCCCGCCGGGGGCTCAAGGTGGGTTCCGCCGCATGAGCGGCTCAAAACCGCTTGCGTCTGAAGGGCCGCTAGACATGGGATGCCCCGCACGGTCGGATAAACGGGTTGTGTCGCGTGGGCGGCTGAATACGAGTTGCAACACATGGCCGGCTAAACATGGGCTACACCGAACGGGTGGCTAAACACCCTTTGCGCAGCATAAGCGCATGGGGCGCAACCCGTGTTTAGCCGCCCATGCGACACAACCATGTGCCGCCACCCGTATATAGCCGTGCATGCGATGCAACCTGCCTCATGCGGCGCAATGCGTGTTTAGCCACCCGTGTAGCTCAACCATGTTCAACCACGTATGCGGTGCCACCCGTGATTAGCCGCCCATGCGCTGCAATCCGTGTTTCGGCGCCCATGCGGCGCAACCTGTGTCCGGTTGTGCATGCGTCGCAACCCATGGTTAGCCACCTGTGCGGCACAACACACTTCCAGCCGCGCGTGCGGCGTAACCCATGTTTAGCCGCCCATGGGGCAGACGGGTGTTTAGCCACGTGTTCAGCGTAGCCCGTTTGTGGCTGCCCATGTGGCATATCCCGTGTTTAGCTGCACGTGGGGCGCAACCCATTATCAGCCGTTAATGCGGCCCCGGTCATATTTGGCCGCGCATGGGGTGCGACCCGTGTTTAGCCGCACCTGAACACGGGTTGTGTTGCGCGAGCGGCGAAACACGAGTTGCGCCACACGGGCAGCTGACCATGCATTGCGCTGCATGACAAGCTAAATGCTGGTTGCGCCGCATGTGCGGCTGAACACGGCTGGCGCCGCATGGGCGCCTGCAGAAGCGGGTAAATAGGGGTGGCGCAACATTGGCTTGGGCAGCTCATGCGGTGCAACCCACTTTCAGCCGCCCATGTGGCAAAAGCCGTGCTTAGCCGCACATGCGGCGCGGCCCGTGTTGAGATGCCGGTACCACCCAACCCGTGTTTAGCCATCCGTTGCAGCACAACCCAGTGTCAACCGCCAATGTGGTGCAAGCCGTGTTCGGCTGTGCAAGCACCGAACCCGTTTTTAGCCCTCCATGCGGCACAACCTAGGTTTTTAGCTGCCCATGCAGCGCAACCAGTGATTAGTCGCCCATGCGGTGCAACCCATGTTTAGCCGCCCGTGCGCGCAACCCATGTTTAGCAGTCCATGCCGCGCAACTCATGCTTACACGCCCATACGGCATACTCCGCGTTTAGCCGCACTTGCGGCCCAACCCATGCTTGGCTACTCGTGTGGCGCGACCCACTTTCAACAGCTAAACACGGCTTGGGCCACATGGGCGGTTGCACGTGGGTTGCGTCGCATGGGCGGCAAAAAACCCGTTGGGCCGCAAAGGCCGCCAAACTGGGGTTGCGCCCCACGGGCGCCTGAACGTGGGTTGCTCCGCATGGTTGAGTGAACATTGGTTGCGCCAGTGTGGGCGCCTGAAAGTGTGTTGCGCCGCAAGGGCGGCTGAACAGGGGTTGCGTGACAAGGGCAGCTAGACACACGATGCACTGCACGAGAACGCTGCATGGATGGCGAAACAAGAGTTGCACCGCGTGGGTGACTAAACACGGGTTCTGCCTCACGGGTAGCCAAAAGTGGAGCACGCCGCACAGGGGGGCTAAACACAGGTTATGCCGCATGGGCGGCTAAACACGGGTTATGTTGCATGGGAGGCTTGACACCGTGTGTGCCGCACGGGCAGCTAATTAACGATGTGTTGGACCGCATGAGCGGCCTAACATGGGCGGCGCCGGATGGCCGGCTAAGCACACGATGCACCGCAATGGGAGCCAAACACGGGTTGCATGGACAAGTAAACACGGGATGCGCCACAAGGGTAGCTGAACACAGGTTGCGCCGCATGGGTGATTTCAACACGGGTTCCGCCTCATGAGCGGCTCAAGGTGTATTGTGCCGCACAAGCAGCACGTTGTGCTACATAGGTGGATGAAGGTAGGTTGCACCGCACTGGCGGCTAAACATAGGTTGCACCGCACAGGCGGCGAAGCAGGTGATGAATCTGCGTTGTGCCGCATAGGCCGCTAAAGCCAAGTCGCGCCGCAAGGGCGATGAGGCAGTTCTACCGCACGGGAGGGTAAAGTTGCGCCGCATCAATGCCTAAACACGGCTTGGGCCGCATGGGCGGCTAAACATGGGCTGCGCCGCATAGACGGCTAAATACGGGGTACTGCGCACGGGGGGTTTTACGCGGGTTGCGCCGCATGGGTGGCGAAACACGCGATACGCCGCATGGGTGGCGAACCACGCGTTGCGCCGCACAAGCGGCTAAACACGGGATGTGCCGCACGAGCGACCAATCGCGCCATGCGCCGCACCAGCGGCTAAACACGGGATGTGCCGCACGAGCGGCTAAACACGGGATGCGCCGCACAAGCGGCCAGAGTCGCGATGTGCCGCACATGCGGCTAAACACGGTATGCGCCGCACGAGCGGCGAAACACGTGATGCGCCGCACAAGCGGCTAAACACGGGATGTGCCGCACGAGCGCCGAAACACGGGATGTGCCGCACGGGCGGCCAAACACTCGATGCGCCGCACAAGCGATTAAACACGGGATGCGCCGCACAAGCGGCCAAACGTGCAATGCGCCGCACATGCGGCTAAACACGGGATGTGCCGCACGAGCGGCGTAACACGCGATGCGCCGCACAAGCGGCTAAACACGGGATGTGCCGCACAAGCGGCGAAACACCGGATGTGCTGCACGGGCGGCGAAGCACACGATGCACCGCACAAGCGGCTTACTACGGGACGTGCTGCACGAGCGGCGAAACATGGGATGTGCCGCATGAGCGGCCAAACGCGCCATGCGCCGCACAAGCGGCTGAACACGGGTTGTGCCGCACTAGCGGCCAAACATAAGATGTGCCGCACCAGCAGCTAAACACGGGACGTGCCGCACAAGCGGCAAAACAAGCGATGCGCCGCACAAGCGGCTAAACACGGGAAGTGCCGCACGAGCGGGTAAACACGGGATGTGCCGCACGAGCAGCTAAGCACAGGATGCGCCGCACAGGCGGCCAAACGCGCAATGCGCCGCACATGCGGCTAAACACGGCATGTGCCGCACGGGGGGCGAAACACGCGATGCGCCGCACAAGCGGCTAAACACGGGACGGGCTGCATAAGACGAAACACGGGACGTGCCGCATGAGCGGACAAACCCACCATGCGCCACACAAGCGGCTGAACACGGGATGTGCCGCATGAGCGGCCAAACATAAGATGTGCCGCACCAGCAGCCAAACACGGGATGTGCCGCACGAGCGGCGAAACACGCGATGCGCCGCACAAGCCGCTAAACACGGGATGTGCCGCACAAGCGGCTAAACACGGAATGTGCCGCACAAGCGGCCAAACATAAGATGTGCCGCACCAGCGGCTAAACACGGGATGTGCCGCACGAGCGGGTAAGCACGGGATGTGCCGCACCAACGGCGAAACACGGGATGTGCCACACTAGCGGCCAAACATAGGATGTGCCGCACCAGCGGCTAAACACGGGATGTGCCGCATGAGCGGCCAAACACGCGATGCGCCGCACAAGCGGCTAAACACGGGATGTGCCGCACGAGCGGCGAAACACGTGATGCGCCACAATGGCGGCTCACGTGCGGCCAAACAGGGGAAGCGCTACAGTGCTGGCTAAAGAACGCGTGCGCCGCAGGGGGTGGTAAACAAATGATAGACTGCACCAGCAGCTAAACACGACATGCGCTGCACGAGCAGCTGAACGGGGGATGTGCCGCATGAGTGGCTAAACGTGCGATGTGCCGAACAAGCGTCTAAACAGGGGATGCGCCACACGAGGGGGGAAACACCGGATGCGGATCACTACCGGCAAAACAGGGGACGCGCTATGGCGTGGTGGGTAAACAAAGGATGCGCCGCAAAGGCCGGTAAACAAATAACGCGCTACACCAGCAGCTACACACAACATGCGCCGCATGAGCGGCTAAACACCGGATGCGCCGCACTAAACACGAGATGTGCCGCATGAGCGGCTAAACACGGGATTTATCACACGTGGAGCCAAACACAGGACGTCCCGCATGGGCGGCCAAGCACGGGATGTGCCGAATGAGCGTGCATACACAGGATGCACCGCAGGAGCAACTAACCAGGAGATACAACGCATTGACGGCTAAACAGGTGATGGGCCGCATTGGCGGCTAAACACACGATGTGCCCCGCGAGCGGCTAAACACAGCATTTGCTGCAAGGCTAAACACGCGATGCGCTGCACAAGCGGCTAAACAGGACATGACAAGCAACGGCGCCGCACTAGCGGCCAAACATAACATGTGCCGCACGAGCGGCTTAACACGGGATGTGCCGCACGAGTGGCGAAACACGTGATGCACCGCACAAGCGGCTAAACACGGGATGTGCCGCACGAGCGGTGCAACACGGGATGTGCCGCATGAGCGGCCAAACGCGCGATGCGCCGCAGAAGCGGCTAAACACGGGATGTGCCGCACTAGCGGCTAAACACGTGATGCGCCACACTCGCGGCCAAACAGAGGATGTGCCGCACCAGCGGCTAAACACGGGATGTGCCGCACGAGCGGCGACACACGCGATGCGCCGCACAAGAGGCTAAACACGGGATGTGCCGCACAAGCGGCAAAACACAGGATGTGCCGCATGAGCGGCCAAACGCGCCATGCGCCGCACAAGCGGCTAAACACTGGATGTGCCGCACAAGCGGCCAAACGCGCGATGCGCCGCACAAGCGGCTAAACAGGGGATGTGCCGCACGAGCGGCTAAACACGGGATGTGCCGCACCAGCGGCGAAACACGGGATGTGCCGCACAAGCGGCTACACACGGGATGTGCCGCACGAGCGGCAAAACAGGCGATGCGCGGCACAAGCGGCTAAACATAGGATGTGCCGCGCCGGCGGCTAAACACGAGATGTGTCAAAGGAGCGGCGAAACACGCGATGCGCTGCACAAGCGGCTAAACCCGGGATGTGCCGCACGAGCGGCGACACACGGAATGTGCCGAATGAACGGCTAAGCAGGGCGTGTGCCGCACAAGCGGCGAAACACGGGATGTGCCAAAGCGACCAAACGCGCGATGCGCCGCACAAGCGGCTAAACACGGGATGTGCCGCACGAGCGGCTAAACACGGGATGTGTCGCAGTAGCAGCCAAACATAGGATGTGCCGCACAAGCGGCGAAAAACGGGATGTGCCGCACGAGCGGCAAAACACGCGTTGCGCGGCACAAGCGGCTAAACATAGAATGTGCCGCACCGGCGGCTAAACACGGGATGTGCCACACGAGCGGCGAAGCACGCGATCCGCTGCACAAGCGGCTAAATCCGGGATGTGCCGCACGAGCGGCGACACACGGAATGTGCCGCATGAACGGCTAAACAGGGGATGTGCCGCACAAGCGGCGAAACACGGGATGTGCCGCACAAGTGGCCAAACACGCCATGCACCGCACAAGCGGCCAAACATAGGATGTCCCGCACGAGCGGCGAAACACAGGATGTGCCGCATGAACGGCCAATCGCGCGATGCGCCGCACAAGCGGCTAAACACGGGATGTGCCGCACAAGCGGCCAAACACGCCATGTGCCGCACAGGCGGCCAAACATAGGATGTCCCGCACGAGCGGCGAAACACGGGATGTGCCGCATGAATGGCTAAACACGGGATGTGCCGCACAAGCGGCTAAACACGGGCTGTGCCGCACGAGCGGCTAAACATAGCATGTGCCGGACCAAATGCTAAAAACGGGATGTGCCGCACGAGCGGCTAAACACGGGATGTGCCGCATGAGCGGCTAAACACGGGATGTGTCGCACAAGCGGCTAAACACGCGATGCGTCGCACAAGCAGCTAAACACAGGACGTGCCGCACGAGCGGCGAAACACGGGATGTGCCGCATGAGCGGCGAAACACGCGATGCGCCGCACAAGCGGTTAAACACGGGATGTGCCGCACGAGCGGCTAAATACGAGATGCGTCGCACTGGCGGCCAAACATAGGATGTGCCGCACCAGCGACTAAACACGGGATGTGCCGCATGAGCGGCCACACGCGCGATGGGCCGCACAAGCGGCTAAACACGGGATGTGCCGCACGAGCGGCGAAACACGGGATGTGCCGCATGAAGCGCCAAACATAGGATGTGCCGCACAAGCGGCCAAACATGGGATGTGCGAGACGAGCTCTAAATACGGGTTATGCCCAGGGTTGGGATAAGCGAGCGTTTAGCGACTGAACGGTCGTTTGTTTGTTACGCTTAGGGAAATTTATTAACAAACGACGTTTTAACAAACGACGGCCCGCAGGCCCCTGCCGCGGCATAGCGCGCGCACTTCCTGTGTGCTGTGTCCGATGTTTGTGTTGTCAGAGCCTATGAACTGAAGGATTTTAAAATGCACAGGATTTCAAAAACCACTGGCACAGACATTTCAGAACAGGACCGCAATTCGTGCAGAATAGCAATTTTTTAGGCTTTTCACATGTTTGTATTATTAATTTCGGATTTACGCACATTGCATCTCTGTATTTTGCTTTTAGCTCAGTGGTGTCATGGGCGGCAAAGGCCATGGAACTTTTTGGCCATGCCGAGCTTGTCAGAAGTGGGAGAACTGATGAGTGAAGCTGCGGAACTACAAATAGGCGTGTGCGGTACCAATTTGCTGCTGCTGGTGCTTCCTGTGCTACCATGTGCCTTGTCCGTGAATTTTTGGAGCGAAACGTGACGAATTCTACCACGGTGAAGCGCAAGCGCAAGCCTCATGCTCCAGTGATGCGTCCACCAACGTGCAAGCCTCAGCAATGGGCATGGAATCAGGGCGAAGCAGCCCTGCGCGCACTGCGCGGGACTTCAAAGCGAAGCAGCACTGCGCGTAAAGTCAAGGCGAAGCAGCACTGCGCGTGAAGTCAAGGCGAAGCAGCACTGAGCGTAGAATCAGAGCGAAGCAGCACTGCGCGCACGGCGCGTGAGGTCAGGGCGACGCGTGAAGTCAGGGCGACGCAGCACTGCCTGGGGCGACCTCCGCGCTGCGCCCAAGCGCCAAGGTAAATAAGCGTCGTCTGCCTCCAGTTGTATTCGCCAGAAGTCTTGTTTTCAGTGTGTGTCACGTGCGTGTGCCTGTCATTCACATGTAGTGAGTGGATCTGTAAATTTGACTTTGGCCTCTGTGCCTCCATCAACCCTGAGGCGTGGCATGCATGTGTGTATTGATATCCTGATGTGTAGCCTTGCCTTTGTTTAGCTCTGTTGAATCCTGGGACCCCTCTTTCAAGGCCCACGCTTAGCGCTGGACCAGGAAGAAGACAGTGTGCAGTAAAGTCGACGTTAAAGTATTCTTTGTGTGTGAGTTGCAGGGCAAGACAGGGTAGAGCTGAAAAGTCACTTGCACGGTGTTTTAAGAAACATTGTCTTTTTGGCTGAACTGCAGGCAGGGTAGTGCATAAAAGGGAAGCAAACAATTTAAGGTGTGAATCATTTGCAGGGTGTTTTGAGAAACATTTAAAAGCAGGAATTCAGAAAAAAACTTTTGGAAATTTTTTTTGAAAAAACATTTTGGAAAATATTGTGGAAAGGACCAATGGGGCAGAATAGAAACAAGCAAACCATTAGAAGCAAACCGAAAGGACATTAACAAGGACAAAAATTAACAAACGACGTTCGTTTATTTTCATCGTTCGTTCGTTCGTTTGTTCGTTAATTTTCCAAAAAAAATTAACAAACAACGTTTGTTAATCCCAACCCTGGTTATGCCGCATGTTCGGCTAAACATGGCTAGTGGCGAATGCACGCGGGGCAACCTGTGTCTAGCCGGCCATGGGGCCCAACCCGTGTCTAGCCGCACACGGTTAGCCACCTTTGCGGCGCAATCCGTGTTCAGTCGCTCGTGCGACGCAACCCACTCTCATCCGCCCGTGGCTAAACCCAGCATAGGTGACTACACTCGGGTTGTGCCGCACCGGCGGTTAAACATGGGTTGCGCCGCAAGACAGGCGAAACACGGGTTGCGTCGCATCGGCTATTGAAAAAGGTTTGCGTCGGACGGGTGGCTAATCATGGGTTGCGCCGCACGGGCGGCTAAATACGGGATCTGCCGCATGGGCGGCTAAACACTGCTTGCGCCGCATTGGTGGTGGACAGTGGGTTGCTCCACACGGGCGGTTGAACATCGGTTGCAATGTATGCGCAACTGGAAACGGGTTGCGCCGCATGGGCGGCTGAACACGAGTTGCGCTTCATGGGCGGCTACACACGAGTTGCGCCACACAGCTGCTTATAAACGGGTTCTGCCGCATGTGCCGCTAAACACAGGTTGCACCGCATGGGCGGTTGAAGGCGGGTTGCAGCACAAGGGCTGCGCTGCATGGGGGGCTAGACACGGGTTGTGCCGCAAGGGCGGCTAAACACGGGATGCGCAGCATAGGTGGCCTGAACACAAGTGTGTAGCAAGGGTGGCTAAATAGGGGTTACACCGCATTGGCGGTTAAAGGCGGCTTGCGCCGCATGGGCGGCTGAAGTCGGGTTGCAGCACAACGGCGGCTAAACATGGGTTATGCCGCATGGGCGGCTAAACACGTCCTGCAACGTATGGGCGGCTAAACATGTCCTGCACCGCACGGGCAGCTAAATGTGGGTTGTGCGTGACAGGCGGCTAAACAGGGGTGGCGCCGCATTGGTGGCTAAACACGGGTTGCGCTGCATGGTGGCCGAGAGTGGGTTGCACTGCACGGGAGGCTACACACGGGTTATGCCGCATAGGCGTCTAAACACGTCTTGCGCCACATGGGCAGCTCAAAGTGGATTGCGCCGCATGGGCGGCCAAACATGGGTTGAGCCTGACAGGCGGCTAAATGAAAGGTGGCGCCGTGGGGGCGGCTGAGAGTGTGTTGCGCTGCATAGATGGCTACACATGGGTTATGCCGCATGGGCAGCTCAACACGGGGTATGCTGCATGGGCGTGTATACACGGGATGCACCGCAGGAGCAACTAACCAGGGGGTACAACGCATTGGCGGCTAAACAGGTGATGGGCCGCATTGGCGGCTAAACACGGCCCGCGAGCGGCTAAACACAGGATTTGCTGCACGAGCGGCTAAACACGCGATGCGCTGCACAAGCGGCTAAACACGACATGCCAAGCAACAGTGGCTCCCCAGCGACTGACCATGGGATGTGCCGCATAAGCGGCTGAACACGTGATGTGCCGCACAAGCGGCGAAACACGGTAAGCGCCGTGTGGGGCCCCTTGAATGCGCGTTGCGCATCACGGGATCCGCCACATGAGTATGTCGCGCATGGGCGGCTAAACACGGAATGCACCACACCATAGGCTAAACGTGGGATGCACCACGTTGACGGCTAAACACAGGATGCTCCGTAGGACCGGCTAGACGTATGTGCAGCTAAACATGCGATGGGCAGGAAAACCAGTTGAACACGGGATGCGCCGCACTTGCTGTTGACCACACGATGCGACGTACGAGCGGCTAAACACGGGATCCGCTGCACGAGCGGCCAAACACGCAATGCGCCACACGAGCGGCGAAACACGGGATGCGCCGCAATGGCGGCTCACGTGCGGCCAAACAGGGGCTGCGCTACAGTGGTGGCTGAGCAACGCATGCGCCGCAGGGGCTAGTAAACACACGATACACTGCACCAGCAGCTAAACACGACATGCACCGCACGGGCGGCTAAACAGGGGATGTGCCGCATGAGCGGCTAAACACGCGATGTGCCGCACAAGCGGCTAAACAAGGGATGCGCCGCACGAGCGGCGAAACACGCGAAGCAGCGCACAAGCGGCTAAACACGGGATGTGCCGCACGAGCGGCGCAACACGGGATGTGCCGCATGAGCGGCGAAAACACGCGATGCGCCGCACCAGCAGCTAAACACGGGATGTGCCGCACGAGCGGCTAAGAACGGAATGTGCCGCACTAGTGGCGAAACACGGGATGTGCCGCACTAGCGGCCAAACATAGGATGTGCTGCACCAGCGGCTAAACACGGGATATGCCGCATGAGCGACCAAACGCGCAATGCGCCGCACAAGCGGCCAAACACGGGATGTGCCGCACGAGCGGCGAAACACGGGATGCGCCACAATGGAGGCTCACGTGCGGCCAAACAGGGGATGCGCTACAGTGGTGGCTAAACAAAGCATGCACCGCAGGGGCTAGTAAACACATGATACACTGCACCAGCACCTAAACACGGCATGCGCCGCACTAGCGGCTAAGCAGGGGATGTGCCGCATGAGCGGCTAAACACGCGATGAGCCGCACAAGCTGCTCAACAGGGATGCGCCGCACGAGCGGCGAAACACGGGATGCGCCGCACTAGCGGCCAAACATAGGATGTGCCGCACCAACAGCTAAACACGGGATGTGCCGCACGAGCGGCGGAACACAGGATGTGCCGCATGAGGGGCTAAACAGGGGATGTGCCGCACGAGCGGCTAAGCACGGGATGCGCCGCACTAGCGGCCAAGCATAGGGTGTGCCGCACGAGCGGCTAAACACGGGATGTGCCGCACGACCGGGTGAACACGGGATGTGCCGCACTAGCGGCCAAACATAGGATGTGGCGCACCAGCGGCTAAACACGGGATGTGCCGCACGAGCGGCGAAACACGGGATGTGCCGCAAAAGCGGCCAAACGCGCGATGCGCAGCGCAAGCGGCTAAACACGGGATGTGCCGCACGACCGGGTAAACACGGCATGCGCCGCACTAGCGGCCAGACATAGGATGTGCCGCACTAGCGGCTAAACACGGGATGTGCCGCACGAGCGGCGAAACACGGGATGTGCCGCAAAAGCGGCCAAACACGGGATGCGCTGCACAAGCGGCTAAACACGAGATGTGCCGCACAAGCGGCTAAACACGGGATGTGCTGCACTAGCGGCCAAACATAGGATGTGCCGCACCAGCGGCTAAACACGGGGTGTGCCGCACGAGCGGCGAAATACGGAATGTGCCGCATGAGCGGCCAAACGCGCGATGCGCAGCGCAAGCGGCAAAACACGGGATGTGCCGCACAAGCAGCTAAACACGGGATGTGGCGCACTAGCGGCCAAACATAGGATGTGCCGCACCAGCAGCTAAACACGGGATGTGCCGCACGAGCGGCGAAACACGCGATGCGCCGCACAAGCGGCTAAACACGGGATGTGCCGCACGAGCGGCGAAACACAGAATGTGCCGCATGAGCGGCCAAACGCGCGATGCGCCGCACAAGCGGGTGACTACGGGATGTGCCGCACGAGTGGCTAAACACGGGATGTGCTGCACTAGCGGCCAAACATAGGATGTGCCGCACCAGCGGCTAAACACGGGATGTGCCGCACGAGCGGCTAAACACGGGATGTGCCGCACCAGCGGCAAAACACGGGATGTGCCGCACAAGCGGCTAAACACGGGATGTGCTGCACGAGCGGCTAAACACGGGATGCGCCGCACAAGCGGCTAAGCACGGGATGTGCCGCACAAGCAGCTAAACACGGGATGTGCCGCACTAGCGGCCAAACATAGGATGTGCCACACCAGCGGCAAAACACGGGTTGCGCCGCATGGGCGGCTGCACACGGGTTGTGCCACATGGGCGGCTGCACAGGGGTTGTCCCATACGGGGGGCTAAACACGGGTTGCGCGGCACACGCACCTAAATCCGGGTTGCGGCGCATGCGCGGCTGAACACGGGTAGCACCGCAGGCGCGGATGAACACGGGTGGCGTCACATGGGTGGCTAAACACGAATCATGGGTTTCGCTGCATGGGCGGCTGAACACGGGTTGTGCTACAAAGACGGCTAAACAGGGGTTGCGCCATATGGGCGGCTGAAGGTGGGTTGCCCTCTATAGGCCGCTAACCACGTGTTGCGTTGCATAGGATAGGTTGGGTTGCACTGGGAAAGCTCGGGGCAGGCTGGGGTACCTTGGGGTATGTTCAGAACGTCGGGCTAGGTGGGGGCCGGATGGGGTAGCTTAGGATAGCTTGGGGGTTCCTTGGGTTGGCTTGGCTTGGATTAGAGTTGGGTAGACTGGGGTTAGGGCGGGACCAACAAGGTAAAATAGGGTGGTACAGATTAGGTTGGGGAATGCCGGGGTACCCTGGGGTGGGTCAAGTTACCTTGGGGTACACCGTGGTATCTTGTGTCACAGAGTGGAAGTAGATGCTTCAACCAGGGGGCGGGGGTGTATTCCCTATTGCTTAAAGACAGCGCACCTGCTTGGTTGCTAAAACTTGGCCCGCAAAGCCTGGTATGCACAAAATTGGAGCCCCTACACCATACAGGTGGCATAAACTGAGGCAACCTAAACGCATTGGGGCAACCAAAATCCAGGTTTGTGCAAAATACAAAATTGCAGCAGTTGTTGGAATGTCGGGGTGGTGGAGAGGGGCCTGATGTCAAATGTCAACGTCAAACCGCAGCACATGTGGTTGATGGTTGGTTGGACGTGCATGTTGTTGACATGACTAGCAAGGTGACCTGGGGCACTAGTGGGTCGGAAAGTACTAGGGGGTAGGAGGGTACGACACCGCATCTGTTGACGTATGAAAATTAGTGTTTGGAGTGGGTGGCGGGGCATTTCGGGAGCAACACACTCGAGGAGGGCATAGTTCACAACCAACCTCTGTGGGGCAGGGTGCAGGCAGAGGATTCCAGGTATGATGGAGAGGCCAGTAGGAGAAAACCAATGCATTAGCCCCATGTAACAACGAACCCAATCATCAGCCCAATAGTTGTATTTGTATTGCCCAAGTGACACCATCACAGAGCCACAGCTGAATGGCGCGCAGCAAGCAATGACCAGGCATGTTGTACCGAAACCCACCAGTTTGGTGAAACACCCCTACCAAACCTGCATTCTCCACACAATCTTTGCAAATCTTCAGGTCCTGAACGCCAAAAAATCAACCGTTCCAGGTGGAATCATAGTGAGGGGGGTTTCAGCTCGGAGCAGAGGGCGGGTGCATAACACCCACAAATGCCACCCCGGAGGCCAGCAACAACCAGCGCCCTCTGCATCTGAACCGGGCTTTGCAAGACATCATGTCCTGATCGGCCAAAAACCCAACCGTCCCACGTGGAATCATAGCAGGGGGATTACATACAAAAAAAAAAGGAGCAGAGGGCGGCTTCCTAACACTCACTAGAACTCGCTCACAGCTGCACGGCATGTCACCTCGCAACGGAGGGAAACGGTAGGGGGCGGGGTTGGAGGGGGGGGGTTGGTTTGCTCAGATGCCCTTCGGTGCCTCATGAATTTTTTTGTACAGAGGCCCCGGCTGGCAGAAGCACTCACGGCTGTGACGTCAACCCACGGCGGAAGCACTCTCGGCTGTGACGTCAACCCACACCGGACGAGCCATGTCGTGGATAAATGGGTAGAACCACCCGCGGTTGGACAGCGGTTGGAGGGTAAACGACGCTAACAGTTTCGACAAGATGATGAGCGGGGCGGTCCCTGCAAACACAACATAAGTTCACAACCAACCTCTGTTGGGCACGGTGCAGGCAGAGGATTCCAGGTATGATGGAGAGGCCAGTAGGAGAAAACCAATGCATGAGCCCCATGTAACCACGAACCCAATCATCAGCCCAATAGTTGTATTGGTATTGCCCAAGTGAAACCATCAAAGAGACACAGCTGAATGGCGCGCAGCAAGCGATGACCAGGCGTGTTGTACCGAAACCCACCAGTTTGGTGAAACACCCCTACCCAACCTGCATTCTCCACACAATCTTTGCAAATCTTCAGGTCTTGAACGCCAAAAAATCAACCATTCCAGATGGAATCATAGTGAGGGGGATTTCAGCTCGGAGCAGAGGGCGGGTGCATAACACCCACAAATGCCAACCCGGAGGCCAGCAACAACCAGCGCCCCCTGCATCTGAACCGGGCTTTGCAAGACGTCATGTCCTGATCGGCCAAAAACTCAACCGTCCCACGTGGAATCATAGCAGGGGGATTACATACAAAAAAAAAAGGAGCAGAGGGCGGCTTCCTAACACTCACTAGAACTCGCTCACAGCTACACGGCATGTCACCTCGCAATGGAGGGAAACGGTAGGGGGCGGGGTTGGAGGGGGGGGGGGGTTGGTTTGCTCAGATGCCCTTCGGTGCCTCATGAATTTTTTTGTACAGAGGCCCCGGCTGGCAGAAGCACTCACGGCTGTGACGTCAACCCATGGCAGAAGCACTCTCGGCTGTGACGTCAACCCACACCGGACGAGCCATGTCGTGGATAAATGGGAAGAACCACCCGCGGTTGGACAGGGAGGGTAAACGACGCTAACCGCTCCCACAAGATGATAACTGGGGCAGTCCCTGCAAACACAACATAAGAGCTGTGGACCAAGTCAAACTTGCTGGTCATGGAAAGGATTGGCTGTTGTGCAGCGGTCGCCAGGCGCCCATGCAATATTCTAATGCGGACATGTATGAACTTGGACGGCACACAGGCCAAGGGGCATGGACACGGGTCCAGCAGACGCGTTCAATGGGCACCGCCATCGCCGTGGTCGGAACCTGAGCTATCTGGCACCAGATTTCCGGCCACGGTATGCAAGCAGCGGTGGTTTCAACTGCAGAGGTTTCTGGTTGTTTGTTTATTTTTCTTACGGCACAACAACAACAAAAACAGACACAAGTAGGACTGGGCAGAAGTCAGCTCGCAGAACCAGTCAGTAGGTCCCATCGCAAAGCTGTGTTTCAATTAAACAGTCAGATTCGCCTGCATTCTGCCCCGTCCCTTCCTGCCGCATGACCCAGGAATGGTGGAACGGCGGAGGGGCTCCAAAAGTTGTTTGCAGGAGAGCTTTTGTGGGGGGGGGGGGTCTGCACCACTGAACAATGCTGAGAAAATGCCAGTGGCATACCACGCAACATGTGCATCAGGACCACAACAGTGGCATAGAGGTGCGGTTGGTCCAACACGAACAACCGGACGCGGATGGTGGCCAATTTCAGCCACCCTCAACCATTAGCGAGGGTATCATGCCCGTCCATGATTCTCTTATCGCCGGCAAAATGGTCAAAATGGCTGCAAAACACCTGCCGTCTCAGGGTCCTCAGAACAGCACTGAAACCACCACCGCCGCATACGCTCTGCACTGTTAGATTTACCCTAGAATCCCGCTCACCTTGTCTCAGGTACAGATACCTAACAAAGTAGACCCTGTGAGGTTGGGGCCATGGAGGCCTGGATCATCTGCTGCTGCATGACTTGATGTTGCATCGGGCTGCTCTGAAGGCGGAAGGTCTGACCAGCACCTTGGCGAAGTCCCTTGGAAAAGGCGGCAAAGCAGACATCACAAAGACTGTGGTCAAGAAACAACACCATGTTTATCACAATTTGAGAAGCAGACAATGTACATACCACCACCCTCACCCTAACCTGTCATGGCCAGCAAGTCCCCAAGCCCCCCATGCGTGAACACACACGGAGGCTAAAAAGCGGTCCCCTCCAACCCCACGAATTGCGATCAAACAGTACAAATGATGCCTCTGCACCACACCTTCTTCCCCCACAGGTGTGCTGATGTGATGACCTCACGTGAACAAAATATGAGGCCCCCAAAAAGCAAGCAGAACGAAGGCAAAGGCCAAAAAAAACCAAAGTTGACTTTACTCACGTAATAGTGAGGTCAACTGCCACAACAAACAAGGGACATACATTTTGGGGGTACTGGATGAATTACACATTCTCATAGATTCATCAAGGGTTAGGAGGGAGCAACAGACTGCCAAGCACCACTCAAAAGAGGTGACCAAACACAAAAAAAGCCACCGGTGGGAGGGGTGAAGGTTGTACAAGTGTACAAAGTGTTACGAATGGTGCAGAAAGTGCCACGACTGGTGCAAAAAGCGTGCAAAGTGGTACGAATGGTGTAAAAAGTGTTCAGAGTGGTACGAATGGCGTGCAATTTGTGCATTTGTGTGTGCTCGCGCAGTTTGTAACACGGTGGGCACTTCTCGCACCATTCGTAACCCTTTGACAAGAAACAAAGGAGGGGACAAAAAACCAAGAAAGAATAGATTGCCAAGCACCACTCAAAAGAGGTGACCAAACACAAAAAAAGCGACAAGGACGGTGTGGAAGGTGGTGGTGAATTAAGGTTGTACGAGTGTACAAGGTGTTACGAATGGTAAAGAAAGTGCCACGAATGGTGCAGAAAGTGTGCAAAGTGTTGCGAACGGTGTAAAAAGCGTTCAAAGTGATACGAAAGGCGTGCAAACTGTGTGTGCTCGCGCAGTTTGTAACACGGTGGGCACTTCTCGCACCATTCATAATGGGTGCAACAAGTGTGCAAAGCGTTACGAATGGTGTAAAAAGTGTTTAAAGTGGTACAAATGGCATGCAAATTTCGGCCCATCACCTTGTACGAGTGTACAAAGTGTTACGAGTGGTAAAGAAAGTGCCACGAATGGTGCACAAAGTGTTACGAACGGTGTAAAAAGCATTCAAAGTGATACGAATGGCGTGCAAACTGTGTGTGCTCGCGCAGTTTGTAACACGGTGGGCACTTCTCGCACCATTCATAACCACGAATGGTGGGTGCAACAAGTGTGCAAAGCGTTACGAATGGTGTAAAAAGTGTTTAAAGTGGTGCAAATGGCAAGCAAATTTCGGCCCATCACGGAGGATTCGTGCTGTGCCGGACTGCTCATAAGGCAGTTGCACGCAAAGAGACCAAAGCTCGAAGAATCAAAGAAACCGAATGGTGGGTGCAAAAGGTGTGCAAAGCGTCACGAATGGTGTAAAAAGTGTTTAAAGTGGTACAAATGGCATGCAAATTTCGGCCCATCATGGCGGATTCGTATTGTGCCGGATTGCTCACAAGGCAGTTGCACCCAAAGAGGCCAAAGGTCAAAGAATCAAAGAAACCTAGCGTCATTTCAACTTGCAAGGCGATCCAACGTGCAAAGGAGACCTCGACTCGATAGCAGATAAGCCAAAACTACCAATGCACCGTAAATCTACACACCACGATCCCGTTTTGGACACTAGAAAAACGTGGTCACCATGTAGGCAAGCCAAATTTGGTCACCAAGTAGGCAGATGCAACCCAGATTTGCACCGTAAGTTACTGGTTAAGTCGAAAGCCAAACCCGTTCAAGGCAAACATGGTTTTCAGCACCAAAACTCGAAATCTGGCACCAAAAGTGCCGAAACCGAAAATGCTTGCTACAGATTGCGGCTTACTGCACTCATTTGTGAATGCTGACTCTCAGCGCTGTACAAATCCACACGGGCTATACATTGGTACCTGCAGTGGAATGTCCGTTTGCTTGTCGCAGAATCGGAGACTGCAGAGGCTCAAAAGCCAGACGGCATCGGCGACTGCAGAGCTGCACGTGTGCACTTCCTTGTATAAATTGGGCGCTCGATTTCTGAGGATTTGAGCCCTGTGTCTCACGTGTAGTGTTACTGAGCATGCAAACATTGCTGGCGCACCCTCAAATCCAATCCCTACACAGACGGGAATTCTTGGATGCTAGTGGTGGGCACCACCTACTTGGGACGCCCCTAGCTATTTCAAACCACTATCATCGGCGAAAAAAGGGAAAAGTCGCATTCTTAGAATTCGATTGCGATCATTTTGAGGGGCAGCATGGTAGGACTTTGGAGGCCTCTGGATTTTACCCCGGGGGTCGCGTAAGGTACGGTATGGACCTTGTTTTCGATGGGGGGTCAAGGGCCCCACACCCCGACCCCCACCAGAAAACAGCCCCCAGGGGGGGGGATTGAACAAGGGGATGAAGGCGGTGGTCTAGAGGCTGGGCAATCTGCATAGGGGGGGTTGTTTTTGGAGGTGATACATACCACAGACAGCCCTTTGTTTCCTTGTACGTTTGGGGGAAATATTTTCAGAGCAATGTTCGGGATATGTTGTTGACCCTAACATTAGGGCCAAAGATGGTGAGAGCAATGTAGGGGCCACCTTGTGGCAAGTGATGGCTGTATGGCAAACAAATAGGTGCCATAAATGTTGAAACCTTTGCGTAGCAAAATACTTGTGGGGCGCTTCCCACCCGATGCCCCTTTGGGTAAGCAACCCGGGGGGGGGGGGGGGTGCCTTTGCCTTTTGCCCGAAAAATAACGGTTGTTTGGTGCCGCAAAACAACACAAATTGCCCGGCAAACATGTTGACCCTCATTGTTTGCCCATTTAAAAATGTTGGCAATACATATGCATGCATGTTGTTCACCGCATACCTGCACCAAAAGGCCAATTGGATAATTATTCCATTGAGAGTCAATAAATTGGAAAATTGGCACACAAATGTGGCATGCTCTTTCTCTTCCAACCAACGTTGCCCCACAACTTGTGCACCTTGCCGTTCAGCCGAACCCTTACCACCACGTATGCCACTTGACAACAAACAGCATGGCTTTTATCCACCTGTGGTAGCTACCCCACGCACCCACCACCCTCAAGACATGCAGCCCCCCCCCCCCCCTCCCCAGTCACGCAATTTCCTGAGGTAAGTGAATGGACACCTGAGTGGATGCGATGAGTGAGTGGATACTTGAGTGGATGCGATGGTGCCATGCACCATCGCATCCATCCCCTCTTTTTTGTGTTCCCCCTCCCGGCGAAGGCGTGGGGGGGGGGGATTGGTGGACTAGTTAGTTTTCCCCTAGCTGGGGCAAAAGTTGCCGGAACGTGAACTACAACTAAACATGCCATAAAAAGATGGTCAAAACGGCTAAAAATCTTCATGAGGTTATGCAAAGCAAAACCAGCAATGTGCACGCCACTCCTAAGCTTGGGGGTGCAACACCAGTTTCTTCACCAACTGCCCGATAGGAATCAAAATCATGCACTTGATCTGTTTTACAGCGTTGTTTGTAGAAACAATGTTTCTGTGACATTGCACTTGCCATCAATGTATTTGATCATTTCGCCCCTTTCACTTATTCCCTGCCATCCAATGTTGTTGTTTCTAAATGCAACTGTACAATGCTCCCCCTGTCACCAAATTTTACTGCTTTCTCTCATGAACATTGACAAAAAGCCTTTTGTTTCGAAAAAAAAACCATCTCTGCTTTCAGTGGAGCAAAAACAAAACACATCACACAACACACAAATGACACACAGATGGCAAAAGGCAGACACACAAATGACACACAGATGGCAAAATGGCAGACACACAAACGACACAGAGATGGCAAAATGGCAGACACAAATGACACACAGATGGCAAAATGGCAGACACAAATGACACAGACACATCAGAACGATCGCACTAGACAAACACCTATGCACTCGTAACTCACCCACAGGCACATTCGTAGCACAAACACACTCGAACTGACTCACAAGCACATTCCTAACACAAGCACGCTCGTTTCTCACCCAGAGGCAAATTAGTAACACAACCACACTCGTAACTCACCCACAGGAACATTCGTAGCACCAACACACTCGTCACTCACCCACAGGCACATTCGTAGCACAAACACACTCGAACTGACTCACAAGCACATTCCTAACACAAGCACGCTCGTTTCTCACCCAGAGGCAAATTAGTAACACAACCACACTCGTAACTCACCCACAGGAACATTCGTAGCACCAACACACTCGTAACTCGCCCACAGGCACAATCGTAACACAGGCACACTCGTAACTCACCCACAGGCACATTCGTAACACAAGCACGCTCGTAACTCACCCAGAGGCACATTGGTAACACAAGCGCGCTCGTAACTCACCCACAGGCACCATCGTAACACAAACACACCCGTAACTCACCCACAGGCACATTCGTAACACAAGCACACGCGTAACTCACCCACAGGCACACTCGTAACACAAGCACGCTCGTAACTCACCCACAGGCACCATCGTAACACAAACACACTCGGAACTCACCCACAAGCACATTCGTGACACCAGCACACGCGTAACTCACCCACAGGCACACTCGTAACGCCCACACACTCGTAACTCACCCACAGGCATATTCGTGACACAAGCACACGCGTAACTCACCCACAGGCACAATCGTAACGCCCACACACTCGTAACTCACCCACAGGCACAATCGTAACGCCCACACACTCGTAACTCACCCACAGGCACAATCGTGGCACCCACACACTCGTAACTCACCCACAGGCAGATTCGTAACACCATCACACTCGTAACTCACCCACAAGCACAATCGTGGCACCCACACACTCGTAACTCACCCACAGGCAGATTCGTAACACCATCACACTCGTAACTCACCCACCAGCACATCCGCAACACAAGCACACTCGTAACTCACCTACAAGCACATTCGTAACACACACACACAAACACACACACACACTCTCGTAACTCACCCTGAACCGGAACTCAATCTCCAACCTGAAACCTCAAACCTGAACCAGACACAGCATCACACACCCAGCGCGCGGCAAACACACTAACACTTTGCGCGGCGCGCTGACACACACACAGTGCCCTGACACACAGATCACACACACAGCGCGCTGACATACGAATGACACACACACACCGCGCCAACACACCAAAGACACACACCCAGCGCCAAATGAACTCCGGGCATCACACCAGTAGCCGTCGGCAGTGGTCAACAACGGTTGCGGCTCGTCTGCGACCTTCATGTCAGCGGCTGGAGTGGGCACGGCAAAGAGCAAACAGCAAACAGCCAACACGAAACGAAACACGAAGAGCAAAGCCACGACCTTAATAAAAACCACCAAATTTTTCTTTTTGACCGCAAATGACAATCACTCACCTTTTATTTTTGCCAACCAGAATTTATTGAAGTGCTGCGAGTTTGCGGGGAATGGCTATGCAGGACTCTTTCTATTATTTTCAGACTGGCGGCGGCGCGCGTGTGCGCATCGCAGAAAAGAATTTATGCTGGCAGGCGGCATTTTTTTTCTAATTACACAGATGTATGCGCATTTTTGAGGCGCATCGATCCGTGTGCAGTACGGTTGCATCTTCGCCGATTCTGGTCGTTCAGTTGGCCGAGCGGGCACTAACCGCCGGTAACCAATCCCAGAACCACCTGTTATTGCTATACGTCGACACAACGCTCCAATGCTGTGCACGGCACATGTGTCAAAACTCCTGGGGTTTCCTGTGGGTGCCAAGGGTGACAATGAACTGCCTGAGTCGCTAACAAGAAAACTTTTCCCACCATTCATCACTGGCAGTGCTGCAGTGGCCAGCGGCATTCTACTTCAACAATCCCATCCGTGAGTGCAATTGTGTGGGCAGAGCAGTTGAGCCGCACCTCACAGGCAGTTGCGTAATCCGAGTATGGCATACTTCTTGCATGGTTGACTAATCAGGAATTGGTGCACTTGTTGCGGGGCACTTCCTGGGCTTGGGTATGCACTTCTGCTCAGGCCCTTGGTTAAGCCTACTTTACTTGGACCGGACTTGGGTGGGAGACCCCCGGACGGAGGGCGGGCTGCAAGGGTACACTTTCTGAGTGTCTATTTTATTTCGGTATACACCCGAAATGCATTGAGTATTTTGGTGCAGCGGACATGTGTGTACTGCAGGTGTATATCGAAATAAGATAGACACTCAGAAAGTGTATCGTTTGAGCAGCAAACATGTGTGTACTCCGAGTGTATACCAAAATAAAATAGACACCCATAAAGTGTATCCTCACAGCTGCTGACCGCAGCAGTACGAGAGTATGCCGATATAAAATAGACACTTAGAAAGTGGTTTTTTTTTGCCGGACATGTGTGTGCTGCATTTTCTGGAAATACCTCAAGGCTTGGCTCAAGTTTTGCCGCGCGTAGCGCGGGCAAGGAATCTACATCTATCAGAAAAAATTGGATGCTAGCACCAAATTTTCTACCCGCGCATTTGCGCGGGCTGAAGGCTACCCGCGCATTTGCGCGGGCTGAAGGCTAGTACGGGTTAGGACTACGCGTAGGACTAAAGGATCTGCCCACATTGCGCACGCGCATCCACATCAAGTTTTGACAGAACTGAAAACCTTTTTGTTTTATCACAGTACATTTCTGACAGGGGGGACAGATGCATCGCGTGCCAGGTTAAGGGATGTGCATTTCCTGGCGCTCTGTAGCTCTTAATTTCGCCAAACTATGTCTGCCAAAGTCACTGCCACTGCTGCTTGGGACTGGAAGGACCCCGAGGACGCAGACCAGGCTCCGGGTCCCCACCCAATCAGCGCACCCATGCAAGTACCCCCATCGCCGCCCCACGACCCTCATGTGCTGCCCCCCCAAGGATTTCAGCAGCCATGGAAGGGAAAAATTGGGAAGGTAGGCAAGGAAGTCGAGTTGCCGGACGAGGCGTACGAGGAGGATGCATGGACTCCCACGAAATATTGGTGGTCCCACCCGGATGGTATGTGGTTGCAAATATTTCGATTTCGTTGTGCGTTTCACGTCATTTCCATCCCTATCCTACCTCCATCCTACCTATTCTTTGTGTGGCAGACGAGGATGAGGTCGCCTTTGATGGGGCCGAGCCGTGGCATGTCAATTGGTATGACAGCCTTGGCGACCGACAACGTCACCAACTTCACGCGCAACGACCCCAACCAGACGACCCACACGCGCAATGGCAAGAAGAGATTGAGATTGAGCGCTTGGCTGACATTGCTCGTACTCCAAGTCCAAGTCCAAGTCCAACTCCGCCGGGCACGCCGAAGCACTCCCCGGAACCCCGAACCGAGGCGGAACGTGGTATGCACCGCTACGCACCATTGCACCATGGCACGTGTTACATGGTTCCGTTCCTTCACCGTCAACCCTTGTTTACAGCAACAATGGAGCAAAGGAAGAAGGACTGGGAGGGGAGACGCCGTTCGCCGGAGCCACGCGCCGAGGGTGCACCCAAGACGCCAAGGGAGCGAGGTATCCCCATGGTGGCGTCACTTGTCTGCTTGTCCTTTTTGTGTTCATTGTGCATTTTTTCTTGTTTGCCCCTTTTTTCTCCCGCATATTGTACATTTGTTGGTTGGTTTGTCTAGGGAGAAAGGGTGCGGAGGAGCTTCTTCGGAGGATGAAGGAGCGCAAGGAAGCCAAGGACCGTGAGGAGGAAGCGAAACGTAAGGAGTCAGGTATGTGCCTTTTCCATCCTCTTTGCCGTGCCGTGACAATGGCCCATTACGGGCCCATATGTGCATAGAAGTGTGTTTGGTTTTTGTTTGGGTTAGGTGACACAAGCTTGGAGTGGGGTTTGGGAGCGCGCCTCTCGTCTTTGAGGCCTTAGCAATGGCCCATTACGGGCCCATATGTGTATAGAAGCGTGTTCGGGTTTTGTTTGGGTTAGGTGACACAAGCTTGGAGTGGGGTTTGGGAGCGCGCCTCTCGTCTTTGAGGCCTTAGCAATGGCCCATTACGGGCCCATATGTGTATAGAAGCGTGTTTGGGTGTGGGTTGGGTTAGGTGACACAAGCTTGGAGTGGGGTTTGGGAGCGCGCCTCTTGTCTTTGAGGCCTTAGCAATGGCCCATTACGGGCCCATATGTGTATAGAAGCGTGTTTAGGTTTTGTTTGGGTTAGGTGACACAAGCTTGGAGTGGGGTTTGGGGGGCGAGGGGCGTAAGGGGGTTGCACACAAGCAACCAAAGGCACGCGTGGGTAAGAAGAGGAAGTTGACGGTGGGATAAGGGGAATGGGTGCCACGTGCCCCTTGTGGTGGGCTCCCAAGCGGGGCCATATTCAATCCATTCCAGGGGGGGGAGGGGTGCAGTACGGGCCCCCATGTGCCCTCTAACCCCATGCATGACCCCAACGACCCACGTGCCAAGGGGAAGACGCACGGTGGGAGCGCGCCCCTTGTCATGGGCCCTCAAGCAGGGCCATATACAATCCATTCCAGGGGGGGGAGGGGTGCAGTACGGGCCCCCATGTGCCCTCTAACCCCATGCATGACCCCGTTGCACCACGTGCCAAGGACACGACGAACCGAGGGAGCGCGCCCCTTGTCATGGGCCCTCAAGCGGGGCCATATTCAATCCATTCCAGGGGGGGGAGGGGTGCAGTACGGGCCCTCATGTGCCCTCTAACCCCATGCATGACCCCGTTGCACCACGTGCCAAGGACACGACGAACCGAGGGAGCGCGCCCCTTGTCATGGGCCCTCAAGCGGGGCCATATTCAATCCATTCCAGGGGGGGGAGGGGTGCAGTACGGGCCCTCATGTGCCCTCTAACCCCATGCATGACCCCGTTGCACCACGTGCCAAGGACACGACGAACCGAGGGAGCGCGCCCCTTGTCATGGGCCCTCAAGCGGGGCCATATTCAATCCATTCCAGGGGGGGGAGGGGTGCAGTACGGGCCCCCATGTGCCCTCTAACCCCATGCATGACCCCGTTGCACCACGTGCCAAGGACACGACGAACCGAGGGAGCACGCCCCTTGTCATGGGCCCTCAAGCGGGGCCATATTCAATCCATTCCAGGGGGGGGAGGGGTGCAGTACGGGCCCCCATGTGCCCTCTAACCCCATGCATGACCCCGTTGCACCACGTGCCAAGGACACGACGAACCGAGGGAGCGCGCCCCTTGTCTTCGCACGACGTCACTCAGATTGCATTCCATTACTTCTTTGCCTTGCCTCTGCCCTTGCCCTTGCCTTTACCGCCCCCTTTCTTGGGCGCCGGTGGTGCAGGGTTCAGAATTTGATCCAAGGGAAAGTATGCGGCATCCGTTGTTGGCACAAACCCGGGGTTGGGCCAACATTGCATGCCCATAGACAATGGGACTTGTGAGCCTTGCGTGTATAAGTATGGATGCGGGATGGGAATTTGACTACTTGGGGTGGCTTGAGAGTAGGGGAGGGTTGGGGGTTGCAATGATTGGGTGCTAGACGTAGCTTGGGAGGAGTGCACACCCTGAGACAAAAGGGCAATACCGGAGGGTGGTGGAGCCGGAAGGGAGGGTGTGAATGGGGAAGGGGGGGGCACCCTGCGAAGCATAACTACATCATCACTCCCCTCTTGATGAATCGGTTGGTTAGCAAAAGGCATTGGGGGGTAAGCGGGGACGAAGGGGGGTACAAACGGGGGGGTGACGTACACTTGTGGTGGGGGTACGGAGGGGGGTGGGACGTCGGGCTCCGCGGTGTTTTTCTTTTTCTTCTTTCCGCCGGTAGCCATCTCCGATGCCTTTCGTTTTTGTGCTTTGGCGGGTGGCTTTGCTGGATTGTCCGCTTTAAGGTCACCCAATGGTTTCCTTTGCGTGTCAGTCCACGTCTGCAAAGTAAATCTAGCATCTTCAAAGCGTTCTTGCGAAACAAGCGCCACATCCATAAACTCCCTAGCCAAGGCACTCAATTGGAACCGGTTCCTTATTCTTTGGACCTCCCCTTGGCGCACCAGTAGTGCCGCCTCACCCTCCCCCTCGGGAACGATGCCTTCCACACTCGGTGCCTCCACGGGACAAGGACCGACACGCTCATGGTTGTGGTAAAGCTTCCCAACCACGTTCCGGGACATAAGCTCCATCTCCTCATGCATGGGAGGGTCCTCCAAGAAATATTGGGAATGCACAAGGCCCAAGTGGAAAGCGGCGAATGCGTCGTCTCGCAATACCCGCCAAAAATGCCTACAGGGCATCCCAAGCATGGTAGGAAATGCACAAGTGCACACCGGGTCACGGTACAAGGTGTAGGTGATAGATCCAACGGAGGTCCGGACCGGCCCCGAGAGTTGAACATAGTGAGCTACATTGGTTCCGTGTCTGGAAACTTCAAAGATGGCTGCATTAGGCGCGGGGGTCACCATTCTGGGGGGGAGATCGTACTCCAAAAGATCCTCCACCCCCTTTGTGGAGTCAGGACAGTCGTCCAAGGTGGGGGGGGCCAGAGCCTCGTATGCGTGGTCCGGCAGCCTCTTCATGTCGTACCCAAAGGCAAGGACCATCTGATGGGCTGCCTCATCCCTTCCCCATGTGGTCAGCCGGTCCTTCATTGCCTCATACGGAATCGGAAAAATTTGCTGGGCCGTCTCATGCCGGGAGCGAAAGGAGCCCGTTGTCACGCGTGTGTCCAGACGCTCCCACTTCAAAATCAGATCCCCCACAATGACCATGAGTGCGTCAAAAACGTCATTCAGCTTTTTCCGCTTGGTTAGGCGGCCCTCCTTTGCCCACCTATGGATGCCCTCCACCCGTTGTGTGGACACGATCCCCCGTGTGAACACACCCACCTGAAAACAGCGTGCCCAGCGTCGCACCTTGTCCCCCCCCCACGTAGCACTCAAATATGTATGTCCACTTGAAAAGATTGGGTCCCCAAGAATTTCAACATTCCACATGTGCTCAAAGACAACAATGGAGACTTGGCGGTGTGCACGGGCCATGAGGCGGACCAATTTAGTGAAAGTGTCGTGGCCAAGAACGCCTTTCAGGTTCTTGGCCACGTTCTTGGCAATGTGCCAGTAACACCAAAAGTGCTTGGCGTTGGGGAAAACGGTGGCAACGGCCCCCGAAGCCTTCACACATGCATCCGTGAACATGACCACGGGCGCGATGCCCACGGCCGCCAACCAGTGGGTAAACTGGTACTCAAAGTCGCGAGTTTTTTCGCCCACAACAATGGCTTGGCCTATGAGCACTGACTGCCCATAGTTGTTGACCCCCACGAAGAGGCCAATGTTCAGGTTATACCTATTACTTTGATAGGTATTATCATGGAGGATTAGAAACGGGAAGCGCCGGGCAATAGCAATTTGCTCGACGCTCATCCAGAAGACATGGGATAGTTTCCCAATGTCATCCTTCACCACATGGGTGTACCACCCATGTTCGCCCTTTTCCTCAAGGCGGTTGACCAACTCATGGGCATCCAGCGCTGAGGAGTACCCTTTGGCATCATAAATATTTTGCACTTGTTTTGCGGTGATCTCGACACCGCGGTTCCGCATGAAATGTACCACATTGCGGGGGGGCATGAAGGATTGTCCCAAGTTCATGATCATATCTGCATCCTCACGGGACAAATTCACCGGACCATGGAATTTTTTCTGCTTGGCCGTTTGCGGTGGATGGTTATGGTCTAGGCGGAGTCCTTTGTGACTCACGGACCACACCTCGCGCATGCCATCCTTCCGGCGAGATATGTACACGTTGAAGGGACAAAAATCCCCCTTTGACTCCGGTGCATATGTTGGCACCGTCCTACTATACTCGGGAAGGACCCCGGATTGGGCTACGTTGCGATTGTGTTGTTTCTGGCGGCCTACTTTGGCGCAATAAAAGTATGCTTGGCCTTTCTCTTTGTCGCCACGCCGACTGAGAACATAGCCGTTCTCATCCGCCCATTCCTCCATGCGGTCACAAGCTGCTTGGTGACTTGAGCCGGCAAACGCATTTACAACCGGCTCCCAGGTGGCACCCATCTCCGGAAACTTCATGCTGTCATCTTCATCAGCGCTATCTTCCTCATCGGAGCACGCTTCATATGGGTCTTCTTCAAGGACCTCCGATGGTGCCGGGGACAAGGGAAGGGGACTGTAGTTGATCTCAGATAATGTGTCTGACATGGTGTGACAATAATCTGTGTCTTCTGTGTCTGAAAAATAGTAGAACAGATGCGCTTGATGCTGGCATTTATAAAAATACGCTGTTCAGCCACAGCAATCAATTAAATCAGAAAATCAATTCCATTTTTTTTCCCATTTTCAGTTAATTCAAGCGCATGCGCCAGATGTGGGCAGATCCTTTAGTCCTACGCGTAGTCCTAAGCCGTAGTCCTGCATAGCCATTCCCGAGTTTGCGCCGCCGCCAAGAGCGCTGTCGCCAGTGCTAGAAATTAATTAACCCTATGATTCGATTTTTTACGATTTCAGCCCTGAGATTCATACATTACATCAGTTTGCATATTAACTTCGGTCGCGCACACTTAAATCCGATCCCTACACATACAGGAATTCTTGGATCCTTGCTTACAAACTACCAACTTCAAGGGCTCCTAACTATTTAAAACGACCATAGATGACAAAAACCAAGGTGCACGGCATGATCGCCAGGTCGAGGCGGTCATTTTGAGGGGTAAGTGTGTAGGGGTGATAGAACCCGAATTTCGACGTTAGGGGGTTCCCTATTATAGGGGGTTGAGAGGTGGCCAGTGACTTGTGCGGAGGGGGCCCCTCCCCCTCTCCGCGCATGTGGCAAGGCGGGCCGAGGGCCCAATTTGAACAAGGGGATGAAGGCGGTGATCTAGATTAGCTGAGTGTGCACGTGCAAAAGGGACATTGATGAAAGGAAATCGGTGGGTAGGGTTAGGGTTGAGGTTAGGGGTAGGGTTAGGGTTAGGTGAAAGTTGTGACGCAAAAAATATCATGGTATCAGTGTATCATGTTATGGTAATGTGTGTGGTGAAAGAATACCACAGTTGAAGTGTTGAAAAACGTGGTGTGACGTACATCGCTGCCAATAGAGCTTCAAAAATAGAACAATCAAACAACGTAACAGCGTAGAATACACACATGATTGAATCTTGCCGGTGCGAGGTGCAGAATACACACAAGCCTCTAAAATTCAAATTTTAGGCAATTTTGGACAAGTGGGCCATTGTAGCCATTTTTGGGGTGGGGCTGGGTGGGGTGGGGTCCGGAAACACTCATTATCGAGCTTCTTTACCCTGCAACACATGCAACACATAGGGTTGGGCGGCCTCTAACTGACCACCCAAGCTGGGGGGCTTGACATAAAGCCCCAAAGCCCCAAAAAAACTGTTTGGAAAAAATGGGTGGGGCAGCGCTGACATAGCCCCGATACACCCATTTTTTAGATTCCAAACCCCGCAACACATGCTCCAATGAGTCAAGCACCTGCAAAATACGGTTGAGCAGCCTTGAACTAACCACTAGAGCCAAAAAAAACTGTGTTTTACGCCAAAAATTGGAATTTTTAGGCCAATTTCGGGCCAAAATGGGGTTTCCGGCTTCCATACCGCCCAACACATAGCAGGGTTGGGGGACCTTGAAATGACCTCCGCAAAACACAGCCTTGTGCCCCAAAATGGGCATCTAGGCTGTAGCGTAGTGTGGCCTTGAACAGAGCACACAAGCCCAAAAATGCTGCTTTTGGGCCCAAAATTGGCAATTTTAGGCCAAAAAATGGCCATTCTTTGGGTGGGGCGGCCATTAAATACCTATATTCTGGCTTCCACATCTTGCAACCGATGTTTTTTTGAGTCAACCACCTGCAAAATAGGGTTGGGGGGCCTTGAAGTGACCTCCTAAGCCCAAAAAAGCTGTGTTTTAGACCCAATATTGGCATTCATCCATTTCGGGGCAAAAAATGGCCATGTTTTGGGTGCGGGGGCCTTGAAACACCCATTTTCTGAGTTCAATACCATGCAATGCATGGATTTTTGTGTCAAGCACCTAAATAGGGTACGGGGGTCTTGAACTGAGCACCCAAGCCAAAACACTGCCTTTTTGCCCAAAATTGGCACTTTTAGGCCATTTTTGGCCAAGAAATGGGCATTTTTTTGTGGGGCGGTCCTGAAACACCTATTTTTTGGCTTCTGTTCCATGCAACTGATTTTTTTTTATCAAGCACCTGCAAAATAGGGTTGGGGTGCCTTCAACTGACTTCCCAAGGCCAAAAAAACAGGGTTTTAGGCGCAATATTGGCATTTTAGGCCATTTTTGGGCAAAAAATGCCCATTTTTTGGGTTGGGCGGCCTTGGAACACCCATTTCCTGGTTTCAATACCATGCAACACATGTTTTTTTGTGTCAACCACCTAAAAAATAGGGTAGGGGGTTCCAAAAATGAGCACCCAAGCCCAAAAACACTGCCTTTCTGCCCAAAATTGGCAATTTTAGGCCATTTTTGGGCAAAAAATGGCAATTTTTTTGGGTGGGGCGCCCCTGAAATACCTATTTTTCCGGTTCCATACCATGCAACCAATGCTTTTTTGAGTCAAGCACCTGCAAAATAGGGTTTGGGGGCCTTGAACTGACCCCCCAAGCCTAAAAAAACAGTGTTTCGGGCCCAATATTGACTTTTTTAGACACCTTTTGGGCAAAAAATGGCCATTTTTTGGGATGGCGGCCCTGAAACACCCATTTTCTAGCTTCAATGCCATGCAATACATGTTTTTCGGAGTCACGCACCTCCAAAAAAGGGTAGGGGGGTTTTGAACTGAGCACCCAAGCCCCAAAACACTGCTTTTTTGCCCAAAATTGGGAATTTTAGGCCATTTTTGGCCAAAAAATGGCCATTTTTTGGGTGGAGCGGCCCAGAAACACCTATTTTTCAGCTTCCATATGGTGCAAATTTTTTTTTTTCGAATCAAGCACCTGCAAAATAGGGTTGGAGGGCCTTGAACTGACCTCCCAAGCCCGAAAAACAGTGTTTTAGGCCCAATTTTGACATTTTTAGACCATTTTTGGGCAAAAAATGCCCATTTTTTGGGTCCGGCGGCTCTAAAACACCCATTTTCTAGCTTCAATGCCATGCAATACATGTTTTTTGGAGTCACGCACCTCAAAAATAGGGTAGGGGGGCCTTGAACTGAGCACCCGAGCCCAAAAACACTGCCTTTTTGCCAAAAATTGGCAATTGTAGGCCACTTTTGGCCAAAAAGTGGCCATTTTTTGGCTGGGGCGGCCCTGAAAGACTTATTTTCCGGTTTCCATACCATACAAATGAGGTTTTTTTGAGTCAACCACCTGCAAAATAGGGTTGGGTGGCCTTGAACCGACCTCCCAAGCCCAGGCAACAGTGTTTTGGGCCCATTATTGGCATTTTTAGCCCATTTTTGAGCAAAAAATGCCCATTTTTTCGGTGGGGCGGCTCTGAAACACCCATTTCCTGGCTCCAATACCATGCAACACATGTTTTTTTGTGTCCAGTACCTAAAAGTTAGGGTAGGGGGGCCTTGAACTGAGCACCCACCCACAAAACACTGCTTTTTTGCCCAAAATTGGCAATTTTAGGCCATTTTTGGGCAAAAAATGGACATTTTTCCGGTGGGGCGGCCCTGAAATACCTATTTTCCGGCTTCCATACCATGCAATCGATGTTCTTTTGAGTCAAGCACCTGCAAAATAGGGTCGGGAGGCCTTGAACCGACCTCCCAAGCCCAAAAAACAGTGTTTTGGCCCAGTTTTGGCATTTTTAGGCCTCTTTTGGGCAAAAAATGCCCATTTTTTGGGTAGGGCGGCCCTGAAACACCAATTTTCTGGCGTCAATACCATACAGCACATGTTTTTTCGTGTCAGGCACCTAAAATATAGGGTAGGGGGGCCTTGAACTGTGCACCCGGGCTCAAAAATACTGCCTTTTTCCCCAAAATTGGCAATTTTAGGTCATTTTTGGCCAAAAAATGGCCATCTTTTGGGTGGGGCCCCTGAAACACCTGTTTCCTGGCTCCATACCATGCAACTGACGTTTTTTTTTGAGTCAAGCACCTGCAAAATAGGGTTGGGGGGCCTTGAACTGAACTCCCAAACCCAAAAAACAGTGTATTAGGCCCAATATTGGCATTTTTAGGCCATTTTTGAGCAAAAAATGCCCATTTTTTGGGTGGGGTGGCCCTGATACTCCCATTTTCTGGCTTCAATACTATGCAACATATGTTTTTTCGTGTCAAGCACCCAAAAAATAGGGTAGGGGGGTCTTGAACTGAGCACCCGTGTCCAAAAACACTGCTTTTTGGCCCAAATTGGCAATTTTAGGCCATTTTTGGCCAAAAAATGGCCATCTTTTGGGTGGGGCGGCCCTAAAAAAACCTATTTTCCGGCTTACATACCATGCAAATGATGTTTTCTTGATTCGAGCACGTGCAAAATAGGGCGGGGGGGGCTCGAACAGACCTCCCAAGCCCAAAAAACAGTGTTGTAGGCCCAATTTTGGCATTTTTAGGCCTTTTTTGGGGCAAAAAATGCCCATTTTCTGGGTGGGGCGGGCCTGAAACACCCATTTTCTGGCTTCAATACCATGCAACACATGTTCTTTCGTGTCAAGCACCTAAAAAATAGGGTAGGGGGGGCTTGATCTGAGCACCCAAGCCCAAAAACACTCTTTTTTTGCCAAAAAATTGGCAATTTTAGGCCATTTTTGGCCAGAAAATGGCCATTTTTGGGTGGGGCAGCCCTGAAACACCCATTCTTTGGCTTCAATACCATGCAACTTTTGTTTTTTCTGTGTCAAGCACCAAAAAAATAGGGTAGGGGGGTCGAAAACTGAGCACCCAAGCCCAAAAACACTGCTTTTTTGCCCAAAATTGGCCATTTTCGGCCATTTTTGGCCGGAAAATGCCCGCTTTTTGGGTGGGGCGGCCCTGCAACACCCATTTTCTGGCTTCAATACCCTGCAACATATCCTTTTTCATGTCAAGAACCTTAAAAATAGGGTAGGGGGGCCTTGACCTGAGCACCCAGGCCCAAAAACACTGTTTTTTTGCCCAAAATTGGCAATTTTAGGCCATTTTTGGCCAGAAAATGGCCATTTTTTGGGTGGGGCGGACCTGAAACACTTATTTTCCGGCTTCAATACCATGCAACTGATGTTTTTTCGAGCCAAGCACGTGCGAAATAGGGTGGGGGGGCCTTGAACTGACCTCCCAAGCCCAAAAAACAGTGTTTTAGGCCCAATATTGGCATTTTTGGGCCATTTTTGGGCAAAAAATGCCCATTTTTTGGGTAGGGCGGCCCTGAAACACCATTTTTCTGGCGTCAATACCATGCAGCACATGTTTTTTCGTGTCAGGCGCCTAAAAAATAGGGTAGGGGGGCCTTGAACTGTGCACCCGGGCTCAAAAATACTGCTTTTTTCCCCAAAATTGGCAATTTTAGGTCATTTTTGGCAAAAAAATGGCCATCTTTTGGGTGGGGCCCCTGAAACACCTGTTTCCTGGCTCCATACCATGCAATCGACGTTTGTTTTGAGTCAAGCACCTGCAAAATAGGGTTGGGGGGCCTTGAACTGACCTCCCAAACCCAAAAAACAGTGTATCAGGCCCAATATTGGCATTTTTAGGCCATTTTTGAGCAAAAAATGCCCATTTTTTGGGTGGGTGGCCCTGATACTCCCATTTTCTGGCTTCAATACTATGCAACATATGTTTTTTTGTGTCAAGCACCCAAAAAATAGGGTAGGGGGGTCTTGAACTGAGCACCCGTGTCCAAAAACACTGCTTTTTTGCCCAAATTGGCAATTTTAGGCCATTTTTGGCCAAAAAATGGCCATCTTTTGGGTGGGGCGGCCCTAAAAAAACCTATTTTCCGGCTTACATACCATGCAAATGATTTTTTTTTGATTCGAGCACCTGCAAAATAGGGCGGGGGGGCTCGAACAGACCTCCCAAGCCCAAAAAACAGTGTTGTAGGCCCAATTTTGGCATTTTTAGGCCTTTTTTGGGGCAAAAAATGCCCATTTTCTGGGTGGGGCGGGCCTGAAACACCCATTTTCTGGCTTCAATACCATGCAACACATGTTCTTTCGTGTCAAGCACCTAAAAAATAGGGTAGGGGGGGCTTGATCTGAGCACCCAAGCCCAAAAACACTCTTTTTTTGCCCAAAATTGGCAATTTTAGGCCATTTTTGGCCAGAAAATGGCCATTTTTTGGGTGGGGCAGCCCTGAAACACCCATTCTTTGGCTTCAATACCATGCAACTTTTGTTTTTTCTGTGTCAAGCACCAAAAAAAATAGGTTAGGGGGGTCGAAAACTGAGCACCCAAGCCCAAAAACACTGCTTTTTTGCCCAAAATTGGCAATTTTCGGCCATTTTTGGCCAGAAAATGCCCGTTTTTTGGGTGGGGCGGCCCTGCAACACCCATTTTCTGGCTTCAATACCATGCAACATATCCTTTTTCGTGTCAAGAACCTTAAAAATAGGGTAGGGGGGCCTTGACCTGAGCACCCAGGCCCAAAAACACTGTTTTTTTGCCCAAAATTGGCAATTTTAGGCCATTTTTGGCCAGGAAATGGCCATTTTTTGGGTGGGGCGGACCTGAAACACTTATTTTCCGGCTTCAATACCATGCAACTGATGTTTTTTCGAGCCAAGCACGTGCGAAATAGGGTGGGGGGGCCTTGAACTGAGCTCCCAAGCCCAAAAAACAGTGTTTTAGGCCCAATGTTGGCATTTTTAGGCCATTTTTGGGCAAAAAATGCCCATTTTTTGGGTGGGGCGGCCCGGAAACCCACAGTTTTGGGCTTCAATACCATGGAACACATGTTTTTTTGTGTCAAGCACGAAAAAAATAGGGTAGGGGGGCCTTGAACTGAGCACCGAAGCCCCAAAACATCGCTTTTTATGCCCAAAATTGGCAATTTTAGGTCATTTTTGGCCAAAAAATGGCTCTATTTTGGGTTGGGCGGCCTCGAAACACTTATTTCCCGTAGTCCATTTGTGGGCCTTTTCTTTTGGTGGGCCGGCCCTGAAATACGCATCTTCGAGCGTCCATACCCGTTAACATCCAGGTAACATGTGCTAAATAGGATTGGGGGGGCTAGGAATGACGACCCTAGCCCTAAAAACACTGCTGTCGGCCCGAACACTGATGGATATTGGATATTGGACATATCCAAACACCGTACATAATACCGTACATGAAACCGCAACGCCAAAAATATGGTTGTGAATATCGGCAATGTGTCACATGTTCCGACAAAAAGAGAGTTATGAAAATGTAATTTTTGGCTTCTAAAACTAGAAGCGGTGGTCTAAAAATAGATATTGGACATACATACACACAAAATGAATAGCGTAGAGTAACACGCAATGGGAAAAATATGGTTGTGGATCTCGCCAATGAACATATGCATCCCCAAAGATTGAGGTTTGAAAATAAAATTTTTTGTTTCTAGAAAGAGAAATATCTTTATAAAAATGGAAGCTGTGGTCTACAAATTGATGTGGGACATATGCACACATCATACCAAATGAATAATGTCGATGAAACCGCAGTGCCCGAAATATGTGGATATCGCCAATGTGACACATGGATCCCCAAAAAAAGATTTTTAAAAAAAGAATTTTTTACTTCTAAAAATGGAAGCGATTTTCCAAAAATAGGCATCAGAAGTATTGCCCATGTCACTAAATCAATAGTAATTGTTTCAGATATTGTCTGAGTGACACATGGATCCTGCAGATGAAATTCTAACCAAAACATTACCACGCATACAGGAAGAAGAAACCATAGACGAGAAAACCAAGGATTCCATGAAACATGAACTTTGTTGGGCTCGGGTGGGATGGTGCTTCGCACCATCCCACCCGAGCGGAGGCACACTTAGAGCAATTTTGCTGTCGCACAAAGCAAAGTACGGCAAACCGCATACAATGGTGAATCATGGGGTGAATAGAAGGTCGGACAATCAGCAGAAGGTGGCAAAGGTGAATCATGGGGCGAATCAAGATGCCCTGTCCTGGTACGCCAATAGGAGGTCCGGGGGCACGGGAGATGAGTATATAGCATCGGCGGGGACGTGATGGTACAATGTGCGATATGAACTTCGCACCATGCTGGGGTAAACCTCAGCGCAAAGGTACAACAAGGCCGCGGATATTCAACCGTTGGGTAAAATACATGGAATACAGTGTGCCGGTGAACGTCGATGATTCGGCTTGTGTTTTGCATGAGGCCACAAAAGGGAAAACCAGCAAGAGTTGGCAACGGTGATTCATGGGGGCGAATCAAGATGCCTTGGTATGCCAATAAGAGGTTCGGGGGCACGGGAGAGGCCCGGGTTGCAATGAGTCTATCGGCGGGGACGCGATGGTACAATGTGCAATATGAACTTCGCACCATGTTGGGGTAAACATGAGCGCAAAGGAACAACCAGGCCGTGGATATTCAGCCGTTGGGTAATGTACATGGAATACATTGTACCGGTGAAAACCGATGAGTTGGCCTGTGTTTTGCATGGTGCCACGGAAGGCAATGTGACAAGTCAAGGTGGCGGAGCACCGCTGCCCCCCTATTCGTAGGTGCAAGAAACCCGGCAAAGGGTTGCCACCCAAAGCCAATTGAAAAGTGTCTACTTGCCCCCTCGCATGAGACGACTATACTTTGCACTAGCTTCCTCTAGTGCACTGCCATAGAGCAAGTCTTGGCTATCGTCTGAATCACATGCAGTTGCTTCATGAGCAACGGGTTGTTGGTGAAAAAGCTTGCGTGCCTTCCGCACATTGCGTGGCACTACATCCTCATCGCTACTGGATGTATCTATAATGGGGACGGGCAACTTACTAAACGCCTTCTTGTCACTTTTACCGGTCATCGGGGGCGGTAGCAAGGAGCTTGCTGCGAGGGCTGGGTCCTTCTTGTGGCCGAGAGATGGAGTCAACAATAGAGAGTTGGTAGCCGTGGGTTCAAGCGGTGCCGGCGGAAGAGACCTTGATGGTTGTACGTACGTTGAGGAACATTCTGGTTTAGGACTTGGCAACAAACTAGCTCTTGGAGCAGCCCACGAAGCCACACTAGCGGTCAACGGGGGCGGAGGTGGAGCCGGCCCGCTGACAGTCGCCGAGGACGCAGGTGCAGCCGTCCGGAAGTACGTGACGATAGGGGGGTGACCGCGTGAGGGGCTGGGACTGTTGCTTGCGTTGCTTAATCTCTTTGTAGGCGTACCCAAGGTGCGCCCCCCTGATGGGGAATTGCTGGCCGAGGAATGCGGTGTAGAACGGGCCCCAGGGGGTGCAGCTTTAATAGGGGTTTTGCCCCCTTTCGCAACAGCAGAAGTTTTTGGGCTATAGGTGGCCTTGGGGGATGCGGCAGCGGGAGGTTTGGAGGGACTTACCGAGTTACCGATCGTATGCGAAGGACTCGAGCCCACGGTTGCCGCCTGGGTGATCGTGCGGATGGTGGCGTCAACACACGGAGTGTTTGCCATAGATGGATAAACCACACGTGCCTCCCAATTGGGTACTCCATGATACATTGCAGCTTGGGGCCACAACGTCAGAATGCTGTTGTCCACCGCTCCTGCGCTGTTCACCACCAGGATCCCCATTTGCTTACCGTCAGCAGAATGTGTCATGGGTAACGCAATGAAGTTGGGGGGTGCTGAGGCTCCGTGCCGAAGCTCGGCAAAGAGTGCAAGACATCCGTTCCAAACGATTATGGACATGTTGGGAGCTCATTAAAGGCAAAGGTGGGGGGGTAGGTGCACAACAAGGGATGTTTTGCATGGCTGCAACCTATGGACCGGTCCCTGTTGCAAGTACCACGATCACCTTGAACCACGAGTGTGACGTCGCAACACCCAAACGATGCCATGAATGCGATAGCGGCGGTCCCTGTTGGAGGTACCACGATGACCTTGAACCAGAAGTGTCATGTAGCAACACCCAAGCGATGCCATGAATGCGATAGCGGCAAATGAAAATGCCAAGTGCCGCAACTTGCCCTCACCCAGCCATGACCGTGGAGCAGCAAGGCCACCTTCCATGGAAAGAGCCTAACCAACTAATCCTAACGCTAACAACGTGAGTTGTGTTACACGGGTATGTTGTCTGGGCAACCTAATGACACACAAGGGGGGGGTACGAAGGGGGCAAGATGTAGGAGGAGTTTGCAGGGGAGAGCAACGTTGGCTACGATTGCCACCATGCATTGCGTGTATGTTCATTATCCGGGGCGGAGGAAGAGTGACTCTGACAGCGGAAATCGTTGTCTATACAACATACCGCATTGCAAAACACACAGCAGCTCTTAGTGTACACCGTTACCTACGACCTAGAGCAACGTGCCATCACTGGCATGGTTGTGCGGTATCACCGTGCTAGGGCCGTGGGTGCAAATACATGGCAATGGCACTAACAAGATTGGTAGTGATGTATCAATCAGACATCATGCCACTACCAGAACAATGCGTGACACGCACATCAATCTTTTCCGAAGAGCCTTGCAATACACCTTGGTTGACGCACAAGTCCCCATAGTCCACCCATCGTGGTTACATCATTCGAAACTGCAACATATGCCAGTACAACATGCTTCCTACGCCAAGAAATTGTGGCCTACTCTAGTTGGTTGCATTGCACAGTGCACCACCACAATGGGGACCAAACCCACCGAGTTGACAAGCATTAGCACGACAAAAAAAAATCCGAGTCAGTCAACACCATCTACGAAAGGTGTATGGTGTGCTTGGACGCACATGGCAAAGCCTCCACGCAAATTGGTTGGAGTTAACCATGCAGTCCTTATGCACTTGTATGGCATAAATTGTGGTTATGCATCATATAAGTGTTGCACATGGCACAAGGCTCCAAGTGCCAAACGGCCAGAAGTTGCCTCAAAAAGCGGTAGCAATGCAATTGCAATTTTCACGAGGGGTTAACCATAAAAGGTGTGGGCTGGCGTGAGGTGCCTTACTGCGGTGTGCTCCCAGGAGTTGAGTGGTAGGAACGGTCATAGAGGGCCCACCTACATGGTTGATATATACATTCGTGGTTGAATGGTCTATGATGCTGTGATGCGTGTACAGTACGCCTCTAATAGTTGCAAGTGTTGTAGCCCGTAGAAGATTGCAGCGGGGGCACCACGCCCCGACCCTAGAGGCAAATGGAAAATGTGTGAAAAACAGTGCCCAATACAGTTGCGATTTGCACAAGGGCGTAAAGCACGTGACAGGCAGGGCTGGGTGACTCATGAACCCGTCACATACACCTGTGGGGTAGCGGGAGGTCATGCGGAGCATGTGTTGCGAGCCCCGTTGCAAAATAACTGTGGAAATTCCTTTTGGCGCGAGAGTTCGTTATTGAGCCTCACCCAGCTTCCATACCTTCAAAGACCACCCCAACGCAGGGTGTGCAATATGATTGCTATACAAAGGGCACACAGAGCATATATATACATATGCTAATGTAGCATGGGGCATGTGAGGCAAGAGCGCTCATGACTTACGCCCGCTGCTATGGGGGAGCATACGCAACGGGGAAAGGAGAAAGGCTTCTATTGGAATAGGCCACACCAGAAATGGCCCGAGGGAAACTTCACAAAGTAGTGGTCGTGTCTGACCGCGTCTCACACCCAACGAGAACAACCAAATCACTGGGGAATCCAGCCGTGTCGTCACTTACCCTCTGCACGAACCTGTCGTTGCACTTAAAGATTGCCCCGTTGTACCGCACGTACGCGAAGAAGTGCCGTGCGCCCTCCTGGACAACGACAACTGCTGGTACACACACACAGCCGCCAAAGTGGAACTGCAATGGCACTGTGACAGGATGGCCTCCCTCCGGCTGCTGCAGAGCAATCACCATCCACGTCCCCACTGTGTACCGTACTTGAACAGGGCCTGCAGTTTCAGCGTTGGCTTGAACACCGCACCCGTTACATGTGAACGGCTCCGCAAAAGTTCGCGGTTCTGCTTCAACTTGCTGAAGGAGTCGTTCCAAAGTGCATGGCCCTTGCGGGAGGACAATGAGTTGCGGCTCTGGTACTTCAGGAACATTGAGGACTTCAGTACACCCAGAACAACGCCGCGGCCAACTCCGCACTACGCAGGCATCCGCCAGATTCAAAGAGTGCACAAGCAACCCCCAATAGTTTTGGGGGTTGCCGTCCCGAGAATCCAATGCTAATTGAGCGCGCAAGGCACGTTGCAGCCCCGAAATGGCTGGAAGAGCCGGGGTGCGACCTGCCATGATGGTTTGCATTGTGGTTAGCAACTGCAAGCGCCATGGCGGCAGCAAAGTACCTGGCGGGAGGTCCCGCATGACGTGCGCGGCCAAATTGGGAACGTAGCACAGGAAATTCATTAGGACGTTGATTCCACAAACATTTGCATACGTGTTGTTTAGCAACGGAGTGGGTTGAGCGACACGTGGCGCTGCTTGTCCGTGTGGGGGCAGTGGACCTTCACGTGTGGGTGAAGACAAACGTCCTGTCGGGATGGGCGTAGTGCGACCTGAAGGATCAAAGTCCACGGTCCGTCGCGCAGGAGGCTTGGGGCTTGCAGGTGGCTCTTGTGAATCACTGCCACGAAATACAGTAACGTTCCGTAGCGGGACATCTTCCGCCAGTGCGACCTCGGGCGAATCGTTCTCCTCACTGAATTTGTACGAGTAGCAATGAAGCCGCCCTCCTTGGATACCCGGGATCCCAAGCTCGTCGGCGTTCACGCGCTTCCAACATTTGATGTCCAGGGTCCGGTCCAAAAAGGTGTCCTTGATGCACTCCAACACTTGAACGATGTTTGGCTTGTTCCGTCCCAAACCACCAAGCACAGGTGCCACATGCTGCCGGAACCTCTTGCCGTCGAAAACGACATAGTGGTCCTTGCCTGCATGGTCGGTGAGCACCGCAGTGGCCTCCAACCCGTACTCCCACCCATGGGCGGTGCCCTGGTGGATGATGCATGGTTGGCGTCCATCACCAAGGTCTTGGCGGCCGTCACAATTTGGTTCAGCACAAACCCTTGGGAACCGCACGCTGTTCCCTACAAATCGGTCACAACGCAGACCCTGTAGGTACGCCCAATGGAAACCAACGTTCTCCATAGCAGGGACCACGCCCGGGGGATGAGCCAAGTGCTCCATGTACTGCCATGGGTTAAACCCAACTACAATGTTCTTTAGTGGCACAATGTCGTCCGTAGGCTCTGGGGCAGCAACGCTCATCTCACCGGCCTTCCAGTTGCCACCATACCTCATGGGGTGGTTGAGCTGTGACGATTCAGGTTGAAGGTGTTCCGCATTGGCGCGCGCAAAGGCAGTAAAGCCAAATGCAGGTTCTGCAGGGAAGCACTGCAAGAATTGTTTGCCAGCGTAGTCAACGCAGATCATGCGGCCGCCCTTGTACGTCCGTTGTGCCCCGGACTCCACCATCTGTCGTTTTACCCCCGGTTGACGGATACGGAACTCCACACTGCGGGTCTTAATTTCATCACTCGCAGGAATTATGTGAACAATCTCGTAATCGATGTCCACAAGATCCCCCTCAACCTTGCTATCCTCCAACACGGACATCACACCCCACTTCGTGGAGCATAGGCTTGCGTTCTGTTGGTCCAAGGAGACCGAGTTGAGATCAAAGCGGTTCATGGTGGAGGACACACCTTAGTAGTAAAGGTGGGCGCGGCAGGAAAATGTTTGGCGCCAACGGGGGGAGGTAGCTAGCCTTGATATTTATCCGGGAGGTGCAACTTAGGGGCCATCCTGCTGGTACAACGATTCACAGGTATTCTCAATGAGAATCAATGAAATTTGGACCATAGTGTATTATCTACATCAATTTTCCTCCAAGAGTGGCCACCCTCTACCAAGGAACCGCCTACCTTTGGTGGCAATGGGTCTTTGTGTACCTGGGTTCCACTTCTTGCCCTAAGCGGGTCATTTAGTTGCCCTTTTCCATGAGTTGTAGTGTCGTGCACCTTCGATGAAGCTGGCCGCCTTTAGCAGCCTTTAGGCCTTTTGGTGATATTCTGCTTGGATATTTTGCCCAACACTAACTAACCCTACCTTAGATTGTAAAAGTGGACTCTGCTTGAATCGGAGTGGAGACTGGGAGGGATGTGTAATTCTTTCCTTACGTTTGATTCGTGTGGCAACCTGGTATTTGGGGCACTGCCCCATGGGCTGCTGTGATGCCCAGAGTCGATTTGGTGGGTTTCATTTTGCAGGGGTGAATGCATGCAGGTGCATATGGAGATTGTCAATTTGGTTTTGCATGTGCATGCTTGCCTGCAATCCGCGCCCTGCTTGGTTGGTTCGCTGGAGCTTGCTTGTGTGTGCCCCGTTTTGGTTTGGTTTCGCATTAAAGTGCACCGACACACAAATCACACAAAAACGGCGCGCTGACACTCAAGTGGCATAGTTGAGACACTCATTGCGCGCCGCCACACACATGACACACACACAGCGCGCGCTGGACACACAAGTTACACACACATTCCGCACATCCAACCCACAAAAAACGCAGGGTTCCAGACACTGACTGAATCTGAGTGGGGATCATGAGGCACGTGGAATTGTTTCCTTACGTTCATTTGGTGCTGCAACTTGTTTGTTGTGGCACTTGTTGTTTGACTGGTACGAACTCCACACTGCAGGTCTTAATTTCATCGCTCGTAGGAATTATGTGAACAATCTCGTAATCGATGTCCACAAGATCCCCCTCAACCTTGCGATCCTCCAACACGGACATCACGGATATGCTGCCCAACACTAACTAACCCTACCCTAGATTGTTGAAGTGCACTCTGATTCAATCGGAGTGGAGACCATGAGGGATGTGTAATTCTTTCCTTACGTTTGATTCGTGCGGCAACCTGGTATTGTGACACCCTAACCGTATCCCTGATAACCAATCATTTTACGTCATGCAAACAAGAAAGCGGGCCCCAGGCAATCAGGCATTTCACACATCGAGCCCAGAGAAAACCATCACAAACAATGCAAATATGCACAAACGGACCTCCAACCAAGTAGCCACATGACACAAGCATCCGCAAAGCAATGGGAAGGCAAGGGTATTCTTCAAGAAAATTGTCGCGGCACATGGTGCGAAAGGTGAAGAATCAACCAAAGTATCCAATTACACGCGAACAGCCCACAGAAGTGGAGAAGTATCAAACCACAGGGTCAGAGGCAACGAGGCCCCAATTGCAAAGTTGTATTCAAATGACACCAATTAGGAAGGTATTCTTCAAACAGTCCACAGAAGTGGGGAGTATCAAACCACAGGGTCAGAGGCAACAAGGCCCTAATTGCAAAGTTGTATTCAAAAGACACCAATTAGGAGAAAAGTTCGCGAAGCCATCCACGTAAAATTATACGGACACAGGCCAAAAAGCACCGGGCCAAAAGGTTACAAACGGACGTGACACAAGGCGCTTGTAGCATGCGCATCACCTTATTCGTCGCCTCCACCTCAACCCGCGAGTTGAGTGCACTTGACCACACAAAAAAAAACGTGCCAACCCAGCCAAGATTATAGCAGCAATGCAGCACTCTAGTCCCCCTACCCCAACCCAGAGTTGCAATGTAGCCACCCACACACAGAAGAAATTGGCCACCTAGCGAATAGTATACCGGCAATGCAACACCCTGGTCCGCAATTGCACCCCAAACCTGCCGCTGCACTGCAACCATTGTCACAAAGAAAAACCCAGCCACGCAGCCAACGCCATAACACCTGAAAAGGAAAACCATAACTGGTAAGGTCACCGCCAAGGTTAAAACCAACCAACTAAATGGGAGGGTCAGAAGGTTGCTGCCTCCGTCAACATCACGGGCTACGTGAAAGATGAGTGTCGTGGAGCCACATTGAAGACCTCCATGTACAGATTCCAACCAGTCTGCACCCGCACCTCGTCAATGAGGTGCCGCAACAACAAACCCAATTCGTTCAAATCATGCCGGTGAGCATGCGAATGTTGAACACGCCCCTCAAACTTCCTTGCTTGGCGAAGCCCAGTCCACCCTGCTTCGAAACCCGTAACAACAAATACGTAATGCCAATCCAACGCGCCGCTCGTACGTGCACATCCACCGCAGTTGTGCACGTGCAGGCGGTATCGCATGTTATTTGTGAATCCCACATACATGGCATCGGTCCTTAGCGACTCCACAACATAAACCACAGTTATTCCTGGAGGGTGCATGGGAACTGTGTCACGAAGCGTGAAAGCATAATCTTGCGGGATCTCAATATCTCGGGGCAACGGTGCACGGAGGAGGTCATTCTGTCTCAACCACACATCCACCTCCCCGTGCGAGGCAGTACGGTGCTGCAACACACGGAGCATTTCATTGCGGTCGTAGTTGACCAACCAAATGCCGCGTAGACGCTCCGCGCGTGTGAAGAGCGTGAACGCCATCATCCGCGACCACATGGCGTGGCGGGAGTCAGCATCCAAGTGGGTGGCAGTGTGTTGAAGCGTCATTCCTTGGGCATCGTGAATGCTAGACGCCACCGCAAGCTCCAGAGGAAATTGGCGAAGACGAAGTTGCTTTCCCCCACAGTGCACTACAGGAGAATACACACGGTGCACGGGTACATGCCATCCGTTGTCCAGCTCCACTCTGACCGTGATATAATTGAAGTGCGTCACCATGCCAGCCATGCCATTTGCCACCAAGCGATCTGTCCCACGATCGTCCCACCCAACATTTTGGGTGACGGTCACGCGCTTGCCCACGATTGCATAGCACTTCTTCACCAACGCACAGGTACGATCCAAAGACGTCACAAGGCGATCATTTGAAGCCGGCCGCCAGTTGCCTGCCTGCAAGTGCTGGTCTTCCGCCATGTACTTACGCTTGAACTGGTCCATCAGCACATTAGGGTCATCTGGCCTCGCCACCTCAAAGGCATCATCGCGCGCATCACTGACAGCTTTCCGCTTCGAGAGGAGCCACACAGCGTCCGAGTGGACCTCATCAGGGGAGACAACCCGATTGCAGCCCAAAAAGGCATCCTCCATAAGGTGCAACACCTCTTCAATACCCTCCGCTGACATCTCGGGGACCCGCATTAGGTTGATGATTCGTTGCAACCCTTGGTCACCACGACTGCGGAACAATCTACGGAGACTAATGACTTCGAAGTTACACCAAAATATGTATGAAGTCAACGGGGGCCGCATTCGGATTGGTTCAGTCTGATAGTGATCTCCCGCTGCTACTAACAATAGGCCACCAAACGGGTGCTCAGTACCCCGAACCTTGCGTAAGACAATATCCATGGCAACCAGCAACTCTGCCCCACACTGACCGAATTCATGGACAACCAAGACAATCAATTCTTGCAAGCGCCGCATTTTCTCCGGATTCTTCCTTAAGCGACGGAGCGCGACGGCAGCGAGGCTTTGCGGAGTGGCCCATAGGTTTGAGTTGCCCGGTAAGAAACCAAACAACTCGTGGATGTGTACGCCACCAAGAACGGATGCACGGTATGCGGACACGCATGTGATCTCCACCTGATTGGAAGTTATACCGCGTTCAAACAATTTCCGAACAAATTGTAGAGCAATGAAAGTTTTGCCACATCCAGGAGGGCCTTCAATGTACAAGGGGCGGATGTGTGGCAATCCCTCGGCGGCAATGTCATCAGCGGCCACGATTTGCTCCATGAAGTACAGAAGGCGATCAAACCGGTCAAGCAACAATTGCATGCCGTCTTGTTGCTCTTGCCAACTTGCAGCCTCTTGATCAGCAGCCTGTTGCCATGGGAAAAGGTGGCGTAGCATCTCCATGTGTCGTTCATATGCCGATTGCAGAAGAGCTTCATACTTTGAGGTATGTTTTTCGTCCAATTCAGCGTCCGTGAAAGCCAACCCTGAGGTCATGTTATAAGTTCCCATGCCGTGTAGTTGCTCATAGACACGTTCAATGATGCGAAACATGGTACGAACCCCAATGGGCCAAAAGCTCAACTCCTCCAACACCCAACGCTGCAAGCAGAGGTTGCCAAGTAGGTTGTGAGTTGCGGCATGCCAATCACCGTTCTGGTCTGCCCTGCAATTGTTGCACATCCATTCGTCCACCATGGTTTTTTCGTGAGTAAAAGGTGGTGCATGCCGTAGAACAACACTACTCATCCAGTTGCCGTTGAGCGAAGGCGCATACCGTGGGTATACCACAACGACGGGTTTAGCATCAAAGTCAACCAATTTGTGCATCCATGGCTCGCGGGAGGAGGTTGGACTTTGCACAGCACGGGCGATTGCCTCGCCGGCTTGTGAATCACCCAAGCGTTCGAAAATTCGACGATACAGTCCCGGGCGTGTGAAGATTTCCGGATTCAACAGCACTCGCTTATAGCGAACATCAAACATCCCCTTTTCCCTCCAATTCATGATGCGCTCACGTCGCTGAACCCAGTCAAGCTTCCACAAGGAGCGGCCCTTGGACACATCGTCAATAGATGTGAACATAGAATACTCCTCCAACGTCATGTCCAACATCTTCGGCGGACGCAAACAATACAGTAGCACCTTGTCTGGGGTGTACCGGGGGGTTGCCCATTGGTGATACGAGGCTCGTTGCCCGCGATCAGGTTCACGGAGTGGATGGAGAAAATCAGCAGTGGGATTGGCACCAAACGGGCCAAGATGTCTCCCACATCGTGAATGGTCGGGTCTTGGTGCGTGCGGTCTGTACCCGTTTCGATCCAAGAAGGGGTCAGGCCCAAAGATCGGGGAATGGCTATGCAGGACTACGGGTTAGGACTACGCGTAGGACTAAAGGATCTGCCCACATTGCGCACGCGCATCCACATCAAGTTTTGACAGAACTGAAAACCTTTTTGTTTTATCACAGTACATTTCTGACAGGGGGGACAGATGCATCGCGTGCCAGGTTAAGGGATGTGCATTTCCTGGCGCTCTGTAGCTCTTACTTTCGCCAAACTATGTCTGCCAAAGTCACTGCCACTGCTGCTTGGGACTGGAAGGACCCCGAGGACGCAGACCAGGCTCCGGGTCCCCACCCAATCAGCGCACCCATGCAAGTACCCCCATCGCCGCCCCACGACCCTCATGTGCTGCCCCCCCAAGGATTTCAGCAGCCATGGAAGGGAAAAATTGGGAAGGTAGGCAAGGAAGTCGAGTTGCCGGACGAGGCGTACGAGGAGGATGCATGGACTCCCACGAAATATTGGTGGTCCCACCCGGATGGTATGTGGTTGCAAATATTTCGATTTCGTTGTGCGTTTCACGTCATTTCCATCCCTATCCTACCTGCATCCTACCTATTCTTTGTGTGGCAGACGAGGATGAGGTCGCCTTTGATGGGGCCCAGCCGTGGCATGTCAATTGGTATGACAGCCTTGGCGACCGACAACGTCACCAACTTCACGCGCAAAGACCCCAACCAGACGACCCACACGCGCAATGGCAAGAAGAGATTGAGATTGAGCGCTTGGCTGACATTGCTCGTACTCGAAGTCCAAGTCCAAGTCCAACTCCGCCGGGCACGCCGAAGCACTCCCCGGAACCCCGAACCGAGGCGGAACGTGGTATGCACCGCTACGCACCATTGCACCATGGCACGTGTTACATGGTTCCGTTCCTTCACCGTCAACCCTTGTTTACAGCAACAATGGAGCAAAGGAAGAAGGACTGGGAGGGGAGACGCCGTTCGCCGGAGCCACGCGCCGAGGGTGCACCCAAGACGCCAAGGGAGCGAGGTATCCCCGTGGTGGCGTCACTTGTCTGCTTGTCCTTTTTGTGTTCATTGTGCATTTTTTCTTGTTTGCCCCTTTTTTCTCCCGCATATTGTACATTTGTTGGTTGGTTTGTTTAGGGAGAAAGGGTGCGGAGGAGCTTCTTCGGAGGATGAAGGAGCGCAAGGAAGCCAAGGACCGTGAGGAGGAAGCGAAACGTAAGGAGTCAGGTATGTGCCTTTTCCATCCTCTTTGCCGTGCCGTGACAATGGCCCATTACGGGCCCATATGTGCATAGAAGCGTGTTTGGTTTTTGTTTGGGTTAGGTGACACAAGCTTGGAGTGGGGTTTGGGAGCGCGCCTCTCGTCTTTGAGGCCTTAGCAATGGCCCATTACGGGCCCATATGTGTATAGAAGCGTGTTCGGGTTTTGTTTGGGTTAGGTGACACAAGCTTGGAGTGGGGTTTGGGAGCGCGGCTCTCGTCTTTGAGGCCTTAGCAATGGCCCATTACGGGCCCATATGTGTATAGAAGCGTGTTTGGGTGTGGGTTGGGTTAGGTGACACAAGCTTGGAGTGGGGTTTGGGAGCGCGCCTCTTGTCTTTGAGGCCTTAGCAATGGCCCATTACGGGCCCATATGTGTATAGAAGCGTGTTTAAGTTTTGTTTGGGTTAGGTGACACAAGCTTGGAGTGGGGTTTGGGGGGCGAGGGGCGTAAGGGGGTTGCACACAAGCAACCAAAGGCACGCGTGGGTAAGAAGAGGAAGTTGACGGTGGGATAAGGGGAATGGGTGCCACGTGCCCCTTGTGGTGGGCTCCCAAGCGGGGCCATATTCAATCCATTCCAGGGGGGGGAGGGGTGCAGTACGGGCCCCCATGTGCCCTCTAACCCCATGCATGACCCCAACGACCCACGTGCCAAGGGGAAGACGCACTGTGGGAGCGCGCCCCTTGTCATGGGCCCTCAAGCAGGGCCATATTCAATCCATTCCAGGGGGGGGAGGGGTGCAGTACGGGCCCCCATGTGCCCTCTAACCCCATGCATGACCCCGTTGCACCACGTGCCAAGGACACGACGAACCGAGGGAGCGCGCCCCTTGTCATGGGCCCTCAAGCGGGGCCATATTCAATCCATTCCAGGGGGGGGAGGGGTGCAGTACGGGCCCTCATGTGCCCTCTAACCCCATGCATGACACCGTTGCACCACGTGCCAAGGACACGACGAACCGAGGGAGCGCGCCCCTTGTCATGGGCCCTCAAGCGGGGCCATATTCAATCCATTCCAGGGGGGGGAGGGGTGCAGTACGGGCCCCCATGTGCCCTCTAACCCCATGCATGACCCCGTTGCACCACGTGCCAAGGACACGACGAACCGAGGGAGCGCGCCCCTTGTCATGGGCCCTCAAGCGGGGCCATATTCAATCCATTCCAGGGGGGGGGGGGTGCAGTACGGGCCCCCATGTGCCCTCTAACCCCATGCATGACCCCGTTGCACCACGTGCCAAGGACACGACGAACCGAGGGAGCGCGCCCCTTGTCATGGGCCCTCAAGCGGGGCCATATTCAATCCATTCCAGGGGGGGGGGGGGTGCAGTACCGGCCCCCATGTGCCCTCTAACCCCATGCATGACCCCGTTGCACCACGTGCCAAGGACACGACAAACCGAGGGAGCGCGCCCCTTGTCTTCGCACGACGTCACTCAGATTGCATTCCATTACTTCTTTGCCTTGCCTCTGCCCTTGCCCTTGCCTTTACCGCCCCCTTTCTTGGGCGCCGGTGGTGCAGGGTTCAGAATTTGATCCAAGGGAAAGTATGCGGCATCCGTTGTTGGCACAAACCCGGGGTTGGGCCAACATTGCATGCCCATAGACAATGGGACTTGTGAGCCTTGCGTGTATAAGTATGGATGCGGGACGGGAATTTGACTACTTGGGGTGGCTTGAGAGTAGGGGAGGGTTGGGGGTTGCAATGATTGGGTGCTAGACGTAGCTTGGGAGGAGTGCACACCCTGAGACAAAAGGGCAATACCGGAGGGTGGTGGAGCCGGAAGGGAGGGTGTGAATGGGGAAGGGGGGGGCACCCTGCGAAGCATAACTACATCATCACTCCCCTCTTGATGAATCGGTTGGTTAGCAAAAGGCATTGGGGGGTAAGCGGGGACGAAGGGGGGTACAAACGGGGGGGTGACGTACACTTGTGGTGGGGGTACGGAGGGGGGTGGGACGTCGGGCTCCACGGTGTTTTTCTTTTTCTTCTTTCCGCCGGTAGCCATCTCCGATGCCTTTCGTTTTTGTGCTTTGGTGGGTGGCTTTGCTGGATTGTCCGCTTTAAGGTCACCCAATGGTTTCCTTTGCGTGTCAGTCCACGTCCGCAAAGTAAATCTAGCATCTTCAAAGCGTTCTTGCGAAACAAGCGCCACAGCCACAAACTCCCTAGCCAAGGCACTCAATTGGAACCGGTTCCTTATTCTTTGGACCTCCCCTTGGCGCACCAGTAGTGCCGCCTCACCCTCCCCCTCGGGAACGATGCCTTCCACACTCGGTGCCTCCACGGGACAAGGACCGACACGCTTATGGTTGTGGTAAAGCTTCCCAACCACGTTCCGGGACATAAGCTCCATCTCCTCTTGCATGGGAGGGTCCTCCAAGAAATATTGGGAATGCACAAGGCCCAAGTGGAAAGCGGCGAATGCGTCGTCTTCCAATACCCGCCAAAAATGCCTACAGGGCATCCCAAGCATGGTAGGAAATGCACAAGTGCACACCAGGTCACGGTACAAGGTGTAGGTGATAGATCCAACGGAGGTCCGGACCGGCCCCGAGAGTTGAACATAGTGAGCTACATTGGTTCCCTGTCTGGAAACTTCAAAGATGGCTGCATTAGGCGCGGGGGTCACCATTCTGGGGGGGAGATCGTACTCCAAAAGATCCTCCACCCCCTTTGTGGAGTCAGGACAGTCGTCCAAGGTGGGGGGGGCCAGAGCCTCGTATGCGTGGTCTGGCAGCCTCTTCATGTCGTACCCAAAGGCAAGGACCATCTGATGGGCTGCCTCATCCCTTCCCCATGTGGTCAGCCGGTCCTTCATTGCCTCATACGGCATCGGAAAAATTTGCTGGGCCGTCTCATGCCGGGAGCGAAAAGAGCCCGTTGTCACGCGTGTGTCCAGACGCTCCCACTTCAAAATCAGATCCCCCACAATGACCATGAGTGCGTCAAAAACGTCATTCAGCTTTTTCCGCTTGGTTAGGCGGCCCTCCTTTGCCCACCTATGGATGCCCTCCACCCGTTGTGTGGACACGATCCCCCGTGTGAACACACCCACCTGAAAACAGCGTGCCCAGCGTCGCACCTTGTCCCCCCCCCACGTAGCACTCAAATATGTATGTCCACTTGAAAAGATTGGGTCCCCAAGAATTTCAACATTCCACATGTGCTCAAAGCCAACAATGGAGACTTGGCGGTGTGCACGGGCCATGAGGCGGACCAATTTAGTGAAAGTGTCGTGGCCAAGAACGCCTTTCAGGTTCTTGGCCACGTTCTTGGCAATGTGCCAGTAACACCAGAAGTGCTTGGCGTTGGGGAAAACGGTGGCAACGGCCCCCGAAGCCTTCACACATGCATCCGTGAACGTGACCACGGGCGCGATGCCCACGGCCGCCAACCAGTGGGTAAACTGGTACTCAAAGTCGCGAGTTTTTTCGCCCACGACAATGGCTTGGCCTATGAGCACTGACTGCCCATAGTTGTTGACCCCCACGAAGAGGCCAATGTTCAGGTTATACTTATTACTTTGATAGGTATTATCATGGAGGATTAGAAACGGGAAGCGCCGGGCAATAGCAATTTGCTCGACGCTCATCCAGAAGACATGGGATAGTTTCCCAATGTCATCCTTCACCACATGGGTGTACCACCCATGTTCGCCCTTTTCCTCAAGGCGGTTGACCAACTCATGGGCATCCAGCGCTGAGGAGTACCCTTTGGCATCATAAATATTTTGCACTTCTTTTGCGGTGATCTCGACACCGCGGTTCCGCATGAAATGTACCACATTGCGGGGGGGCATGAAGGATTGTCCCAAGTTCATGATCATATCTGCATCCTCACGGGACAAATTCACCGGACCATGGAATTTTTTCTGCTTGGCCGTTTGCGGTGGATGGTTATGGTCTAGGCGGAGTCCTTTGTGACTCACGGACCACACCTCGCGCATGCCATCCTTCCGGCGAGATATGTACACGTTGAAGGGACAACAATCCCCCTTTGACTCCGGTGCATATGTTGGCACCGTCCTACTATACTCGGGAAGGACCCCGGATTGGGCTACGTTGCGATTGTGTTGTTTCTGGCGGCCTACTTTGGCGCAATAAAAGTATGCTTGGCCTTTCTCTTTGTCGCCACGCCGACTGAGAACATAGCCGTTCTCATCCGCCCATTCCTCCATGCGGTCACAAGCTGCTTGGTGACTTGAGCCAGCAAACGCATTTACAACCGGCTCCCAGGTGGCACCCATCTCCGGAAACTTCATGCTGTCATCTTCATCAGCGCTATCTTCCTCATCGGAGCACGCTTCATATGGGTCTTCTTCAAGGACCTCCGATGGTGCCGGGGACAAGGGAAGGGGACTGTAGTTGATCTCAGATGATGTGTCTGACATGGTGTGACAATAATCTGTGTCTTCTGTGTCTGAAAAATAGTAGAACAGATGCGCTTGATGCTGGCATTTATAAAAATACGCTGTTCAGCCACAGCAATCAATTAAATCAGAAAATCAATTCCATTTTTTTCCCCATTTTCAGTTAATTCAAGCGCATGCGCCAGATGTGGGCAGATGCTTTAGTCCTACGCGTAGTCCTAAGCCGTAGTCCTGCATAGCCATTCGCGAGTTTGCGCCGCCGCCAAGAGCGCTGTCGCCAGTGCTAGAAATTAATTAACCCTATGATTCGATTTTTTACGATTTCAGCCCTGAGATTCATACATTACATCAGTTTGCATATTAACTTCGGTCGCGCACACTTAAATCCGATCCCTACACATACAGGAATTCTTGGATCCTTGCTTACAAACTACCAACTTCAAGGGCTCCTAACTATTTAAAACGACCATAGATGACAAAAACCAAGGTGCATGGCATGATCGCCAGGTCGAGGCGGTCATTTTGAGGGGTAAGTGTGTAGGGGTGATAGAACCCGAATTTCGACGTTAGGGGGTTCCCTATTATAGGGGGTTGAGAGGTGGCCAGTGACTTGTGCGGAGGGGGCCCCTCCCCCTCTCCGCGCATGTGGCAAGGCGGGCCGAGGGCCCAATTTGAACAAGGGGATGAAGGCGGTGATCTAGATTAGCTGAGTGTGCACGTGCAAAAGGGACATTGATGAAAGGAAATCGGTGGGTAGGGTTAGGGTTGAGGTTAGGCGTAGGGTTAGGGTTAGGTGAAAGTTGTGACGCAAAAAATATCATGGTATCAGTGTATCATGTTATGGTAATGTGTGTGGTAAAAGAATACCACAGTTGAAGTGTTGAAAAACGTGGTGTGACGTACATCGCTGCCAATAGAGCTTCAAAAATAGAACAATCAAACAACGTAACAGCGTAGAATACACACATGATTGAATCTTGCCGGTGTGAGGTGCAGAATACACACAAGCCTCTAAAATTCCAATTTTAGGCAATTTTGGGCAAGTGGGCCATTGTAGCCATTTTTGGGGTGGGGCTGGGTGGGGTGGGGTCCGGAAACACTCATTATGGAGCTTCTTTACCCTGCAACACATGCAACACATAGGGTTGGGCGGCCTCTAACTGACCACCCAAGCTGGGGGGCTTGACATAAAGCCCCAAAGCCCCAAAAAAACTGTTTGGAAAAAATGGGTGGGGCAGCGCTGACATAGCCCCGATACACCCATTTTTTAGATTCCAAACCCCGCAACACATGCTCCAATGAGTCAAGCACCTGCAAAATACGGTTGAGCAGCCTTGAACTAACCACTAGAGCCAAGAAAAACTGTGTTTTACGCCAAAAATTGGAATTTTTAGGCCAATTTCGGGCCAAAATGGGGTTTCCGGCTTCCATACCGCCCAACACATAGCAGGGTTGGGGGACCTTGAAATGACCTCCGCAAAACACAGCCCTGTGCCCCAAAATGGGCATCTAGGCTGTAGCGTAGTGTGGCCTTGAACAGAGCACACAAGCCCAAAAATGCTGCTTTTGGGCCCAAAATTGGCAATTTTAGGCCAAAAAATGGCCATTCTTTGGGTGGGGCGGCCATGAAATACCTATATTCTGGCTTCCACATCTTGCAACCGATGTTTTTTTGAGTCAACCACCTGCAAAATAGGGTTGGGGGGCCTTGAAGTGACCTCCTAAGCCCAAAAAAGCTGTGTTTTAGACCCAATATTGGCATTCATCCATTTCGGGGCAAAAAATGGCCATGTTTTGGGTGCGGGGGCCTTGAAACACCCATTTTCTGAGTTCAATACCATGCAATGCATGGATTTTTGTGTCAAGCACCTAAATAGGGTACGGGGGTCTTGAACTGAGCACCCAAGCCAAAACACTGCCTTTTTGCCCAAAATTGGCACTTTTAGGCCATTTTTGGCCAAGAAATGGGCATTTTTTGGTGGGGCGGTCCGGAAACACCTATTTTTTGGCTTCTGTTCCATGCAACTGATTTTTCTTTATCAAGCACCTGCAAAATAGGGTTGGGGTGCCTTCAACTGACTTCCCAAGGCCAAAAAAACAGGTTTTTAGGCCCAATATTGGCATTTTAGGCCATTTTTGGGCAAAAATGCCCATTTTTTGGGTTGGGCGGCCTTGGAACACCCATTTCCTGGTTTCAATACCATGCAACACATGTTTTTTTGTGTCAACCACCTAAAAAATAGGGTAGGGGGTTCCAAAAATGAGCACCCAAGCCCAAAAACACTGCCTTTCTGCCCAAAATTGGCAATTTTAGGCCATTTTTGGGCAAAAAATGGCAATTTTTTTGGGTGGGGCGCCCCTGAAATACCCATTTTTCCGGTTCCATACCATGCAACCAATGCTTTTTTGAGTCAAGCACCTGCAAAATAGGGTTTGGGGGCCTTGAACTGACCCCCCAAGCCTAAAAAAACAGTGTTTCGGGCCCAATATTGACTTTTTTAGACACCTTTTGGGCAAAAAAGGCCATTTTTTGGGATGGCGGCCCTGAAACACCCATTTTCTAGCTTCAATGCCATGCAATACATGTTTTTCGGAGTCACGCACCTCCAAAAAAGGGTAGGGGGGTTTTGAACTGAGCACCCAAGCCCCAAAACACTGCTTTTTTGCCCAAAATTGGGAATTTTAGGCCATTTTTGGCCAAAAAATGGCCATTTTTTTGGTGGAGCGGCCCAGAAACACCTATTTTTCAGCTTCCATATCGTGCAAAATTTTTTTTTTCGAATCAAGCACCTGCAAAATAGGGTTGGAGGGCCTTGAACTGACCTCCCAAGCCCGAAAAACAGTGTTTTAGGCCCAATTTTGACATTTTTAGGCCATTTTTGGGCAAAAAATGCCCATTTTTTGGGTCCGGCGGCTCTAAAACACCCATTTTCTAGCTTCAATGCCATGCAATACATGTTTTTTGGAGTCACGCACCTCAAAAATAGGGTAGGGGGGCCTTGAACTGAGCACCCGAGCCCAAAAACACTGCCTTTTTGCCAAAAAATCGGCAATTGTAGGCCATTTTTGGCCAAAAAGTGGCCATTTTTTGGGTGGGGCGGCCCTGAAAGACTTATTTTCCGGCTTCCATACCATACAAATGAGGTTTTTTTGAGTCAACCACCTGCAAAATAGGGTTGGGGGGCCTTGAACCGACCTCCCAAGCCCAGGCAACAGTGTTTTGGGCCCATTATTGGCATTTTTAGCCCATTTTTGAGCAAAAAATGCCCATTTTTTCGGTGGGGCGGCCCTGAAACACCCATTTCCTGGCTTCAATACCATGCAACACATGTTTTTTTGTGTCCAGTACCTAAAAGTTAGGGTAGGGGGGCCTTGAACTGAGCATCCACCCACAAAACACTGCTTTTTTGCCCAAAATTGGCAATTTTAGGCCATTTTTGGGCAAAAAATGGACATTTTTCCGGTGGGGCGGCCCTGAAATACCTATTTTCCGGCTTCCATACCATGCAATCGATGTTCTTTTGAGTCAAGCACCTGCAAAATAGGGTCGGGAGGCCTTGAACCGACCTCCCAAGCCCAAAAAACAGTGTTTTGGCCCAATTTTGGCATTTTTAGGCCTCTTTTGGGCAAAAAATGCCCATTTTTTGGGTAGGGCGGCCCTGAAACACCAATTTTCTGGCGTCAATACCATACGGCCCATGTTTTTTCGTGTCAGGCACCTAAAATATAGGGTAGGGGGGCCTTGAACTGTGCACCCGGGCTCAAAAATACTGCCTTTTTCCCTAAAATTGGCAATTTTAGGTCATTTTTTACCAAAAAAGTGGCCATCTTTTGGGTGGGGCCTCTGAAACACCTGTTTCCTGGCTCCATACCATGCAATTGATGTTTGTTTTGAGTCAAGCACCTGCAAAATAGGGTTGGGGGGCCTTGAACTGAACTCCCAAACCCAAAAAACAGTGTATTAGGCCCAATATTGGCATTTTTAGGCCATTTTTGAGCAAAAAATGCCCATTTTTTGGGTGGGGTGGCCCTGATACTCCCATTTTCTGGCTTCAATACTATGCAACATATGTTTTTTTGTGTCAAGCACCCAAAAAATAGGGTAGGGGGGTCTTGAACTGAGCACCCGTGTCCAAAAACACTGCTTTTTTGCCCAAATTGGCAATTTTAGGCCATTTTTGGCCAAAAAATGGCCATCTTTTGGGTGGGGCGGCACTAAAAAAACCTATTTTCCGGCTTACATACCATGCAAATGATGTTTTCTTGATTCGAGCACCTGCAAAATAGGGCGGGGGGGGCTCGAACAGACCTCCCAAGCCCAAAAAACAGTGTTGTAGGCCCAATTTTGGCATTTTTAGGCCTTTTTTGGGGCAAAAAATGCCCATTTTCTGGGTGGGGCGGGCCTGAAACACCAATTTTCTGGCTTCAATACCATGCAACACATGTTCTCTCGTGTCAAGCACCTAAAAAATAGGGTAGGGGGGGCTTGATCTGAGCACCCAAGCCCAAAAACACTCTTTTTCTGCCCAAAATTGGCAATTTTAGGCCATTTTTGGCCAGAAAATGGCCATTTTTTGGGTGGGGCAGCCCTGAAACACCCATTCTTTGGCTTCAATACCATGCAACTTTTGTTTTTTCTGTGTCAAGCACCAAAAAAATAGGGTAGGGGGGTCGAAAACTGAGCACCCAAGCCCAAAAACACTGCTTTTTTGCCCAAAATTGGCAATTTTCGGCCATTTTTGGCCAGAAAATGCCCGTTTTTTGGGTGGGGCGGCCCTGCAACACCCATTTTCTGGCTCCAATACCATGCAACATATGTTTTTTCGTGTCAAGAACCTTAAAAATAGGGTAGGGGGGCCTTGACCTGAGCACCCAGGCCCAAAAACACTGTTTTTTTGCCCAAAATTGGCAATTTTAGGCCATTTTTGGCCAGGAAATGGCCATTTTTTGGGTGGGGCGGACCTGAAACACTTATTTTCCGGCTTCAATACCATGCAACTGATGTTTTTTCGAGCCAAGCACGTGCGAAGTAGGGTGGGGGGGCCTTGAACTGAGCTCCCAAGCCCAAAAAACAGTGTTTTAGGCCCAATGTTGGCATTTTTAGGCCATTTTTGGGCAAAAAATGCCCATTTTTTGGGTGGGGCGGCCCGGAAACCCACAGTTTCGGGCTTCAATACCATGGAACACATGTTTTTTTGTGTCAAGCACCAAAAAAATAGGGTAGGGGGGCCTTGAACTGAGCACCGAAGCCCCAAAACATCGCTTTTTATGCCCAAAATTGGCAATTTTAGGTCATTTTTGGCCAAAAAATGGCTCTATTTTGGGTGGGGCGGCCTCGAAACACTTTTTTCCCGTAGTCCATTTGTGGGCCTTTTTTTTTGGTGGGCCGGCCCTGAAATAGGCATCTTCGAGCGTCCATACCCGTTAACATCCAGGTAACATGTGCTAAATAGGATTGGGGGGGCTGGGAATGACGACCCTAGCCCTGAAAACACTGCTGTCGGCCCGAACACTGATGGATATTGGATATTGGACATATCCACACACCGTACATAATACGGTACATGAAACCGCAACGCCAAAAATATGGTTGTGAATATCGGCAATGTGTCACATGTTCCGACAAAAAGAGAGTTATGAAAATGTAATTTTTGGCTTCTAAAACTAGAAGCGGTGGTCTAAAAATAGATATTGGACATACATACACACAAAATGAATAGCGTAGAGTAACACGCAATGGGAAAAATATGGTTGTGGATCTCGCCAATGAACATATGCATCCCCAAAGATTGAGGTTTGAAAATAAAATTTTTTGTTTCTAAAAACAGAAATATCTTTATAAAAATGGAAGCTGTGGTCTACAAATTGATATGGGACATATGCACACATCATACCAAATGAATAATGTCGATGAAACCGCAGTACCCGAAATATGTGGATATCGCCAATGTGACACATGGATCCCCAAAAAAAGATTTTTAAAAAAAGAATTTTTTACTTCTAAAAATGGAAGCGATTTTCCAAAAATAGGCATCAGAAGTATTGCCCATGTCACTAAATCAATAGTAATTGTTTCAGATATTGTCTGAGTGACACATGGATCCTGCAGATGAAATTCTAACCAAAACATTACCACGCATACAGGAAGAAGAAACCATAGACGAGAAAACCAAGGATTCCATGAAACATGAACTTTGTTGGGCTCGGGTGGGATGGTGCTTCGCACCATCCCACCCGAGCGGAGGCACACTTAGAGCAATTTTGCTGTCGCACAAAGCAAAGTACGGCAAACCGCATACAATGGTGAATCATGGGGCGAATAGAAGGTCGGACAATCAGCAGAAGGTGGCAAAGGTGAATCATGGGGCGAATCAAGATGCCCTGTCCTGGTACGCCAATAGGAGGTCCGGGGGCACGGGAGATGAGTATATAGCATCGGCGGGGACGTGATGGTACAATGTGCGATATGAACTTCGCACCATGCTGGGGTAAACCTCAGCGCAAAGGTACAACAAGGCCGCGGATATTCAACCGTTGGGTAAAATACATGGAATACAGTGTGCCGGTGAACGTCGATGATTCGGCTTGTGTTTTGCATGAGGCCACAAAAGGGAAAACCAGCAAGAGTTGGCAACGGTGATTCATGGGGGCGAATCAAGATGCCTTGGTATGCCAATAAGAGGTTCGGGGGCACGGGAGAGGCCCGGGTTGCAATGAGTCTATCGGCGGGGACGCGATGGTACAATGTGCAATATGAACTTCGCACCATGTTGGGGTACACATGAGCGCAAAGGAACAACCAGGCCGTGGATATTCAGCCGTTGGGTAATGTACATGGAATACATTGTACCGCTGAAAACCGATGAGTTGGCCTGTGTTTTGCATGGTGCCACGGAAGGCAATGTGACAAGTCAAGGTGGCGGAGCACCGCTGCCCCCCTATTCGTAGGTACAAGAAACCCGGCAAAGGGTTGCCACCCAAAGCCAATTGAAAAGTGTCTACTTGCCCCCTCGCATGAGACGACTATACTTTGCACTAGCTTCCTCTAGTGCACTGCCATAGAGCAAGTCTTGGCTATCGTCTGAATCACATGCAGTTGCTTCATGAGCAACGGGTTGTTGGTGAAAAAGCTTGCGTGCCTTCCGCACATTGCGTGGCACTACATCCTCATCGCTACTGGATGTATCTATAATGGGGACGGGCAACTTACTAAACGCCTTCTTGTCACTTTTACCGGTCATCGGGGGCGGTAGCAAGGAGCTTGCTGCGAGGGCTGGGTCCTTCTTGTGGCCGAGAGATGGAGTCAACAATAGAGAGTTGGTAGCCGCGGGTTCAAGCGGTGCCGGCGGAAGAGACCTTGATGGTTGTACGTACGTTGAGGAACATTTTGGTTTAGGACTTGGCAACAAACTAGCTCTTGGAGCAGCCCACGAAGCCACACTAGCGGTCAACGGGGGCGGAGGTGGAGCCGGCCCGCTGACAGTCGCCGAGGACGCAGGTGCAGCCGTCCGGAAGTACGTGACGATAGGGGGGTGACCGCGTGAGGGGCTGGGACTGTTGCTTGCGTTGCTTACTCTCTTTGTAGGCGTACCCAAGGTGCGCCCCCCTGATGGGGAATTGCTGGCCGAGGAATGCGGTGTAGAACGGGCCCCAGGGGGTGCAGCTTTAATAGGGGTTTTGCCCCCTTTCGCAACAGCAGAAGTTTTTGGGCTATAGGTGGCCTTGGGGGATGCGGCAGCGGGAGGTTTGGAGGGACTTACCGAGTTACCGATCGTATGCGAAGGACTGGAGCCCACGGTTGCCGCCTGGGTGATCGTGCGGATGGTGGCGTCAACACACGGAGTGTTTGCCATAGATGGATAAACCACACGTGCCTCCCAATTGGGTACTCCATGATACATTGCAGCTTGGGGCCACAACGTCAGAATGCTGTTGTCCACCGCTCCTGCGCTGTTCACCACCAGGATCCCCATTTGCTTACCGTCAGCAGAATGTGTCATGGGTAACGCAATGAAGTTGGGGGGTGCTGAGGCTCCGTGCCGAAGCTTGGCAAAGAGTGCAAGCCATCCGTTCCAAACGATTATGGACATGTTGGGAGCTCATTAAAGGCAAAGGTGGGGGGGTAGGTGCACAACAAGGGATGTTTTGCATGGCTGCAACCTATGGACCGGTCCATGTTGCAAGTACCACGATCACCTTGAACCACGAGTGTGACGTCGCAACAGCCAAACGATGCCATGAATGCGATAGCGGCGGTCCCTGTTGGAGGTACCACGATGACCTTGAACCAGAAGTGTCATGTAGCAACACCCAAGCGATGCCATGAATGCGATAGCGGCAAATGAAAATGCCAAGTGCCGCAACTTGCCCTCACCCAGCCATGACCGTGGAGCAGCAAGGCCACCTTCCATGGAAAGAGCCTAACCAACTAATCCTAACGCTAACAACGTGAGTTGTGTTACACGGGTATGTTGTCTGGGCAACCTAATGACACACAAGGGGGGGGTACGAAGGGGGCAAGATGTAGGAGGAGTTTGCAGGGGAGAGCAACGTTGGCTACGATTGCCACCATGAATTGCGTGTATGTTCATTATCCGGGGCGGAGGAAGAGTGACTCTGACAGCGGAAATCGTTGTCTATACAACATACCGCATTGCAAAACACACAGCAGCTCTTAGTGTACACCGTTACCTACAACCTAGAGCAACGTGCCATCACTGGCATGGTTGTGCGGTATCACCGTGCTAGGGCCGTGGGTGCAAATACATGGCAATGGCACTGACAAGATTGGTAGTGATGTATCAATCAGACATCATGCCACTACCACAACAATGCGTGACACGCACATCAATCTTTTCCGAAGAGCCTTGCAATACACCTTGGTTGACGCACAAGTCCCCATAGTCCACCCATCGTGGTTACATCATTCGAAACTGCAACATATGCCAGTACAACATGCTTCCTACGCCAAGAAATTGTGGCCTACTCTAGTTGGTTGCATTGCACAGTGCACCACCACAATGGGGACGAAACCCACCGAGTTGACAAGCATTAGCACGACAAAAAAAATCCCAGTCAGTCAACACCATCTACGAAAGGTGTATGGTGTGCTTGGACGCACATGGCAAAGCCTCCACGCAAATTGGTTGGAGTTAACCATGCAGTCCTTATGCACTTGTATGGCATAAATTGTGGTTATGCATCATATAAGTGTTGCACATGGCACAAGGCTCCAAGTGCCAAACGGCCAGAAGTTGCCTCAAAAAGCGGTAGCAATGCAATTGCAATTTTCACGAGGGGTTAACCATAAAAGGTGTGGGCTGGCGTGAGGTGCCTTACTGCGGTGTGCTCCCAGGAGTTGAGTGGTAGGAACGGTCATAGAGGGCCCACCTACATGGTTGATATATACATTCGTGGTTGAATGGTCTATGATGCTGTGATGCGTGTACAGTACGCCTCTAATAGTTGCAAGTGTTGTAGCCCGTAGAAGATTGCAGCGGGGGCACCACGCCCCGACCCTAGAGGCAAATGGAAAATGTGTGAAAAACAGTGCCCAATACAGTTGCGATTTGCACAAGGGCGTAAAGCACGTGACAGGCAGGGCTGGGTGACTCATGAACCCGTCACATACACCTGTGGGGTAGCGGGAGGTCATGCGGAGCATGTGTTGCGAGCCCCGTTGCAAAATAACTGTGGAAATTCCTTTTGGCGCGAGAGTTCGTTATTGAGCCTCACCCAGCTTCCATACCTTCAAAGACCACCCCAACGCAGGGTGTGCAATATGATTGCTATACAAAGGGCACACAGAGCATATATATACATATGCTAATGTAGCATGGGGCATGTGAGGCAAGAGCGCTCATGACTTACGCCCGCTGCTATGGGGGAGCATACGCAACGGGGAAAGGAGAAAGGCTTCTATTGGAATAGGCCACACCAGAAATGGCCCGAGGGAAACTTCACAAAGTAGTGGTCGTGTCTGACCGCGTCTCACACCCAACGAGAACAACCAAATCACTGGGGAATCCAGCCGTGTCGTCACTTACCCTCTGCACGAACCTGTCGTTGCACTTAAAGATTGCCCCGTTGTACCGCACGTACGCGAAGAAGTGCCGTGCGCCCTCCTGGACAACGACAACTGCTGGTACACACACACAGCCGCCAAAGTGAAACTGCAATGGCACTGTGACAGGATGGCCTCCCTCCGGCTGCTGCAAAGCAATCACCATCCACGTACCCACTGTGTACCGTACTTGAACAGGGCCTGCAGTTTCAGCGTTGGCTTGAACACCGCACCCGTTACATGTGAACGGCTCCGCAAAAGTTCGCGGTTCTGCTTCAACTTGCTGAAGGAGTCGTTCCAAAGTGCATGGCCCTTGCGGGAGGACAATGAGTTGCGGCTCTGGTACTTCAGGAACATTGAGGACTTCAGTACACCCAGAACAACGCCGCGGCCAACTCCGCACTACGCAGGCATCCGCCAGATTCAAAGAGTGCACAAGCAACCCCCAATAGTTTTGGGGGTTGCCGTCCCGAGAATCCAATGCTAATTGAGCGCGCAAGGCACGTTGCAGCCCCGAAATGGCTGGAAGAGCCGGGGTGCGACCTGCCATGATGGTTTGCATTGTGGTTAGCAACTGCAAGCGCCATGGCGGCAGCGAAGTACCTGGCGGGAGGTCCCGCATGACGTGCGCGGCCAAATTGGGAACGTAGCACAGGAAATTCATTAGGACGTTGATTCCACAAACATTTGCATACGTGTTGTTTAGCAACGGAGTGGGTTGAGCGACACGTGACGCTGCTTGTCCGTGTGGGGGCAGTGGACCTTCACGTGTGGGTGAAGACAAACGTCCTGTCGGGATGGGCGTAGTGCGACCTGAAGGATCGAAGTCCACGGTCCGTCGCGCAGGAGGCTTGGGGCTTGCAGGTGGCTCTTGTGAATCACTGCCACGAAATACAGTAACGTTCCGTAGCGGGACATCTTCCGCCAGTGCGACCTCGGGCGAAAAGTTCTCCTCACTGAATTTGTACGAGTAGCAATGAAGCCGCCCTCCTTGGATACCCGGGATCCCAAGCGCGTCGGCGTTCACGCGCTTCCAACATTTGATGTCCAGGGTCCGGTCCAAAAAGGTGTCCTTGATGCACTCCAACACTTGAACGATGTTTGGCTTGTTCCGTCCCAAACCACCAAGCGCAGGTGCCACATGCTGCCGGAACCTCTTGCCGTCGAAAACGACATAGTGGTCCTTGCCTGCATGGTCGGTGAGCACCGCAGTGGCCTCCAACCCGTACTCCCACCCATGGGCGGTGCCCTGGTGGATGATGCATGGTTGGCATCCATCACCAAGGTCTTGGCGGCCGTCACAATTTGGTTCAGCACAAACCCTTGGGAACCGCACGCTGTTCCCTACAAATCGGTCACAACGCAGACCCTGTAGGTACGCCCAATGGAAACCAACGTTCTCCATAGCGGGGACCACGCCCGGGGGATGAGCCAAGTGCTCCATGTACTGCCATGGGTTAAACCCAACTACAATGTTCTTTCGTGGCACAATGTCGTCCGTAGGCTCTGGGGCAGCAACGCTCATCTCACCGGCCTTCCCGTTGCCACCATACCTCATGGGGTGGTTGAGCTGTGACGATCCAGGTTGAAGGTGTTCCGCATTGGCGCGCGCAAAGGCAGTAAAGCCAAATGCAGGTTCTGCAGGGAAGCACTGCAAGAATTGTTTGCCAGCGTAGTCAACGCAGATCATGCGGCCGCCCTTGTACGTCCGTTGTGCCCCGGACTCCACCATCTGTCGTTTTACCCCCGGTTGACGGATACGGAACTCCACACTGCGGGTCTTAATTTCATCACTCGCAGGAATTATGTGAACAATCTCGTAATCGATGTCCAGAAGATCCCCCTCAACCTTGCTATCCTCCAACACGGACATCACACCCCACTTCGTGGAGCATAGGCTTGCGTTCTGTTGGTCCAAGGAGACCGAGTTGAGATCAAAGCGGTTCATGGTGGAGGACACACCTTAGTAGTAAAGGTGGGCGCGGCAGGAAAATGTTTGGCGCCAACGGGGGGAGGTAGGTAGCCTTGATATTTATCCGGGAGGTGCAACTTAGGGGCCATCCTGCTGGTACAACGATTCACAGGTATTCTCAATGAGAATCAATGAAATTTGGACCATAGTGTATTATCTACATCAATTTTCCTCCAAGAGTGGCCACCCTCTACCAAGGAACCGCCTACCTTTGGTGGCAATGGGTCTTTGTGTACCTGGGTTCCACTTCTTGCCCTAAGCGGGTCATTTAGTTGCCCTTTTCCATGAGTTGTAGTGTCGTGCACCTTCGATGAAGCTGGCCGCCTTTAGCAGCCTTTAGGCCTTTTGGTGATATTCTGCTTGGATATTTTGCCCAACACTAACTAACCCTACCTTAGATTGTAAAAGTGGACTCTGCTTGAATCGGAGTGGAGACTGGGAGGGATGTGTAATTCTTTCCTTACGTTTGATTCGTGTGGCAACCTGGTATTTGTGGCACTGCCCCATGGGCTGCTGTGATGCCCAGAGTCGATTTGGTGGGTTTCATTTTGCAGGGGTGAATGCATGCAGGTTCATATGGAGATTGTCAATTTGGTTTTGCATGTGCATGCTTGCCTGCAATCCGCGCCCTGCTTGGTTGGTTCGCTGGAGCTTGCTTGTGTGTGCCCCGTTTGGGTTTGGTTTTGCATTAAAGTGCACCGACACACAAATCACACAAAAACGGCGCGCTGACACTCAAGTGGCATAGTTGAGACACTCATTGCGCGCCGCCACACACATGACACACACACAGCGCGCGCTGGACACACAAGTTACACACACATTCCGCACATCCAACCCACAAAAAACGCAGGGTTCCAGACACTGACTGAATCTGAGTGGGGATCATGAGGCACGTGGAATTGTTTCCTTACGTTCATTTGGTGCTGCAACTTGTTTGTTGTGGCACTTGTTGTTTGACTGGTACGAACTCCACACTGCAGGTCTTAATTTCATCGCTCGTAGGAATTATGTGAAAAATCTCGTAATCGATGTCCACAAGATCCCCCTCAACCTTGCGATCCTCCAACACGGACATCACGGATATGCTGCCCAACACTAGCTAACCCTGCCCTAGATTGTTGAAGTGCACTCTGATTCAATCGGAGTGGAGACCATGAGGGATGTGTAATTCTTTCCTTACGTTTGATTCGTGCGGCAACCTGGTATTGTGACACCCTAACCGTATCCCTGATAACCAATCATTTTACGTCATGCAAACAAGAAAGCGGGCACCAGGCAATCAGGCATTTCACACATCGACCCCATAGAAAACCATCACAAACAATGCAAATATGCACAAACGGACCTCCAACCAAGTAGCCACATGACACAAGCATCCGCAAAGCAATGGGAAGGCAAGGGTATTCTTCAAGAAAATTGTCGCGGCACATGGTGCGAAAGGTGAAGAATCAACCAAAGTATCCAATTACACGCGAACAGCCCACAGAAGTGGAGAAGTATCAAACCACAGGGTCAGAGGCAACGAGGCCCCAATTGCAAAGTTGTATTCAAATGACACCAATTAGGAAGGTATTCTTCAAACAGTCCACAGAAGTGGGGAGTATCAAACCACAGGGTCAGAGGCAACAAGGCCCTAATTGCAAAGTTGTATTCAAAAGACACCAATTAGGAGAAAAGTTCGCGAAGCCATCCACGTAAAATTATACGGACACAGGCCAAAAAGCACCGGGCCAAAAGGTTACAAACGGACGTGACACAAGGCGCTTGTAGCATGCGCATCACCTTATTCGTCGCCTCCACCTCAACCCGCGAGTTGAGTGCACTTGACCACACAAAAAAAAACGTGCCAACCCAGCCAAGATTTTAGCAGCAATGCAGCACTCTAGTCCCCCTACCCCAACCCAGAGTTGCAATGTAGCCACCCACACACAGAAGAAATTGGCCACCTAGCGAATAGTATACCGGCAATGCAACACCCTGGTCCGCAATTGCACCCCAACCTGCCGCTGCACTGCAACCATTGTCACAAAGAAAAACTCAGCCATGCAGCCAACGCCATAACACCTGAAAAGGAAAACCATAACTGGTAAGGTCACCGCCAAGGTTAAAACCAACCAACTAAATGGGAGGGTCAGAAGGTTGCTGCCTCCGTCAACATCACGGGCTACGTGAAAGATGAGTGTCGTGGAGCCACATTGAAGACCTCCATGTACAGATTCCAACCAGTCTGCACCCGCACCTCGTCAATGAGGTGCCGCAACAACAAACCCAATTCGTTCAAATCATGCCGGTGAGCATGCGAATGTTGAACACGCCCCTCAAACTTCCTTGCTTGGCGAAGCCCAGTCCACCCTGCTTCGAAACCCGTAACAACAAATACGTAATGCCAATCCAACGCGCCGCTCGTACGTGCACATCCACCGCAGTTGTGCACGTGCAGGCGGTATTGCATGTTATTTGTGAATCCCACATACATGGCATCGGTCCTTAGCGACTTCACAACATAAACCACAGTTATTCCTGGAGGGTGCATGGGAACTGTGTCACGAAGCGTGAAAGCATAATCTTGCGGGATCTCAATATCTCGGGGCAACGGTGCACGGAGGAGGTCATTCTGTCTCAACCACACATCCACCTCCCCGTGCCAGGCAGTACGGTGCTGCAACACACGGAGCATTTCATTGCGGTCGTAGTTGACCAACCAAATGCCGCGTAGACGCTCCGCGCGTGTGAAGAGCGTGAACGCCATCATCCGCGACCACATGGCGTGGCGGGAGTCAGCATCCAAGTGGGTGGCAAGGTGTGGAAGCGTCATTCCTTGGGCATCGTGAATGCTAGACGCCACCGCAAGCTCCAGAGGAAATTGGCGACGACGAAGTTGCTTTCCCCCACAGTGCACTACAGGAGAATACACACGGTGCACGGGTACATGCCATCCGTTGTCCAGCTCCACTCTAACCGTGATATAATTGAAGTGCGTCACCATGCCAGCCATGCCATTTGCCACCAAGCGATCTGTCCCACGATCGTCCCAACTAAAATTTTGGGTGACGGTCACGCGCTTGCCCACGATTGCATAGCACTTCTTCACCAACGCACAGGTACGATCCAAAGACGTCACAAGGCGATCATTTGAAGCCGGCCGCCAGTTGCCTGCCTGCAAGTGCTGGTCTTCCGCCATGGGCTTACGCTTGAACTGGTCCATCAGCACATTAGGGTCATGTGGCCTCGCCACCTCAAAGGCATCATCGCGCGCATCACTGACAGCTTTCCGCTTCGAGAGGAGCCACACAGCGTCCGAGTGGACCTCATCAGGGGAGACAACCCGATTGCAGCCCAAAAAGGCATCCTCGATAAGGTGCAACACCTCTTCAATACCCTCCGCTGACATCTCGGGGACCCGCATTAGGTTGATGATTCGTTGCAACCCTTGGTCACCACGACTGCGGAACAATCTACGGAGACTAATGACTTCGAAGTTACACCGAAATATGTATGAAGTCAACGGAGGCCGCATTCGGATTGGTTCAGTCTGATAGTGATCTCCCGCTGCTACTAACAATAGGCCACCGAACGGGTGCTCAGTACCCCGAACCTTGCGTAAGACAATATCCATGGCAACCAGCAACTCTGCCCCACACTGACCGAATTCATCGACAACCAAGACAATCAATTCTTGCAAGCGCCGCATTTTCTCCGGATTCTTCCTTAAGCGACGGAGCGCGACGGCAGCGAGGCTTTGCGGAGTGGCCCATAGGTTTGAGTTGCCCGGTAAGAAACCAAACAACTCGTGGATGTGTACGCCACCAAGAACGGATGCACGGTATGCGGACACGCATGTGATCTCCACCTGATTGGAAGTTATACCGCGTTCAAACAATTTCCGAACAAATTGTAGAGCAATGAAAGTTTTGCCACATCCAGGAGGGCCTTCAATGTACAAGGGGCGGATGTGTGGCAATCCCTCGGCGGCAATGTCATCAGCGGCCACGATTTGCTCCATGAAGTACAGAAGGCGATCAAACCGGTCAAGCAACAATTGCATGCCGTCTTGTTGCTCTTGCCAACTTGCAGCCTCTTGATCAGCAGCCTGTTGCCATGGGGAAAGGTGGCGTAGCATCTCCAGGTGTCGTTCATATGCCGATTGCAGAAGAGCTTCATACTTTGAGGTATGTTTTTCGTCCAATTCAGCGTCCGTGAAAGCCAACGCTGAGGTCATGTTATAAGTTCCAATGCCGTGTAGTTGCTCATAGATACGTTCAATGATGCGAAACATGGTACGAACCCCAATGGGCCAAAAGCTCAACTCCTCCAACACCCAACGCTGCAAGCAGAGGTTGCCAAGTAGGTTGTGAGTTGCGGCATGCCAATCACCGTTCTGGTCTGCCCTGCAATTGTTGCACATCCATTCGTCCACCATGGTTTTTTCGTGAGTAAAAGCTGGTGCATGCCGTAGAACAACACTACTCATCCAGTTGCCGTTGAGCGAAGGCGCATACCGTGGGTATACCACAACGACGGGTTTAGCATCAAAGTCAACCAATTTGTGCATCCATGGCTCGCGGGAGGAGGTTGGACTTTGCACAGCACGGGCGATTGCCTCGCCGGCTTGTGAATCACCCAAGTGTTCGAAAATTCGACGATACAGTCCCGGGCGTGTGAAGATTTCCGGATTCAACAGCACTCGCTTATAGCGAACATCAAACATCCCATTTTCCCTCCAATTCATGATGCGCTCACGTCGCTGAACCCAGTCAAGCTTCCACAAGGAGCGGCCCTTGGACACATCGTCAATAGATGTGAACATAGAATACTCCTCCAACGTCATGTCCAACATCTTCGGCGAACGCAAACAATACAGTAGCACCTTGTCTGGGGTGTACCGGGGGGTTGCCCATTGGTGATACGAGGCTCGTTGCCCGCGATCAGGTTCACGGAGTGGATGGAGAAAATCAGCAGTGGGACTGGCACCAAACGGGCCAAGACGTCTCCCACATCGTGAATGGTCGGGTCTTGGTGCGTGCGGTCTGTACCCGTTTCGATCCAAGAAGGGGTCAGGCCCAAAGATCGGGCTTGCTTGACGTTCCGGCGACCAACGCGGACGAAGGACAACAAAGCGCGATTCCGCGGAACCAATGTTCACTCGGTTGGCGGTAAATGTGCAAAAGACGGTCTTGTATTGAAGGACCAAGAACATGATCTCGCTTAAGCCAATGAGTCGGGCATGTGAAGGCTTTACTCGTTGTCTCGTTGTGCGCTTTCGCTGTTGCTCATCTTGGACATGGGCGTGCATAATCGTGGCACCTTGTTTTGTTATGCGCACCAAACAACGTTCCTCCTCACTGCTCAAATATTTGACCAAGTAGGCGAGCAAGAAGCGGCGTCCATGAACAACTTGCCAATTTTGATGACAACCCCCAGAGGCAACGAACAACCTTGGCGAGAATTGGCTAGTCCCACTATTAGACCACCCTTCCCGCGCGGCCTCGTACACCTTGCCGATCATAGAGTCGTGCAACTCCACCTTGTTCGTCTCCGCATTACGATGGGCAAGTCCATGGTCGAGCAACAATGATTGTAGATCCTCAGGCACCTTGGTGTGAATTGTACGGGCAGGTGCTTCGCTGTGAGGCTGCGTGGGAATACCATCCTTACACACCTTGCCACCATGCCCATCATCAATGAGGCATTTTGGGCCACAAGTGTGTTTCTGCACTTTTGCAGCCCGTGCCTCCCACACACGAATTTCTTCCTCATCCTGCAAGAAGTCAAAGGCACGCTCTATGGTGGCGGTGAGCCGTGCAAGAGCGGCACGGTTGGCTGCCTCCGCCACAGTAGGATCAGGGTCCTCCACCTTGTCGTCCGTACAAACTCCAATGTGCCAATGATTGAAGTTGGCAACAGCATCCACACCCTTGTCTTGCCACTCAGCATGTGCAAACATTTGGCGAACGTTTCCCAACGGGCGGTCAGGCGACTCCATGATGTACCGAAGGAAGAGGGTGCTTGCGCGATACCATGCCCGAGTCATCTGCACAGCGAAATATTCCACGGGGATGGCGCCTGTGTCCAATTGCTCGTACAGCTCCCGCACCCCAGGAAAGCGGCGCATGTCCACCGTTACTGTACCAAAGTACGTCATGGAGCCGAACTTCCGATCTGCTGCCACCAACATATCAACATTGCGCTTGGCATCCTCAGCATCATACGTCAATCCCGGGAGGATGGTATCTCCAAATCGCTCGGCATACTCCCGATTGCTCCCGTAATCCTGAAGCGATGCACCTAGGCCACGCTTCACGCACTCCACGCCCGGTCCACGCTCCAAAAGTCGCATCAACATCACGTTGAAATAGTATGCAGCTACCGATGAGTCGTATTGTCGCGTACCATGCACATCTGTCAATGCCTCATATGCATATCGCTCAAAATCAACAAACCGAGCATCAACAGCCTGCATGGTGTGCTTCGAGTACATCCGCAAAGGCATGCACCCGGGGTAATGGACATTGATGCCGTCAGCTTGTGCATGGACGACTGGGAAATGGGACACATATGCATGTGCCTCAACATATTCAGTGATGCCATGTAGCGAGGGCATCCTGCCCAGGACAGTTGTTACAAACGACTTCACCCACTCGGTGGCCATGTTCCTCTTCGTGTTCAGCTCTGCCAGTGTGGCGAGCAAAATGTGCAGCCCACCAACACGGCTTGAGTCGCCGTTTAGGAACTCCATTGCAGGATCCACACCACCTGCCGGGGTAGGTTCTACACCAGGTGAGGCCTCTTCGTCGTCGTCATCTGTCCCATATTCAAGACCAGGCATCAAATTCTCAAAGAACTCAGTGGTGTCGCGAATATCATCAGTATCCAATGCCTCTTCATTTCCAAAGTCTTCAACCCTGCAGGCCTCGTCATCGTCGTCCGAGTCTTCCTCCAAAAGGGGTGGTGCATCATCATCTCCCGAAATCCCCCCATCGGACATATGCTCATCACCGTCCACGGCACCTCCCACCTCAATATCGGGCGCAAGCGCGCCTTGGAGTTGTTCATCACCTTCAATGTCCATGAACTCATCCTCATAAAGTTGCGTGTCCTCTGCCATATTTTCCACCGACAACTCATCAGCAGTATCCATACTGATCGTGTCATCCTCGGAACCCACGTCAGGTTCACCACCATGTCCCCGACACGGTACCATATCTTGGTCAAGCTCAAACAGCAGCAAGGCTGAATCCTCAACTTGTATTGATTGTAAACCCTCGTGAGGTACCACATCAAAGGCCAAGCACTCAAACCAACCAAAGTTCCTGTTTAGGCGGCGCCCTGGCACCCAAGCGTGCCATTCTTGCCCCCGTTGCATTAATACACAACGCAACCGGTAGCTACGTAGTAACCGCACCGACACATCAAGTGTCACAGGTCCGGCAACCATACCCCCATCCACATGTACACAGAGCAATCGACCAGTGAATTGAACTCTTGCCTCGTTCCAAACAGCGTCAAGGTGTCGCAAGATGTTGTCTTGAACAGGAGCCGTGAGCACATACCGGAAGGCCATCTCTAGAGAACCCCGGGGCGGAATCCAACCAACATCCCCAGGGTATTGACACAAGAAAGTATCCAACCCATCCACACCAACGGCGATCAATTTTGACACAAGGCAGTCAACAAGTACTTGAAACACAAGCGGAGCCTCCATGCAAGCCAAGCGGCTAAGGCACTCCCGGAGGACAAGGTCTTGACGCAACACATTGAAGCTTTTCGTACTAGCCTTCTTGCCACGGAGTAACTCCCCAAGAATCGTACAAAGAGTATCAACAGTTGCATCAGTCTCCACTGTTGGGCCTTCAACCCACAAAGACAGCCGGCTTAACATGCGTTTTACCGACGGAAGAGCGAGAAGGGCATGTAGTGCCATGGTTATGCCACCGCTAGACGTACGAGGCAGCACACGTGGTTGTGTCCATCCCACTGGCCCCGGATGGAGGACAGCCCTTTGATGACGACGCTCCCATGACTCCGGGGTTGGCTCCTTGCGATGCACCGTCAAAACCATTTCGCACTCCTTGGTATCATAAGGGAAATGGCAACCAATTGCCCAATCGGTCAGTGGCAAAGGGGACAGCTTCTCCCACCGCCAATCCATGTCCCAACGGGAGCGGAACAAAGCCCCAACCCAGTCACGCACGTGGTTGGCATTTGCAAGCACATGTCGGTGTGCGAAATCCGGATTGGGCTTTGCGGACACGCTCTGGGTAGAAATACCCCCGGGATTTCCAGAGAGAGCAAGTACTTGGTAGCGAATGTTGCCTAGCAGGCCATCTGGTCGTCGACGGACGCAAACACCCGAAACAGATGCATCCCATATTCGCACTGTAGACAACCAAAATAGATTCCGATGTGTGGGAGCAGCAAACATGAGTCCATCAACTCGCAAACCTTGTGCATAATTGCCCCCAATGGTATCCCAGTAATCAAATGTATCATCGGGCCAAGGCGGTGAGAAGAAATGGCGATGACAAGGCCACCGTGTACAATATGAACATGTAGCAAAGGATAATCCTTTACTTGGGTGCACCCCCGCTCGGGTATAGATGAACTGCTGTAGGAAGGTCGCGGCCTTGTCCCACAATGGTGCCATCATGGCCAACCGTGGGCGACGACGCCTGCGACCAATGGCTTGTGGGTTACCATCCGGATCACCTCCTCCGTCGCCGCTGGAGGAAGCACCACCACCACCACTAGCACAACCAACACCACCACTCCCAGCACACCCACCATGGTGAATAACAGGGTCATAGTCATCCCCGGAGTCATCTAATTCCGAATCGGAATTGCCACTGTCTGACGGAGATTGCGCATCATCATTCACGGCGGCCAGTAGTGCATTCGCATCTTCGTCGTCATCATCGTCACTGGACGAATCAACAACACCTGCACCATCAATTGCATCCTCAGTATGCACGCCAAGCTCACCATTGACAACGTCAGCATCATACCCTTCAACAGGATCCTCCTCATACACAAAGTCGTCATTACCTTCTTGCCCCATTGACAATTGCTCCAAAGCGATGTCTTCTTCAAGGATTGCTTCGGCACGTCTACTAGCTTCATTAGCGGGTTCGTCCACAATTCTCTCCTCCCACCAGGAACGACGGCGCCTGGGAGATTCATCATGGTGATGCACACACCGTTGACCTTCCACCTGAACAATAGCCCTGCATCGTCCTCCCCTGCGCGTAGGAGCATTGCATCGATTGCGGCCGTCAGCCGATAAAACAATGGGTTGCGAACCTCTAGCTTGTGATTGACTCTGGGTAAGCGGGGTTTCTGCTCGTCTCTCATCAACGAGCACTCCGCGGGCAACCAAATGGGCACGGATGCGGCATCTGGCAACGGGCCGCGTACACCGTGAGCCATCGCGTTGCTGCGCCCCGCACGCCCCAGGTGGAATGGGAATGTGTTCAAAGCAAAAGCGTTGCCGGCCCACACGGACATTACCGCAAAATCCATCGCCCACCAACTGTAAACACGCCGGACGGGCAGCTTGAACTTGTTCTTGGTGCCACCATTTGCATTCGGCAAACTTATGCATTGGGGTGCATTCAACCTCATCATCGCACAACCCAGTACGGCAGATTGCGCACTTTGTGCCAATGGAGCCCATCAAGCCAGCCACGCGATGATATGTGGAGAGGGTGAAATCATCACTAGCACAATGATTTATATCCAACAACAACGGCACGGCCGCCCGACTGGGGTGGAGCACCCCCCAGGAAGGAATCGCCATACATCGCCTGCAACATTCCTCCCGAGCAAGTACGCCGTCACGGATGGCCAGCTATGTGCCCACAGGGAGAGATACTTTTTTTGAACACTATCCCTACCAAACCATGCCAAGCAATCTCGACAATAGGCTGTCTGAGACAAACGGTAACTTTCATGCACATCAAAGCCCGCCAAATGCGCAGCCCTTATGGCACACGGCACAAGGTTTAGCGACCCACACGGCAGCAATTGGCCATCAATCACAAGCACCGGTGCAACCATACGGGCCCGTTGTATATGCATCAGACATGATGGTTCCCGCAACTCCTCGTCGGCGCGACCGCACCCACGACAAAGGACAGCTTCGGCTTCCAACACAGGGTTGCCGTGATATGCATGCATGAATCGGTTCCACACAATTGCTAATGCCTCGTCTGCGCCACTGTGGTCCAAAGAAATGCCTCCAACCTTTGCATCACTGTTGCCAAATGTGGCATGTTGGAGCGCATTCCAACAAGCCTGCAACACCACGTCCCAACCGCCCACGTTGCCCCACAACAACAACAAGACGATGACCATAGCCAAATAACCCGCTGCATACCGGCGCCGGAACCCATGATGGCCAGCATGTACACGACAACACGCAAAATGTGTAAAAGTGCCAATCAATAGCCAATTACACGCCCAATAAAGTACTAATCCATAAGGCAACCAACAACCAATCCAATGCCAGCCCAATACCGCGCCACCAAACATACGGGCCCGCTGAACCCACGTTGCACGGGTCCAGCGCCCTATTGCACAGTCCAATGCCATCTTGGCCACCGCCAAGATTCCGAACCACACAAATGCATCGTGTAATACGGCCTTTGCTCCAGCCCGATGGAGGACACGGACAATGGCAACGGCAACAACCATCAACCATGCAACGGCTTGTGAACGCTCCATCCCCCGAAGTTGTCTATCTTGCCCACAACGCCTTGTGGTCTCACTACATGCCAATACGGGATCCCAAGTGGCAAATTTGCGTACAAAGGCCAACAAGACCACTGTACCAAGAACTAGCAACATGTCACGACAAGCCACATTCACCATACTACAAGTGGTATTCGTCCACAGCCCTTGCGTCACTTGGCAGAATGGTAAGCTTGCATACCACAAGTCACCACCGTTCCTCCGCGTCACCCAAGTATACGCTGCAAGGTGAAATACTATGCGAAGGTGGCCACTCCCCAGAACCCAACGGCTTAAATGCCTGAAGGTACCCACACTCCTCTGTGGGCAAGACCGCTTGGTCCTCCTCCATTGTTGTCTCTGCTTGCGTCGAAACCGTTCACGTGCTTGAGTCCTCCAAAAAAACCGGAAAAACCGTGCTCCACGGCTTCTCCGTCCACGATATAGCAGCCGAGAAGGCGTGCAACGTCTCCAATATGTGGGTCTTCCACGCCGCGAGGTACAACGTCGTCCTAATAGCCAACACTCATGCCCAAACAGTAAAACCAACCCAACAGTGAGCAAAATATGAAGCATCGTTGTGAAAAGACAAAGCACTGCCCACATAACCCAGGCCCAAGTAAAGGAAAGCAATGGTCGAGCACACCCACAAGCACCCGCACACCACCACCCTCACGTACTAGCACAATGAGTCCTTTATTACAGATCCAACAACTCACCCTATAAACTACACACAATGCCAAGAGCAAGAAGCCACATAAACAGACAAACCCTGCGGTACGATAGTACCAACCCTCACCCCCGTCCACCTCCCCCATCACCCAAGTACAAACTACACAACAAGGGGATTGGGGAGGGGGTTGGAATGCTTGCGTTTCGCCCTACAATGGCTTAATTCGCACACAGTTGTAGAATATGAATCTGTTGCTGCGCATTGTGCGGGAGTTGTTCTTCAAATCACACGAGGTACCAGTAACCACGAAGACAAGGGGAAAGTGAGTTTGCATTTTGGATTAAGCCAAAACCGGCTAGTGCACGTCAAATTGCGGCTAATTGCAGTGCACGATAAAACCCGCTTTGCCGACAGTGGCCTGCAGACCAAAACATTTTAGCCCCATTTTAGCCGCCCTTTCCCCCCATCTTGGTTCTGCCCAATTTTAGATTATTTTGCCGTGCCTTGCATGCCAATTAATTAAATAGCTACGGGCATTGACTCAAAAATCAAGACCCATTTGCTACTTCTCTTGAATTGGGTTTTCGCGAAACATCACCATCTTCGTATTATTAATAGTTACACCGTGCAAACCAAAAACCTCGGTTCCAAATATTAGGCGGCAAAGGCTCGTAAATGGGCATGAAACAACTGCCATTAGCCCTGCCTTGGTACATTGTCCAAAGCCTGGTCTTCCATGATCTTTTGCCGCGCATGGTGAGACGCTGTCCTTCAGTTGTAGTGTCCAAGATTCAAAATCGTCTCTAAAAACCGGCACTCTTTTCGACCGTTCCCCTCACTATGAAACGTGGCCAAAACATGTAGAAGACGGGGAGCGATTCTTGCGTGTGCGATACAACGGTGCTTAATTTGCACACAACTTGAGATTGTGGGCCCCACTGCGGCGTACGTGCCTCACGTGCAAAACTTCAACAAACCCCAATAAGTAGGCGTGCCTACAAAGGCAAGCCAAAATCCTCGGGTCCAAACATTAGGAGGAAAAGGCTAGTAAAGGGATTGAATTTAGTGCCATGGCCCTTATCTCAGGTGATTGTCCCGGGCCTTGCGTTCCATGATCTTTCGTTGCGCATGGTGAGGGACTTGTCTTCAAATCACCGTAGAATACCAGCAAGAAAAATCATCTCAAAAACCCGGGGAGTCCATTAGCCGTCCCCCTCGATTCATTGACAACGGATTAGGAGGCGAATCTTCTTCAACCAAAATATTCAGAGGCATAGGCACCTATGCAAAGCCTTCGAATTCCTTTGCACAATGGCTGCGCTATTAAAAATGACAACCTACTTTTGGGCCTGCGCCTATCGGCTTACCTCCGCTTGTTGTGCCGTGGTTTATGTAGCTGATAAGGCTTCCTTTCGACTTCACCTTCTCGATCTTAGTTCGAAACGTGCTATTCAAACTGACCCAATACCACGCAATTACCTTGTCTGCCAAGCAACAACAACCAGCAAGCAAGCGTACCTACCAGTTCATTGCTGCATGTCACGCCAAAAATCTCTCTTCAAAGGATTGGCAGGTAAACATACCTTCGCACGTGGGTCTTGGTTGCGCACAGTTGGAGGGGGGTGCGGGTTTGTCGCACCAGCCAATTATAGCTTCAGACTATTACGCAGAGGTCGGTCAAAAAATTAGTCACATGCAAGGGGTCCAAAAAAAAAAACGGGAGCACACAGAGCAAATGTACGTCGAACATAAAGAGGGTTTATAGCACTTGTGGATCTGTAAGGACAAGTGCAAAGGGAAAAGTTCACATCGAGATTGGGCAATGTGTAGCCACACCCAAAGATGGTGTGCACCACATTGACAAATTGAAAATGCCTTGTGGTGGTTGCAGATTAGGGTTGGAGGCGAGGTACATTGCACCAACCAATTATACCTCAACACTAAGTAAGTAAGGGCAAAAATGAAACTTTGTCGGAAGCACCCGCAGCAGATGTACGTCAAAGAGGTTTCGTAGCACCTGTAGAAGACATGTGCAAGAAGTAAAGCTTCGCGAAATTGGGCATAAATTTACAAGTGCAAGAGGTAAGAGTTCGCAAAATTGGGCATAAAGTTCCTTGCAGCCACACCAAAAAAATGGTAGGCATTTGATACATTGAGAAGGAGGCAAGGCAAACTCACATAACATCCCATCACCATCACCACCACGTGGTACATTGACAATTCAAAAATGCCGACCTACCACGTGGTACATTGACAATTCAAAAATGCCGACCTACCATGTTGACAAGTGGCACTAGTAACATAGTGCAAGGGCACTGGTGAGAATGACCTTATATAGTCGCAAATGCAAACCACCTTTGCGCGGGTAAAAGATCATTTGAAATATACACAAACGACACAACCATGCACAACGGTGCACAACCCGTTCCCAAGTAGCGTGCACAGCGCCCACTCTAAGGGGAAACCATTGCACCTCCCAAAATGAACACTCACCATATTGTCCTATGTCAAATGGGGTTGAAGACATAGCGAATTGGTGTAACATCAATTGCACAACCAAGCCCGCAATGGTAAACTCACGTGTGCACAGCGAACATGACCCTAATACCAAACCATGCAACCGGGTAAGGGCCAATATAGCAGATAGCCACAAGTTAGCCACCGCAGGGATCTAGTGCAATCGTACCATCTTGTTCGCTTAGCCACCAAAGAGTGCACTGCACATCATGGCTCTCGTAAATGACCAGGGGAAAGTTACGAGAAGGACTACAAAAAATGTGATACAAATAGTATGACAGTCCGAACACAAATGCGATTACAACAAGCACAAACGACGCACAAAAAACAAACCTTCATAACCTTGTAAATGTGAACCGCAGTCCTATGAAAAAAAGTCCGAAGTAGAGTCCACATACCAATGCAATCCTTGTAATGGCAACAGAAAAAAAATGCGTTCTCAAACGGCCACACACATACCGCATAAACTCTTGCACCAACAATTTTACTCGCGCCCTATCGTAGTTTGGCCAATCAACGGCGTGCACCTAAAAGAGGGCAAAATACAACAACATACGATAGTCAACACCACAAACAAAAGCTAAGCAACACAACAAACCTGAGAAATATCATGCACAATTTTGCACAAGTTGTCAGCCTCCGCATGTGAGGGCCAAAAGCCCGCACCCGAATTTCCACATGTCAACTGCGCAGGCCAAAACAAGCCCAGCACCAAAAACCAGAGCGCGTACACACCACACGCATTCGTGTAGTGCTCCGGCTTCTGGCCTTTGGGAGGGGCACGGTACTGCGTGACAGGCACCGTGAACCTGTGACAAGGAAAGCCGTACCACCATCTATCCACACAATGTCACACAACACAGAGCATAGCACACATGCACCACATTCTTGACAGGCTCAAATGTATCGAAATTTGAAATTTTTAGCATACCCATTCTCAATCCCTGGCACTCTGCCTTATCCAGCTGCCTCGAGAGGCTGTCGCAGTAATAAATTCTGCCTGCAACACAACGGATGCTTGTGCACCACGCATTCGCACACCGTCACCGTCCCCAAAACGACAAGTTCAACATTGACATACGATCTTCCATCTTACCAAACACGTTTTCACGGCCATGTTGGGGGCGATTGGCCTGCACAGCAAACAACCAATGTTGCCATTTGGCATTGGTTGTACCGCGCTCAATGTTGAAGATGGAGTACACAAATTGTGCCTCCTCTTGTTGACGCATTGCCTCTACACAAAGAAACACAAACATTTTGAAATAGCCAAATGTGAGGACACAAAAAGGAACAAAAAATTGCCACGCACACCTGGGCAAGGGATGAACTTGCGTACGGTTCCAACCGGTTGCCACAACAAGCCAGTGCCCAAAAAGACACGAGGACCATTTGGCCCCCAAACCTCCCGCGCTTCGTTCACAATGTGATGGGCTAAAAAAAAGGTACAAAACAGAAGAAGAACTAAGACCCGTTGAAAAGTCGAATGCTCCAACAACATCGGCAACACCATAAAGAACAAACAACACAAACATACCTAGAAACGCAATGGTTTTTCCACCCAAATAAGCGTTTAAGCGGACTGTAGGTTCCAACGGGCCGTTGAGCTGCACATAAAAGACAACGTCAGGGTAAAATGGGGGGGGGGGGTGCCAATTAACACATGGGACACGGGTAACGAGTTTGCATACCGCGTAATATTGCTCACGCCATGCTTTTTGTAGCCCATTGCGCTCCACAGCCTCCTCCGCCGCCACACGGTCCCGAGCGCCAAACGCCTCGGCCTGCAATGCGGTCATCCTACCCCAAGCATCGCAGGCCTTTGCGTTTAAGGCCTTGTGCAGCAGCCCTAGGCGCTTGTACCCGACCTCCATGTGCAGGTACAACTCTGCACGGGCCTCCGACTCCTTACAAACCACTGAGTGGCACTCAGCGGCTTGTATGCGGCGTGCTTCCTCAATGAGGTCACGCAGCGCCCTATCCATGTAGGGCGCACCCATGCTCGCCCTAACACGTGACTTCAATGCCACGTAGCCACGCAGTTTGTCCAAGGCTTTTACCGTACGCTCTTGGAACCGCCTTTCAAACTGCTTTGCATTTTTGGGCATTGCCTAGGGATACAAATTTCTGAAAAAGCAAACCATACCATTCAAGCGCCACATACACCTTGAAGGTGTAGTGCAGTGAAAAATTTTCCGGTCCTAGTAGTAGCAAACGTGGGGAGCGTTTGAGGAGCGTTGGAAACGTTAAGAAAAATCTGTGTTGTAATGGAAACCCCACATGGCGTCGAAAATTTTGATTTACACAAGTCCAAAAGAAAGATGAACCAACCACAAGAAAGGAACTACAATTGACAACACTCGTGTAAAATCTCCCTTGGCGCAAACAAGCACCACAGACAACCCAATATTCACCCAGACATCCACACATGAAGCCAGAAACCACCTACTCCCTCCAGCAACAACAGCAATAAGACCCAGTTTCAAAAGACACACCCTAACCCACATGGTAAAGTTTTGTGCCACACAAAGAATGAAGCAAACGTCTCCTCAACCTCAAACCCAGCCCCCCAAAAAAAATATAAAAGACTCGAGCACGGCTGCTAAGCACCAAAAATGCGAAAGATCAAAAACGAAAGTAACCACTACTAACACCACCAATGCAGGCACCAAGTGGAGACCGGAACAAAAAATTGTACACACACCTGAAAAATGAATTTACCTTGCACCACTACCACTACCACCACCTACTTCCTCCCCCCCGGCTTGGTCACCACCATCTAAGGCCACCCCCCTTTTGGGCCCCTACCCAGCAACAACAGCTGTAAGTCCCGGGTGCAAAAGACACCTGCACCTGACACATGGCAAGAGAAAAAAAGGCGAGACAGAAGAAGACAATAACGTGTGAGAATTGCTAATAATGTCACACACCACGGAATAATTACTCCACACCCAGTGCAAGAGCGTATCACACAGTGGATAGGGAATAGCATGGGATGGACACACAAGAATGGCATACAATTGACGTCTTGAGGATGCGGCATGCCCTACTCAAAGAACAGAACGCCTAAATGCAACAAACGCCTAATTATGCACCAACAGAGATATTGTTTTGGCCTCTCTATACCATACATACCGTACAGTGCCTTATAGGCTGGTCTTGCAAGTGGTGGCATCATCATCAGACCTTGTGAGCAAAGGCAAAGCAAATGGCACCGGCTTTGATTCACCATCAAGGTAATTACATATCCGGGACAGGGAGACACATCGCAAAGGCTTAATAATACTTGGTCTAACTGATATCCAAACCTCCAAAATCACGTCCCGAGCAAACATCCCATAACCGCATCCCGCTGCACAATGTGACTACCTGCCCTACCTAGTTGGCCATACTCCTGCTGCCCACCCCAATTACTTGGTTGAAGTTTAAAAACCCCGAGGAATATCCCAAGAGATATGTAAACCTTCAAAAAGCACATTCCAACGCACAATGACGGCAAGTGACGTAGGTATCCACCAATCCACCTAATCACCTACTGGCCCACCTCCAATGAACGACAAAGGCTATCAACCCCCTCATACCAACCAAAACATGCAAGTGGAGGGATTCTAAATCACGTCCCAATGCACAAGGAGACCAACAGACATAGGTTTCTCTCAATCCAAGAGGGGCTAGTAGCATTTGTTGCCCAATAGCCCTAGTTGTTGTTGCACTTGTTGCAGGTGGGTGAGTAGATAATCAGGTGGCAAAATGCAAAGCATTGCTGGCCTACCTAATTGGCCATATTCCTGCTGCCCACCCCGATTGCTTGGTCCAATTTTAAAAACCCTAAGTTAGGAACCCTGACCAAGGAATATCCAAACTGCCCATAATCAAATCCCAATGCACATGGAGGGCACCTGCATAGGCAAAGGGCAAGGCAAAACATGCAAGTGGAGGGATTCGTCATCTATCTACTGACGCACAAAGAAAGGCATGGACAAACCTACCATTGAAATTAGCCGAAACCTAGGCCTAACCTCATCTTTCATAGGTCCCACTACCGGCCGGGCTAACACAGTCTTTCTAGGCGAAACAAAGCAAGCCCACGTGATCATACCCCACAACAACCTGTTTGGAAGCCTTTCACAACCCTTAGTGGCCAACAGTGGCATGCCGAATTTGCAGATGCAAGGTAAATCTACGTGAGGATCATGCCAGACGAGCTTTCATAGGTCCCACTACGGGCCGTGCTAACACAGTCTTTTCAGACGAAAACAAAGCAAGCCCACGTGTCCATACCCCACAACAACCTGTTTGGAACCCTTTCACGACCCTTAGAGGCCAACATTGGCAAGCCGAATTTGCAGATGCAAGGTAAATCTACATAGGGATCACGCCAGATGAGCAAACCTCAGGTGAAGCACTCATAAATCCGATGCAATTTCCTCTATAAATCTACATGAGAAGCATGTCACACGAGCAAAGGGACTCACGTAGGCCACCTTAAGAAGACCTACCTACCCCGGGTGACACACTGAAGATTCAAATGCAAGTGCAATCGTCACGACAAGGCAAAGAGCAGACCCTCCGGGAACCAAAAGCAGCAAGCACAAGCCACCAAGGATAGACATGTCGATAAGAATGCTTGAATCAGCTTTGCCAGCAGGCACCAATTTGAAAATATAAAGGGCTTATGACCCAAAAGGGTCAAAGGCTGCCGAAGGCTGCCGAGTGCAACCGAAACGGAAAAAACAAACGACAAAAAAAACCAAACAAACATGTGTTGGCAGGACTGGAACACCAAGCCACAAGGCCACTTCACCACCAGTTAGGCGGTTCCATGTTAGAGGTGACCACCAAAGGGCGGAGCCTCGCCTTGAGGAAAATGCGTGAGCATCGTTACTGCATCCACAACCCAAATTAAAAATCAGTGTGCCAAACCCACAACACTTCTGGACAACAACAGGACCTTCCAAAACGGCCGTCATTTCAACAAAGGCAGTGGAGAACACCTCCAAACCCTCGTACCACCATTTAGGGCGGCAACCACCACCAGAGGCGGCAGACTCGGTTTTGGTCACATAACATCCACTGCCTTTGTGAGAACTTCGCCATATTTTCTGCACTCACCCTTTCAAGCGAAACTAAGGTCCGTGCGGGCTGCGAAACAAAGCTCATTCAAGTGCTGTGAGTTCGCGCCGCCGCCAAATGCGCTGTCGCCAGTGCTATCAAATAATTAACCCTATGATTCGATTTTTTACGTTTTCAGCCCTGAGATTCATACATTACATCAGTTTGCATATTGACTTTGGTCGCGCACCCTTAAATCCGATCCCTACACATACAGGAATTCTTGGATCCTTGCTTACAAACTATCAACTTCAAGGGCTCCTAACTATTTAAACCGACTATAAACCACGGAAACGGAGAAGCACGCTACGATCGCCACGTCGAGGTGGTCATTTTGAGGGGTAAGTGTGCAGGGGTGATAGAACCGGAATTTTGACGATAGGGGGTTCCCTATTATAGGGGGTTGGAGGTGGCCTGTGACTTGTGCGGAGGGGGCCCCTCCCCCTCTCCGCGCACGTGGCAAGGCGGGCCGGGGGGCCCAGATTGAACAAGAGGATGAAGGCGGTGGTCTAGAGGGTGGGCAATTTGCATAGGGGGGGTTGTTTTTGGAGGTGATACATACCACGGACAGCCCTTTGTTTCCTTGTACGTTTGGGGGAAATATTTTCAGGGCAATGTTCGGGATATGTTGCTGAGCCTAACATTAGGGCCAAAGATGGTGAGAGCAATGTAGGGGCCACCTTGTGGCAAGTGATGGCTGTATGGCAAACAAATAGGTGCCATAAATGTTGAAACCTTTGCGTAGCAAAATACCTGTGGGGCGCTTCCCACTCGATGCCCCTTTGGGTAAGCCACCCGGGGGGGGGGGGGGGTGCCTTTGCCTTTTGCCCGGACAACGGTTGTTTGGTGCTGCAAAACAACACAAATTGCCCGGCAAACATGTTGGCCCTCATTGTTTGCCCATTTAAAAATGTTGGCAATACATATGCATGCATGTTGTTCACCGCATACCTGCACCAAAAGGCCGATTGGATAATTATTCCATTGAGAGTCAACAAATTGGAAAATTGGCACACAAATGTGGCATGCTCGTTCTCTTCCAACCAACGTTGCCCCACAACTTGTGCACCTTGCCGTTCAGCCGAACCCTTACCACCACGTACCCCACTTGACAACAAACAGCATGGCTTTTATCCACCAGTGGTAGCTACCCCACGCACCCCCCTCAAAGCATGCACGCCCCCCACCCCCCCCCCGAGTCACGCAATTTCCTGAGGTAAGTGAATGGATACTTGAGTGGATGCGATGAGTGAGTGGATACTTGAGTGGATGCGATGGTGCCATGCACCATCGCATCCACCCCCCCTCTCTTTTTGTGTTCCCCCTCCCGGCGAAGGCGTGGGGGGGGGGGGGGGAGTGGTGGACTAGTTAGTTTTCCCCTAGCTGGGGCAAAAGTTGCCGGAACGTGAACTACAACTAAACATGCCATAAAAAGATGGTCAAATTGGCTAAAAATCTTCATGAGGTTATGCAAAACAACACCAGCAATGTGCACGCCACTCCTAAGCTTGGGGGTGCAACACCAGTTTCTTCACCAACTGCCCGATGGGAATCAAAATCATGCACTTGATCTGTTTTACAGCGTTGTTTGTAGAAACAATGTTTCTGTGACATTGCACTTGCCATCAATGTATTTGATCATTTCGCCCCTTTCACTTATTCCCTGCCATCCAACGTTGTTGTTTCTAAATGCAAATGTACAATGCTCCCCCTGTCACCAAATTTTACTGCTTTCTCTCATGAACATTGACAAAAAGCCTTTTGTTTCGAAAAAAAACCATCTCTGCTTTCAGTGGAGCAAAAACAAAACACATCACACAACACACAAATGACACACAGATGGCAAAAGGCAGACACACAAATGACACACAGATGGCAAAATGACAGACACACAAATGACACACAGATGGCAAAATGGCAGACACAAATGACACACAGATGGCAAAATGGCAGACACAAATGACACCGACACATCAGAACGATCGCACTAGACAAACACCTATGCACTCGTAACTCACCCACAGGCAAACTCGTAGCACAAACACACTCGAACTGACTCACAGGCACATTCCTAACACAAGCACGCTCGTGTCTCACCCAGAGGCGAATTGGTAACACAACCACACTCGTAACTCACCCACAGGAACATTCGTAGCACCAACACACTCGTCACTCACCCACAGGCACATTCGTAGCACCAATACACTCGTAACTCGCCCACAGGCACAATCGTAACACGGGCACACTCGTAACTCACCCACAGGCACGTTCGTAACACAAGCACGCTCGTAACTCACCCAGAGGCACATTGGTAACACAAGCGCGCTCGTAACTCACCCACAGGCACCATCGTAACACAAACACACTCGGAACTCACCCACAGGCACATTCGTAACACAAGCACACGCGTAACTCACCCACAGGCACACTCGTAACGCCCACACACTCGTAACTCACCCACAGGCACCATCGTATCACAAACACACTCGGAACTCAGCCACAAGCACATTCGTGACACAAGCACACGCGTAACTCACCCAGAGGCACATTGGTAACACAAGCACGCTCGTAACTCACCCACAGGCACCATCGTAACACAAACACACTCGTAACTCACCCACAGGCACATTCGTGACACAAGCACACGCGTAACTCACCTACAGGCACATTCGTAACACAAGCACACTCGTAACTCACCCACAGGCACAATCGTAACGCCCACACACTCGTAACTCACCGACAGGCACAATCGTGGCACCCACACACTCGTAACTCACCCACAGGCACATTCGTAACACCATCACACTCGTAACTCACCCACAAGCACAATCGTGGCACCCACACACTCGTAACTCACCAACAGGCAGATTTGTAACACCATCACACTCGTAACTCACCCACCAGCACATCCGCAACACAAGCACACTCGTAACTCACCTACAAGCACATTCGTAACACACACACACAAACACACACACACTCTCTCGTAACTCACCCTGAACCGGAACTCAATCTCCAACCTGAAACCTCAAACCTGAACCAGACACAGTATCACACACCCAGCGCGCGGCAAACACACTAACACTTTGCGCGGCGCGCTGACACACACACAGTGCCCTGACACACAGATCACACACACAGCGCGCTAACATACGAATGACACACACACACCGCGCCAACACACCGAAGACACACACCCAGCGCCAAATCAACTCCGGGCATCACACCAGTAGCCGTCGGCAGTGGTCAACAACGGTTGCGGCTCGTCTGCAACCTTCATGTCAGCGGCTGGAGTGGGCACGGCAAAGAGCAAACAGCAAACAGCCAACACGAAACGAAACACGAAGAGCAAAGCCACGACCGCAATGAAAACCACCAAATGTTTCTTTTTGACCGCAAATGACAATCACTCACCTTTTATTTTTGCCAACCAGAATTTATTGAAGTGCTGCGAGTTTGCGCCGCCGCCAAGAGCGCTGTCGCCAGTGCTAGAAATTAATTAACCCTATGATTCGACTTTTTACGATTTCAGCCCTGAGATTCATACATTACATCAGTTTGCATATTAACTTTGGTCGCGCACCCTTAAATCCGATCCCTACACATACAGGAATTCTTGGATCCTTGCTTACAAACTATCAACTTCAAGGGCTCCTAACTATTTAAAACGACTTTAAACCACGAAGACGCAGAAGCACGCTACAATCGCCACGTCGAGGCGGTCATTTTGAGGGGTAAGTGTGTAGGGGTGATAGAACCGGAATTTCGACGTTAGGGGGTTCCCTATTATAGGGGGTTGGAGGTGGGCTGTGACTTGTGCGGAGGGGGCCCCTCCCCCTCTCCGCGCACGTGGCAAGGCGGGCCGGGGGGCCCAATCTGAACAAGTGGGGGAAAGTTGCACGAGGTGGGGTCGCACGGGTGTTCAGATGAGACCGGGGAGGACAAGAACACAAAGGCAAAAAGACCATTCAAAGACGGAGAAGGTGAAAACCATTAAAAGGAGGGATCAACGGCGCCAGCGCCGGCCGCTAGGCTCCGCTTTTGTGGGCCAAGCCCCACAAAAAAGGAGCCTAGCGGGTGCTGCCTCCTGCTCGTTGCCCAATATGGTTGCCCCATTGGCAGAAAAGGCTTGCCAGATGGGCAGCAAGTATACATGCCAAATATGGCGAAAAATATGGCAAAAAACTGCCAAAAAATGCACAAAAATTGACCGTAAATCATCAAAACGGCCCCAGATTTGGCCAATGAGGTTACTTTCCTGCCTTTTTGGCCCCAGCTGGTCATTTTAAGGGGCTGCAATCGGGGGTAAAGTTGTAAGTAGGAGCCAAAACAAAATTCAGCCCCAAATTTCTGTAGACTGCCCGAAAAACCGCTTAAAACAGTCCTAATTCACCAAAACGACCATCATCGGCCAAAATTAAGAAAAGTCGCGCTCTTAGAATTCTATTGCGATCATTTTCAGGGGCTGCATGGAAGGGGTTTGAGAAGGGCTGTCTTCCAGGGGGGGGGGGGTGGCGTAACGTAGTAGTTGGTCACTGCTTCTGGCGCGGGGTCAGGGGCCCCTCACACCCCGACCCCCACAGAAGCCAGCCCCCTGCGGGGGGGGTTTGAACAAGCGGGGGGAAATTGCACGAGGTGGGGTCGCACGGGTGCTCAGATGAGAACGGGGAGGACAAGGAGCACACAGGCAAAAAGACCATTCAAAGGCGGAGAACGAGAAAACCATGAAAACACGGGAGCAACGGCGCCAGCGCCGGGCGCTAGGCTCCGTTTTTGTGGGCCAAGCCCCACAAAAACGTAGCCTAGCGGGAGCTGCCTCCTGTCTTTTGCACAACATGGTTGCCCTATTGGCAGAAAAGGCTTGCCAGATGGGCGGCAAGTATACATGCCAAATATGGCGAAAAAAATGGCAGAAAACTGCCAAAAAACGCGTAAAATTGACCGTAAATCATCGAAACGGCACCAGATGTGGCCAATGAGGCTGCTTTTCTGACGTTTTGGCCCGAGCCGGTCATTTTAAGGGGCTGGAACATGATGTAACTTCGCAAGCAAGAGCCAATACGGAATTCAGCCCCAAATTTTCGGAGACTGCCCAAAAAACTGCTTAAAACGGTCCTAATTCACCAAAACGACCATTGTCGGCCAAAAGGAAGAAAAGTCGCGTTCTTAGAATTCAATTGCGATCATTTTAAGGGGCTGCATGAAAGGGATTTGAGAAGGGCTGTCTTCCAGGGGGGGGGGGTGGCGTAACGTGGTAGTTGGTCACTGCTTCTGGCGCGGGGTCAGGGGCCCCTCACACCCCGACCCCCACAGAAGCCAGCCCCCTGCGGGGGGGATTTGAACAAGAGCGGATCACGGAGAATTACGGCCCGCTCCTCTTTGGGGTATGCATACCATACGGTACTTCTGCCACCATTGTGCAGCCACGTAAAATCCGTACAGATGGGTTTGTAAGCCAAAAAAACCATATGAAAACCAGCTTCACGCCTGCTAGTCTCGGTTTCTGTGGGGCAAGCCCCACAGAATCCGAGCCTAGCCACTGCTCTTTCTTGCAAACTATGCATCGAGAGGCACCAATACCCTCAAACGGGTTGAACCTATGCTTTTAGTAATAATTTGACCCTATTTCGCTACAAAACTGCCCCAAAAACGCTCCAAACTGCTGCAAAACAACAAAACGGCACCAAATTTGGCAAAAAAAGTTGATTTCTCGACGTTTTGGCACCAGCCGATCATTTTAAGGGTTGATCCCATTGGTCAAATCCGCACGTGGCAGCCAGTACAAAATTCAGCCCCTATTCGGCGGAGACTGGTTGAAAAACCGCTTAAAACGGTGCTATTTCACCAAAACGACTACCAGCGGCCCAAAAATCGAATAGTCGCGTAGTTGTATTTTCGCTGCGATCATTTTGAGGGGCATATGTCACACCTTTTGAGAACAGCGAAAAAAAAAAGTACGCCATCTGCCATCAACACACTTGTCAGTCGTGAATTGCGCTTCGGCGGGTACCCTTCCCGCCGAAGCCCAATCACTACGGCCCCTGCAGGGGAGATTGAACAAGCTGGGGAAAGTTGCACGAGAGGGGGTCGCACGGCAACGGTTTGCATGACAACGGAGGACAAAGAACACAAAGGCAAAAAGAACCATGCAGAAGCCGAGAAGAAGAAAACCATGAAAAAACGGGCTCAACGGCGCAAGCGCCGGCCGCTAGGCTCCGTTTTTGTGGGCCAAGCCCCACAAAAACGGAGCCTAGCGGATTCTGCCTAATGCTTCTTGCCCGCTATGCTTGCCCCATGGGCCAAAAAGCCTTGTCAGATGGGCAGCAAGTATACATGCCAAATATGGCAAAAATATGGCAAAAAACTGCCAAAAAATGCACAAAATTAGCCGTGAATCATCAAAACATGACCAATTTCAGCCAAGGGGAGTGTTTTTCTGACGTTTGGGCACAAGGCGGTCATTTTGAGGGGCTGTAACATGGCCCAAATTTGCATACAGCAGCCACTACAAAATTCAGCCCCAAATGTCCGGAGACTGCCCGAAAAACCGCTTAAAACGCTGCTAACTCACCAAAACGACCATCGTGGGCTAAAAAAGGGAAAAGTCGCGTTCTTAGAATTCAATTTCGAACATTTTAAGGGGTAGCATGGTAGGACTTTGGAGGCCTCTGGATTTTACCCCGGGGGTCGCGTAACGTACGGTATGGACCTTGTTTTCGATGGAGCGTCAGGGGCCCCACACCCCGACGCCCACCAGAAAACAGCCCCCAGGGGGGGGGATTGAACAAGCGGGGGGAAGTTGCACGAGGTAAGGTCGCACGGGTGCTCAGATGAGAACGGGGAGGACAAGGAGCACAAAGGCAAAAAGACCATTCAAAGGCGGAGAAGGAGAAAACCATGAAAACACGGGAGCAAAGGCGCCAGCGCCGGCCGCTAGGCTCCGTTTTTGTGGGCCAAGCCCCACAAAAACGAAGCCTAGCGGGTGCTGCTTCGTGCCTCTTGCACAATATGGTTGCACCATTGGCAAAAAAGGCTTGCCAGATGGGCAGCAAGTATACATGCCAAATATGGCGAAAAAAATGGCAGAAAACTGCCAAAAAACGCACAAAATTCACCGTGAATCATCGAAACGGCACCCGATTTGGCCAATTAGGTTGCTTTTCTGACGTTTTGGCCCGAGCCGGTCACTTTAAGGGGCTACAACATGATGTAACCTCGCAAGCAAGAGCCAATACGGAATTCAGCCCAAAATTTTCGGAGACTGCCCGAAAAACTGGTTAAAACCGTCGTAATTCATCAAAACGACCATCGTCGGCCAAAAAGAAGAAAAATCGCGTTCTTAGAATTCCATTGCGATCATTTTAAGGGGCTGCATTGCGGGGTTTGAGAAGGGCTGTCTTCCAGGGGGGGGGGGGTGGCGTAACGTAGTAGTTGGTCACTGCTTCTGGCGCGGGGTCAGGGCCCCCAACACCCCGACCCCCACAGAAGCCAGCCCCCTGCGGGGGGGATTTGAACAAGCGGGGGAAAGATGCACGAGGTGGGGTCGCACGGATGCTCAGATGAGAACGGGGAGGACCAGGAGCACAAAGGCAAAAAGACCATTCAAAGGCGGAGAAGGAGAAAACCATGAAAACACGGGAGCAACGGCGCCAGCGCCGGCCGCTAGGCTCCGTTTTTGTGGGCCAAGCCCCACAAAAACGTAGCCCAGCGGGTGCTGCCTCTTGCCTCTTGCACAATATGGTTGCCCCGTTGGCAGAAAAGGTTTGCCAGATGGGCAGCAAGTATACATGCCAAATATGGCCAAAAAAATGGCAAAAAAATGCCTAAAAACGCACAAAATTCACCGTAAATCATCAAAAAGGCACCTGACTTGGCCAATTAGGTTGCTTTTCTGACGTTTTGGCCCGAGCCGGTCATTTTAAGTGGCTACAACATGATGTAACTTCGCAAGCAAGAGCCAATACGGAATTCAGCCCCAAATTTTCGGAGACTGCCCGAAAAGCTGCTTAAAACGGTCCTAATTCGCCAAAACGACCATCATCGGCCAAAAAGAAGAAAAGTTGCGTTCTTAGAATTCCATTGCGATCATCTTAAGCGGCTGCATTGCAGGGTTTTGAGAAGGGCTGTCTTCCAGGGGGGGGGGGGGGGTCGCGTAACGTAGTAGTTGGTCACTGCTTCTGGCGCAGGGTCAGGGGACCCCAACACCCCGACCCCCACAGAAGCCAGCTCCTTGCGGGGGGGATTTGAACAGGCGGGTGAAAGATGCACGAGGTGGGGTCGCACGGATGCTCAGATGAGAACAGGGAGGACCAGGAGCACAAAGGCAAAAAGACCATTCAAAGGCGGAGAAGGAGAAAACCATGAAAACACGGGAGCAACGGCGCCAGCGCCGGCCGCTAGGCTCCGTTTTTGTGGGCCAAGCCCCACAAAAACGTAGCCTAGCGGGTGCTGCCTCTTGCCTCTTGCACAATATGGTTGCCCCGCTGGCAGAAAAGGTTTGCCAGATGGGCAGCAAGTATACATGCCAAATATGGCGAAAAAATGGCAAAAAACTGCCTAAAAACGCACAAAATTCACCGTAATTCATCAAAAAGTCACCTGACTTGGCCAATGAGGTTGCTTTTCTGACGTTTTGGCCCGAGCCGGTCATTTCAAGGGGCTACAACATGATGTAACTTGGCAAGCGAGAGGCAATACGGAATTCAGCCCCAAATTTTCGGAGAGTGCCTGAAAAGCTGCTTAAAACGGTCCTAATTCACCAAAACGACCATCATCGGCCCAAAAGGAGAAACGTCGCATTCTTAGAATTCGATTGCGATTATTTTAAGGGGCTGCATTGCAGGGTTTTGAGAAGGGCTGTCTTCCAGGGGGGGGGGGGGGTCGCGTAACGTAGTAGTTGGTCACTGCTTCTGGCGCGGGGTCAGGGGCCCCCAACACCCCGACCCCCACAGAAGCCAGCCCCCTGCGGGGGGGATTTGAACAAGCGGGGGAAAGATGCACGAGGTGGGGTCACACGGATGCTCAGATGAGAACGGGGAGGACAAGGAGCACAAAGGCAAAAAGACCATTCAAAGGCGGAGAAGCAGAAAACCATGAAAACACGGGAGCAACGGCGCCAGCGCCGGCCGCTAGGCTCCATTTTTGTGGGCCAAGCCCCACAAAAACGGAGCCTAGCGGGTGCTGTTTCCTGTCTCTTGCACAATATGGTTGCCCCGTTGGCAGAAAAGGCTTGCCAGATGGGCAGCAAGTATACATGCCAAATATGGCGAAAAAAATGGCAAAAAACTGCCTAAAATAGCACAAAATTCACCGTAAATCATCGAAACGGCAATTGACTTGGCCAATGAGGTTGCTTTTCTGGCGTTTTGGCCCGAGCCGGTCACTTTAAGGGGCTACAACATGATGTTACCTCGCAAGCAAGAGCCAATACGGAATTCAGCCCCAAATTTTCGGAGACTGCCCGAAAAGCTGCTTAAGACGGTCCTAATTCACCAAAACGACCATCATCGGCCAAAAAGAAGAAGAGTCGTGTTCTTAGAATTCCATTGCGATCATTTTAAGGGGCTGCATTGCAGGGTTTGAGAAGGGCTGTCTTCCAGGGGGGGGGATTCGCGTAACGTAGTAGTTGGTCACTGCTTCTGGCGCGGGGTCAGGGGCCCCCAACACCCCGACCCCCACAGAAGCCAGCCCCCTGCGGGGGGGATTTGAACAAGCGGGGGGAAATTGCACGAGGAGGGGTCGCACGGGTGCTCAGATGAGAACAGGGAGGACAAGGAGCACAAAGGCAAAAAGACCATTCGAAGGTGGAGAACGAGAAAACCATGAAAACACGGGAGCAACGGCGCTAGCGCCGGCCGCTAGGCTCCGTTTTTGTGGGCCAAGCCCCACAAAAACGTAGCCTAGCGGATGCTGCTTCGTGCCTCTTGCACAATATGGTTGCACCATTGGCAAAACAGCCTTGCCAGATGGGCAGCAAGTATACATGCCAAATATGGCGAAAAAAATGGCAAAAAACTGCCAAAAAACGCACAAAATTGACCGTAAATCATCGAAACGGCACCAGATTTGGCCAATGAGGTTGCTTTTCTGGCGTTTTGGCCCGAGCTAGTCATTTTAAGGGGCTACAACACGATGTAACTTCGCAAGCAGAAGCCAATACAGAATTCAGCCCAAAATTTTCAGTAAGAAAAAGTGCTTTTCCATTGCTTTAGGACATACTCTGGTTGTATTAGGGATGCACTGAGCAACCATGCATTTTTATCTTAGTATTGGTCCAGCCAAAAGTGGTGAGAACACATTTTGACCTATGGAACCAAACACCCAATCAGGATATGGAGTGGACCCCTTAATCCCCTTTCAATCAGAAGTAAAACAACTTTTCCTGAGTTGACTGAGCACTGACATACCTAAGGTAGAACCTATGAATTTATCTATGTTTTTCCATGAATACTTATCTGCCCTAGTGGTATGCACCATAGGGGGTTAGGGACCTCTTTTTGAGAGGTCCTGGGTTCAATTCCTGGTCAGCCTAACTAAGTAGGAAGATCCCAACTAAGTAGGAAGATCCCATGTGACATGGCAGTGACCTCATCGCCACATACCATGCCACCTCAGCACATATGGGACCCAAAACAAAGAGTGCACATCTCCTAAGATGGCACTATGGAGAGAGAGTGATCCTGAGGCAGTTTTCTAACTCTTTTCCCAAAACATTTCAGCTATCTCTGTGAATATGCATTCATTTGTATCCTGAGTTGCAGTTTCTGTGAATACCTAATCATCTTGCACTGTTTACACTGCAGCCCTTCATGCTTTGATCCTGAATTACCTTCTCCTTGCATTCTATTGGCTTGGGCTATCCTGGATTGAGTTGGCTTTACTGTATTTCAACAAACAAAAGCTTTTCATCATCCAAAACCAGCAGCAGGACACCCTACAGCAACAACAAGCAGCAGGAGAAGCAAAAACACAGTGCTGAAAACACTATAAACTTTTCTGGTAGCAAGAGGCAGCCTGTCTCTGTGCACCGGCAGCGACCCCGCGCCGTACAACCAGTGCTCCGAGCAGGCAAACAAAAGCAGAAGGGTGGATTAAGATGGATCCAGGAAGAGTGGACGCCGAGGTGAACACAGCGCCAGCGCCAGAGACACCGGCAAGGCCGGCGCCTGACGCTGTACCTTCGGTGGAGCCCTTACATGGGCCAATGGATACGGCGGAGGACTCCTTGGATGGCCTCCAGACGGCCTTTGGGGCCCTGTCGGTGAAGGAAATGGTCTCTCAGCCTCAGCCTGTGAAGAGGAAGAGAGGAAACGAGAGCGAGAAGGATGCTGGAGAAGGAACAGACGAAGGAGAGGAGCAAGGGCAAGACCCGACGGATATCCCTACCTTCGAAGGCGCACCAAGCGCTTCTGGCCTCCAAGCATCACCCTCTCCCATAACCACCACACACCCAGCCGCCGCTACATCCACTTCCACAACCAACCAGCCTATGGCAGAGGGCACAGGCTTTACTGGCATGCCTCACTACCCCGCCTATGGCATGGGCCCACCTACCACTGCGCTCCTTGAGGCAACTACTGCCAGTGAGCCGGTGGCTTCCAGCTCTGCGCCGCGTTGGTATGCGGCTGACCATCCCCATCCACTCCACTCCACTGGAACCTACATGGAAGTTCCTGGGTATGCTCCTGGGTGTGCACCTGGGTATGCACCCCTGAGTGGGTTGAGGAGAGGACCAGAGTCTCTGGGAGGCAGGAGTAGAGGATCGGGAAGATCCTCCAACAGGTCCCTGACGCGGTCGGAGATCAACGAGGTGCTCCAAGGAGCCACTTCGAAAATCGTGAGCAACCTCACGCAAGAGATCAGGGAGAAATTGCAGCCCCTGATGATCCCGTCCCATGCGTCACCTACGACAGTGGGGATGTCACCCCACCGAGTACAGGCTAACCACCTGGCGGCAGGGTTGACGAATACCCTGGGGAGCCTGAGGAGCCGACCGATGCCGACTCCTGCAGCAGTACCAAGAAGCCCATTCGTCCCGAGGACAGCCCAGCCGCCCTACAGTCACGTGACGAACTCGACGAGGGCCGAGCTGGACCAGCTGGGGCTGACAGCCCTAAGGGCTATGGTGGACGTGGAGCCTTATGGCTCCAGTGATCTAGGCGGAGACCCCTCCGATGATGGGCCGCCTTCGATGACTTCTTCTTCGCCATCGGATGACGAAGACCCTGAGGACCCCGAGGACTCCAAGGGTAAGAAGAAGAAGAAGAAGAAGAAGAAGACCCGACGCCCTGAAGGACGCCGAGCTCAGGAGGCGAAGGCTATTGCCACCTCCAAGATAGTGGTGAACCTGCCTGAATTCACAGGCAAGGACCTCAGCGAGTTCGCTGAGAACTTTGGCCGGTTCCTACGACTGACCGGCCAAACCCACGCGAGTGGGCGAGTGAAGTGCGACCTGCTCCTGCAGTGCTGCAAGACGAAGTACCTGGAGAAGCAGGTCAGGCAGATCGTCACCAAGTCCGCCACCTTTGCCGACGTGTTGGTTGCCCTGGAGAGGCAGTACCCAACCTACGAAACCAACCTCTCCATCAGGGCCGAGATCCAGAACCTGCCCGTGCTGCCGAACAACCCCAAACCCGGCAGGGTCTCCGAGCTGTTGGCGGACCTGGACCACTGGGCTGGGCGACTGACGCCCGGTTCCTACAGCAGCGACGACCTGCTGTTTTGGTTGTGCTCCAAGCTCCCCCGTGAGCTATGGGACGAGTGCCGTCTGACGGCTGAGCGCAAGGCTAGATCCCTCCGCTACGAGGATCTATGCGTGCTGCTCCTGGAGATGGCGTTGGAGAAGGAGAGCGACCAACACCTGAACCACTACCGTCCTGGTGGTGGAGGTTCTGGAGGCAAAGGGTACCAAGGGTCCCGACCTGGGCAGGGGACTACCCCCAAACACGCCCACGCCCGCCTAATGGAGAACGTGAAGGAGCTATTCTGGTGTGATGCCAGAGATGAACAGGGCCACCTGCAGCATGCCTCCGACTGCGAGCAGCGAGACTGCTTTGTTGTCCAGGGGAAGCAGCAGGAAAAGATCACCGGCGCCAAGGTGAAGATGCCGGATCATTACCGCTGCACCATCACGTGTGCATTCTGCGGTAAGCGGAAGCACTATGAGGACGAGTGCTACCATAAGCAACGCCTATCGGCGAAGCTTAAGGGGGAAGATCCTGGCAAAAGCTCAGGCAAAGGTGGAGGCAAGGCCAAAGGCAACGACTCCGGCAAGGGCAAGTCGAAAGGACGTGGTCAAGGTGGTCAAGACAAGGGTCAAGGCGGACGAGGAGGAGGCGCTAATCGCCAGAACGACAACAAGAACAAAGACAAGAACGGAGGTAACCCCAACCCTAATCCAGGGGGGAACTCCGAGCCCTCTGGAGGGCAGTCTGGACCCACCACACGCTCACAGACGCAGGCCCAGCAAGAACAAGGAGCCAAGCGTGAGCATGAAGGTGGTGACGACGGCAACGCCAAGAAGAGAAGCCGTTTCATGAGGATGGCCCGCAAATTGCGGAACAAGGGGTTCGAGGTGACCTGTCCCGCGGAGTTCTGACGGGGACGCTCTGGTGGCACCCAAGACCTGGTGTTTTGGGTACGTATCCGACTAGGGGGACGTGAATACCTGGGGGTACTGGATACTGGAGCCACAATATCGATAGTGGCCAAGAAAATTTTACCTTGTGGGAGCCTGAAGAACACCATGACCACCGCCGCTATACGGATGGGGGATGGACATGTGGTGCACAGCTGCGGGGACTGCGAAGTGGAGGTACCTATGGGCTCCAAGACTATCGCCCATCGGTTCTATGTGATGGACACTGATGCCTTCGACTTTGTACTGGGGACTGACTTCTTCGTGCAGCACTCCCAGATACAATCCCTGACGCTGCAAGCGCCCTACCTCCTGTACGTGGACCACGGCAGTGGCAGAGAGTCTGTGCCACTGGAGCAGTCGGAACATACCTCGAGTTACCTGAGACTATCGAAGGAGGAGCCCTCGAACATGATGGCGGCCTCCAAAACTGAGGACTATCAACCATTGGGGGAAGTCCTAGACCAAGGTCTGAAGGAGTTGGGTTACTCTCGAGAAGACCTAAGTGTGGAACTGTTCGCCAGCGACAAGCAGCATGTACTGGACTTATACTGCAGCAAGGGGAAGAACTGCAGCTACAAATTTTACTGGCCCTCTTTCGGGATGGCCTACGGGAACCCCAGATTCAGTGAACTGGGGAAGGTGCTGACCAAGGTGGCCTTGGAACGTTCCCGTATGGTCCTGTGTTCCCCCGATTGGGGAGCCCATGGGGGCAACGAGTACTGGCGAACCCTCCTTGACAAGCTGACTATCAGCTCTGTGCGGTTACCTGATGAGGCCATCTACGTGCCTCTGGGACGCAAGACGCCCATTGGGAAGCCCGGATGGGGGAGTATGCTCAGCGTAGTGGACGGAAGTCTTACCACCATCCCCTGGGAAGACCTGGACCCTACTCTGGTCCAGGCTATACAACGAGAAAGCGATGGACTCGCCTTGGGTGACTTGAAGGATCGTCTACGACCTCAAGATGCTGTTGAGACTACACCCGGAGGAGATGAGTACGTCGTGACTGACACCAACGCCCCCAACTCTCCCTGTCATGTACCTGTTCCTGATGGAGTCTCTGAGTGTGGACTATCTGAGCTGCCTAGCTCTATCCACTCAGACGACGAAACTGAGCACGACGTTTTCTTCGTGCAGACTGCGGTGGAAGAAGTGGAGAACGCCGAGTACGTCGCCCCACTAAAAACCCTACTCTCCATGAGGGTGGAAGACCCCGTGGATGAAGAGCTGGACCCTCGATCCAGGCTCAGGGAGTATGTGGATTCCAAGAGGAAGTTGGTGGCGAAAAAGCTATGCTACGCGAAGCCTACCCGCAGCTCGTGGCCACTGAAGCAAGGACGTATGGGAGACCTATCCCAACTGAAGGAGGACCTCGAACAGAAGATCACCACCTGGCAAAGGGAGGTAGATCTCAAGCTCATGAAGAGCGTATGGGGTGCCCATGTGAGGACCCCAGATGAGGACGACCTCTCGGAGGAATGTGTATGTGAACCCCCTAAAGCGTGCCTATGTTGCCATCGTCCACCGGAGATGGTTGAGCAAGACCTTCTGTATGCCTACCAAGGGCTGAAGGATGCTACCGCGGGCGAAGAGTCGGTGGAGGACCACCTCCCAACTTCTATTCAAGGGGCAAGCAACTTACACTCCGACGAGGATATGGAGGACAAGATCAAGGTACTGGACCCGCGGGTACAAAAGCTGATAAGGACCTATCTGGAGGTGTTCGGAGAACTACCCCCTCCAGCCTCATGCGACAAGCTGGTACAGATGGACCTCAAGCTGAAACCCGAGTTCGTGGGTCACAAGATCCGGAGGAGACCCTATCCAGCTCCTAAAGAGCAGGCCGACGAGATTGAGCGACAGATACAAGAATGTATCGACGCTGGCCTAGTCCTGGAGTACAAGGATGGGGACTACCCCCTACACTGCAGCCCCTGTTTCCTGGTGGCTAAACCTGGGTCTACAGCCAAACGGCTGGTAGTGGACTATGGAGAGCTGAACAAGAAGACGTTGAACCACTCAGGGTCCATTCCCAATATGGAGTCTACCCTGGAGAAGATAGCCTCCTGTCGCTACAAGACCAAGATGGACAAGCGAAGTGGATTCTGGCAAGTGGACCTGACGCCCAACGCGCAGGAACTACTGGCCTTCATCACCCCTCAGGGGAGGGTATTCAAGTGGAAGGTCATGCCATTCGGCGTGGCTAACGCACCCGCTCTGTTCCAAGAGCTGATGAACAAGATCTTGTCCATCCTACGAAGGAGACCTAAGGTGCAGGAGCTCATATCCCGTGGGGCCCAGATGGAGGCTCACATCGACGATGTATGCCTCGGGACCAATACCCAGGAGGATCACCTAATCCTCTTGGGTGAGTTCTTTGCGGTCTGCCAGGAGAACCACACACGACTCAAGCTGGAGAAGTGTGAGTTCATGCAGGAGACCATGCAGTACCTGGGGTTTGACGTTGGCTATGGGTGGTGGACCCCAGCGGCCTCTAAGGCCAAACCCCTGATGGATGCCAAGGTACGACACAAAGACCCCAAGAAAGGACTTCATGATGTACGCAGTTTCATTGGGGCGTGCAACTTCTATCGCCGCCACATCAAAAACTTCACCTACACCAGCGCGGTACTGACTGACTTGATCAAGAAGAGTACTACTTGGCGCTGGGGCCCACAAGAGCAACAAGCGTTTGACGAGCTCAAAGACAAGGTAGCCAACGCTAAGTGCTTGGGCGTGCCTGGGGCACAAGGGGAGATTATCCTGGTGACCGACGCCAGCAATGTGGGCGGTGGTGGAACGTTGTTCCAGTGGCAAGCACTAGAGAAGGAGGAGTTCGACTCGGCCATTTCCCAATGGGGGACGGAAGGTCTCAACCGAGATGGAACCCTCAAGCACAGCTACCCTGACGACAAGTGGGTCCTAGTACCTCTGGGCCACTGGAACTGGAAGTGGAACCAGGCCAGGGGGAACTACTCTACCTATGAGCAGGAACTGCTCGCGGGTATGCTGGTGCTATCCTCACAAGCACGACTGTTGGGGAGTAACCCTGTGGTCTGGCTATGCGACCAAGAACCGGTCCGCAGTTTCCAGAAGGGCCCCCCACCTGAGAAGGCCAAGCTACGTCGCTGGTGGACCTACCTCAGTCAACTACGGCTGACGGTACACCATATCCAGGGAGTGAAGAACGAGTGTGCCGACTACATCAGCCGCAACAACTTCGACGCCCTGATTGGTGCCCGGTCTGAAGCGCTGGCTAAGGAAGCGTTCAGCCGTATGGACGTACACCTGGACCTGAACATGACCATGATACGCCCCCTGGATGGACTCCAACAATCGGAGTACCTACAGGAGTTTGGGGATATCTACCGGCGCCTGGAGAAACGCCTTGAACCCCTCCTGGTCAACCAAGACCAGTGGAAGCGGGACAAGAGCTACCTCTGGCACGAGGACCGCATCGTGGTGCCTAGTGACCGAGTCCCAGCGCTGCTGAAGTGGACCCATGAGTCCAGTGGTCATGTGGGTGCTGACCGTACCCTGAGGCTGTTCAAGCAGTGGTTCCACACTACGTGGACTGACGACCAGCTGCGGAAGACGCTCCTGCCTATCGTGGACAAGTGCCCGTGCAGGTCCTGTAAACCAGGGGATATCAGGGACAGAGGTCTCTACTCGACCCTGCCCATCCCTCACTGTGCTAACAGTGTTCTATACGTGGACTACACGGAGATGCCGAAGTTCGGGGGCTATGACTTCGCCCTCGTGGTAACCTGTGGGTTGACCAGGTTTACCAGGGTGTTCCCATGTACCAAGCACATTACCGGAGAGGAGACTATCAAGATACTCCTGGAGGAGTGGTTTTGTGTCTATGGGGCGCCCAAGGAGATCAACTCCGATGAGGACGTACGAGTACGCTCAGATACTGGCTGGTACAAGAGGGTCCTGAGGTCCCTCAATGTCCAGGTGTCTACGGGGATTCCCTACTCTCACACGAGCAACCCCCTATGTGAGCGACAGATTCGTGTCCTGAAGGAGAACGTCAGGATATGGTGCAAAACTGAACGCACCAGAGACTGGGTGAGACTACTCCCCGTCATATCCTTGATGATGAACTCCCAAGAGAGTTCAGCTACTGGCTACTCGCCACATGAGCTATTCATGGGGCGCCCGGCATGGTTCCTACATGCCCCCTATCCAGAGGACACCCATTCTTCTGTGGGTGAATGGGTCCAAGAGCAACAAGCGAAGGTGGACAAGGCCAAGGCTATGCTCCAGAGAGTGAGGGAGCGTCAGTGGAACAAGAAGAACAAGCACCGTGTACCGGCCACCTACCAAGAAGGGGACTGGGTGCTGGTGCACCACAGTCGACTACCCGCCTGGCCACGCTCTACCAGCGATGACCCATACTTCGGGCCGTACAAGATCCTATCTGTGGATGGGCACCGTATCACCGTGCGGTGTTCTCCCCGTCTAGGGGGGACCCTGGTGTGTGCCGCTCAACACCTGAAGCGCTACCATGATCCTGAAGACCTCTCTGGGGAGGAGTGGGAGCTGAACGACGAGGAAATCGCCGCTCTGGACCTACAAGGGGCTGCCAGCCCTATGGAAGTTGAAGGTGAACTCCCCGACATGAACGCCGAGGAAATGGCTAAGGAGGGCTTCTACCTGGTGAAGTCTGTCCTACGCCACCGCTATCGCCAGGGTTGGCGCTTCCTCACCCTCTGGGAAGGGTTTGGAGTCGAAGAGGCCACCTGGGAGCCCTTCTCTGCATTTGTTCTACCTGAGGGACGCCTAAACTCAGTTCTGGTTGACTACTTGTCCCAGAACAACCTTGGTGAGTTGTTGAGGCTCGCTGAGATGCTTGCCTCCAAGAATAAAGCTAGGGACTGAACCTTACCCTTACCTGCCAAAGCGTATGTGTGAGTGTGCTAGTCCTAAGGTCCTGAGAGCGAGCCGCAGAAGTGGTGTCCTAATTATACCCAAGTCTGCGTCCTTGCTGAACCTGGAGGGTTGGCTTATTGATGCCACGGGGTACGCCCCGGGTCTCCCCTCCCCTATGCGCCCAATTTCTGTGCTGGCGCAAAACCTTGGGGGAATACCCAGAGTGTTAATCCAGGTATTGTTTTCCCTACCTACCTGTCTACTACAGGGAGGGGTGGCCAAAAGCTATGAAGGCATGCAAAACGCCTGTTTGCTATGTGGCAAAAACACTAACCTAACCCACTGTCACAGCCCACCAACCCAGCTAAAATTGCAGGAAAAGGGTGGGACAGTGACACGCCCCCTACAGGTCCTACACACCCTACAGTGGCACCATCCCTGTGGGCGAGCGCTGGGCAACTGGCTCTAGCCCCCACGCAGGACTACCACTCCTACACGCACACTCTACTTGGCGTTGCGAAGAGGAAGTTCTCGAGGGTCCTAGCGACCCACCTGTGAAATGACAAGAGAACACAGCGCTGCTAAGCAACTGTGGCCTCACAGGGGACGCCACAACGCGTTTTCCCTGCAAGGGCTTGGAGGGAAGGAGTGCTCTCGTGTGCAAGGCGCAGATGTCGATGAAGTCGGACTCCCTGCTCTGCCACAGGCGGAGCGGAGTTACTTGTTTGTGTGATCTGCGCCCCTGTTTAGCAGGGCATAAAAAAATGCTGCTGCACCACTCACCCTACCTGCCCACCTGTAAAACAAAGGCAAATGAAAGGGCGTTTGCGGCGGAGGAACCAAGGCACACTCCAGGTATTATACCCTTCTCAGTGTGCCCTATAATACGCTGTCCGCAAACACGCTGCATGGAGCAGCTACCCTTATCAAGCAAGCAAGCGTTAAGGGACTCCTCAGGTTCTCTTAAAGAACGTACCGAGGAGCCCCTGGGTAGCCTAAACAAGGTTTACCGTGCGCACTTCGCGTGGCCTACCCTTTAATGCGTGTGTGCATGCACGACTATGCACAATCACGTGGGCAAACCTGCCCATCTCCACAACAATCTTGACTCCACCAGGGGGTGGCCCCGCCTGGGCGTACCTACCTTACCTACCGCTGGGAAGTGAAGCAAGGAGAGAAAACAAAAGGGGCGCACGCGAAGAACGTTGCTATGCACTCGTGTGTATGACTAATCACCCTGATCTGACCGCTAATCATCTGCAATCTTTCTAATCAATCCCTCTACCGCGTTCTATCGTGGTTATCGTTGTTAACGCTGCTACACGACTCGGTCACGGAGACTCGAGACGAGCAATGTGTATGCGGCATGCAAGACGAGCATACCTGTAGTTTATACCTGATTCATTGAAGTCTTTTCAATTCATTTTCGAATTCTTGAATTTTTGAAGCTTCTATTAGTGTGGGTGGAATCTGTATGTTTGTTTATTAATGTGTGTCTCGTCATTTTCAAGACTACGTGATACATACGTTTATAATTCCATTATTTTTCCATTTTCCGGCGCTTCGCTAGGAGCCGCTCCTGCGCGCCGCCTTTTGATGCGTATGAATTTCTGGACTTAAAAAATCCAGAGATGACTATAATTTCTATAAAAATGTGCCTTTGATGCACAATTGGATTCTGCTCAGGTGTGTCGTTTCAGAAAAATTCTGCGCCGTCATTTGACGGATTTTGGTGTCGTCGCTTCGTTTTTGCGTGGATTCGTCCATAATTCTCCCATTCCTGCCTCTGCAGATACCCACGCGCAGCCTCGCTGAGTAGGCCGTGTTCAGGCCGAAACGCAGGTGCCTGGAGAGACTGAGCAGAACCAAGACCCCACCAAGGGGCAAATTAATTTCTTTTCGACTCCCTACGCCCTAAGACAGGTCACAGGTCGCCAGCAGGTTTACGAGAACCCATGCGAGTGTGTATAATGTGTCTTGCGTTTGGGTTGTGTCGACGCTGCGTCTTGGAGGAAGGGATGCATATGCACATGTTTGGCATGCTCCCAATCTAACCCAACCAAGCCACAGGAGCCCCGGCAGCGCCAAGAGCGCTGAGTCTTCTGTAGGAAACTGTACAATCAGAGCAGCAAAAGGACGCCAGCCATGGTGAGCGCCCATTTTTCAGTGTGAGGGAGACTGTAGGTATTTTAAAGTAGATGTGGAAACCAAGGAAAGGCCAAGAAAAATTCCCTTTTTCCTAAAATGCGACAGTGGTGGCCACCACAGCACAAGGGGGGAGTAAGAAAAAGTGCTTTTCCATTGCTTTAGGACATACTCTGGTTGTATTAGGGATGCACTGAGCAACCATGCATTTTTATCTTAGTATTGGTCCAGCCAAAAGTGGTGAGAACACATTTTGACCTATGGAACCAAACACCCAATCAGGATATGGAGTGGACCCCTTAATCCCCTTTCAATCAGAAGTAAAACATCTTTTCCTGAGTTGACTGAGCACTGACATACCTAAGGTAGAACCTATGAATTTATCTATGTTTTTCCATGAATACTTATCTGCCCTAGTGGTATGCACCATAGGGGGTTAGGGACCTCTTTTTGAGAGGTCCTGGGTTCAATTCCTGGTCAGCCTAACTAAGTAGGAAGATCCCAACTAAGTAGGAAGATCCCATGTGACATGGCAGTGACCTCATCGCCACATACCATGCCACCTCAGCACATATGGGACCCAAAACAAAGAGTGCACATCTCCTAAGATGGCACTATGGAGAGAGAGTGATCCTGAGGCAGTTTTCTAACTCTTTTCCCAAAACATTTCAGCTATCTCTGTGAATATGCATTCATTTGTATCCTGAGTTGCAGTTTCTGTGAATACCTAATCATCTTGCACTGTTTACACTGCAGCCCTTCATGCTTTGATCCTGAATTACCTTCTCCTTGCATTCTATTGGCTTGGGCTATCCTGGATTGAGTTGGCTTTACTGTATTTCAACAAACAAAAGCTTTTCATCATCCAAAACCAGCAGCAGGACACCCTACAGCAACAACAAGCAGCAGGAGAAGCAAAAACACAGTGCTGAAAACACTATAAACTTTTCTTTTTCAGAGACTGTCCGAAAAAATGCTTAAAACGGTCCTAATTCACCAAAACAGACGTCGTCGGCCAAAAAGAAGAAAAGTCGCATTCTTAGAATTCGATTGCGATCATTTTAAGGGGCTGCATTGCGAGGGGGGGGGGGGTCGCGTAACGTGGTAGTTGGTCACTGCTTCTGGCGCGGGGTCAGGGGCCCCCAACACCCCGTCCCCCACAGAAGCCAGCCCCCTGCGGGGGGGATTTGAACAAGGGGATGAGTGCGGTGGTCTAGAGGGTGGGCAATGTGCATTGGGGGGGTTGTTTTTGGAGGTGATACATACCACGGAAGCCCTTTGTTTCCTTGTACGTTTGGGGGAAATATTTTCAAAGCAATGTTCGGGCTATGTTGTTGAGCCTAACATTCGGGCCAAAGATGGTGAGAGCAATGTAGGGGCCACCTTGTGGCAAGTGATGGCTGTATGGCAAACAAATAGGTGCCATAAATGTTGAAACCTTTGCGTAGCAAAATACTTGTGGGGCGCTTCCCACTCGATGCCCCTTTGGGTAGGCGCCAGGGGGGGGGGGGGTGCCTTTGCCTTTTGCCCGAAAAATAACGGTTGTTTGGTGCCGAAAAACAACACAAATTGACCAGCAAACATGTTGGCCCTCATTGTTTGCCCATTTAAAAATGTTGGGAATACATATGTATGCATGTTGTTCACCGCATACCTGCACCAAAAGGCCATCGAGAGTCAACAAACTGGAAAATTGGCACACAAATGTGGCATGTTCTTTCTCTTCCAACCGACGCTGCCCCACAACTTGTGCACCTTGCCGTTCAGCCGAACCCTTACCACCACGTACCCCACTTGACAACAAACAGCATGGCTTTTATCCACCTGTGGTAGCTACCCCACGCACCCCCCTCCCGCCCCTCAAAGCATGCAGGACCCCCCCCCCCCCCAGTCACGCAATTTCCTGAGGTAAGTGAATGGATACCTGAGTGGATGCGATGAGTGAGTGGATACTTGAGTGGATGCGATGGTGCCATGCACCATCGCATCCACCCCCCCTCTCTTTTTGTGTTCCCCCTCCCGGCGAAGGCGGGGGGGGGGGGGGGAGTGGTGGACTAGTTAGTTTTTCCCTAGCTGGGGCAAAAGTTGCCGGAACGTGAACTACAACTAAACATGCCATAAAAAGATGGTCAAATTGGCTAAAAATCTTCATGAGGTTATGCAAAGCAAAACCAGCAATGTGCACGCCACTCCTAAGCTCGGGGGTGCAAAACCAGTTTCTTCACCAACTGCCCGATGGGAATCAAAATTATGCACTTGATCTGTTTTACAGCGTTGTTTGTAGAAACAATGTTTCTGTGACATTGCACTTGCCATCAACGTATTTGATCATTTCGCCCCTTTCACTTATTCCGTCCCATCCAACGTTGTTGTTTCTAAATGAAAATGTACAAAGCTCCCCCTGTCACCAAATTTTACTGCTTTCTCTCATGAACATTGACAAAAAGCCTTTTGTTTCGAAAAAAAACAATCTCTGCTTTCAGTGGAGCAAAAACAAAACACATCACACAACACACAGATGACACACAGATGGCAAAAGGCAGACACACAAATGACACACAGATGGCAAAATGGCAGACACACATATGACACACATATGGCAAAATGGCAGACACAAATGACACACAGATAGCAAAATGGCAGACACAAACGACACACACATTCACAAATGACAAACACAGTCACAAATGACACACACATTCACCAATGACAGACAGGACAAATGACACACACATTGCGCGCTGACACAGAAAAGACACACACACAGGGCTCCAAACTGCTGCAAAACCACAAAACAGGTGCAGATGTGGCAAACAAAGTTTATTTCCCAACGAGCTGATCAATTTAAGGGGTTGTAACATGGGTCAAATCCGCACATGGCAGCCAGTACAAAATTCAGCCCCTATTTGGCGGAGACTGGTTGAAAAACCGCTTAAAACAGTGCTATTTCACCAAAACGACTACCATTGGCCCAAAAATCGAAAAGTCACGTGGTTGTATTTTCGCTGCAATCTTTTTGAGGGGCACATGTCACACATTTTGAGAAGGGCGAAAAGAAAGAGTACGCGATCTGCCATCAACACACTTGTGCGTCGTGAACAGCGCTTCGGCGGGTACCCTTCCCGCCGAAGCCGAATCACTACGGCCCCTGCAGGGGAGACTGAACAAGAGCGGATCACGGAGAATTACGGCCCGCTCCTCTTTGCGGTATGCATACCATACGGTACTTCTGCCACCATTGTGCAGCAACGTACAATCCATACAGATGGGTTTGTAAGCACAAAAAACCCTAGGAAAACCAGCTTCACGCCTGCTAGTCTCGGTTTCTGTGGGGCAAGCCCCACAGAAACCGAGCCTAGCCACTGCTCCTTCTTGCAAACTATGCATCGAGGGGCACCAATACCCTCAAACGGGTTGAACCTGCGCTTTTAGTAACAATTTGACCCCATTTTGATACAAAACTGCCCCAAAAACGCTCAAAACTGCTGCAAAACCACAAAACGGTACCAAATTTGGCAAACAAGCTTGATTTCCCAACGTTTTGGCACGAGCTAATCATTTTAAGGGGTAACAATATGGGTCAAATCCGGACATGGCAGCCAGTACAAAATTCAGCCCCTATTCAGCGGAGACTGGTTGAAAACCCGCTTAAAACGGTGCTATTTCACCAAAACGACTACTAGTGGCCCCAAAATCGAAACGTCGCGTGGTTGTATTTTCGCTGCGATCATTTTGAGGGGCATATGTCACACATTTTGAGAACGGCGAAAAAAAAACGCGAGAACTGCCATCAACACACTTGTCAGTCGTGAATTGCGCTTCGGCGGGTAACCTTCCCGCCGAAGCCGAATCACTACGTCCCCTGCAGGGGAGATTGAACAAGAGCGGATCACGGAGAATTACGGCCCGCTCCTCTTTGGGGTATGCATACCATACGGTACTTCTGCCACCATTGTGCAGCCACGTAAAATCTGTACAGATGGGTTTGTAAGCCAAAAAAACCATATGAAAACCAGCTTCACGCCTGCTAGTCTCGGTTTCTGTGGGGCAAGCCCCACAGAAACCGAGCCTAGCCACTGTTCCTTCTTGCAAACTTTGCATTGAGGGGCATCGATACCCTCAAACGGGTTGAATATGCGCTTTTAGTAACAATTTGACCCTATTTCGCTAAGAAACTGCCCCCAAAACGCTCCAAACTGCTGCAAAACAACAAAACGGCACCAAATTGGGCCAACTAGCTGATTTCCCGACGTTTTGGCACGAGCTGATTATTTCAAGGGGTAAGGACACGGGGCAAATCCGCACGTGGCAGCCAGTACAAAATTCAGCCCCTATTCGGCGGAGACTGGTTGAAAAACCCCTTAAAACAGTGCTATTTCACCAAAACGACTACCAATGGCCCAAAAATCGAAAAGTCGCGTAGTTGTATTTTCGCTGCGATCATTTTGAGGGGCATATGTCACACATTTTGAGAAGGGCGAAAAAAAAAGTGCGCGATCTGCCATCAACACACTTGTCAGTCGTGAATTGCGCTTCGGCGGCTACCCTCCCCGCCGAAGCCGAATCACTACGGCCCCTGCAGGGGAGATTGAACAAGCTGGGGAAAGTTGCACGAGAGGGGGTCGCACGGCAACGGTTTGCATGACAACGGAGGACAAAGAACACAAAGGCAAAAAGAACAATGCAGAAGCGGAGAAGAATAAAACCATGAAAAAACGGGTTCAACGGCGCAAGCGCCGGCCGCTAGGCTCCGTTTTTGTGGGCCAAGCCCCACAAAAACGGAGCCTAGCGGATTCTGCCTAATGCTTCTTGCCCGCTATGGTTGCCCCATGGGCCAAAAGGCCTTGTCAGATGGGCAGCAAGTATACATGCCAAATATGGCAAAAAATATGGCAAAAAAATGCCAAAAAATGTACAAAATTGGCTGTAAATCATCAAAACACTACCAATTTCAGCCAACAGGAGTGTTTTTCTGTCTTTCGGCACAAGCCGGTCATTTTAAGGGGCTGTAACATGACCCGAATTTGCAGACAGCAGCCACTACAAAATTCAGCCCCAAATGTCCCGAGACTGCCCGAAAAACTGCTTAAAACGCTGCTAACTCACCAAAACAACCATCGTGGGCTAAAAAAGGGAAAAGTCGCATTCTTAGAAGTCAATTTCGAACATTTTAAGGGGTAACATCATAGGTTTTTGGAGGCCTCTGGATTTTACCCCGGGGGTCGCGTAACGTACGGTATGGACCTTGTTTTCGATGGGGCGTCAGGGGCCCCACACCCCGACGCCCACCAGAAAACACTCCCATGGGGGAAGGATTGAACAAGCTGGGGAAAGTTGCACGAGAGGGGGTCGCACGGCAACGGTTAGCATGACAACGGAGGACAAAGAACACAAAGGCAAAAAGAACCATGCAGAAGCGGAGAAGAAGAAAACCATGAAAAAACGGGCTCAACGGCGCAAGCGCCGGCCGCTAGGCTCCGTTTTTGTGGGCCAAGCCCCACAAAAACGGAGCCTAGCGGATTCTGCCTAATGCTTCTCGCCCGCTATGGTTGCCCCATGGGCCAAAAAGCCTTGTCAGATGGGCAGCAAGTATACATGCCAAATATGGCAAAAATATGGCAAAAAACTGCCAAAAAATGCACAAAATTAGCCGTAAATCATCAAAAAATGACCAATTTCAGCCAACGGGAGTGTTTTTCTGACGTTTGGGCACGAGACAGTCATTTTGAGGGGCTGTAACATGGCCCAAATTTGCATACAGCAGCCACTCCAAAATTCAGCCCCAAATGTCCGGAGACTGCCCGAAAAACCGCTTAAAACGCTGCTAAGTCACCAAAACGACCATCGTGGGCTAAAAAAGGGAAAAGTCGCGTTCTTAGAATTCAATTTCGAACATTTTAAGGGGTAGCATGGTAGGACTTTGGAGGCCTCTGGATTTTACCCCGGGGGTCGCGTAACGTACGGTATGGACCTTGTTTTCGATGGGGCGTCAGGGGCCCCACACCCCGACGCCCACCAGAAAACAGCCCCCAGGGGGGGGGATTGAACAAGAGCGGATCACGGAGAAATACGGCCCGCTCCTCCTTGAGGTATGCATACCATACGGTACTTCTGCCACCATTGTGCAGCAACGTACAATCCATACAGATGGGTTTGTAAGCACAAAAAACCCTAGGAAAACCAGCTTCACGCCTGCTAGTCTCGGTTTCTGTGGGGCAAGCCCCACAGAAACCGAGCCTAGCCACTGCTCCTTCTTGCAAACTATGCATCGAGGGGCACCAATACCCTCAAACGGGTTGAACCTGCGCTTTTAGTAACAATTTGCCCCATTTTGATACCAAACTGCCCCAAAAGAGATCAAAACTGCTGCAAAACCACAAAACTGTACCAAATTTGGCAAACAAAGTTGATTTCCCGACCTTTTGGCACGAGGTCATCATTTTAAGGGGTAACAACATGGGTCAAATCCGCCCAAAGCAGCCAGTAGAAAATTCAGCCCCGGTTCGGCGGAGACTGGTTGAAAAACCGCTCAAAACAGTGCTATTTCACCAAAAAGACTACCATTGGCCCGAAAATCGAAAAGTCGCGTGGTTGTATTTTCGCTGCAATCTTTTTGAGGGGCACATGTCACACATTTTGAGAACAGCGAAAAAAAAAGTACGCGATCTGCCATCAACACCCTTGTCGGTCGTGAATTGCGCTTCGGCGGGTACCCTTCCCGCCGAAGCCGAATCACTACGTCCCCTGCAGGGGAGATTGAACAAGAGCGGATCACGGAGAATTACGGCCCGCTCCTCTTTGGGGTATGCATACCATACGGTACTTCTGCCACCATTGTGCAGCCACGTACAATCCATACAGATGGGTTTGTAAGCCAAAAAAACCATATGAAAACCAGCTTCACGCCTGCTAGTCTCGGTTTCTGTGGGGCAAGCCCCACAGAAACCGAGCCTAGCCACTGTTCCTTCTTGCAAACCATGCATCAAGAGGCACCAATACCCTCACACGGGTTGAATATGCGCTTTTAGTAACAATTTGACCCTATTTCGCTAAGAAACTGCCCCCAAAACGCTCCAAACTGCTGCAAAACAACAAAACGGCACCAAATTGGGCCAACTAGCTGATTTCCCGACGTTTTGGCACGAGCTGATCATTTCAAGGGGTAAGGACACGGGGCAAATCCGCACGTGGCAGCCAGTACAAAAGTCAGCCCCTATTCGGCGGAGACTGGTTGAAAAACCCCTTAAAACAGTGCTATTTCACCAAAACGACTACCAATGGCCCAAAAATCGAAAAGTCGCGTGGTTGTATTTTCGCTGCGATCATTTTGAGGGGCATATGTCACACATTTTGAGAAGGGCGAAAAAAAAAGTGCGCGATCTGCCATCAACACACTTGTCAGTCGTGAATTGCGCTTCGGCGGCTACCCTCCCCGCCGAAGCCGAATCACTACGGCCCCTGCAGGGGAGATTGAACAAGCTGGGGAAAGTTGCACGAGAGGGGGTCGCACGGCAACGGTTTGCATGACAACGGAGGACAAAGAACACAAAGGCAAAAAGAACAATGCAGAAGCGGAGAAGAATAAAACCATGAAAAAACGGGTTCAACGGCGCAAGCGCCGGCCGCTAGGCTCCGTTTTTGTGGGCCAAGCCCCACAAAAACGGAGCCTAGCGGATTCTGCCTAATGCTTCTTGCCCGCTATGGTTGCCCCATGGGCCAAAAGGCCTTGTCAGATGGGCAGCAAGTATACATGCCAAATATGGCAAAAAATATGGCAAAAAAATGCCAAAAAATGTACAAAATTGGCTGTAAATCATCAAAACACTACCAATTTCAGCCAACAGGAGTGTTTTTCTGTCTTTCGGCACAAGCCGGTCATTTTAAGGGGCTGTAACATGACCCGAATTTGCATACAGCAGCCACTACAAAATTCAGCCCCAAATGTCCCGAGACTGCCCGAAAAACTGCTTAAAACGCTGCTAACTCACCAAAACAACCATCGTGGGCTAAAAAAGGGAAAAGTCGCATTCTTAGAAGTCAATTTCGAACATTTTAAGGGGTAACATCATAGGTTTTTGGAGGCCTCTGGATTTTACCCCGGGGGTCGCGTAACGTACGGTATGGACCTTGTTTTCGATGGGGCGTCAGGGGCCCCACACCCCGACGCCCACCAGAAAACACTCCCATGGGGGAAGGATTGAACAAGCTGGGGAAAGTTGCACGAGAGGGGGTCGCACGGCAACGGTTTGCATGACAACGGAGGACAAAGAACACAAAGGCAAAAAGAACCATGCAGAAGCGGAGAAGAAGAAAACCATGAAAAAACGGGCTCAACGGCGCAAGCGCCGGCCGCTAGGCTCCGTTTTTGTGGGCCAAGCCCCACAAAAACGGAGCCTAGCGGATTCTGCCTAATGCTTCTTGCCCGCTATGGTTGCCCCATGGGCCAAAAAGCCTTGTCAGATGGGCAGCAAGTATACATGCCAAATATGGCAAAAATATGGCAAAAAACTGCCAAAGAATGCACAAAATTAGCCGTAAATCATCAAAACATGACCAATTTCAGCCAACGGGAGTGTTTTTCTGACGTTTGGGCACGAGACAGTCATTTTGAGGGGCTGTAACATGGCCCAAATTTGCATACAGCAGCCACTCCAAAATTCAGCCCCAAATGTCCGGAGACTGCCCGAAAAACCGCTTAAAACGCTGCTAAGTCACCAAAACGACCATCGTGGGCTAAAAAAGGGAAAAGTCGCGTTCTTAGAATTCAATTTCGAACATTTTAAGGGGTAGCATGGTAGGACTTTGGAGGCCTCTGGAATTTACCCCGGGGGTCGCGTAACGTACGGTATGGACCTTGTTTTCGATGGGGCGTCAGGGGCCCCGCACCCCGACGCCCACCAGAAAACAGCCCCCAGGGGGGGGGATTGAACAAGAGCGGACCACGGAGAAATACCGCCCGCTCCTCCTTGAGGTATGCATACCATACGGTACTTCTGCCACCATTGTGCAGCAACGTACAATCCATATAGATGGGTTTGTAAGCACAAAAAACCCTAGGAAAACCAGCTTCACGCCTGCTAGTCTCGGTTTCTGTGGGGCAAGCCCCACAGAAACCTAGCCTAGCCACTGCTCCTTCTTGCAAACTATGCATCGAGGGGCACCAATACCCTCAAACGGGTTGAACCTGCGCTTTTAGTAACAATTTGCCCCATTTTGATACCAAACTGCCCCAAAAAACGATCAAAACTGCTGCAAAACCACAAAACTGTACCAAATTTGGCAAACAAAGTTGATTTCCCGACGTTTTGGCACGAGCTCATCATTTTAAGGGGTAACAACATGGGTCAAATCCGCCCAAAGCAGCCAGTAGAAAATTCAGCCCCGGTTCGGCGGAGACTGGTTGAAAAACCGCTCAAAACAGTGCTATTTCACCAAAAAGACTACCATTTGCCCGAAAATCGAACAGTCGCGTGGTTGTATTTTCGCTGCAATCTTTTTCAGGGGCACATGTCACACATTTTGAGAACAGCGAAAAAAAAAGTACGCGATCTGCCATCAACACCCTTGTCGGTCGTGAATTGCGCTTCGGCGGGTACCCTTCCCGCCGAAGCCGAATCACTACGTCCCCTGCAGGGGAGACTGAACAAGAGCGGATCACGGAGAATTACGGCCCGCTCCTCTTTGGGGTATGCATACCATACGGTACTTCTGCCACCATTGTGCAGCAACGTACAATCCATACAGATGGGTTTGTAAGCACAAAAAACCCTAGGAAAACCAGCTTCACGCCTGCTAGTCTCGGTTTCTGTGGGGCAAGCCCCACAGAAACCGAGCCTAGCCACTGCTCCTTCTTGCAAACTATGCATCGAGGGGCACCAATACCCTCAAACGGGTTGAACCTGCGCTCTTAGTAACAATTTGCCCCATTTTGATACCAAACTGCCCCAAAAACGATCAAAACTGCTGCAAAACCACAAAACTGTACCAAATTTGGCAAACAAAGTTGATTTCCCGACGTTTTGGCACGAGCTCATCATTTTAAGGGGTAACAACATGGGTCAAATCCGCCCAAAGCAGCCAGTAGAAAATTCAGCCCCGGTTCGGCGGAGACTGGTTGAAAAACCACTCAAAACAGTGCTATTTCACCAAAAAGACTACCATTGGCCCGAAAATCGAAAAGTCGCGTGGTTGTATTTTCGCTGCAATCTTTTTGAGGGGCACATGTCACACATTTTGAGAACAGCGAAAAAAAAAGTACGCGATCTGCCATCAACACCCTTGTCGGTCGTGAATTGCGCTTCGGCGGGTACCCTTCCCGCCGAAGCCGAATCACTACGTCCCCTGCAGGGGAGATTGAACAAGAGCGGATCACGGAGAATTACGGCCCGCTCCTCTTTGGGGTATGCATACCATACGGTACTTCTGCCACCATTGTGCAGCAACGTACAATCCATACAGATGGGTTTGTAAGCACAAAAAACCCTAGGAAAACCAGCTTCACGCCTGCTAGTCTCGGTTTCTGTGGGGCAAGCCCCACAGAAACCAAGCCTAGCCACTGCTCCTTCTTGCAAACTTTGCATTGAGGGGCACCAATACCATCAAACGGGTTGAATGTGCACTTTTAGTAACAATTTGCCCCATTTTGCTACAAAACTGCCCCAAAACCACAAAACGGTACCACATTGGGCAAACAAAGTTGATTTCCCGAGGTTTTGGCACGAGCCAATAATTTTAAGGGGTAGCAACATGGGGCAAATCGGCACGTGGCAGCCAGTACAAAATTCAGCCCCTATTCGGTGGAGACTGGTTGAAAAACCGCTTAAAACGGTGCTCTTTCACCAAAACGACTACCAATGGCCCAAAAATCGAAAAGTCGCGTAGTTGTATTTTGGCTGCGATCATTTTGAGGGGCATATGTCACACATTTTGAGAAGGGCGAAAAAAAAAGTACGCGATCTGCCATCAACACACTTGTCAGTCGTGAATTGCGCTTCGGCGGGTACCCTCCCCGCCGAAGCCGAATCACTACGGCCCCTGCAGGGGAGATTGAACAAGAGCGGATCACGGAGAATTACGGCCCGCTCCTCTTTCGGGTATGCATACCATACGGTACTTCTGCCACCATTGTGCAGCAACGTACAATCCATACAGATGGGTTTGTAAGCACAAAAAACCCTAGGAAAACCAGCTTCACGCCTGCTAGTCTCGGTTTCTGTGGGGCAAGCCCCACAGAAACCGAGCCTAGCCACTGCTCCTTCTTGCAAACTATGCATCGAGGGGCACCATCACCCTCAAACGGGTTGAATCTGCGCTTTTAGTAACAATTTGCCCCATTTTGATACCAAACTGCCCCAAAAATGGTCAAAACTGCCGCAAAACCACAAAACGGTACCAAATTTGGCAAACAAAGTTGATTTCCCGACGATTTGGCACGAGCTGATCATTTTACGGGGTAACAACATTGGTCAAATCCACACATGGCAGCCGGTACAAAATTCAGCCCCTATTCGGCGGAGACTGGTTAAAAAACCGCTTAAAACGGTGCTATTTTACCAAAACGACTACCAGTGGCCCAAAAATCGAAAAGTCGCGTAGTTGTATTTGCGGTGCAATCATTTTGAGGGGCATATGTCACACATTTTGAGAACGGCGAAAAAAAAACGCGGAAACTGCCATCAACACCCTTGTCCGTCGTGAATTGCGCTTCGGCGGGTACCCTTCCCGCCGAAGCCGAATCACTACGGCCCCTGCGGGGGAGATTGAACAAGAGCGGATCACGGAGAATTACGGCCCGCTCCTCTTTCGGGTATGCATACCATACGGTACTTCTGCCACCATTGTGCAGCAATGTACCATCCCTACAGACGGGTTTGTAAGCCAAAAAAACCCTACGAAAACCAGCTTCACGCCTGCTATTCTCGGTTTCTGTGGGGCAAGCCCCACAGAAAACGAGCCTAGCCACTGCTCCTTCTTGCAAACTTTGCATTGAGGGGCACCGATACCCTCAAAAGGGTTGAATCTGCGCTTTTAGTAACCATTTGCCCCATTTTGCTACAAAACTGCCCCAAAAACGCTCAAAACTGTCGCAAAACCACAAATCGGTACCAAATTTGCCAAACAAAGTTGATATCCTGACGTTTTGGCAGAAGCTGATCATTTTAAGGGGTCAAATCCGCACATGGCAGCCAGTACAAAATCCAGCCCTGATTCGGCGGAGACTGGTTGAAAAACTGCTTAAAACGGTGCTATTTCACCAAAACGACTACTAGCGGCCGAAAGATCGAAATGTCGCGTGGTTGTATTTTCGCTGCGATTATTTTGAGGGGCATATGTCACACATTTTGAGAACGGCGAAAAAAAAACGCGAAATCTGCCATCAACATACTTGTCAGTCGTGAATTGCGCTTCGGCGGGTACCCTTCCCGCCGAAGCCGAATCACTACGGCCCCTGCAGGGGAGATGGAACATGAGCGGATCACGGAGAATTACGGCCCGCTCCTCTTTGGGGTATGCATACCATACGGTACTTCTGCCACCATTGTGCAGCAACGTACAATCCATACAGATGGGTTTTGTAAGCACAAAAAACCCTAGGAAAACCAGCTTCACGCCTGCTAGTCTCGGTTTCTGTGGGGCAAGCCCCACAGAAACCGAGCCTAGCCACTGCTCCTTCTTGCAAACTATGCATCGAGGGGCACCAATACCCTCAAACAGGTTGAATGTGCGCTTTTAGTAACAATTTGCCCCATTTTGATACCAAACTGCCCCAAAAACGCTCCAAATTGCTGCAAAACAACAGAACGGCAGTAAATTGGGCCAACAAAGTTGATTTCCCGACATTTTGGCACGAGCCAATCATTTTAAGGGGTAACAACACAGGGCAAATCCGCCCGTGGCAGCCAGTACAAAATTCAGCCCCTATTCGGCGGAGACTGGTTAAAAAACCGCTTAAAACGGTGCTATTTCACCAAAACGACTACCAATGGCCCAAAAATCGAAAAGTCGCGTAGTTGTATTTTCGCTGCGATCATTTTGAGGGGCATATGTCACACATTTTGAGAAGGGCGAAAAAAAAAGTACGCGATCTGCCATCAACACACTTGTCAGTCGTGAATTGCGCTTCGGCGGGTACCCTCCCCGCCGAAGCCGAATCACTACGGCCCCTGCAGGGGAGATGAACAAGAGCGGATCACGGAGAATTACGGCCCGCTCCTCTTTGGGGTATGCATACCATACGGTACTTCTGCCACCATTGTGCAGCAATGTACAATCCATACAGATGGGTTTGTAAGCACAAAAAACCGTATGAAAACCAACTTCACGCCTGCTAGTCTCGGTTTCTGTGGGGCAAGCCCCACAGAAATCGAGCCTAGCCACTGCTCCTTCTTGCAAACTTTGCATTGAGGGGCATCGATAGCCTCAAACGGGTTGAATCTGCGCTTTTGGTACCAATTTGCCCCATTTTGCTACAAAACTGCCCCAAAAACACTCAAAACTGCCGCAAAACCACAAAACGGTACCAAATTTGGCAAACGAAGTTGATTTCCCGACGTTTTGGCACGAGGTGATCATTTTAACGGGTGATAACATGGGTCAAATCGGCACATGGCAGCCAGTACAAAATTCAGCCCCTATTCGGCGGAGACTGGTTGAAAAACTGCTTAAAACAGTGCTATTTCACCAAAACAACTACCAGTGGCCCAAAAATGGAAAAGTCGCGTGGTTGTTTTTTCCCTGCGATCATTTTGAGGGGCATATGTCACACATTTTGAGAACGGCGAAGAAAAAAGTACGCGATCTGCCATCAACACACTTGTGGGTCGTGAATTGCGCTTCGGCGGGTACCCTTCCCGCCGAAGCCGAATCACTACGGCCCCTGCGGGGGAGATTGAACAAGAGCGGATCACGGAGAATTACGGCCCGCTCCTCTTTCGGGTATGCATACCATACGGTACTTCTGCCACCATTGTGCAGCAATGTACAATCCATACAGATGGGTTTGTAAGCACAAAAAACCCTAGGAAAACCAGCTTCACGCCTGCTAGTCTCGGTTTCTGTGGGGCAAGCCCCACAGAAACCGAGCCTAGCCACTGCTCCTTCTTGCAAACTATGCATCGAGGGGCACCAATACCCTCAAACGGGTTGAACCTGCGCTTTTAGTAACAATTTGCCCCATTTTGATACCAAACTGCCCCGAAAATGCTCAAAACTGCTGCAAAACCACAAAACTGTACCAAATTTGGCAAACAAAGTTGATTTCCCAACGTTTTGGACTAAGATTTAGGCTCTAAACAGCACCTCTTAGAAAGCACTGCGCCTTGGACTCATTCATTGTATCACACTGAGGCTGTACAAACACAGAGTATGTGACAAACCACTGACTTATTTACACTCGCAGTTTTCCATTCACTTCGTTTACTTTACACGCTTTGCTTATTTGCTTTCTCTATTGCCCTTTGCTTGTTATTTGTGTTGTGCACATGTGACCACCATGGGTATTTCCTACCAAGAGCAAAAGAATGGATAGCGCCAATAGCCCACAAAGGCTCCCACTCAAAGAGGGGCGCATAGCACGAAACTGTGTTAAATAGTAGTAAAAGCGACTCCAATAGCCTTAGAGACACAGGGTTGCAATGATACAAAATCAGTATAAATGACCATCCAAATCATGATCATCATGCATCAGTGACCATCCAAATCATGATCATCATGCATCAGCAAATGACATGCATGCCAGTAAAATGACATCAATGTGTCGATCTGTCAAAACCTTTTTAACCTGTGGTGCTTAGGATTGTGGGTCCACTTCACTCCCCCCTCGTCGAAGACCACGTGGGCGTACTTCGTCGCGTCTTCGTGTCCTTTCGACGCTGCGGTGTTGTGATTGGCGCCGATCTTGTCGCTGTTGACGACTCCTCACTCCTACGATCCTTCAGACTCCCACCAGGTCGCTGTCGCTCTTCAAGGCCTCGACGCTGCCCTGCTTGAGGTCCACAGCTACGCGTTGTACTCGATTTCCTTTCAGACGCGTTGTCGCTGTCCTCATCCTCTTCTGCACTTCGGCTGGATCTTGTTGTATTCCTTGCTCATCCTCCAATTCGCGCGTTGGGGACGACGCAGGACGGTTGTCGTTCTTCACGCAGTTCGCATCTTTTCGAAGGGCCTCAGTCTTCAGTACTCATCTTCCTGGAGGCTTCGCAGTCGTCATAGTCCTCCATTGACTTCAGTCTTCATAGGCCTTCTTTGATGCTTCGGCCATTCGTTCAGTCGACTCCAAGTTCGATTTACTTCATTTTGGCCCAGCGCGTCGACGATTTCGCATCCGTCTGATATAGTGATTGTGCAGGTTGACGAACGCACAGATTTGCTGGGGTACCGACTCCATTGCGGGGCAGTGCCATACAAACCTAACCTTAGGGTCTCAAAACCAACTACCCTTCCAGTATCTACTACACTCAGGCGCATCAGTGTTTTCAGTCAGCAGTGTACAGTCAGTCACACTCCACCTATTCCTAACTCTCTCTGGACTATTGCAAACAAACAGTCTGTGGTTATACAGTCAACAAACAGCAGAGTTTCAAGTCAGGCACTCTTCTTGGGTCGTCTTGCTTTCCCCCCTGGTCTCAGACAAAGCGCACGTGCGCGCTTCAGATATCGCGCTTCAGACTTGTTCCAATTTTGCAGACTACTCCCTTCAGCTTGCATAAGTCAGTCTTTTCGTCCTTTTTTTATTTCTTTTGCTTGTCAACAGTATGGTTAAAAAGAAGAGTGTGCCCCGCCGTTGGGGCTCCTCTGCGGCGACTGCGCCAGCTACTGCTCTTGCAGTGCCTGTGCCAGTCGCCCCTCAAACCCCACGTCTCCCCAGCAACCCGCCTCCGTCGCTGCCGTCGTACGTCAACACGGCGTATGAGCACGGACGGCCTGCTGGGTTGACCGCGCCGACGTGGGTTCCGCTCCATGGGGCCTGGATCTTGCAGACTCCAACTGCAAGTCCTGCCCAGTGGTTCGGATCAGGAGGCGCCGCGCTTCCAGGCGTGCCCCGCCGCTCCATGCGGCGCGCCCCCCGGCTCACCCCTGCTGGGGTCCACTGGGAGTGGACCTGGGACCCTCCGGGCCCCAGTGTTCGTGTGCCCGAGGAGTGGGTAATCCCTCCTCGCCATGGTCCTCCCGCTCTCCCTCAGGAGGAATCCCTCTTGGAGGTTGAGGACGTGGAGGTGATCGTGGAAGTGGAGGGCATCAGCCCTGAGCAGCAGCAGCGCGCAGCCCACGCCGCCGTCGCCGCCGCGCTGCTCTCCATCTTCATCGCCGCCTACCACAACTTCTTCTCCAACTTATACTTAACCTGGATGCATCTATACGGTCATCACCTATACGGAGGTCAGTTTGCTCGCAATCTTTTGCTCCTTCTTGGTACTGCCTCTGGCTCTTGCTCATCGTCTACTCGTTTCCGTGCCTCTTCTCTTTTCTCTTCGCGACGTAGCGTTCGTTCCAACTTCCTTTGAGCCATCTTCCTTGCTGTTTCCAGGATCCCACTGAGATCGTGCAGCCGACAGTACGAGACAAACTGGTATGTCAAATTACCGTTGTCTAACACGAATGCGCTGATAGGTTCCCACGTGCTGTCGCTAACTTCGTATTCAGCCCATCGTGTGAGAAATCGCCACCCGTGCTTGTACTTGTGCTGCAGGATCGAGTCCACAGTGTAGCAGTCCTTCTCTTTCATTTCTTCGTCGTCCATTTCAGGAACCTGCTGTACCCCGTCTTCTTCTTGCACGCCGCCTTCGTTCTCGTCCTCGTCAGCCGCCATCTTCGACCTCTCCGCCTCGATCGCCAGTTCTTCCCATGCTTCCAGGTCGTCATCTTCCACCGCGGTGTACCTTTTTAGTTGGTTGTAACCCACATCGACGAACCCTCCCATGCTTGGGCTCGCCTTAACTTTGACAGTACTGGGCCCAACTTCTGTCACCAGGTACGGTCCGAAGTACGGCAGATCCAGGTCGTTTCGCGGCCATCGAGGAAAACGAGTATGATGAACGAGTACCAGGTCTCCCTCTCTGTACTCGGCGTGTCATTTCCCTCTGTTTTGTCGACGGTGTTCTCGATTACGCACTCTGGTCAGCAGCTCTTGTGCCTTCTCAGCCATGGTTCTTTGCTCTTCAAGCCATCCTTTCACCTTCACGTTGCAATCGTCCGCGGTAGGGAACTCGTAAAAGAAACCCGGACGTCCCAAAAACAATTCGGTGGGAGCGTATCCGGTCCGACTTGAGATTTGATTGTTCATCACCTAAACGGCTACAGGCACCAGCTTAATCCAGTTGCGGCTACTTTCTTCGGCAAGTAGTATTCTTGTAATCGCTTTGAACGCTTTGATCTGCCTCTCGCACTGCGTGTTCTTCCTCTTATAGTTCGGGGTTCCGAAGTCGACCTCGACGCCCATGTTCTTGAGGACTCCGGTGTACCAGCCAGTGTTTGAGGTAAATCTGATGTCTCTGTCACTGTGTATCCGTTTCGGCATCCCGTAGGCTTGTATCCAACCTTCGAACAGCTCTTTCAAGACAGTTTCTCCATCGCATCTCTTCGTGAGCGGAAACACACGTGTGTACCTGCTCAATCCACAGGTCACGAGCAAGGCGAAGTCGTGCCCTGAATACTTGGGCATCTCCGTGAAGTCCAGGTACAGAACACTGTTCACCATTCTCGGTATTGGTAAGTGAGCTGTTAAACCTTGATCAGCACTGGTGCTTTGCTTGGCCTTCGAGCATGAGCATTCCATGCAGACTTCTCTTAAGACTTCGTTCAGTCGCTCTTGGCTCAGGGTTGTGTACAAATGCTTCTCGAAAAACCAACGTGTTCGTTCCACTCAAGGATGTTCGTTCGTCTTGTGTGCCCATCGCCCCATCGACTTCACGTGTGTTGACGGTACACATATCACTTCTTCTCTGTACAGGTGACTCGCCGTACGTGCCCATTGGACTCCTCCGTCATCTACGAAGCTTCGTCCCTCCTTCAACGTTTTCAGGATGGGATACTCGGGCAAAAGGTCTGTGACCTTCCATTCTGTAGATTTCGAGGGTGTAGCCTTTGCGAAGAGGTCCAACTGCACGTCCATCTTAGCGAAAGCCTCCTTCGCGAGTTCTTCCGTGTCTCGTCCCAGCAAGTCGTTGAACGAACCTCGTGAAAGGTAGTCGCATAACTCGTTCTTCACGCCAGGAATGTGGAAGGTCGCCAATCGAAGTTGTGATAAAAAGGTCCACCATCTCCTGATCCTCTTTTGTTCGGGTGGAGGCTTATGTAGGAATGCTTGTGCCGGTTCCTGATCACACAACCACGTAACAGGGTTTGACCCCACGATGCGAGTCTGGCTTGCCAGCAACAGGACTCCGCTCATGATCTCCTGCTCGTAGGTTGGGTAGTTCTTCCGGGCGTCATTCCACTTCCAGTTCCAGTGGCCTAACGGGACCAAACGCCACTCGTCTTCATTGTACTCGTGTCGTAGCGTTCCGTCTCTGTTTACGCCCAGCGTTCTGAGCTTTTGGTCCACTTCTTGGCACATTTCCCTGTTCAGGCGTTGCCATTGGAAGAGTGTACCTCCGCCTCCAACATCCGACGCGTCCGTAACCAGCAACATCTCACCAACTGGCCGAGGTACGCCTAAGATCAGGCAGTTCTTGAGCTTTCCTTTCATTTCCTCCAGTGCTGCTTGCTCTTTCTCTGTCCATTGCCACTTGGTCTTGTTCTTGATGAGGTCGGTCAAGGGTGCACTACTGAAGGTGAAGTTCTTCAGGTGTCTTCGGTAAAAGTTACACGACCCCACGAACTGGCGTATTTTCTTGACACCTTCGGCCTTTCCATTGACTTCAGACAGGTCAAAGTCGAGCAATGGTCGCAACTTTGCATCCGTTGGCTTCCACCATCCCGGTCCAATCGTAAACCCCAGATACTCCATTTCACTCCGGAGGAACTCGCACTTCTCCAGCTTTATCCTCAAGTGTTGCTCTTGACAGACTTCGAAAAACTCACTCAAGAGTACCAAATGGTCCTCGACCGAGTTGGTCCCTAGCAGCACGTCGTCAATGTGTGCCTCCAACACGGCACCTCTTGTGAGTAGCTCTTGAACGGCTGGTCTCTTCTTGACGAGGCACAGGACTTGAGACATCATCTCCTGGAACAAGGCTGGGGCGTTGCTAATGCCAAAAGGCATCACTCGCCACTTGAAAATACGGCCTTGTGGAGTGATGAAAGCGATCATGTCCTTTGCGCGCTCCGTCAGGTCCACTTGCCAAAAGCCTGACCTCTTGTCCATCTTCGTCTTGAACTTGCAGTCCGCTGCGTTTTCCACCGTGTTCTCCATAAACGGCAGGGACCCACTGTGCTGCTTGATCTTGCGATTGAGCTTTTGGTAGTCCACGACTAACCTCTCCGCCGTAGACCCTGGCTTCGCCACTAGGAAACAAGGGGAACAATGCTTGGGGTAGTCTCCCTCCTTGTATTCCTCGATCAGCCCCGCCTCCACACACTCCAAAACTTGCCGCATGATCTCGTCCATGTCAGCTTTGGAACACGGATAAGGCTTCGACCTCATTCGATCCTTGGCGTGCTCTTCTTTCAGCTCCAAGTCAAGCTGTACTAGCTTTTTACAGGTTCCAGGTGATGGCAATGGTCCGAACACCTCTTGGTACTTGTGTAAGATGTTCCACACGCGCTCGTCGTGTTCTTTAACTTTGCTCATGAAGTCCTCGCTCGCTTGCAGGTTGCTTCGCCCGAACTCATCCTTCTTTTGGTTGTGGAGACCGTCCGGTTTCACTTCTTCGGGTATCCCGACTTCAGTCAACCCTAAAGCACGTTCACATCTTTTGGTACGTTCTTTCTTCCTCTGGCGTTTGTTCTTCTTGCATTTCTTCGTGACACCTGTGTTGAGTTCCTCATCGGCATAGTAGTCCGTAGTATCCCTGTACTCTTCTAACAGGTCACACAGATCGGTGTAGTTCAAGACCTCCGAGTACTCGTCTGTCGCTCCATCATCGTGATCGGGCAAGTAAACCTTAGACTTCCAGAGGTCTTTCAACTCCTCTTTCTGAATCTGATCGATGCGCGTCCAAAGTAGGGCCTTCACTTCTTCTGGATCCTGCTTTGACATGGGCCACGACTCTGTCGGCTTAGCTAGATTCGTCTTTCGCTTCTTTGTTTCGAACCCGTACTGAAATCCATGGCATTCGCTCTTCGGCTGTAGGTTCTCCTCGATGGTTCGTCGGAGCAACAATTCTTCGTTTTCACAAGCCAAAAGAACGTCGTTGAACATGTCCTCGTACTCCATCGAAGTTGAGTAGCTCCCTTCAGTCACAGGTGCGATGGTGCTTATACTAGGAGCTTCCGACAGCCCATCGCTGTCGTGCGCTTCTTCCGAGAGTTCACTTTTCTCTTCTGCCGGGAGTTCTCGGTTTCCTTTGGGTAGTTCTTTGATGGTCACCTTCATGTCTTCGCGTTTTCGGTCTGTAAGTGCGGCTAGCCCCATCTGCTCAGATTTTCAGACATTCTGCCCAGATTGGCTACATTTTGGTCATTTTCTTTGCTTCGGCGGAATCGCCGCCTCGCAGCTCAGTCTCAGGATATTTCCTATATATTTCTGATATGCCGGATTTGATTCCGCGGTCCATTTCCCGTAAATCCGCCGCGTTCCGCTATTTTAGCTGGAATCGCCATTTGCCGCTGACGCGCGCTCGCGGGCCAGATCGGCCAAACCTTTTTACATAAATGGATTATTTAAATCTTTTCAGACAGTTTTGGACACTCAGATGTATTTAGAATGATTCGCCTCAATTTTCTTCATAGACTGGGATTTTCTGCCGGACCACAATCAGCATGGACCTTGCTTCTGTTGTCGCTGCTCTCGCCTCCGTTGGTGTTCGAGTATCCGGTTCTACCCCCAATAACAACATCCAGGGAGACTCCTCGCGTGCCTGCCCCACTGGTCTTGCCGGCCCCGAGCCCTCCGGCACCCACAACGACCCAGGGCAGCACTTTCATGGTAGCAGAGGCTACCTGAATGTTGTTCCTTTGGTGTCCCAACCACAGCTAGCTCCCCAGTACGGCCCCGTAGACTCCGCCACCTCCGGAGACATAACGATTACGCTGCCGTGGTGCTGTGCGAACGAGGCCTTGAGAGGAATGCCTTGCGCAAGCCCAAATTGCCCAGGAAGGGCACAAATCAGCAGCTGTGGAGGCCCAGATTACAATCAAGATCCCAGTCGAAATTGGCCATCAAGTAGCTGGAATCTCCCAGCCTACGCTAATGGCAACGCTCCGGTGGAGCTTACGGACCTGGCAGGTACTAATACTCCTTACCAATGTCCACATTTTGAGACCATCGACGCCGACATTGACGACATTGAGATGGGTGGTCCAGGTGAGGTACCTACCTATAATCGACCAGCCTCATGGGCACAATGGGACAACCATTTGTCTTCGGAAGTGACCCGTAACCTTGAGGCGCTTGAGGCCCTTTGTCTATTAGCCACGTCTAAGCTGATAGGACAAGAAAGAATCGCCTCTGATTTTTTATTCGAATATTTTTTCCTTCTTCAAGAAGAAATTAATACCAGGATGTGGTGGTGTTCGCAAGAAGATGAATCTTTTGCCATTTTTTTGCAGATCTGGGAGGCAAGCCCCTTCCCGAAGGAGAAGACCAAGGCACCTGTTGCCGGGCCCTCCGCCCCTCATCCCTCTGTTTCCATCCGCGACGATCTAGCCGCCGCGGTTGAGGAAGGAATTTTAGAGGCAGCTAGGCAGGCAAGCCTGGAAATTAGGACTGAAGGAGCTCCCCAAGTGGACTCCTGGCTGCGAACCACTGAGATTAGCGGTCCGACAGCCTGCTCAGGCCCTTCAGGACACGGTATGTACTGTCCTGCCGACTGCTCTTGCAGATTACAGCGAGATACTGAGCTCCAATTGCTCAAAGATCAAATGCAACTCATCATTCAGACGCTGGGAATTAAAGATCTTTTCAAGACCCACATGAGGTCTGAGGGCGCATCATCCGTGGAACAAACAACAGAACCGTCGGAGGAGGCGACAGAAATTTTTTCGATTGCTCCTTCGGTGGACTCTAAGACCACCGACGCAAGGATCAGCAGGACTAAGCTAAAGGAAAGGGTTACAATCTCTCGATCTCAGAGTAGATCGGCGAAGGCTAGGACTGAGGCTCAGAATGCCAAACGAACTGCCTCCCGTACTACCCTTCCTGCTGTTGATTCCAATGCAATAGCCCAGATGTTGCTCGCCCAGACCCTCGCCGGAGCTGGTGTGGCTAATGATGCCGCCAAGGTGTCTGCCATTACGGCCGGTGTTGGGCTGGATTCACTCCTTAATCCTACATCATTGCGACTTCGCCAGGTTGCCAAGCAACCGAAGTATAATGGAAACCCCAGACGTTGGCCTCAGTTCCAACGGGAATTTAAACTGTGGGTTAAGACCCAAAAACTTCAAGATGACCAGTTCCTGATGGCCCTCTTGGACTGCCTTGAGGGAGCGCCGGCCAATACTTGGCTCAGGACCTGGAGTGATCGTGAGGATTCAAGTTCCCCCCTTACCTTTGATGAGGTGTGGGAACAGTTGGAGGTACGTGGATCCCGGCTGCCTGAGGACCATTACCACCAGATGCTGAAGAATTTTCCTTCATTCTCGCGATTAATCTTGCACGAAGTGCAAGACAAGAGACAGCGCTTCTGGAATCTCGTAGAAGAATCTGAACATTCAGGCGAAAAATTTTCTAGTGCCGAGCTGAAAAATCTGATTTTTGACAAGATCCCCTCAGAAACCGCCGCCACCCTTCGGAATAAACAGTCCGAAGAAAAGGTCAAGACCTGGTGGGCGGAAGTCGATGGCTTCGACGCCACGGCCAACAGGTTTACGGTCAGGGAGGCACTTCAAAAGTGCTCCCCCACGTCGTTTACCAAGGTGAAATTCACTGAAAACACGTGGAAAATCAAGTTTAATGAACACGAGGATCGGGACTTGTTTGTCCAAGTCCTCAACAGGGGAGTAAGTTTCCACGGCCATCGCCTGAAGGCCAGGAACTGGGTGTTTTCGTTCACCCCGCAGGAACTGTGGGAAGAGGTTGAGCGGCTCGCTGACGCCGCCAATCAAAATTTCCATGAGGGTCTTGGGGGAAACAAGAATACCCAGCAAAACACCCAAAATGGGGCCCAAAAGGGCAACAAAAAGGTGAATGACACCCGGAATGTTCAGGATCATTGTAGCATCTGCCTTCTTTTAGGTTCTACGAACCGAGCTAAGACGCATTCTACTGCTAATCACCGATGGTCTGCTTACGATCACAAGGTGATTGGTGAAAATGTCAGTAATTCGCAGAATTCAGACAGGAATGACAGACAGGTGCATGGTGCAAAGGGGGGAAAGGGTAATTCGACCCCCTCCGGTGGAAACAAAAATACTGGAGGCCCTGGCGGGTCCCAAGGCAAAGGAAATCGGACTCCATCCGGTTCCGGTGGGCAGCCCAACGGCCAGACAAGTCCCAATGGCAACGCCGGAGGCGGAAATCGAAATCCAGGCCAAACCCCTCAATCCGGTACAAACAAAGGAAATGCTCCAGGATCACAGGGTAAAGGTAAGGGAAATCCTTCAGGAACCCCTTTCTCTGGTAAGGGCAGAGGGCGTGGCGACGGTGGTGGCCCATCATCCGGCGGCCGTGGCCGTGGACGTGGAAAGGGAAATCATCGTGTGGATCAGGTCTCAGGTGCAGATCAGGTGTCCGATGCGGATCGAGATTATGTCGAAAATGCCCTGAATTCAGCGGATGATCCGTTCCAAGATGAGTGGATCGACGAATCAGGCTGTGTTCACAATGTTAACGCAGCCGCTGGAGGTCAGAACGCCTAGGGGAGCCACGAAAATCGCCCCTCCCCAGGCGATTTCAGGCATGATCCCCAAATTCCTGATCGACCATTACTTGATGTAGGGTCGCTTGTCTCCTCTCCCCTGGATCCGGCAGCGGATCCTTCTGTTGTAGTGGACGAGGTTGGTGTACAGTCCAAGCACAGGGCTCGTCAGTTTGTCACAAAGCTGTGGGTCTCTGATTGCAAGGGAAATTTCCACCTCGCTACTTGTTTGTGTGACAATGGATCAGAGGTAAATCTCCAATCCAATTCATTCTTACCCGACGACTGCGTGTTTGAATCGCCTCATCCTGTTACCCTTGAGGGAGTTTCTGGACATTCTCTCGCAGGTGGGCAACGCGGTTGTTATATATCAACTCATTTGGTCGCTCAAGACCTTTGGGAAGAGCAAAATGTGGAAGAAGTTGTCCTTAAGGATGACTACTTCTATCGTGCCGACATAAAGTATGACCTTTATTTGGGCCATCCTTGGCTTCGCAAGAACAGGGTAGCGCCCGTAGGTCATCGTCGTTGTTTTTTGCTGGAGTCAGGTCCCTTGGAGCGTCCTGAATTTCGTTTTTTGCACGCAGGGTTTAAAAGTGCAGAAGAATTTTTGAAGCAAAAGGTGACACCAAAATTTGGTGAAGATGTCACCATTGCAGAGGTGAATGGGAGTGCCGATTACTCCCAAGAGTTAGAATGTCTTCGTAGGGACTCCCAGCCACGACGCCCTTCGCGCTGGCACTCTTCATCCTACAGAGTTGTCGACAAATGGCGCGATGCAATTTGTGAATACTTTCATGAACACCATTCCTTTTGGCCTCAGTATGATGCCTTTGCTAACCGTATGAACAAGCGCTTCGACAAGCACTTCAGCGACGCTTGGACCCACAAATGGGACAAGAAGTTGTGGATTAATCCTCCGTTTCACTTAATCCAGCAGGTCATCCACAAAATCAAGCAAGATAAAACCCAGGCAATTTTAGTTGTGCCCTTGTGGGACGACAAGCCTTGGTTTCAGGAATTACAGGACATTTGTGTAGATTACATCGAACTTCCCAGGAAGATTAAGCTGTATGCCAGGGACGACACAGGTCCCCTGCCACAGCGGTCCTGGAGTTCGCTTGCATTCCTGGTGGATGGAAAGCTTTCTGACTCTAATTCTGCTGATTCTGGTACTGATTCTTGTGTTGGGTCAGAATCTGAGGTTGAGCGTGGTACTGATGATGAATCTATTTTTTCTGATTTTTGTCCGTCAGATACCCAAGGTGATTCAACGTCCAATGGATCCGCCTCGTCTCCCTCTTCCCCAATACGATCGACATCGAAAAGAATCTTCAGTGCACGGGCGAAGAAAAATTCCCAATCGCGCCGCAAATTCAGAGTTTTTTATGAAAAACCCCCTGTGGAAGCTTTCATGGATCCTTTCGAGGAGCTGGATCACGAGGAGAATCTCTGGGATTTCGACACACGACCCACCTATCTTCAAGAGGCAGTTGATACGGACCTGTTTAGGGACATCCGTAAGAAGATTCTTCCTGCCAAAGCCGAAGAAGTCGCCAAGGTTTTTTCGACAGTAATTCCTGGCGATCAGGTGGACACTGAATTGTGTTCCAAGTCAAGAGAAAAGATTTTTGAGGAACGGAAGGACACAACCCTTTCAGGGAAGTTGATCAAAGATCCCCCTGTCCGTGGACAGTTCGGTGAAGCCTTCATCGAGCTTCGTGAAGGGTACAAGGCAAAAAAACAGCGCCCTTATGAAAATCATGGACACAAACATGAGATTCTCAGAAAAATCATTGAGAGAAATCTCAGGGAATTTGGCTGGCTTGAGGGTTGTATGACCAGCGAATGGTGCTGTGCACCCTTCACAGTCCCGAAGCCACCGCCTGCAGACCAGAACACCATTGAGGGTTGGCGAATGGTTGTTGATTTTCGCAATCTCAACGCCGAAACCAAGGCGGATTCACACCCCCTGCCCCTCATTGAGCAGGAAATCGCCAAAAGAGCAAGAGGTCGTTTGTTTTCTGTGCTGGATCTCCGTCACGGCTTTCACCAAATGCCGTTGAGGAAGGACAGCCGACCTCTGACCTGTATGTGCACGCCATGTGGCCCAGTCCAGTGGACCGTCATGCCCATGGGCCTGAAGAACGCCCCTTCATTTTTTCAAAGAATGATGGAGGATGTGCTGTTCACAACCCATCCTGAGCTTCGTGCCTTTGTGAGTGTGTACATAGATGACATAATCATCGCGACGGAGGGGGAGGGACTGACCGAAGCCGAGCTGGTGGCCCTACATGAGAAGCAGCTGAACCAAGTTTTGGACATTCTTGACGCTAATCAGCTGATTTGTGGGCCAAAGAAGGGAAAATTATTTTTAAAATCAGTCGAATTTTGTGGTTCTCTCCTAGAGAATGGCACTCGACGACCCAGTCCAGGGAAGCTCGTCGCTATTCAGAAGTGGAAGCGCCCTGAGACGATCACGGAGTTGAGAGGATTCCTGGGTTGTTGCAATTTTTACCACACTTTTGTGCCGAATTATGCCAAATTTGCTGCCCCCCTCACTGAATTGTTGAAGGTAGGGAGAGATGCGGGCAAGGCAGGTTCAAAGGTTCGTGTCAAGTGGACTGACGAGTGCGAGGAGGCCTTCCATCACTTGAAGGCAGCCCTCTGTGAAGTCGCCACGTTGCATGTGCCCCAATTTGACCGACCCTTCTACATTAGAACCGACGCATCTAGGTACACGATCGGAGCTGTCCTTGAACAGGTTGATGAAGCCACCGGCGATCATTACCCTCTTGCATTTTGGTCTCGGAAGCTAGCCCCACGCCAAATGCAATGGTCGCCGCGTGAGCAAGAAACGTATGCCATAATTTGCGCTCTAAAAAAGTACCAATCGTGGGTTGGCACCAATCGAGTCGAGGTCCTGACGGATCATCGATCTCTGGAGTATTGGGCCACCGAACACATTGATACTGTCGCGAGCCCAGCTGGTCGACGGGCCAGATGGCACGAATTTCTCTCTCTGTTTGACCTCCATGTGTCGTATTTGCCTGGAAAACACAACACGGTAGCGGATGCTCTGAGCCGATGGGCTTACCCCGCCTCAGAGGGGCTGCAAAGTACCAACATCCATGGTACGGAGCAGGACCGCCATGTCATCATCGAATGGGATCAGGAAGAAAAGAAACTCATTCGACGTGCATGCATGCAGTGCGCTGTTAAACAGCACGCATTGCCGTGTCACGACATCACGGCCATCTCAGATCCGGCGCATGCCCATGAGATCTGCACCAAAACACTGAAAGTCGTGGAGAAAGTCACGGATCCCTCCTCAGGGAGTGTGAAACGGTTTGACTATACCCGACAAGTAAGTCGATTTCGGTTGATCCAAGGCATTAAGCGTCGAGATCCGGCCAAAACTCCACCCCTGCCGAAAGATTCCCTGATAATCCGTGACTGGACGTCCGATTACCTGCAGGATCCCATGTTTAAAGAGGTCTTTGGAAATCTCAAATCCAAAGATGCTCACAAGGATGGGATTTTTCCTGAGTACTCGTTGGATGGGGGGAAGCTGTGGATGGAGGGTAAATTGTGTGTGCCAGACGCCCTAGCCCCCCGAGTGTTAAACTGGTGGCACAAATGGGAGTCCCCCCACGCACATGGCCGTCGACTGTGGTCGATGATTAAGCATAGGTTGTTTGGATCGAGGCTCTACACTCATTGCATGAAAGTAGCCGCCGGATGTGCCCAATGTGCTGTCTCGACGCCCCCCAGCGCGAAGAAGCACGGCCATCTGAGGCCTCATCCTATTCCGGAGCGCCTCTTTAACAGAGTCACCAGTGATTTCTTCTATCTCGGTGAACTCGATGACGAAGAGTGCCATTGGACTAACAAAAAAGTCAATGGTGTGCTCCTTATTCAGTGCCGTCATTCCGGCTACATGCAGGTGTTGCCTTGCAACATCGAGTCGATGACTGGCAAGGCTGCCGCCAAATGGTGCGCGCAGACCTGGATGGGAGGTTGGGACGTCCCATCCGAGGTGGTTACGGACTCAGGCAAAGAGTACACCTCCGAATGGTGGAGGGAATTATGTGCTCGCCTTGGAATCCACCACCTCAGGTGTGAAATCCACTCGCATCGAGCGCTGCCTGGCTAAAGAGCCGGCCGCTCTATAATTAACATGCTTCGTAAGGAGCTCGCGAGTGAGAAGGATTTCCACTAGCTTGAAGTTCTCTTCGCAATGCTTCGCCGTTACCACAACACGCCTTTGTATCATGGCCTTTCTCCAAATGAAATTGTCTTTGGACGAAAGAAGTGTTGGTGGAACATGCCGTTGAATAATCCTCGCCCCTGTAAAGATGCTTCGCTGTTTTTGGACGACGTCCAACGAGCAGATAAAACTGTCTCCAAATTAATCGAGAAGCATCAAGCTGACTGGCTTTGGGTTCAAAACCAAGGTCGAAAAAATCCCCACAATTTTGAAGTCGATGATCGAGTTTGGCTTCGAAAATCCGAAACCACCCTGGACGGAGATGACAAGCTTCTTCCCTTGTGGGAGGGGCCATTCGCTGTTACAGCGCGTCTGGGTGAGAACAGGTGGAGGATCCGTGTGGATGTCAGCAGGGAAATTGACGTTTCGGGCGATCGCCTCAAGAGAGAGATCCCCTCCCCCAAGGATCGGGTTGCACCCCTTTTTTGGACTGCGAAACACTTGTCTGATCGGGTCATCGAAGGGGGAAAATACGAACTCAAGAGGATTGTTGAAGCAAGACGTGACGCCAAGGGCGAATGGGAATTTCTGTGTGAGTGGAGGGGCTTTGATTCCAGTCACAACAACTGGGAACCAGCCCAACCTTTTGTTCATGGATACACCAAGGGGTTCATCGACTTCCTGAAGAAGCACCCCGAAATTGGTGTACTCCTGACAGATTGTTTGTCGAAACCAGACAGACAAGTGGAGAGCGACGGAAAACGACCTGTGGTGAATCGAGATCCAGCCTTTTACGGCCCTCAGCAGCCACATTCCAGGGCTGATCCGTCGATCCCCCCTCCTGCGGTCAGGCCAGCCCAGGAGCCAAATGAGGACCAAGCTTCAAGTTCGGCCGCTGATTTGCAGCGCCCAAGCCGTACGAGGGCCAGGCCAGACAGGTTGGTGGTCACATGTATTCGTGCTTGGCCGAATTGAGGAAGCCATCCTACCACATTCTGCTCAATCCACTGTTCATTTTTCTGTGTATGTCATGATGTGGATAACTGCGAATGTTTGATAATTTGACGTCAATCAATCCATTTTTCTTTGGTCTCCCTTCGGTAACGTATCGAAAGTCGAAAGCCGAAAGCCACGGAGTGTGCTGCCGTGTTCAGAAAAAACCAAACTCAGGCTTAATTCAGGCAGATTCGGGGTAATCTTGTCTCTGTTGGTCTGTGCATCTTTGGAATTTGGCTACTCGTGCAGATGGAAGCAAATGTACATAATCAAAACACCGGCCGGTGACATTCACCCCTACAGGCACCCCCTGTAGTACTGGCTGCACCAGATGCGACGCCAGGAACTCAGATCTTACCTTCATTTGCTGTGATGCTAACGTCAAAGTCCAGATTCAGATCCAGGATCCTCAAATTTGCCTTGAATTTCTCAGGTTTGTCCATCATTCTGCCACTGTTGTACGAAACCCAGACGTCAATTGTTCAGACAATCTTCAGATAGGAGCTCTAGGGACTTCTAACAGCAACCTCCGAAGTCCGTAAGCTTCGTTGTATTTTTGGCACACGCCAATGTGAGCTCAATCCGACCTGAAACTGTCAAAAATGGTGAATCCAAGTGTCTTGTGGGACTCCATCGAAAGATTGGCCTTGTCCAAGTCGATTGACACCACCGCCACTGTAAATTCGGTGTCTCTCAGTTATATACTGTCAGTAAAGCGCCTTCTGTGAACCTTCGGCGCGTTACATGCCAAGGATCCAGGGCCAGCATGTCCCATCATGATGCATCATCACATGATCCACATTTTGATAGAATCTGTTTGATGCTCGCGAACCAACGTGCCGGAAAGCACAATTGAGCTGAATAAACGACAATATATATTAACTTTAGTCTAAACGAAAGTGTTAGTAGTTTCAGTTCCAGACATTCCGCGTCATTTCACCTCCATCTTAGGGAATTTCCGCATTTTAGGACAATTCAGATTGATTTCCTTGTCATCTCTTCACATTCCTCGAAGATCTGTTTAGATCTAAGGGCACAGAAGAACATCTCTTCCTTCAATGGTGCACTTAGGGTCTGTAGACTACATTTGTATTTGTTTTTCCTCTCTGTGATTGTTTAATCTCCTTCATCACTGCCCAAATTCACTCTCATTTTGCTGAATCTTGTGATCATCCACCAGATGCGCCAATTCTGAGTCACATGCTGTACTTTTCAGAACGAGAAAAGCGGGAATAACACGATGTAGAGTTCGGCGAGGACACCGTAGCGTGCCCGCGACAGCGAAACTGTGCCAGAGCGCTGTGATGTCACTCCAATTCTTGATCCCCCCACTCAATCCACCAATAATCTACCTCAGTCTCAACCAATGCATGGTTTGGTATTGATTCTTGATACGTTTACATGCTTTTTAGCCCTTGACCTAATGTTTTAATGCACGGAGGACTGTTCGTCACTTCTCATTCTGTCTCATTTCAGGTTCATCCAGCCTGATTCAGTGCCAATTCAGTCCAAATCAGGTCAGATCAAGCAGATTTTGCCCCATCGAGGCTACATTTCTATTTTTTTCTGGGACTTACCCGCACTACGTTCTTCGTTGACGTAGCGACACACCCCAGTGTGTTTTTGGAGGGGGAGTGTAAGTGCGGCTAGCCCCATCTGCTCAGATTTTCAGACATTCTGCCCAGATTGGCTACATTTTGGTCATTTTCTTTGCTTCGGCGGAATCGCCGCCTCGCAGCTCAGTCTCAGGATATTTCCTATATATTTCTGATATGCCGGATTTGATTCCGCGGTCCATTTCCCGTAAATCCGCCGCGTTCCGCTATTTTAGCTGGAATCGCCATTTGCCGCTGACGCGCGCTGGCGGGCCAGATCGGCCAAACCTTTTTACATAAATGGATTATTTAAATCTTTTCAGACAGTTTTGGACACTCAGATGTATTTAGAATAATTCGCCTCAATTTTCTTCATAGACTGGGATTTTCTGCCGGACCACAATCAGCATGGACCTTGCTTCTGTTGTCGCTGCTCTCGCCTCCGTTGGTGTTCGAGTATCCGGTTCTACCCCCAATAACAACATCCAGGGAGACTCCTCGCGTGCCTGCCCCACTGGTCTTGCCGGCCCCGAGCCCTCCGGCACCCACAAGGACCCAGGGCAGCACTTTCACGGTCTTGTTGCGATTCCTTCAGGTCAGGAAAGTGTTGTAACATGTGCTTTCTTCCCCATCCTCGGTTGTTCTTCGTGATCTTCTCGACAACTTCGGGGTTCAAGTCCTCTCGCGCCACCGGGTTGAGCGATCCGTCAACAAGACATAAATTCGTTCGCCACTTGGGAGCGGGCAGTAGCTCCACCCCGTAGTCAACTTTGTACATAGGAACATCGGGTAGTCGTACTTGGGTTATTGTCACCTTGGTCAGTAATTCCCTCCACGCTTTCTTCATCCATTTCCCTTCTTCACGTACGACAAGGATTACTCGTGCACCTTCCAACGCGACTTTCGTCAAGACTTTCTCCATTTGGGAGAACGGTGGGTTGGCGTACAGGTACTTCCATCTCCCCAGGTCTCGCCAATCGTACCACCAGGCGCTGTTGCCTTGTCTCCAACAGTAGAGTTCGCTGTCTGCGTTAACGTGGTTAGCGAAGAGTTCGATAAAATCGTCACCGCAGGGATCACCTTCGATGTTCAACTTCTCGTACGCGTGTAGCTTCATCTCTGTCGCTAAGGTGTAGGTCTCCAGGGTTAGTAGCATTTCTTTCTCCAAACGCAGCAGTCCTTCCACCTTAACTTCCGTGTCCAGGTCAAAGCTGATGTCCCTCAAGACCTTTACTCCTTCGACAATCTCCGCGGTCTCTACGAGGTGCACCTTCTCCCACTCTCCGTCGTCTGTCCGTACTAGGAGGTGTCTCGGTGACTGAAGGCCCAGGTAACGAATCTCCGGGTTCTCCTCGAAGAAGTCCTCACCGAGCACTGCGTCGAACGCGTCCGTCTCGAGGACTAAGAAACTTTTCGGTAATCTCCTTCTCCCCAGAATCACCGTCCCTCTGTACTTCCCTTCGGTCAGGCATATTCTCCCGTCGCCAATACGAATACCTACGCTCGGCGCGTACTCAATTTCTCCCTCAGGTACGTGTTTCGCCGCCATTATACTGCTCGTAGCCCCCGTATCAATAAAACTTTCAATCGCGGATGCTTCGGTTACTTCGACTGGCAACAGGTAGCCCTTCCCCAAAGAGCCGCCTCCCTACTTGTCTTGCGGAGGGAGTGGCTTTGCGTCCATCGTCAACGCAAGTCCACAGGATTTGGCCATGTTGGTAAGGTTCTCTTGAAGCTTGAGGAACCTCCTTCTCTTTCGATTGCTTGGTCCTTCTTCTCCTTCAGCGGTTTCAGGCAAGGGAATCGCGTTGGGTGGCGGTGTGGTCTGGCTTGGTTGTCCTTTGCCGGATTCTCCTTTGCCACCTTTCTCTCCGTTGCCTTTGCCCTTTCCGTCGCCTTTGCCTTTTCCGTCGCCTTTGCCTTTCCCTTTGCCAGGATCTTCTCCTTGTTTCTTGGCTGCAGCGCGGGCTTTCCTCTCGTCCCTTTCTTTCGTCCAGCATTGGTCATGAGCATGGTTCTTTTTTCCACAGTACTCGCACCACACGATGGAATGGAATTGAGGCGGTTGCCATACCCATTCTCCGCGACCGCCTCCACGACCGCTGCCTTTCCCACGTCCTTTTCCTTTGCCTTTGCCTCCGTTGCCTTTTTGTCCTTCTGACCAGTATAAGTCTTGGATTTCTTCGTCTTGACCAGCTTCGGGAGGCGGTTCTTGGTTTTGGTTTTTGTTCTTGTTCCCTCCTTTCAGGAAATTGAGTTGAGCTTCGCGTTCACCTTCGACATGTTGGTCTGATATTCGTTCGAGGGCGAGTTCCTCCAGCAAGTCAGCCAAGTCTTGATAGGTGTGCGTCTTCGCCTTCCTTTCCACGGTCGACCGACATTGGGTCCAAGTCTTCTTCTGAATCTTTCGGGTCAGCAAAAGGAGTTTCTCGGTCTCGGACATAGGAATCTTTAACTGGGTCATAAGGCTTTTGAGCTTCTGCAGCAGTTGACGAACATCGGCAGGAGTTGGGAGTTCTTTAAGTTTCTGTACTTTCTCCAAGGCTCCGCGAATTGATGCATCCGTCTCGAAGTGAGGGAAGGCAGACTCCACTTGTGTCAGAAAGTGTACCCATGATTCCGACGTGGTTAAGATGTCGTCTACCACTCCTCGAAGCCATTCGTTCTTGCAGCCAGTCACGATCAGGTCGGCGCGGGTCATCTCATCTGCAGCTTTCTGCCCTGTCATTCGCAGGTACCTCACGAAGTCACGCGCGTACAGGTCGAGGCGCTTCCCAGTGAACACAGGTAGAGGTATCTCCAGCTTTCCTTTCGCTGTGCCCTTCGTACCACTCCCTGAATCTTTGCTGTCGTCGAGATCGCTGTCATCCACCTTGGAAGGTGAAACGGCGAGCAGTGCAAGCGCCGTCAACCCATGTTTGTCGCGCGCCTCCTGCAAGCTACCCACCTTGATCCTCACAGCAAACTCGTCCGGCAGGTACGACTCCTTGATCCTCGGAAGGAAGGGTGAAATGCCTTTCTGATGTTCGTCTAACAGGTGGAGTCCGGTTACCTTGGAGAGCGCAGAAGTGTTCGGGTCACTTTCGATGCGACTTTTCCCAGACTCCTCCAACTCGTCTAAGCGTCGGGAGATCTTCTTGTGCTCCTCCAACATCTTCGACAACGAGTCTTGGATTTCCGTCGCACGGCTCAGCTTCGACGTCGTGGACGCCACCGACGCACCTTTGCTGGTTGTCGACCTTTTCGTCTTTGTCGAACGAGAAGTGTGAGAACTTGTCGAGGAAGTGGGAGGTGAGGAAGGTGGTCCTGGTTTTCCAAACTTGAACTCACTCATGTCATGCTTCTTCCCTTTTGACCACTCGGACACTGTTGTTCTCGACTCCCTATCCTCATCCTTCCTCTCGTCCACTCTCCCTGACTCAATCCTGGCCATCATGGTCCTAAACCACTCTAGCTTACCCTCGCTCGCTAGTTCCTTCGCAAAGTCAACTGCTTGCTTCCATTCCTCCGGTTCACCTGCGCTGCCGTCTTCGTGCTTGGCGTCGTCCCTGTTGACGCTTTCGTGCCTTTCACCTCGAGCGTCTTCGCGCATGGGTTCGTGTTCACGAGCGTCCTCGCGCACTTCTGTCTCTGCGCTGGGACCCGACACATCTCGCACCTTTACCTCTGGATCAGGGTTGAGACTTTTAGACGCAGGTTTTTCTGAGGATGAGGGTTTAGATTCAAGGACTTCCTTTAACTCTCGTCTGTATTCTTTCACAGACTCTGAGGTGGTCTCATGGGACTCATCTGTGGAGGTTGTTGTAGGGGTGTCTTTTTCTTTCGCCTCAGTTGTGGTTGGGGAATCCATGTCACTCGTCTTGTTTATCACAGTTCAGATTCAAACAGGCAGAACTGTTCACAGAACTGACAAAACAGACAGACACAGACACATCAGGCGCCTTTGTATAGTTGACACCTTCAGAATCGTTCGCTCTGCTACCACTAAGATTTAGGCTCTAACCAGCACCCCTTAGAAAGCACTGCACCTTGGACTCATTCATTGTATCACACTGAGGCTGTACAAACACAGAGTATGTGACAAACCACTGACTTATTTACACTCGCAGTTTTCCATTCACTTCGTTTACTTTACACGCTTTGCTTATTTGCTTTCTCTATTGCCCTTTGCTTGTTATTTGTGTTGTGCACATGTGACCACCATGGGTATTTCCTACCAAGAGCAAAAGAATGAATAGCGCCAATAGCCCACAAAGGCTCCCACTCAAAGAGGGGCGCATAGCACGAAACTGTGTTAAATAGTAGTAAAAGCGACTCCAATAGCCTTAGAGACACAGGGTTGCAATGATACAAAATCAGTATAAATGACCATCCAAATCATGATCATCATGCATCAGTGACCATCCAAATCATGATCATCATGCATCAGCAAATGACATGCATGCCAGTAAAATGACATCAATGTGTCGATCTGTCAAAACCTTTTTAACCTGTGGTGCTTAGAATTGTGGGTCCACTTCACTTTTGGCACGAGCTAATCATTTTAAGGGGTAACAACATGGGTCAAATCCACACATGGCAGCCAGTACAAAATTCAGCCCCTATTCGGCGGAGACTGGTTAAAAAACCGCTTAAAACAGTGCTATTTCACCAAAACGAGTAGCAGTGGCCCAAAAATCGAAAAGTCGCGTAGTTGTATTTTCGCTGCGATCATTTTGAGGGGCATATGTCACACATTTTGAGAACAGCGAAAAAAAAACGCGGAAACTGCCATCAACACCCTTGTCGGTCGTGAATTGCGCTTCGGCGGGTACCCTCCCCGCCGAAGCCGAATCACTACGGCCCCTGCGGGGGAGATTGAACAAGAGCGGATCACGGAGAATTACGGCCAGCTCCTCTTTGGGGTATGCATACCATACGGTACTTCTGCCACCATTGTGCAGCAATGTACAATCCATACAGATGGGTTTGTAGGCACAAAAAACCCTAGGAAAATCAGCTTCACGCCTGCTAATCTCGGTTTCTGTGGGGCAAGCCACACACAAACCGAGCCTAGCCACTGCTCCTTCTTGCAAACTATGCATCGAGGGGCACCAATACCCTCAAACAGGTTGAATGTGCGCTTTAGTAACAATTTGCCCCATTTTGATACCAAACTGGCCCAAAAATGGTCAAAACTGCCGCAAAACCACAAAACGGTACCAAATTTGGCAAACAAAGTTGATTTTCCGACGTTTTGGCATTAGCTGATCATTTTAAGGGGTAACAACATGGGTCAAATCGGCACATGGCAGCCAGTACAAAATTCAGCCCCTATTTGGCGGAGACTGGTTGAAAACCCGCTTAAAACGGTGCTATTTCACCGAAACGACTACCAGTGGCCCAAAAATCGAAAAGTTGCGTAGTTGTATTTGCGGTGCAATCATTTTGAGGGGCATATGTCCCACATTTTGAGAACGGCGAAAAAAAAACGCGCGATCCGCCATCAACACACTTGTCAGTCGTGAATTGCGCTTCGGCGGGTACCCTCCCCGCCGAAGCCGAATCACTACAGCCCCTGCAGGGGAAATTGAACAAGAGCGGATCACGGAGAATTACGTCCCGCTCCTCTCTGGGGTATGCACACCATACGGTACTCATGCCACCATTGTGCAGCAATGTACAATCCATACAGATGGGTTTGTAAGCACAAAAAACCCTAGGAAAACCAGCTTCACGCCTGCTAGTCTCGGTTTCTGTGGGGCAAGCCCCACAGAAACCGAGCCTAGCCACTGCTCCTTCTTGCAAACTATGCATCGAGGGGCACCAATACCCTCAAACGGGTTGAACCCGTGCTTTTAGTAACAATTTAACCCTATTTTGTTACAAATCTGTATCAAAAACGCTCAAAACTGCTGCAAAACCACAAAACAAGTGCGGATGTGGCAAACAAAGTTGATTTTCCGATGTTTTGTCACGAGCCGATCATTTTAAGGGGTAATAAATTGGGTCAAATCGGCACGTGGCAGCCAGTACAAAATTCAGCCCCTATTTTGCGGAGACTGGTTGAAAAACCGCTTAAAACGGTGCTATTTCACCAAAACGACTACAAATGGCCCAAAAATCGAAGAGTCGCGTAGTTGTATTTTCGCTGCAATCATTTTGAGGGGCATATGTCACACATTTTGAGAACATCGAAAAAAAAAAGTACGCGATCTGCCATCAACACACTTGTGAGTCGTGAATTGCGCTTCGGCGGGTACCCTTCCCGCCGAAGCCGAATCACTACGGCCCCTGCAGGGGAGATTGAACAAGAGCGGATCACGGAGAATTACGGCCCGCTCCTCTTTGGGGTATGCATACCATACGGTACTTCTGCCACCATTGTGCAGCCACGTACAATCCATACAGATGGGTTTGTAAGCACAAAAAACCCTAGGAAAACCAGCTTCACGCCTGCTAGTCTCGGTTTCTGTGGGGCAAGCCCCACAGAAACCGAGCCTAGCTTCTGCTCCTTCTTGCAAACTATGCATCGAGGGGCACCAATACCCTCAAACAGGTTGAATGTGCGCTTTCAGTAACAATTTGCCCCATTTGGACACCAAACTGCCCCAAAAACGCTCAAAACTGCTGCAAAACCACAAAACGGTACCAAATTTGGCAAACAAAGTTGATTTCCCGACGTTTTGGCACCAGCTCATCATTTTAAGAGGTAACAACGTGGGTCAAATCGGCACATGGCAGCCAGTACAAAATTCAGCCCCTGTTCGGCGTAGACTGGTTGAAAAACCGCTTAAAACGGTGCTCTTTCACCAAAACGACTACCATTGGCCCAAAGATCGAAAAGTCGCGTGGTTGTATTTTCGCTGCGATCATTTTGAGGGGCATATGTCACACATTTTGAGAACAGCGGAAAAAAAAAGTACGCGATCTGCCATCAACACACTTGTCAGTCGTGAATTGCGCTTCGGCGGGTACCCTTCCCGCCGAAGCCGAATCACTACGGCCCCTGCAGGGGAGATTGAACAAGAGCGGATCACGGAGAATTACGGCCCGCTCCTCTTTGGGGTATGCATACCATACGGTACTTCTGCCACCATTGTGCAGCAACGTACAATACATACAGATGGGTTTGTAAGCACAAAAAACCCTAGGAAAACCAGCTTCACGCCTGCTAGTCTCGGTTTCTGTGGGGCAAGCCCCACAGAAACCGAGCCTAGCCACTGCTCCTTCTTGCAAACTATGCATCGAGGGGCACCAATACCCTCAAACGGGTTGAACCCGTGCTTTTAGTAACAATTTGACCCTATTTTGTTACAAATCTGTATCAAAAACGCTCAAAACTGCTGCAAAACCACAAAACAAGTGCGGATGTGGCAAACAACGTTGATTTTCCGATGTTTTGTCACGAGCCGATCATTTTAAGAGGTAACAAATGGGTCAAATCGGCACGTGGCAGCCAGTACAAAATTCAGCCCCTATTTTGCGGAGAGTGGTTGAAAAACCGCTTAAAACGGTGCTATTTCACCAAAACGACTACAAATGGCCCAAAAATCGAAGAGTAGCGTAGTTGTATTTTCGCTGCAATCATTTTGAGGGGCATATGTCACACATTTTGAGAACAGCGAAAAAAAAAAGTACGCGATCTGCCATCAACACACTTGTGAGTCGTGAATTGCGCTTCGGCGGGTACCCTTCCCGCCGAAGCCGAATCACTACGGCCCCTGCAGGGGAGATTGAACAAGAGCGGATCACGGAGAATTACGGCCCGCTCCTCTTTGGGCTATGCATACCATACGGTACTTCTGCCACCATTGTGCAGCAATGTACAATACATACAGATGGGTTTGTAAGCACAAAAAACCCTAGGAAAACCAGCTTCACGCCTGCTAGTCTCGGTTTCTGTGGGGCAAGCCCCACAGAAACCGAGCCTAGCCACTGCTCCTTCTTGCAAACTATGCATCGAGGGGCACCAATACCCTCAAACAGGTTCAATGTGCGCTTTTAGTAACAATTTGCCCCATTTTGATACCAAACTGCCCGAAAAACCCTCAAAACTGCTGCAAAACCACAAAACGGTACCAAATTTGGCAAACAAAGTTGATTTTCCGACGTTTTGGCAAGAGCTGATCATTTTAAGGGGTAACAACATGGGTCAAATCCGCACATGGCAGCCAGTACAAAATTCAGCCCCTATTTTGCGCAGACTGGTTGAAAAGCCGCTTAAAAGGGTGCTCTTTCACCAAAACGACTACCAATGGCCCAAAAATCGAAAAGTTGCGTTGTTGTATTTTCGCTGCGATCATTTTGAGGGGCATATGTCACACCTTTTGAGAACAGCGAAAAAAAAAAGTACGCGATATGCCATCAACACACTTGTCAGTCGTGAATTGCGCTTCGGCGGGTACCCTTCCCGCCGAAGCCGAATCACTACGGCCCGTGCAGGGGAGATTGAACATGAGCGGATCACGGAGAATTACGGCCCGCTCCTCTTTGGGGTATGCATACCTTACGGTACTTCTGCCACCATTGTGCAGCCACGTAAAATCTGTACAGATGGGTTTGTAAGCCAAAAAAACCATATGAAAACCAGCTTCACGCCTGCTAGTCTCGGTTTATGTGGGGCAAGCCCCACAGAAACCCAGCCTAGCCACTGTTCTTTCTTGCAAACTATGCATCGAGAGGCACCAATACCCTCAAACGGGTTGAATCTGCGCTTTTAGTAACAATTTGACCCTATTTCGCTAAGAAACTGCCCCAAAAATGCTCCAAACTGCTGCAAAACAACAAAACGGCAACAAATTGGGCCAACAAAGTTGATTTCCCGATGTTTTGGCACGAGCTGATCATTTTAAGGGGTAACCACATGGGGCAAATCCGCACGTGGCAGCCAGTACAAAATTCAGCCCCTATTCGGCGGAGACTGGCTGAAAAACCGCTTAAAACATTGCTATTTCACCAAAACGACTACCAATGGCCCAAAAATCGAAAAGTTGCGTGGTTGTATTTTCGCTGCGATCATTTTGAGGGGCATATGTCACACATTTTGAGAAGGGCGAAAAAAAAAGTACGCGATCTGCCATCAACACACTTGTCAGTCGTGAATTGCGCATCGGCGGGTACCCTCCCCGCCGAAGCCGAATCACTACGGCCCCTGCAGGGGAGATAGAACAAGAGCGGATCACGGAGAATTACGGCCCGCTCCTCTTTCGGTATGCATACCATACGGTACTTCTGCCACCATTGTGCAGCCACGTACAATCCATATAGATGGGTTTGTAAGCACCAAAAACCCTAGGAAAACCAGCTTCACGCCTGCTAGTCTCGGTTTATGTGGGGCAAGCCCCACAGAAACCGAGCCTAGCCACTGCTCCTTCTTGCAAACTATGCATCGAGGGGCACCAATACCATCAAACGGGTGGAAACTGCGCTTTTAGTTACAATTTGCCCCATTTTGATACCAAACTGCCCCAAAAACGCTCAAAACTGCTGCAAAACCACAAAATGGTACCAAATTTGGCAAACAAAGTTGATTTCCCGACGTTTTGGCACGAGCTCATCATTTTAAGGGGTAGTAACATGGGTCAAATCCGCACGTGGCAGCCAGTGCCAAAATTCAGCCCCTATTCGGCGGAGACTGGTTGAAAAATTGCTTAAAATGGTGATATTTCACCAAAACGACTACCGGTGGCCCAAAAATCGAAAAATCGCGTAGTTGTATTTTTGCTGCGATCATTTTGAGGGGCATATGTCACACATTTTGAGAAGGGCGAAAAAAAAAGTACGCGATCTGCCATCAACACACTTGTCAGTCGTGAATTGCGCTTCGGCGGGTACCCTTCCCGCCGAAGCCGAATCACTACGGCCCCTGCGGGGGAGATTGAACAAGAGCGGATCACGGAGAATTACGGCCCGCTCCTCTTTGGGGTATGCATACCATACGGTACTTCTGCCACCATTGTGCAGCCACGTAAAATCCGTACAGATGGGTTTGTAAGCCAAAAAAACCATATGAAAACCAGCTTCACGCCTGCTAGTCTCGGTTTCTGTGGGGCACCACAGAAACCGAGCCTAGCCACTGTTCTTTCTTGCAAACTATGCATCGAGAGGCACCAATACCCTCAAACGGATTGAACCTATGCTTTTAGTAATAATTTGACCCTATTTCGCTACAAAACTGCCCCAAAAACGCTCCAAACTGCTGCAAAACAACAAAACGGCACCAAATTCGGCAAACAAAGTTGATTTCCCGACGTTTTGGCACAGGCCGATCATTTTAAGGGGTAACAAAATGGGTCAAATCGGCACGTGGCAGCCAGTACAAAATTCAGCCCCTATTCGGCGGAGACTGGTTGAAAAACCGCTTAAAACGGTGCTATTTCACCAAAACGACTACCAGCGGCCCAAAAATCGAGAAAAAGCGTGGTTGTATTTTCGTTGCGATCATTTTGAGGGGCATATGTCACACCTTTTGGAAACGGCGGAAAAAAAAAGTACGCGATCTGCCATCAACACACTTGTCAGTCGTGAATTGCGCTTCGGCGGGTACCCTTCCCGCCGAAGCCGAATCACTACGGCCCCTGCAGGAAGATTGAACAAGGGGATGAAGGCGGTGGTCTAGAGGCCGGGCAATCTGCATTGGGGGGGTTGTTTTTGGAGGTGATACATACCACGGAAGCCCTTTGTTTCCTTGTGCGTTTCGGGGAAATATTTTCAGAGCTATGTTCGGGATATGTTGTTGAGCCTAACATTAGGGCCAAAGATGGTGAGAGCAATGTAGGGGCCACCTTGTGGCAAGTGATGGCTGTATGGCAAACAAATAGGTGCCATAAATGTTGAAACCTTTGCGTAGCAAAATACTTGTGGCGCGCTTCCCACTCGATGCCCCTTTGGGTAGGCGCCCGAGGGAGGGGGGGGGGTGCCTTTGCCTTCTGCCCGAAAAACAACGTCTGTTTGGTGCCGCAAAACAACACAAATTGCCCGGCAAACATGTTGGCCCTCATTGTTCGCCCATTTAAAAATGTTGGCAATACATATGTATGCATGTTGTTCACCGCATACCTACACCAAAAAGCCATCGAGAGTCAACAAATTGTAAAATTGGCACACAAATGTGGCATGCTCTTTCTCTTCCAACCGACGCTGCCCCACAACTTGTGCACCTTGCCGTTCAGCCGAACCCTTACCACCACGTAACCCACTTGACAACAAACAGCATGGCTTTTATCCACCTGTGGTAGCTACCCCACACACCGCCCTCCCGCCCCTCAAAGCAATCAGCCCCCCCCCCCCCCCCCCGTCACGCAATTTCCTGAGGTAAGTGAATGGATACCTGAGTGGATGCGATGAGTGAGTGGATACTTGAGTGGATGCGATGGTGCCATGCACCATCGCATCCACCCCCCCTCTCTTTTTGTGTTCCCCCTCCCGGCAAAGGCGTGGGGGGGGGGATTGGTGGACTAGTTAGTTTTCCCCTAGCTGGGGCAAAAGTTGCCAGAACGTGAACTACAACTAAACATGCCATAAAAAGATGGTCAAAATGGCTAAAAATCTTCATCAGGTTATGCAAAACAACACCAGCAATGTGCACGCCACTCCTAAGCTTGGGGGTGCAACACCAGTTTCTTCACCAACTGCCCGATGGGAATCAAAATCATGCACTTGATCTGTTTTACAGCGTTGTTTGTAGAAACAATGTTTCTGTGACATTGCACTTGCCATCAACGTATTTGATCATTTCGCCCCTTTCACTTATTCCCTGCCATCCAACGTTGTTGTTTCTAAATGCAAATGTACAATGCTCCCCCTGTCACCAAATTTTACTGCTTTCTCTCATGAACATTGACAAAAAGCCTTTTGTTTCGAAAAAAAACCACCTCTGCTTTCAGTGGAGCAAAAACAAAACACATCACACAACACACAAATGACACAGAGATGGCAAAATGGCAGACACACAAATGACACACAGATGGCAAAATGGCAGACACAAATGACACAGACACATCAGAACGATCGCACTAGACAAACACCTATGCACTCGTAACTCACCCACAGTCACATTCGTAGCACAAACACACTCGGACTGACTCACAAGCACAATCCTAACACAAGCACGCTCGTGTCTCACCCAGAGGCAAATTGGTAACACAACCACACTCGTAACTCACCCAAAGGAACATTCGTAGCACCAACACACTCGTCACTCACCCACAGGCACATTCGTAGCACCAATACACTCGTAACTCGCCCACAGGCACAATCGTAACACAAGCACACTCGTAACTCACCTACAGGCACATTCGTAACACAAGCACGCTCGTAACTCACCCAGAGGCACATTGGTAACGGAAGCACGCTCGTAACTCACCCACAGGCACCATCGTAACACAAACACACTCGGAACTCACCCACAGGCACATTCGTAACATAAGCACACGCGTAACTCACCCACAGGCACACTCGTAACACAAGCACGCTCGTAACTCACCCACAGGCACCATCGTAACACAAACACACTCGGAACTCACCCACAAGCACATTCGTGACACAAGCACACGCGTAACTCACCCACAGGCACACTCGTAACGCCCACACACTCGTAACTCACCCACAGGCACATTCGTGACACAAGCACACGCGTAACTCACCTACAGGCACACTCGTAACACAAGCACACTCGTAACTCACCCACAGGCACAATCGTAACGCCCACACACTCGTAACTCACCCACAGGCACAATCGTAACGCCCACACACTCGTAACTCACCCACAGGCACAATCGTGGCACCCACACACTCGTAACTCACCCACAGGCAGATTCGTAACACCATCACGCTCGTAACTCACCCACAAGCACAATCGTGGCACCCACACACTCGTAACTCACCCACAGGCAGATTCGTAACACCATCACACTCGTAACTCACCCACCAGCACATCCGCAACACAAGCACACTCGTAACTCACCTACAAGCACATTCGTAACACACACACACACAAACACACACACACACTCTCGTAACTCACCCTGAACCGGAACTCAATCTCCAACCTGAAACCTCAAACCTGAACCAGACACAGCATCACACACTCAGCGCGCGGCAAACACACTAACACTTTGCGCGGCGCGCTGACACACACACAGTGCCCTGACACACAGATCACACACACAGCGCGCTGACATACGAATGACACACACACACCGCGCCAACACACCAAAGACACACACCCAGCGCCAAATCAACTCCGGGCATCACACCAGTAGCCGTCGGCAGCGGTCAACAGCTTGCGATTCGTCTGCGACCTTCATGTCAGCGGCTGGAGTGGGCACGGCAAAGAGCAAACAGCCAACACGAAACGAAACACGAAGAGCAAAGCCACGACCGCAATGAAAACCACCAAATTTTTCTTTTTGACCGCAAATGACAATCACGCACCTTTTATTTTTGCCAACCAGAATTTATTGAAGTGCTGCGAGTTCGCGCCGCCGCCAAGAGCGCTGTCGCCAGTGCTAGAAATTAATTAACCCTATGGTTCGATTTTTTACGATTTCAGCCCTGAGATTCATGCATTACATCAGTTTGCATATTAACTTTGGTCGCGCACCCTTAAATCCGATCCCTACACATACAGGAATTCTTGGATCCTTGCTTACAAACTACCAACTTCAAGGGCTCCTAACTATTTAAAACGACCATGGATGACAAAAACCAAGGTGCACGGCATGATCGCCACGTCGAGGCGGTCATTTTGAGGGGTAAGTGTGTAGGGTTGATAGAACCGCCGTCAACGACACATGGGGTTCCCTATTATAGGGGGTTGAGAGGTGGCCAGTGACTTGTGCGGAGGGGGCCCCTCCCCCTCTCCGCGCATGTGGCAAGGCGGGCCGAGGGCCCAATCTGAACAAGGGGATGAAGGCGGTGGTCTAGAGGGTGGGCAATCTGCATGGGGGGGGGTTGTTTTTGGAGGTGATGCATACCACGGACGGCCCTTTGTTTCCTTGTACATTTGGGGGAAATATTTTCAGAGCAATGTTCGGGATATGTTGTTGAGCCTAACATTAGGGCCAAAGATGGTGAGAGCAATGTAATGGCCACCTTGTGGCAAGTGATGGCTGTATGGCAAACAAATAGGTGCCATAAATGTTGAAACCTTTGCGTAGCAAAATACTTGTGGGGCGCTTCCCACTCGATGCCCCTTTGGGTAAGCCACCGGGGGGGGGGGGGGTGCCTTTGCCTTTTGCCCGAAAAACAACGGTTGTTTGGTGCCGCAAAACAACACATATTGCCCGGCAAACATGTTGGCCCTCATTGTTTGCCCATTTAAAAATGTTGGCAATCCATATGCATGCATGTTGTTCACCGCATACCTGCACCAAAAGGCCGATTGGATAATTATTCCATTGAGAGTCAACAAATTGGAAAATTGGCACACAAATGTGGCATGCTCTTTCTCTTCCAACCAACGTTGCCCCACAACTTATGCACCTTGCCGTTTAGCCGAACCCTTACCACCACGTACCCAACTTGACAACAAACAGCATGGCTTTTATCCACCTGTGGTAGCTACCGCACCCACCCCCATGCATGCAGCCCCCCCACCCCCCCCCCCCCAGTCACGCAATTTCCTGAGGTAAGTGAATGGATACCTGAGTGGATGCGATGGGTGAGTGGATACTTGAGTGGATGCGATGGTGCCATGCACCATCGCATCCACCCCCCCTCTCTTTTTGTGTTCCCCCTCCCGGCGAAGGCGGGGGGGAGGGGGGATTGGTGGACTAGTTAGTTTTCCCCTAGCTGGGGCAAAAGTTGCCGGAACGTGAACTACAACTAAACATGCCATAAAAAGATGGTCAAATTGGCTAAAAATCTTCATGAGGTTATGCAAAGCAAAACCAGCAATGTGCACACCACTACTAAGCTTGGGGGTGCAAAACCAGTTTCTTCACCAACTGCCCGATGGGAACCAAAATCATGCACTTGATCTGTTTTACAGCGTTGTTTGTAGAAACAATGTTTCTGTGACATTGCACTTGCCATCAACGTATTTGATCATTTCGCCCCTTTCACTAATTCCCTGCCATCCAACGTTGTTGTTTCTAAATGCAAATGTACAATGCTCCCCCTGTCACCAAATTTTACTGCTTTCTCTCATGAACATTGACAAAAAGCCTTTTGTTTCGAAAAAAAACCACCTCTGCTTTCAGTGGAGCAAAAACAAAACACATCACACAACACACAAATGACACACAGATGGCAAAAGGCAGACACACAAATGACACAGAGAGGGCAAAATGGCAGACACAAATGACACACAGATGGCAAAATGGCAGACACAAATGACACAGACACATCAGAACGATCGCACTAGACAAACACCTATGCACTCGTAACTCACCCACAGTCACATTCGTAGCACAAACACACTCGGACTGACTCACAAGCACAATCCTAACACAAGCACGCTCGTGTCTCACCCAGAGGCAAATTGGTAACACAACCACACTCGTAACTCACCCACAGGAACATTCGTAGCACCAACACACTCGTCACTCACCCACAGGCACATTCGTAGCACCAATACACTCGTAACTCGCCCACAGGCACAATCGTAACACAGGCACACTCGTAACTCACCCACAGGCACATTCGTAACACAAGCACGCTCGTAACTCACCCAGAGGCACATTGGTAACACAAGCGCGCTCGTAACTCACCCACAGGCACCATCGTAACACAAACACACTCGGAACTCACCCACAGGCACATTCGTAACACAAGCACACGCGTAACTCACCCACAGGCACACTCGTAACACAAGCACGCTCGTAACTCACCCACAGGCACCATCGTAACACAAACACACTCGGAACTCACCCACAAGCACATTCGTGACACAAGCACACGCGTAACTCACCCACAGGCACACTCGTAACGCCCACACACTCGTAACTCACCCACAGGCACATTCGTGACACAAGCACACGCGTAACTCACCTACAGGCACATTCGTAACACAAGCACACTCGTAACTCACCCACAGGCACAATCGTAACGCCCACACACTCGTAACTCACCCACAGGCACAATCGTAACGCCCACACACTCGTAACTCACCCACAGGCACAATCGTGGCACCCACACACTCGTAACTCACCCACAGGCAGATTCGTAACACCATCACACTCGTAACTCACCCACAAGCACAATCGTGGCACCCACACACTCGTAACTCACTCACAGGCAGATTCGTAACACCATCACACTCGTAACTCACCCACCAGCACATCCGCAACACAAGCACACTCGTAACTCACCTACAAGCACATTCGTAACACACACACACAAACACACACACACTCTCGTAACTCACCCTGAACCGGAACTCAATCTCCAACCTGAAACCTCAAACCTGAACCAGACACAGCATCACACACCCAGCGCGCGGCAAACACACTAACACTTTGCGCGGCGCGCTGACACACACAAAGTGCCCTGACACACAGATCACACACACAGCGCGCTGACATACGAATGACACACACACACCGCGCCAACACACCAAAGACACACGCGCCAAATGAACTCCGGGCAACACACCAGTAGCCGTCGGCAGTGGTCAACAACGGTTGCGGCTCGTCTGCGACCTTCATGTCAGCGGCTGGAGTGGGCACGGCAAAGAGCAAACAGCAAACAGCCAACACGAAACGAAACACGAAGAGCAAAGCCACGACCGCAATGAAAACCACCAAATTTTTCTTTTTGACCGCAAATGACAATCACGCACCTTTTATTTTTGCCAACCAGAATTCATTGAAGTGCTGCGAGTTCGTGCCGCCGCCAAGAGCGCTGTCGCCAGTGCTAGAAATTAATTAACCCTAAGATTCGATTTTTTACGATTTCAGCCCTGAGATTCATACATTACATCAGTTTGCATATCAACTTTGGTCGCGCACCCTTAAATCCGATCCCTACACATACAGGAATTCTTGGATCCTTGCTTACAAACTACCAACTTCAAGGGCTCCTAACTATTTAAAACGACCATAGATGACAAAAACGAAGATGCACGGCATGATCGCCACGTCGAGGCGGTCATTTTGAGGGGTAAGTGTGTAGGGGTGATAGCACCGGAATTTCGACGTTAGGGGGTTCACTATTATAGGGGGAGAAAAGTTTATAGTGTTTTCAGCACTGTGTTTTTGCTTCTCCTGCTGCTTGTTGTTGCTGTAGGGTGTCCTGCTGCTGGTTTTGGATGATGAAAAGCTTTTGTTTGTTGAAATACAGTAAAGCCAACTCAATCCAGGATAGCCCAAGCCAATAGTATGCAAGGAGAAGGTAATTCAGGATCAAAGCATGAAGGGCTGCAGTGTAAACAGTGAAAGATGATTAGATATTCACAGAAACTGCAACTCAGGATACAAATGAATGCATATTCACAGAGATAGCTGAAATGTTTTGGGTAAAGAGTTAGAAAACTGCCTCAGGATCACTCTCTCTCCATAGTGCCATCTTAGGAGATGTGCACTCTTTGTTTTGGGTCCCATATGTGCTGAGGTGGCATGGTATGTGGCGATGAGGTCACTGCCATGTCACATGGGATCTTCCTACTTAGTTAGGCTGACCAGGAATTGAACCCAGGACCTCTCAAAAAGAGGTGCCTAACCCCCTATGGTGCATACCACTAGGGCAGATAAGTATTCATGGAAAAACATAGATAAATTCATAGGCTCTACCTTAGGTATGTCAGTGCTCAGTCAACTCAGGAAAAGATGTTTTACTTCTGATTGAAAGGGGATTAATGGGTCCACTCCATATCCTGATTGGGTGTTTGGTTCCATAGGTCAAAATGTGTTCTCACCACTTTTGGCTGGACCAATACTAAGATAAAAATGCATGGATGCTCAGTGCATCTCTAATACAACTAGAGTATGTCCCAAAGCAATGGAAAAGCACTTTTTCTTACTCCCCCCTTGTGCTGTGGTGGCCACCACTGTCGCATTTTAGGAAAAAGGGAATTTTTCTTGGCCTTTCCTTGGTTTCCACATCTACTTTAAAATACCTACAGTCTCCCTCACACTGAAAAATGGGCGCTACCATGGCTGGCGTCCTTTTGCTGCTCTGATTGTACAGTTTCCTACAGAAGACCCAGCGCTCTTGGCGCTGCCGGGGCTCCTGTGGCTTGGTTGGGTTAGATTGGGAGCATGCCAAACATGTGCATATGTATCCCTTCCTCCAAGACGCAGCGTCGACACAACCCAAACGCCAGACACATTATACACACTCGCATGGGTTCTCGTAAACCTGCTGGCGACCTGTGACCTGTCTTAGGGCGTAGGGAGTCGAAAAGAAATTAATTTGCCCCTTGGCGGGGTCTTGGTTCTGCTCAGTCTCTCCAGGCACCTGCGTTTCGGCCCGAACACGGCCTACTCAGCGAGGCTGCGCGTGGGTATCTGCAGAGGCAGGAATGGGAGAATTATGGACGAATCCACGCAAAAACGAAGCGACGACACCAAAATCCGTCAAATGACGGCGTAGAATTTTTCTGAAACGACACACCTGAGTAGAATCCCATTGTGCATCAAAGGCACATTTTTATAGAAATTATAGTCATCTCTGGATTTTTTAAGTCCAGAAATTCATACGCATAAAATGGCGGCGCGCAGGAGCGGCTCCTAGCGAAGCGCCGGAAAATGGAAAAATAATGGAATTATAAACGTATGTATCACGTAGTCTTGAAAATGACGAGACACACATTAATAAACAAACATACAGATTCCACCCACACTAATAGAAGCTTCAAAAATTCAAGAATTCGAAAATCAATTGAAAAGACTTCAATGAATCAGGTATAAACTACAGGTATGCCTGTCTTGCATGCCGCATACACATTGCTCGTCTCGTGTCTCCGTGAACGAGTCGTGTAGCAGCGCTAACAACGATAACCACGATAGGACGCGGTAGAGGGATTGATTAGAAAGATTGCAGATGATTAGCGGTCAGATCAGGGTGATTAGTCATACACACAAGTGCATAGCAACGTTCTTCGCGTGCGCCCCTTTTGTACTCTCACCTTGCTTCACTTCCCAGCGGTAGGTAAGGTAGGTACGCCCAGGCGGGGCCACCCCCTGGTGGAGTCAAGATTTACGCGAAGATGGGCAGGTTTGCCCAAGTGGGACGTGCATACTCGTGCATGCACACACGCATTAAAGGGTAGGCCACGCGAAGTGCGCACGGTAAACCTTGTTTAGGCTACCCAGGGGCTCCTCGGTACGTTCTTTAAGAGAACCTGAGGAGTCCCTTAACGCTTGCTTGCTTGACAAGGGTAGCTGCTCCATGCAGCGTGTTTGCGGACAGCGTATTATAGGGCACACTGAGAAGGGTATAATACCTGGAGTGTGCCTTGGTTCCTCCGCCGCAAACGCCCTTTCATTTGCCTTTGTTTTACAGGTGGGCAGGTAGGGTGAGTGGTGCAGCAGCATTTTTTTTATGCCCTGCTAAACAGGGGCGCAGATCACACAAACAAGTAACTCCGCTCCGCCTGCGGCAGAGCAGGGAGTCCGACTTCATCGACATCTGCGCTTTGCACACGAGAGCACTCCTTCCTTCCAAGCCCTTGCAGGGGAAACGCGTTGTGGCGTCCCCTGTGAGGCCACAGTTGCTTAGCAGCGCTGTGTTCTCTTGTCATTTCACAGGTGGGTCGCTAGGACCCTCGAGACCTTCTTCTTCGCAACGCCAAGTAGAGTGTGCGTGTAGGAGTGGTAGTCCTGAGTGGGGGCTAGAGCCAGTTGCCCAGTGCTCGCCCACCAGGATGGTGCCACTGTAGGGTGTGTAGGACCTGTAGGGGGCGTGTCACTGTCCCACCCTTTTCCTGCAATTTTAGCTGGGTTGGTGGGCTGTGACAGTGGGTTAGGTTAGTGTTTTTGGCCACATAGCAAACAGGCGTTTTGCATGCCTTCATAGCTTTTGGCCACCCCTCCCTGTAGTAGACAGGTAGGTAGGGAAAACAATACCTGGATTAACACTCTGGGTATTCCCCCAAGGTTTTGCGCCAGCACAGAAATTGGGCGCATAGGGGAGGGGAGACCCGGGGCGTACCCCGTGGCATCAATAAGCCAACCCTCCAGGTTCAGCAAGGGCGCAGACTTGGGTATAATTAGGACACCACTTCTGCGGCTTGCTCTCAGGACCTTAGGACTAGCACACTCACACATACGCTTTGGCAGGTAAGGGTAAGGTTCAGTCCCTAGCTTTATTCTTGGAGGCTAGCGCCTCAGCGAGCCTCAACAACTCACCAAGGTTGTTCTGGGACAAGTAGTCAACCAGAACTGAGTTTAGGCGTCCCTCAGGTAGAACAAATGCAGAGAAGGGCTCCCAGGTGGCCTCTTCGACTCCATACCCTTCCCAGAGGGTGAGGAAGCGCCAACCCTGGCGATAGCGGTGGCGTAGGACAGACTTCACCAGGTAGAAGCCCTCCTTAGCCATCTCCTCGGCGTTCATGTCGGGGAGTTCACCTTCAACTTCCATAGGGCTGGCAGCCCCTTGTAGGTCCAGAGCGGCGATTTCCTCGTCGTTCAGCTCCCACTCCTCCCCACAGAGGTCTTCAGGATCATGGTAGCGCTTCAGGTGTTGAGCGGCGCACACCAGGGTCCCCCCTAGACGGGGAGAACACCGCACGGTGATACGGTGTCCATCCACAGATAGGATCTTGTACGGCCCGAAGTATGGGTCATCGCTGGTAGAGCGTGGCCAGGCGGGTAGTCGACTGTGGTGCACCAGCACCCAGTCCCCTTCTTGGTAGGTGGCCGGTACACGGTGCTTGTTCTTCTTGTTCCACTGACGCTCCCTCACTCTCTGGAGCATAGCCTTGGCCTTGTCCACCTTCGCTTGTTGCTCTTGGACCCATTCACCCACAGAAGAATGGGTGTCCTCTGGATAGGGGGCATGTAGGAACCATGCCGGGCGCCCCATGAATAGCTCATGTGGCGAGTAGCCAGTAGCTGAACTCTCTTGGGAGTTCATCATCAAGGATATGACGGGGAGTAGTCTCACCCAGTCTCTGGTGCGTTCAGTTTTGCACCATATCCTGACGTTCTCCTTCAGGACACGAATCTGTCGCTCACATAGGGGGTTGCTCGTGTGAGAGTAGGGAATCCCCGTAGACACCTGGACATTGAGGGACCTCAGGACCCTCTTGTACCAGCCAGTATCTGAGCGTACTCGTACGTCCTCATCGGAGTTGATCTCCTTGGGCGCCCCATAGACACAAAACCACTCCTCCAGGAGTATCTTGATAGTCTCCTCTCCGGTAATGTGCTTGGTACATGGGAACACCCTGGTAAACCTGGTCAACCCACAGGTTACCACGAGGGCGAAGTCATAGCCCCCGAACTTCGGCATCTCCGTGTAGTCCACGTATAGAACACTGTTAGCACAGTGAGGGATGGGCAGGGTCGAGTAGAGACCTCTGTCCCTGATATCCCCTGGTTTACAGGACCTGCACGGGCACTTGTCCACGATAGGCAGGAGCGTCTTCCGCAGCTGGTCGTCAGTCCACGTAGTGTGGAACCACTGCTTGAACAGCCTCAGGGTACGGTCAGCACCCACATGACCACTGGACTCATGGGTCCACTTCAGCAGCGCTGGGACTCGGTCACTAGGCACCACGATGCGGTCTTCGTGCCAGAGGTAGCTCTTGTCCCGCTTCCACTGGTCTTGGTTGACCAGGAGGGGTTCAAGGCGTTTCTCCAGGCGCCGGTAGATATCCCCAAACTCTTGTAGGTACTCCGATTGTTGGAGTCCATCCAGGGGGCGTATCATGGTCATGTTAAGGTCCAGGTGTACGTCCATACGGCTGAACGCTTCCTTAGCCAGCGCTTCAGACCGGGCACCAATCAGGGCGTCGAAGTTGTTGCGGCTGATGTAGTCGGCACACTCGTTCTTCACTCCCTGGATATGGTGTACCGGCAGCCGTAGTTGACTGAGGTAGGTCCACCAGCGACGTAGCTTGGCCTTCTCAGGTGGGGGGCCCTTCTGGAAACTGCGGACCGGTTCTTGGTCGCATAGCCAGACCACAGGGTTACTCCCCAACAGTCGTGCTTGTGAGGATAGCACCAGCATACCCGCGAGCAGTTCCTGCTCATAGGTGGAGTAGTTCCCCCTGGCCTGGTTCCACTTCCAGTTCCAGTGGCCCAGAGGTACTAGGACCCACTTGTCGTCAGGGTAGCTGTGCTTGAGGGTTCCATCTCGGTTGAGACCTTCCGTCCCCCATTGGGAAATGGCCGAGTCGAACTCCTCCTTCTCTAGTGCTTGCCACTGGAACAACGTTCCACCACCGCCCACATTGCTGGCGTCGGTCACCAGGATAATCTCCCCTTGTGCCCTAGGCACGCCCAAGCACTTAGCGTTGGCTACCTTGTCTTTGAGCTCGTCAAACGCTTGTTGCTCTTGTGGGCCCCAGCGCCAAGTAGTACTCTTCTTGATCAAGTCAGTCAGTACCGCGCTGGTGTAGGTGAAGTTTTTGATGTGGCGGCGATAGAAGTTGCACGCCCCAATGAAACTGCGTACATCATGAAGTCCTTTCTTGGGGTCTTCGTGTCGTACCTTGGCATCCATCAGGGGTTTGGCCTTAGAGGCCGCTGGGGTCCACCACCCATAGCCAACGTCAAACCCCAGGTACTGCATGGTCTCCTGCATGAACTCACACTTCTCCAGCTTGAGTCGTGTGTGGTTCTCCTGGCAGACCGCAAAGAACTCACCCAAGAGGATTAGGTGATCCTCCTGGGTATTGGTCCCGAGGCATACATCGTCGATGTGAGCCTCCATCTGGGCCCCACGGGATATGAGCTCCTGCACCTTAGGTCTCCTTCGTAGGATGGACAAGATCTTGTTCATCAGCTCTTGGAACAGAGCGGGGGCGTTAGCCACGCCGAATGGCATGACCTTCCACTTGAATACCCTCCCCTGAGGGGTGATGAAGGCCAGTAGTTCCTGCGCGTTGGGCGTCAGGTCCACTTGCCGGAATCCACTTCGCTTGTCCATCTTGGTCTTGTAGCGACAGGAGGCTATCTTCTCCAGGGTAGACTCCATATTGGGAATGGACCCTGAGTGGTTCAGCGTCTTCTTGTTCAGCTCTCCATAGTCCACTACCAGCCGTTTGGCTGTAGACCCAGGTTTAGCCACCAGGAAACAGGGGCTGCAGTGTAGGGGGTAGTCCCCATCCTTGTACTCCAGGACTAGGCCAGCGTCGATACATTCTTGTATCTGTCGCTCAATCCCGTCGGCCTGCTCTTTAGGAGCTGGATAGGGTCTCCTCCGGATCTTGTGACCCACGAACTCGGGTTTCAGCTTGAGGTCCATCTGTACCAGCTTGTCGCATGAGGCTGGAGGGGGTAGTTCTCCGAACACCTCCAGATAGGTCCTTATCAGCTTTTGTACCCGCGGGTCCAGTACCTTGATCTTGTCCTCCATGTCCTCGTCGGAGTGTAAGTTGCTTGCCCCTTGAATAGAAGTCGGGAGGTGGTCCTCCACCGACTCTTCGCCCGCGGTAGCATCCTTCAGCCCTTGGTAGGCATACAGAAGGTCTTGCTCAACCATCTCCGGTGGACGATGGCAACATAGGCACGCTTTAGGGGGTTCACATACACATTCCTCCGAGAGGTCGTCCTCATCTGGGGTCCTCACATGGGCACCCCATACGCTCTTCATGAGCTTGAGATCTACCTCCCTTTGCCAGGTGGTGATCTTCTGTTCGAGGTCCTCCTTCAGTTGGGATAGGTCTCCCATACGTCCTTGCTTCAGTGGCCACGAGCTGCGGGTAGGCTTCGCGTAGCATAGCTTTTTCGCCACCAACTTCCTCTTGGAATCCACATACTCCCTGAGCCGGGATCGAGGGTCCAGCTCTTCATCCACGGGGTCTTCCACCCTCATGGAGAGTAGGGGTTTTAGTGGGGCGACGTACTCGGCGTTCTCCACTTCTTCCACCGCAGTCTGCACGAAGAAGGCGTCGTGCTCAGTTTCGTCGTCTGAGTGGATAGAGCTAGGTAGCTCAGATAGTCCACACTCAGAGACTCCATCAGGAACAGGTACATGACAGGGAGAGTTGGGGGCGTTGGTGTCAGTCACGACGTACTCATCTCCTCCGGGTGTAGTTTCAACAGCATCTTGAGGTCGTAGGCGATCCTTCAAGTCACCCAAGGCGAGTCCATCGCTTTCTCGTTGTATAGCCTGGACCAGAGTAGGGTCCAGGTCTTCCCAGGGGATGGTGGTAAGACTTCCGTCCACCACGCTGAGCATACTCCCCCATCCGGGCTTCCCAATGGGCGTCTTGCGTCCCAGAGGCACGTAGATGGCCTCATCAGGTAACCGCACAGAGCTGATAGTCAGCTTATCAAGGAGGGTTCGCCAGTACTCGTTGCCCCCATGGGCTCCCCAATCGGGGGACCACAGGACCATACGGGAACGTTCCAAGGCCACCTTGGTCAGCACCTTCCCCAGTTCACTGAATCTGGGGTTCCCGTAGGCCATCCCGAAAGAGGGCCAGTAAAATTTGTAGCTGCAGTTTTTCCCCTTGCTGCAGTATAGGTCCAGTACATGCTGCTTGTCGCTGGCGAACAGTTCCACACTTAGGTCTTCTCGAGAGTAACCCAACTCCTTCAGACCTTGGTCTAGGACTTCCCCCAATAGTTGATAGTCCTCAGTTTTGGAGGCCGCCATCATGTTCGAGGGCTCCTCCTTCGATAGTCTCAGGTAACTCGAGGTATGTTCCGACTGCTCCAGTGGCACAGACTCTCTGCCACTGCCGTGGTCCACGTACAGGAGGTAGGGCGCTTGCAGCGTCAGGGATTGTATCTGGGAGTGCTGCACGAAGAAGTCAGTACCCAGTACAAAGTCGAAGGCATCAGTGTCCATCACATAGAACCGATGGGCGATAGTCCTGGAGCCCATAGGTACCTCCACTTCGCATTCCCCGCAGCTGTGCACCACATGTCCATCCCCCATCCGTATAGCGGCGGTGGTCATGGTGTTCTTCAGGCTCCCACAAGGTAAAATTTTCTTGGCCACTATCGATATTGTGGCTCCAGTATCCAGCACCCCCAGGTATTCACGTCCCCCTAGTCGGATACGTACCCAAAACACCAGGTCTTGGGTGCCACCAGAGCGTCCCCGTCAGAATTCCGCGGGACAGGTCACCTCGAACCCCTTGTTCCGCAATTTGCGGGCCATCCTCATGAAACGGCTTCTCTTCTTGGCGTTGCCGTCGTCACCACCTTCATGCTCACGCTTGGCTCCTTGTTCTTGCTGGGCCTGCGTCTGTGAGCGTGTGGTAGGTCCAGACTGCCCTCCAGAGGGCTCGGAGTTCCCCCCTGGATTAGGGTTGGGGTTACCTCCGTTCTTGTCCTTGTTCTTGTTGTCGTTCTGGCGATTAGCGCCTCCTCCTCGTCCGCCTTGACCCTTGTCTTGACCACCTTGACCACGTCCTTTCGACTTGCCCTTGCCGGAGTCGTTGCCTTTGGCCTTGCCTCCACCTTTGCCTGAGCTTTTGCCAGGATCTTCCCCCTTAAGCTTCGCCGATAGGCGTTGCTTATGGTAGCACTCGTCCTCATAGTGCTTCCGCTTACCGCAGAATGCACACGTGATGGTGCAGCGGTAATGATCCGGCATCTTCACCTTGGCGCCGGTGATCTTTTCCTGCTGCTTCCCTTGGACAACAAAGCAGTCTCGCTGCTCGCAGTCGGAGGCATGCTGCAGGTGGCCCTGTTCATCTCTGGCATCACACCAGAATAGCTCCGTCACGTTCTCCATTAGGCGGGCGTGGGCGTGTTTGGGGGTAGTCCCCTGCCCAGGTCGGGACCCTTGGTACCCTTTGCCTCCAGAACCTCCACCACCAGGACGGTAGTGGTTCAGGTGTTGGTCGCTCTCCTTCTCCAGCGCCATCTCCAGGAGCAGCACGCATAGATCCTCGTAGCGGAGGGATCTAGCCTTGCGCTCAGCCGTCAGACGGCACTCGTCCCATAGCTCACGGGGGAGCTTGGTGCACAACCAAAACAGCAGGTCGTCGCTGCTGTAGGAACCGGGCGTCAGTCGTCCAGCCCAGTGGTCCAGGTCCGCCAACAGCTCGGAGACCCTGCCGGGTTTGGGGTTGTTCGGCAGCACGGGCAGGTTCTGGATCTCGGCCCTGATGGAGAGGTCGGTCTCGTAGGTTGGGTACTGCCTCTCCAGGGCAACCAACACGTCGGCAAAGGTGGCAGAGTTGGTGACGATCTGCCTGACCTGCTTCTCCAGGTACTTCGTCTTGCAGCACTGCAGGAGCAGGTCGCACTTCACTCGCCCACTCGCGTGGGTTTGGCCGGTCAGTCGTAGGAACCGGCCAAAGTTCTCAGCGAACTCGCTGAGGTCCTTGCCTGTGAATTCAGGCAGGTTCACCACTATCTTGGAGGTGGCAATAGCCTTCGCCTCCTGAGCTCGGCTCCCTTCAGGGCGTCGGGTCTTCTTCTTCTTCTTCTTCTTCTTCTTACCCTTGGGGTCCTCGGGGTCCTCAGGGTCTTCGTCATCCGATGGCGAAGAAGAAGTCATCGAAGGCGGCCCATCATCGGAGGGGTCTCCGCCTAAATCACTGGAGCCATAAGGTTCCACGTCCACCATAGCTCTTAGGGCTGTCAGCCCCAGCTGGTCCAGCTCGGCCCTCGTCGAGTTCGTCACGTGACTGTAGGGCGGCTGGGCTGTCCTCGGGACGAATGGACTTCTCGGTACTGCTGCAGGGGTCGGCATCGGTCGGCTCCTCAGGCTCCCCAGGGTATTCGTCAACCCTGCCGCCAGGTGGTTAGCCTGTACTCGGTGGGGTGACATTCCCACTGTCGTAGGTGACGCATGGGACGGGATCATCAGGGGCTGCAGTTTCTCCCTGATCTCTTGCGTGAGGTCGCTCACGATTTGCGAAGTAGCTCCTCGGAGCACCTCATTGATCTCCGACCGCGTCAGGGACCTGTTGGAGGATCTTCCCGATCCTCTACTCCTGCCCCCCAGAGACTCTGGTCCTCTCCTCAACCCACTCAGGGGTGCATACCCAGGTGTACACCCAGGAGCATACCCAGGAACTTCCATGTAGGTTCCAGTGGCGTGGAGTGGATGGGGATGGTCAGCCGCATACCAACGCGGCGCAGAGCTGGAAGCCACCGGCTCACTGGCAGTAGTTGCCTCAAGGAGCGCAGCGGTAGGTGGGCCCATGCCATAGGCCGGGTAGTGAGGCATGCCAGTAAAGCCTGTGCCCTCTGCCATAGGCTGGTTGGTTGTGGAAGTGGATGTAGCGGCGGCTGGGAGTGTGGTGGTTATGCGAGAGGGTGATGCATGGAGGCCAGAAGCGCTTGGTGCGCCTTCGAAGGTAGGGACATCCGTCGGGTCTTGCCCTTGCTCCTCTCCTTCGTCTGCTCCTTCTCCAGCATCCTTCTCGCTCTCGTTTCCTCTCTTCCTCTTCACAGGCTGAGGCTGAGAGACCATTTCCTTCACCGACAGGGCCCCAAAGGCCGTCTGGAGGCCATCCAAGGAGTCCTCCGCCGTATCCATTGGCCCATGTAAGGGCTCCACCGAAGGTACAGCGTCAGGCGCCGGCCTTGCCGGTGCCTCTGGCGCTGGCGCTGTGTTCACCTCGGCGTCCACTCTTCCTTGATCCATCTTAATCCGCCCTTCTGCTTGTATTTGCCTGCTCGGAGCACTGGTTGTACGGCGCGGGGTCGCTGCCGGTGCACGAAGACAGGCTGCCTCTGCTACCAGAAAAGTTTATAGTGTTTTCAGCACTGTGTTTTTGCTTCTCCTGCTGCTTGTTGTTGCTGTAGGGTGTCCTGCTGCTGGTTTTGGATGATGAAAAGCTTTTGTTTGTTGAAATACAGTAAAGCCAACTCAATCCAGGATAGCCCAAGCCAATAGTATGCAAGGAGAAGGTAATTCAGGATCAAAGCATGAAGGGCTGCAGTGTAAACAGTGAAAGATGATTAGATATTCACAGAAACTGCAACTCAGGATACAAATGAATGCATATTCACAGAGATAGCTGAAATGTTTTGGGTAAAGAGTTAGAAAACTGCCTCAGGATCACTCTCTCTCCATAGTGCCATCTTAGGAGATGTGCACTCTTTGTTTTGGGTCCCATATGTGCTGAGGTGGCATGGTATGTGGCGATGAGGTCACTGCCATGTCACATGGGATCTTCCTACTTAGTTAGGCTGACCAGGAATTGAACCCAGGACCTCTCAAAAAGAGGTGCCTAACCCCCTATGGTGCATACCACTAGGGCAGATAAGTATTCATGGAAAAACATAGATAAATTCATAGGCTCTACCTTAGGTATGTCAGTGCTCAGTCAACTCAGGAAAAGATGTTTTACTTCTGATTGAAAGGGGATTAATGGGTCCACTCCATATCCTGATTGGGTGTTTGGTTCCATAGGTCAAAATGTGTTCTCACCACTTTTGGCTGGACCAATACTAAGATAAAAATGCATGGATGCTCAGTGCATCTCTAATACAACTAGAGTATGTCCCAAAGCAATGGAAAAGCACTTTTTCTTACTGGGGGTTGGAGGTGGGCTGTGACTTGTGCGGAGGGGGCCCCTCCCCCTCTCCGCGCACGTGGCAAGGCGGGCCGGAGGGCCCAGATTGAACAAGAGCGGATCACGGAGAATTACGGCCCGCTCCTCTTTGGGATATGCATACCATACGGTACTTCTGCCACCATTGTGCAGCCACGTAAAATCCGTACAGATGGGTTTGTAAGCCAAAAAAACCATATGAAAACCAGCTTCACGCCTGCTAGTCTCGGTTTCTGTGGGGCAAGCCCCACAAAAACCGAGCCTAGCCACTGTTCCTTCTTGCAAACTATGCATGGAGAGGCATCAATACCCTCAAACGGGTTGAATCTGCGCTCTTAGTAACAATTTGACCCTATTTCGCTACAAAACTGCCCCAAAAACGCTCCAAACTGCTGCAAAACAACAAAACGGCACCAAATTGGGCCAACAAAGTTGATTTCCCGACGTTTTGGCACAAGTTGATCATTTTAAGGGGTAACAACACGGGGCAAATCCGCACGTGGCAGCCAGTACAAAATTCAGCCCTTATTCGGCGGAGACTGGTTGAAAAACCGCTTAGAACGGTGCTATTTCACCAAAACGACTACCAGTGGCCCAAAAATAGTTGTATTTTCGCTGCCATCATTTTGAGGGGCATATGTCACACCTTTTGAGAACAGCGGAAAAAAAAGTACGCGATCTGCCATCAACACACTTGTCAGTCGTGAATTGCGCTTCGGCGGGTACCCTCCCCGCCGAAGCCGAATCACTACGGCCCCTGCAGGGGAGATTGAACAAGAGCGGATCACGGAGAATTACGGCCCGCTCCTCTTTGGGGTATGCATACCATACGGTACTTCTGCCACCATTGTGCAGCAATGTACAATCCATACAGATGGGTTTGTAAGCACAAAAAACCCTAGGAAAACCAGCTTCACGCCTGCTAGTCTCGGTTTCTGTGGGGCAAGCCCCACAGAAACCGAGCCTAGCCACTGCCCCTTCTTGCAAACTATGCATCGAGGGGCACCAATACCCTCAAACGGGTTGAACCCGTGCTTTTAGTAACAACTTGACCCTATTTTGTTACAAATCTGTATCAAAAACGCTCAAAACTGCTGCAAAACCACAAAACAAGTGCGGATGTGGCAAACAAAGTTGATTTCCCGATGTTTTGTCACAAGTTGATCATTTTAAGGGGTAACAACATGGGTCAAATCTGCACGTGGCAGCCAGTACAAAATTCAGCCCCTATTTTGCGGAGACTGGTTGAAAAACCGCTTAAAACGGTGCTATTTCACCAAAACGACTACAAATGGCCCAAAAATCGAAAAGTTGCGTAATTGTATTTTCGCTGCGATCAATTTGAGGGGCATATGTCATACATTTTGACAACAGGGAAAAAAAAAAGTACGCGATCTGCCATCAACACACTTGTCAGTCGTGAATTGCGCTTCGGCGGGTACCCTTCCCGCCGAAGCCGAATCACTACGGCCCCTGCAGGGGAGATTGAACAAGAGCGGATCACGGAGAATTACGGCCTGCTCCTCTTTGGGGTATGCATACCATACGGTACTTCTGCCACCATTGTGCAGCAACGTACAGTCCATATAGATGGGTTTGTAAGCACAAAAAACCCTAGGAAAACCAGCTTCACGCCTGCTAGTCTCGGTTTCTGTGCGGCAAGCCCCACAGAAACCGAGCCTAGCCACTGCTCCTTCTTGCAAACTATGCATTACGATCAATACCATCAAACGGGTTGAATCTGCGCTTTTAGTAACAATTTGCCCCATTTTGCTACAAAAATGGCCCCGAAAACGCCCAAAACTGTCGCAAAACCACAAAACGGTACCAAATTTGGCAAACAAAGTTGATTTCCCGACGTTTTGGCACGAGCTAATCATTTTAAGGGGTAATAACATGCGACAAATCGGCACATGGCAGCCAGTACAAAATTCAGCCCCTATTCGGCGGAGACTGGTTGAAAAATTGCTTAAAATGGTGATATTTCACCAAAACGACTACCGGTGGCCCAAAAATCGAAAAGTCGCGTGGTTGTATTTTCGCTGCGATCATTTTGAGGGGCATATGTACCACATTTTGAGAAGGGCGGAAAAAAAAGTACGCGATCTGCCATCAACACCCTTGTCAGTCGTGAATTGCGCTTCGGCGGGTACCCTTCCCGCCGAAGCCGAATCACTACGGCCCCTGCAGGGGAGATTGAACAAGAGCGGATCACGGAGAATTACGGCCCGCTCCTCTTTGGGATATGCATACCATACGGTACTTCTGCCACCATTGTGCAGCCACGTAAAATCCGTACAGATGGGTTTGTAAGCCAAAAAAACTATATGAAAACCAGCTTCACGCCTGCTAGTCTCGGTTTCTGTGGGGCAAGCCCCACAGAAACCGAGCCTAGCCACTGTTCCTTCTTGCAAACTATGCATTGAGAGGCACCAATACCCTCAAACGGGTTGAATCTGCGCTTTTAGTAACAATTTGACCCTATTTCGCTACAAAACTGCCCCAAAAACGCTCCAAACTGCTGCAAAACAACAAAACGGCACCAAATTGGGCCAACAAAGTTGATTTCCCGACATTTTGGCACGAGCTGGTCATTTTAAGGGGTAGCAACACGGGGCAAATCCGCACGTGGCAGCCAGTACAAAATTCAGCCCCTATTCGGCGGTGACTGGTTGAAAAACCGCTTAAAACGGTGCTATTTCACCAAAACGACTACCAATGGCCCAGAAATCGAAAAGTCGCGTGGTTGTATTTTCGCTGCGATCATTTTGAGGGGCATATGTCACACATTTTGAGAATGCCGAAAAAAAAAAGTACGCGATCTGCCATCAACACACTTGTCAGTCGTGAATTGCGCTTCGGCGGGTACCCTCCCCGCCGAAGCCGAATCACTACGGCCCCTGCAGGGGAGATTGAACGAGAGCGGATCACGGAGAATTACGGCCCTCTCCTCTTTGGGGTATGCATACCATACGGTACTTCTGCCACCATTGTACAGCAATGTACAATCCATATAGATGGGTTTGTAAGCCAAAAAAACCCTATGAAAACCAGCTCCACGCCTGCTAGTCTCGGTTTCTGTGGGGCAAGCCCCACAGAAACCGAGCCTAGCCACTGCTCCTTCTTGCAAACTGTGCATTGAGGGGCAGGGATACCCTCAAACGGGTTGAATGTGCACTTTTGGTAACAATTTGCCACATTTTGCTACAAAACTGCCCAAAAAACGCTCAAAACTGTCGCAAAACCACAAAACGGTACCAAATTTGGCAAATAAAGTTGATATCCTGACGTTTTGGCACGAGCCAATCATTTTAAGGGGTAACAACATTAGTCAAATCGGCAGATGGCAGCCAGTACAAAATTCAGCCCCTATTCGGCGGAGACTGGTTGAAAACCCGCTTAAAACGGTGCTCTTTCACCAAAACGACTACCAGTGGCCCAAAAATCGAAAAGTGGCGTGATTGTATGTTCGCTGCGATCATTTTGAGGGGCATATGTCATACATTTTGAGAATGCCGAAAAAAAAAAGTACGCGATCTGCCATCAACACACTTGTCAGTCGTGAATTGCGCTTCGGCGGGTACCCTTCCCGCCGAAGCCGAATCACTACGGCCCCTGCAGGGGAGATTGAACAAGAGCGGATCACAGAGTATTACGGCCCGCCTCTCTTTCGGGTATGCATACCATACGGTACTTCTGCCGCCATTGTGGAGCAATAGATTCGGGCCACGCGAGGCAGGCGACGGTGAAATGCGGCAGGGAGCGACAGGAAGGCGACAGGGTGGCCACAGGAAGACGACAGGCCAGCGGCAGGAAAGCGGCAGGGAAGCGACAGGAAGCGACAGGCAGGCGACAGGAAGCCGACAGGGGAGGTGCGACAGGAGGGCGACAGGAGGGCGACAGGGCGGCGACAGGGTGGCGACAGGGAGACGACAGGGAAGCGACAGGAAACAAGACATGGCGACAGGATAAGCGACAAGAAACCGACGGGAAGACGACAGGAGGGCAACAGGGCTAGCGGCGACAGGGAAGCGACAGGGAAGCGACAGAAGAAAGCGACAGGAGAGCGAGAGGAGAGCGACAGGAGAGCGACAGGAGAGCGGCAGGGTGTTTTTTTGCGACAGGAAGGCGACAGGAAGGCGACAGGGATGCGACAGGAGAGCGACAGGCCTTTGGAAGACAACAAGTGGGACAAAATAGTACATGGATTTTTATACAGGTGGATATATGTAAAGAAAATGAGAACCAATGTTTTACATTTATTTGGATTCTTATGAAGATGTCATATCATTGTTAGATGGATAAACTTTTAGCGTTTGGTGAATTTTCATCTTTTATCGATTCATTCCGCAGGTAGATTTCGCCTGAAACTGAGAACTAAATGATAAAGATAAGTGTCAACTGCAAACTTTCCCGATCAGAAATGACCCCGACAGGTCCCGACAGCAAGAACTCGTCCCGACACCAAGAACTTTTATTTATGCAAGCATTTCGTTGAGTTAATCCAAAAATTGTTTCTGATTGCGTTTTTGTCCTCTTCTTTTCACATTTTCTGTTTATAGTTTCTGTTATGAACATGCTCTCCGTTATCTCAGACAAGGCCGCAAGAAGAAGAAACAAGAAAGAAAAGGTACTTGTGTGTGTGTGTGTGTGTGTGTGTACAACGCCCGCACAGCAGAGCGCAGCACCATTCAGCACCGTACGGCACAGCACAGCACAATTCAGCACCGCACGGCACAGCACAGCACAACTCAGCACCCCACTAATCTTCAACCTGCAGCGACATGCTGAAGCAACTGACGGAGCAGTTTGAGAACACACAACTGGTTGATCAAGTCCAGGTAATTCACTTTGCCAAAGTGCACTGCTTTTTCAGTTTGCCGCTTCCTCTCTTTCAAACAATGAACCACTATCTCAGACTATTATGAACAGTCTGTTGACGCAGTTTGACGATCTGAAGACTTTAACGGCTGATGCCGTCGACGCTGCTTGCGCAGAACTGAATGTATGTCGCAGAGGGTAGTAGCGTCGAGGGCTTACACGTGCTTCGCACTTGTGCATTTTCAGGATTTGCACAAGGAAAACGTTGAGAACGATTTGCAAGTTTGCCGCACACGAGAGGACACACGGGGCCTGCTCGACGCCATCGCCAACGGTTGAGACTCTTGCGCATCACTGTGATCTTGCACTGCTGACTGCGCCTATGCTGCCTGAAAGCTTAACGATGACGAGCATTTCGTAGTGCCAGGCACGCGCGTGGCTGTGTGTGCCTGTGCTGCCTTGGGACAACCGAGAGCCTTGGACTTTATCAGCTTTGTGGACTTCTATGGTTGGTGTGGGGGGAATTGCATCCTTTGTTCTGTCGGATGATCGTGTGGAGGTTTGGGGATTTTTTCCAGCTTTCTCTATCTGGCACTGGTGTTCAAGCACACGGGAAGGGGTGTACGATGTGCCGAAATTTGGACAGTGCCTGGGGGCCGGTGTGGTATCGTAATAAGAGGAGCACTTGGTTGCTCTGAAGTGGGTGTGCAACGCAAACTCACCTTTTCGTGGTGATTGTTTGGAAACGCACCCACAAGGTAAGTTGAGTGTAGCACAATCCAACTTCAACCACCCTCTTTTCTCTGAGTGTTTGTTTGTTGGACCTTTGAGCGTGCACAAAGAGGCAGTGATGTTTCATGGCCCAGCCAGCACCATGAAGCATATTCAAGGCCAAAGGATGTCTCTCTGCTTTGTTTCTGGTTGCATGGTGCCCTGGTGGTCAAGGCAAGTACCTGTTTTGCCAAGAGGGCCCAGTGTTCCTGATGTATTTCTGTGCGTGCAACAATACAGTTTGGGTAAAAATATCTTGGGTAAAGATTATGCCCCAGTGTTCCAAACGGTGGGTAATCTCTCCCGCTTACAGTAACTTTTCAGGCCCACCGCCAAGACCCTGTCTTAAATGCATGGGATTCCACACACTGCCCAGTGGGGGAGCAAATCTAAGAGGTGGTGTTACAATGCTGACCACCATTCCTGATGACCAACATTAGGTGTAACATGGATCTCCACCCTTGGATAGATCATTTTTCATCAGGCCCAGGGGGCGTTGTAGCATGGGGTGGGTGGGTGGTAGTCCAAATAGTGTTCAGTTCAGTGTTCAAGGTTTGGAAATTATTCTCCCAAATACGCTAAGTGGATCATTGAAAGAACAGTGCAAGGCATAGATAAAAAAAAGTGTAGCGCGTTTCAAAATGTTTTACATGCAAAGTAGAAGGGTTAAATTTCGGTTGCAAAACTTGCCTCATGGAGGTAGGGCCCAAATTTAAAGGGCTAAAATTGGTCATTCCGTTGTAGCACAAGCGTCATCACAAGCACCATGAATAGCGTCAGCACTCACACCATTAGGTTTGCACGTGTTGCAGAGCTGAGCGCAGACTCTGTATCATTGATAGAGAACCCTCTTTGCAGCAATCGACATTGCGATGAACCACTTTTGACACAAAAAGTGCAGTGGACGGGAAACAAGGCAAGCAATGTGTGACACAATGACGTCGGTGTTTTTTACATGTGATGTATGCCACAGCAACATTTTGGCAGATTTTGTGCCACATTATGGGCTTGGGCTGGGAATCCAAAGTTTCCTAAATTGTGGTGTGCAGTCTGTTTGCTCATGATAGTTTTGGGTGACTTGGGGTAGGAATGACAAGTCATCTAAATTGTGGTGTGCAATGCTTTTACCAACGCATTTTCAGAGAAACATACTAATGTCCGACGTCCCACCACAAGAGGTTCCAGTGAACCGAGCGTATGAAGAAAGTGAGGTAGAGTACCTGCTGGCTTTATGCAAGCGCATGGGCCTGGGTCAATGGGCAGCTTTGGTCAACAATGCAGCCCCATGGCGCACGCGAACTGCCTTGGGCTCAATCATTGTGAACAGCGAGCACGGCAGCTAGTTGGGGACGGAGCGCGGCAAGAGGATTTGGGCAAAGTATTGCGGGATGAATACGGCCGATTGGCTGGCTGCTGTCAAGAAGCTACGGGAAGAGGTGTTGAAAAAGTACACGAAGTACGACACCCCGGCTTGGAACATCAAGTTTTCGTCCTATTTCTTGGACGCAAGTACTAGTACGCCCAAAGCCAAATAAATGTACGTTTGATTCGTGTAGTACATTGCTCTTTCATCGTTGCACCTCAGGAGCGCATTGCTATTGAGAACGCATTCTCCAACATCAACGAGTTTGGTCTTTTTCATGGAGTTAAGAGCCGAGGTGGATCGTACGAATATAATGAGTTGACCTACTTCTTCTTGGCGGCGTGTGTACTACATAATTGTCAGATTTAGTTTGATTTGCAAAATGGTTGCGAGCCTACAGCTGAGCGGCCATGCAAATGTGCATAGTAGATCACCAAGAGTGTTAGGAATTTAGGATTGTCAAACAATGCAAATGATTGAACCATCAATCTACAATTTGCATCATTGCTTTGCACACCTTTGGGGAGGTTTGCTAAGGCGAGATCTCACAATTTGGCATGAATAAAGAACATTTTTAGTACTATCGAACTGCCTGTTTGAGGTATCTATGGCTTTCCATCGATAGGGTAACACATTGGGCGACAAGGAGGCGACAGGGAGGCGACAGGGAGGCGACGGGAAGGCGACAGGCAAGCGACAGGCAAGCGACAGGCAAGCGACAGGAGAGCGACAGGTTACCACGTTGGGCGACAGGGAGGCGACGGGGAGGCGATAGGGAGGCGACAGGGAGGCGGCAGGAAGACGACAGGCAAGCGACAGGCAAGCGAGAGGCAAGCGACAGGAGAGCGACAGGTTACCACGTTGGGCGACAGGGAGGCGACAGGGAGGCGACAGGGAGGCGACAGGGAGGCGGCAGGAAGACGACAGGCAAGCGACAGGAGGGCGACAGGGAGGCAACAGGAAATAGCGACAAGAGAGCGACAGGAGGGAACGACAGGAGAGCGACAGGAGAGCGACAGGAAAGCGCCAGGCAAAAAGTAGCATGGCGACAGGAAACGACAGGAAGCGACAGGAAGCGACAGGATAGCGACAGGAGGGCGGTAGGAAAGCAACAGGGAAGCGACAGGGGAGCGACAGGGGAGCGGCAGGACAGCGACAGGGAAGCGACAGGCAAGCGACAAGGGAGCGATAGGGGGCTGAAAGTGCCGAAACAGCGACAGGGAGGCGACCGGGAGGCGACAGGATGGCGACAGGGGGGCGAGGTGGCCCGAATCTAATGTACAATCCATACAGATGGGTTTGTAAGCACAAAAAACCCTAGGAAAAACAGCTTCACGCCTGCTAGTCTCGGTTTCTGTGGGGCAAGCCCCACATAAACCGAGCCTAGCCACTGCTCCTTCTTGCAAACTATGCATCGAGGGGCACCAATACCCTCAAACGGGTTGAACCTGCGCTTTTAGCAACAATTTGTCCCATTTTGATACCAAACTGCCCCAAAAACGCTCAAAACTGCCGCAAAACCACAAAACGGTACCAAATTTGGCTAACAAAGTTGATTTCCCGACGTTTTGGCACGAGCCAATCATTTTAAGGGTTGATTACATGGGTCAAATCCGCACATGGCAGCCAATACAAAATTCAGCCCCTATTCGGCGGAAACTGGTTAAAAAACTGCTTAAAACAGTGCTATTTCACCAAAACGACTACCAATGGCCCAAAAATCGAAGAGTCGCGTGGTTGTATTTTTGCTGCAATCTTTTTGAGGGGCATATGTCACACATTTTGAGAACAGCGAAAAAAAAAAGTACGCGATCTGCCATCAACACACTTGTCAGTCGTGAATTGCGCTTCGGCGGGTACCCTTCCCGCCGAAGCCGAATCACTACGGCCCCTGCAGGGGAAATTGAACAAGAGCGGATCACGGAGAATTACGGCCCGCTCCTCTTTGGGGTATGCATACCATACGGTACTTCTGCCACCATTGTGCAGCCACGTACAATCCATACAAATGGGTTTGTAAGCACAAAAAACCCTAGGAAAACCAGCTTCACGCCTGCTAGTCTCGGTTTCTGTGGGGCAAGCCCCACAGAAACCGAGCCTAGCCACTGCTCCTTCTTGCAAACTATGCATTGAGAGGCACCAATACCCTCAAACGGTTTGAATCTGCGCTTTTAGTAACAATTTGCCCCATTTTGACACCAAACTGCCCCAAAAGCGCTCAAAACTGCTGCAAAGCCACAAAACGTTACCAAATTTGGCAAACAAAGTTGATTTTCCGACGTTTTGGCAAGAGCTTATCATTTCAAGGGGTAACAACATAGGTCAAATCGGCACATGGCGGTCAGTACAAAATTCAGCCCTATTCGGCGGAGACTGGTTGAAAACCCGCTTAAAACAGTGCTATTTCACCAAAACGACTACCGGTGGCCCAAAAATCGAGAAGAAGCGTGGTTGTATTTTCGCTGCGATCATTTTGAGGGGCATATGTCACACCTTTTGAGAACGGCGAAAAAAAAAAGTACGCGATCTGCCATCAACACACTTGTCAGTCGTGAATTGCGCTTCGGCGGGTACCCTTCCCGCCGAAGCCGAATCACTACGGCCCCTGCGGGGGAGATTGAACAAGAGCGGATCACGGAGAATTACGGCCCGCTGCTCTTTCGGGTATGCATACCATACGGTACTTCTGCCACCATTGTGCAGCAATGTACAATCCATACAGATGGGTTTGTAAGCACAAAAAACCCTAGGAAAACCAGCTTCACGCCTGCTAGTCTTGGTTTCTGTGGGGCAAGCCCCACAGAAACCGAGCCTAGCCACTGCTCCTTCTTGCAAACTATGCATCGAGGGGCATCAATACCCTCAAACGGGTTGACTCTGCGCTTTTAGTAAAAATTTGCCCCATTTTGATACCAAACTGCCCCAAAAATGCTCAAAACTGCCGCAAAACTACAAAACGGTACCAAATTTGGCAACTAAAGTTGATTTCCCGACATTTTGGCATGAGCTGATCATTTTAAGGGGTAACAACATGGGTCAAATCCACACATGGCAGCCAGTACAAAATTCAGCTCCTATTCGGCGGAGACTGGTTAAAAAACCGCTTAAAATGGTGCTATTTCACCAAAACGACTACCAGTGGCCCAAAAATCGAAACGTCGCGTAGTTGTATTTTCGCTGCAATCATGTACCGTGGACAGAGCCCACCTCAGGCCTCAGTCCACAGAAAGGTTTGAGGTTTGAGGTTTGAGGTTTGATTTTGCGGGTACTAGACGCCTTTCGGCCCCGGGGGGCCACCTGGTCGGGCCAGGTGATATCCTCCCCACCGGGTCCTAGTGGGGGGCCCTCCAAGACGCACCTCCTGCCTGGTGGCGGAGTCCCCCGGGTTCACAGAGCTCGGAGCCCCGTCCTTCCCCGGCGTCCCCGTTTCGCCACTCCCCGGTCAGTGCATCAATTCGCAGCCGTGGCCGCGGGCGCTTACCCACTGCGTCGCCCCCCTAATGCGTGGTCGCCCGGGGCACCGGCGCCGCCGGGCCCGTGCTACTGGCTTGTCGCCAGTGGGACCCCCTTGGGCTGGCGCGGTGGCTGCCTAGCCTAGGGGTTGGGGCGTGGCGCTGTGCGTCACTACTGCCTTGGCGGGTGCAGTGTCCCGTCTGTGTGTGCGCGGCGCTCGCGGCCGGTTCGGGGGGGTTCGGGCCGGTACCTGGTGTTGTGTTTCCCCTTCTTCCCCCTTCCCGCCCCGCGTATCCCGCGTTGCGTGTGGCGGGCCGTCCCGTCCGGGTGTCCCTTACCCTCGCTCGCTGGTACGCCATTCCAGGTGGTCTGTGCGTTCCGCGCGCTCGGTCCGGTTGCCCTTCTGGTGGTCCCCGCGTGTCCTTTTCGTGTGTGTGCGCTCGCGCTCTCGCGGTGTCCGCTCCCCGCTGGGTGGTGTGGCGCGCGCATCTCGCGTGGTCCCGGCACTGGGCGCTGGTAGGGCCGTTCCATGTGGTCCGTGCCCCTCCGCGTGTCCTGCCCCGGTCCCGTGCTCCGTCTGGCGTGCTTGGGGGGGGGCGGTCCGGTCCCGGTTCCCCCCTACTTGGCTTGGGATTGCGGGGGCGGCGGCTGGGCGTCCCCGGGGGGGTGCCCTCGTCCGCGGGAGTCTCTTACGCCGCTGAGGGGTGTCGTCGGCTATGTATCCTGCCTTGAGGGTGGGGCTGTGCGCCGTCCACGCGCAGTCCACGCGCACGGGGTCGGGACTGGGGAGGGGGCTGGGTGGGGTGCGTTGGATCGCCGACTGACGTGCACTGGGGTAAGAGGCGGGCAGTAGCACCACCGGGTCGCCGACTGACTGTAGGGCGGGGGGTCGCTCTGTCTCTTTCCGTCCCTCTGCCTTCCCTGGGCAGGCAACAAAGCGGGCGTCACTGGCGTTGCGCCGTCCATGGGGGGCGTGGCCCCCCATACCACTCCGGTTCGTGTTCACCCAGCCTCTCCGGGTACGATCTGTGCGGCGTCCCTGTGCGCAGGCGTGGGCCCGTTTGTTCTTCGCGGCCCCCTTGTGGGCCGGCGGCCGGAGCGGGGGGGGCGGGTCACACTCCGGCCCCCCTCTCGGGTGGGGGGGCCCATTCCCCTTGCCTCGGGGGGGGTGTCGCGCTGCGGCCTCCCCGCTCTCGTTCCGGGCGGCGGCCTGTGGTACCCCTTTCTGGCCCTCCCCTCCGGCGCGCGCGTGCGGTCGGGGCTGACGTGCCGCCCCGGGGCGGGGGGGGGTGAGGGGCGGCCCGTGGACCGCTCCCCTGGGGGCCCCGGCTGACCTGCAAACTCCCCCTCCTTCCCCTCGGAGTGGGCTGTGGTCACGGGAGGGTCATGTGGGGCGCGGCCTCCTTCGTGCTCCGTTGTGCGCGTTGCTCCGGCACGCCGGTTTGGGTCCGTGGGGGCAGGTCCAGCCGCCGCCGCCCTTACCGTGTCGCCGTTCCTCCTGTGGGTGGGGGCGCCCCCCCGGCCCTGGGGGGGCGGAGGGCCGCGCCTGTGGCTCCCCAGCTGGGGTGGGTGCGGGGGGGGGGGGGGGGGGCACCCCGCCTGCTCCCGGGCCTGTGTGGGAGGGGGGGGGGGGGGGGAGTGGGGGGGGGTCCTCCGGTTCCCTGGCGATGCCCCCTGTCGGCCAAAAAAAAAAAAAAAAAAAAAAAAAAAAAAAAGGGGGGGGGGGGGGGCGGCTTGGCGGTCCCAGCCCCGGGGGCCAGCCATCGGCCAGGGGGGTCGCGCCCTTCCCCCGCCCCCCTCTACCGAGTGCCGGATCCTCCCGCAGTCCCTCCCTGGGGCCCCTCATTTCCCGGCCGTTGCCGCGCGGCGCTGGCCGGCCGGGGGTGGCCGTGAGGGTCAGCGGTCAGTGGTTAGCGGGTTGCGGGGCCGCCTTCCCTGGGTAGGTAACAAAGCGGGCGTCCCTTGGCGTCGCGCTGTCCATGGGGGGCGTGGCCACCCATACCATTCCGGTTCGCGCCCACCCGGCTTCTCTGGGCACGATCTGCGCGGCGTCCCGGTGCGCAGGCGCGGGCCCACTTGCTCTTCGCGGCCCCCATTGGAGCCGGCGGCTGGGGCGTCGGGGCGGGTCACACTCCGGCTCCCCTCTCGGGCGGGGGGGTCCGTCCCTTCAGCCTCGGGGGGTGGGGGCCGGGGCCCCTGCGGCCGGCGGGCCGGCGGGGGGGCGGGGGGGGGGGGGGGGTGTCGCGCCGCGGCCTCCCTGCTCTCGTTCCAGGCGGCGGCCTGTGGTACTCCTTCCCGGCTCTCTCCGCGTCGCCGGTGCTCTCCCTTCCGGCGCGCGCTTGCGGTCGGGGCTGAAGTGCCGCCCCGTGGTGGGGGGGGTGAGGGGCGGCCCGTGGACCGCCCCCCTGGGGGCCTCATCTGACTTGACACCCTCCCTCCGTCACCTCGGAGCGGGCTGTGGTTACGGGAGGGTCATGTGGGGCGCGGCCTCCTTCCTGCTCCGTCGTGCACGTTGGGGGGGGGCGGGGGCGGCATGGCGGCCCCGGTCCCGGGGGCCAGCCCCTACCGAGAGCTGGATGCCCGCGCAGGCCCTCGCCGGGGCCCTCTCCTCCCCGGCCGTTGCCGCGCGGCGCCGGCCGGCCGGGGGTGGCTGATGGTTAGCGGCCAGTGGTTAGCAGGTTGCGGGGCAGCCGGTTCCTCCCCGCGCTTGGCGCCCCCGCACTCCCTCCCGCGGGTGGCGGCGCATCCCCGCACGTCGTGCCGTACCGTGGGGGGGGCGTGGGTCAGGGGGCCCATCCCCCCCTCCCGTGCCCGCCGTCTGGGCCTTCACTTGCGCCGCCGCTTGTGTGGTGGCTGGGGCTGCGGCGGCGGCGGGTTGTGCCGGCGGTAGCGCCAGTGGGCGAGGGCGCTACGCAGAGCCCGGGGGAGCCAGTTGTTGGCGTCCGCATCCGTGATGCGGAGCACCGCCCCCCCCTCCAGGAAGGCCGGCCACGTCGGCTCCCTGTCGGGCCACGCCGCCCGGATCACTGACCTGAGGACCCTCTCGTGGTCCCCTGGTGCCGCCCACCCCCCCGGGGGTGCCTCCCGGTGTCCTCCGTCCCTCCGGAGGAGCACGGCATCGAAGGGCCGGTTCCGCGACCTCCTGGAGGTCCCCTGGTTGGCCCAGCACAACCACCCGTACACTTCCCCCACCAGAGGGAGGGTCTCCCCCCCCAGCGGGTCCGGGACTGCGCCCCAGTCCACGTTCCACGGCCGGCTCTCCTCCGCCCCCTGTGCCGGCCCCCCTCGCTGCTCCTGCACCTGCGGCGCCGATGCCACGCCCCGTCCCCCCTCCGCCGAGGCCACCCGCGCCGGCTCCGCCCTCGGCGCGGGGGGGGCTTGCTGGTGCTGGTGTCGTGGGGGTTGGGGGGGGATGAGCTCGCCGGCGTCAGGGTCGATGTTGTAGAGGTGGTGGTGGTGGTGGTGGTGGTGGTGGTAGGTGTGGTGTGCCGGCATCTGTTGGATGCCGGGGGGGATGCACCTCACCGGCTGCACTTCCGGCTGCGGGGGTGCCCCGCCCTCTGCCCCCCTCCCCCCGCCCCGCCCTCCCCCCTGGGCTCCCGTGCCCCGTCCCTCCTGTCCCTTGGGGCCCTTGCCCTTGCCCTTGCCCTTGCCCTTGGGCCCCTTTCCGGTCCCGTGCCCATGTCGCGGGTCCCGCCTCTCGTCCCCCACACCCCGGCCCGCTCGCTCTCCCATCCCCCCTTGTCCAGCCCCCTGCGCCTGGGTACCCTGCCCGCGCCCCTGAACACCCTTCCCGTGCCCTGGCCCCTCCCCGACCCCCTGCCCGCGTCGCGGGTCCCGCCTCTCGTCCACCACGCCCCGGCCCGCTCGCTCTCCCACCACCCCTCGCTCCGTCCCCTGCACCTGGGCCTCCTGCCCGCGCTCCCGCGCGCCCTTCCCGTGCCCCGACCCCTCCCCTGCCCCCTGCCTGTCACTCCGTCCGCCGCTCCCCTCCCCCTCGCCGCTGCGCCCTTCCTGGACCACTCGCCGGGCGTCCCGCTGCCTTTGCAGTTGCGGCAGCGTGACGCCCGGCGGTGAGCGCTCGCGCTTCGGGGGGCGGTCATGCCGCTCCCGCCCCGGGGGGAAGGGCTTGGGGGGGTACGGCTTGGGGGGGCTGGTGTGGGTGTGGGCGGGGTTGGCGTGGGCGCGGTACTTCTCGCTCTCCCTGCCCACTGCCGCTGCTGCGGCGGCCGCCGGCGAGGCGTCCGCGGCCCGTGCGGGGTTCTTCCCCCGCTTGCGCGGCGTGCCAGGGGCCGCAGCCCCTCTCGCGCCCTCCGCACTCTCCTTCGCTGCCGCGGCGGCCGCCGACGAGGCGCCCGTGGCCGCGGTCGCAGACTCTCGCGCATCCTTCTCGGTCTTCGCTGCTGCCGCGGCGGCCGTCGGCGAGGCGCCCACGGCCCGTGCAGGGCCCGTCGCAACCCCTCTTGCGCCCTGCTTGCTCTCCTGCGCTGCCCCCCTTGCCGGCGGTGTGCCGGGGGCCGCGGCCGGGGCCGCGGCGTGGCTCGCCGCGGTCTCCGCCTCCTGCGCGTCAGGGCGGGGCGGGGCGGCGGGGCTGGCCGCTTGGGCGGCGGGGGCGGCCGTCTCGGCTGGCCCAGGTTCCCGGGCCGGCAGCGGCGGTCCGACCACCGCCGCCTCCGCCAGCCTCCGCTCCTCGCGCTCCGCGAGGGTCTCCCCCGTCCACTCTGGGGAGGAGACGGGGGAGCGGGAGCGGGACCGGCGGTGGTGGCGGTCGTCCCGCCCGAGGGACCCATCGGAGTCTGCCATTACTGTCACTCTGGTAGGCATGCGTGGTGGCAGGCGCGCCCCTCCCACTACCTCCTGGTGCATCAGTGCCGTGTCGTGGGCAGTGCCGTGTGGTGCTCTGCGGGGGGGGGGGGGGGAGGGGGTGGGGGGCCGGCTGTGGCGTCAGCCCCGCATGGCCGGGGGTCCGCGGCCATCCACCGGCATTGGGAGGGGAGGCGGGGGAGCCACGCGGCCCACGCGTCGCGCCACAGCTCCCAGTCTGGGACGGGGCTCAGGGCCCTGGGCCCCCGGGGGTCGTCGAGCGGTGCCGGGGGCAGCCGCACCAGATGGACCCCCGTAACGGCGGTGACCTCCTGTGTGCGCAGGAAGGTGTGTACTCCGTCCCGCGCCGCGGGCGCCGGGAGGGGGGGGCGGGGTACAGGTGTGGCCCCATAGAGGTGGGTGGGGGTGATCCCCAGGATCCGCCCCGAGCCCCCGCGGGACGCGACGACGAGGAGGAGGAGGGGGGTGCCAGGGCACTCTTGCCAGAGGACCTGCCCCCTGTGGTGGGCACCCCTGGTCCTGGAGAGGGGGGGGGACAGGTCTGGGTTAGCCCAGCCGCGGGGCGCGTGCGTCGCCGGTGGGAGGGCGGGGCACCAAGTGGGCTCCCTGGGGAACGCCTCGTAGACGACGGCGTACGGGGGGGTAGGCCCGGTGCCGTCATACACCGGGTTGGTCGGCCGGGGGCGGGCGGACGCCTCGCCCGCGCCTTCCACGAACACCGTGACCTCGCCCACCTCCAGGTCCTCGTCCGGCGGGTGTAGAAGGTGGAGCGCCGCATCCAGCTCGGACACTCCCCCCGGGTACGTGGCCCGCGCCTGGTTCAGGTACGGGGCCGCGTCCCCGGGGTAGCGCATCCTGAGGGCGTGCAGCAGGGCTGGGGCGCTACTGCGGAGGGACATGGCAGACCCCGCTCCCGTCAGCCGGAGGGCGTCCCCCATGGACAGGGGCCGGCCCGACCGATTGGACTCGCGCCACTCCATCCAGTGCCCGTAGAGGGCCGCTTCCGGGCTGATGAGCCCCGGCCGGACGGCGTTCACGATCCGGTGCATTGCCGGGAGCAACGTAGGGGCTCCCGCTCCGTTCAGGGCGCGGACGGCCGGGAGGGCGGTCTCGTTGAGGAAGGCCCTCGCACTGCCCTCCAGGTCGCACCGTGCGGCAGCGTGCGCTCCTTTTGCCTCCGCCACCGCGTCCGCCACCAGGCCCCGGACGGCCGCCTCCTGCGCTCTGCGGCGGGCCCTGGCGTGCCCCGGCCCATCCCCCCGTCGGCGTGGCATGGTGCTGCGGGCTCTGCAAAGGGCGGCGGCGGGTGGGGGTTAGGGGGCGAACACGTGCGACAGGTGCGCAATGGATGTGGGGTCCCGCAGGTGCACGTGGATCCATAGAAGGGCAGCGCCCGCGGGGCCCGCCTGTTCGTGTGAGGGGGTGTGTGCCCCCTCGATGCGCCGGCGCAAGGCCTCCTCCTCTGTGCGCCTGCGCGGACCTGCGGGAGGTTCGGGCCAGGGGCACGCGGCTACCTGGGTGCACCGCTCGCACCTGTTGGCGCCTGTCGCTGCTGCGGAGGACACCGTGTCACACTCTCCGCAGAGTCGGCAGGTGTGCGGGAGGTGGGAGGGCGGCGACCAAGGGTCGAGATGGCGGAGCCAGAGGTCGTCCCACCTCTGTCGGAGGGGGTCCCGGATCTCCAGCAAGCGGGCGCGGACGCGGCGCCGGTAGTCCTTGCCAAGCGTCTTCCGCTGGACCTCCTGCCACGTGTCGCCGGGGAGGATCCCGTGGTCGTGGAAGGCGGCGATGAGGTCGTCCCACGACGGGCGGGGGTGCCCCTGGTGGGGGCTCGCCATGTACACGTGGCGCCCGGTGAGGTGGGGCGTCAGCGCGTCCCATTGGCACCCGTTCGCGGTGTCCCTGTGGAGGAGGGCCAGCAGGGTGCCGTCCGCGACCGCTTCCCACCCCACTCGCAGCCCTTCGCAGCCGTCCAGCTCCTGGCGCAGCGCGGCTGCGATACCGGTGGGGAACATGAGGAGCAAGGGCCCCTGTGTGTCGCCCAGCCGGGACAGGGCGTCGTCGTATACCGGCCCCCCCGCTTTGAAGTGCGCCACGGTGAGTTGGGTGGCCCCGTCCTCTGGGGGTTGCCACCGGACGGTGGCCGCAGCGTGTCCCCACGTGCGTATCTCCGTGGCCCGGAGCACGTTGGCAGTGTGAAGGACGATGCGGGGCGGGACGGGCGTCCTGACGAGTGAGGATACGTCCCCAGCCCATCCCGTTTGCGGCCCTGGGGCCGCCTGCAGCCATCCCCCTGTCGCCGCGTCCCACGGGTGGTCAGGTCCCGCCCCTCGGACCATGGTGGGTCTCGGCCGGGTGTCCGGCCCCCACCCCCGGAGCGGGATGGCGGCGTATCGTTGCGCAGGGGTCTCCGGGGCGCGCGTGGCGGCGCACCACCGGCCCCACTCCCGCGCCCACTCCTCTCCCACGATGCGCGCCTCCCATGCGGTCATGGAGCCGCGCCCGATGATCCACGGTGGGAAAAGGGCGTCTTGCAGGTGCCTCGAGAACCCCCCCGGCAGGTCCTGATACGGGTGGGGGCCCTCTTGGAGTGGGCACTCCAGAGTGCCATTCACAACACGGAGGGAGGCTACGAAGTCCTTGTCAGGGCGCGGGGGAGGGGGAGGGTGGTCGCCCTCCGCCGCAGTGAGCCACCGGTGCGCCCGGGCCGCCGCGCTTAGGGGGTCGCGGAGGAGTTGCTCCAGCCGGTGGTTGCGAAGCTCCCACGCGAAGTCCCCTAGCCGGAGCATGTGGTGGAGGAAGTCGTCCACCGAGGTCCCTCCCGGCGGGTCGTATCGGGTTATGGCGCGGAGCTGCGCCTCCGCGTCCTCGGGCACCAGTCCGGAGCAGAACACCTCTGTCCACGTGGCGCCTGCGGAGCGCCACGAGGCCACCCACAGGGCCTTGTCCCCAGGTGGGAGGTGGCGGGCCGCCTCGTGCACCGCCTGGCGGTAGTGGGGCCAGAGGAGCCGCGAGTGGGTGCAGCCCACGTGCATGTGCACCGGGGTCTCTTCCGGGCCGCCGCAGAAAAGGCACGGCTGCGGGACGATGGCGACGCCGGAGAGCCGCTCCTTCCGGACGCGGAGCCTGCGCTGCACCGGCGTGTGGCCGTCCCGGGCCCGCAGCGCCCGGCGGTTGGTGGCCGCCGCGGTGAGGTCCCGGGCGTGGACGTAGGCCGTGGCGTGGGCCGCGCCCAGAGGTGTGTGTCCCCGGTGCGTCAGCGCATGGTCCGTCTGCGCCCGTTGTGCGACCTCGCCGAGCACCCGCATCGTGGGGGGCCGTAGATCGAGATGGCCGTCACGGCCGGCGACGATGAGTTGGGCGTGGCCAGGGTCCGGGGGCGTGTTCTGCAAGACGGTGTCCTGGGACGCCGCCCAGTCCGCCTTGTGCAGTAGGGCGTCACTGTGGTGCGAGGTGGCTCGGACGTACCAGAACGGGTGCCCGGCGTGTTGCCCCCGCGCGCACAGGCCGTCCCGGAGCCACCTCAGGGGCATCTGGTTGACCACCTTCGCTGCGCCCGCGGGGACCCCCGTGGTTCGCTCGCGATCTGCGTGCCGTAGGAGGTGGAGGATGACCTCGGCGTCCACCGTGTGGACCCATGGTCTGTGTGCACCGTAATGTAGGGGGAGGGAGGCGGCCACCCCCTCTCCGTCAGGCACCGTGCCCGAGATGGCCACCGCCCACGTGCGGGTGAGGTCGGCGGCGAGAGCGACGCTGGTGGCGTGTTTGCAGGGTCCGCCCCCGGATGCGTCAGAGGAGGTGTGTCCCCAGGCCTCCGGGATCCAGTAGTATCCGGTGGGGCTGAGCCACCCCGCGTTGAGGTCGGTGGAGTGCCACCGGACGTCGGGGTGGCTGTGGGTCAGTTGGTCCATGCTCAGCGCCCTGGTGTCGCCTGGGCTGATCGCCGGGTGGTCGTGCAGCCGGATCTCCGCTCCGGCGATGGTGCTTGCCCAGGACCGTAGCGCCGTCACATGTTCCTTGAGCCACGCCGGGCCTCCGCGCTGGTGTACCACCAAGTGTCCTGTGTCCCCCGGACGGTCCTCCAGCGCGTGCACCGCCATGTGTGGGTCGTGCGGCACCCCCGTAGCCACCAGTAGGGCGGTGCCACGGGGGAGTCCACGGGGTTCGGGCTGGCCTGCCCCCACTTGCACTATCACCCACTCGGCCCGGAGCTGCGCTTGTCCCGCCGCTTGGGTGCACTGGTCGTCTGTGGTCACCAGCCACAACGGCATCGGCGCGTGGGGCCGGGGGCGTAAGGGCTCTGGCCACGCCACGTCCGCGTTGGGCTCTTGGTGCTCGCTTTCCGCGAGTACGTCGCGGAGGATGTACATGAGGGCCGCCGGCGGGTGGTACGCCGCCCCCCGCGTGGGGGGGGACAGGCCGTTCCGGCGGCGGTAGCCCCCGACGTGGAGGTGCAGGCCGTCTGGGGTCACCCGTGGGCCGGTGTGGGCGTCCTGCTTAGCCCTCGTGGGGTGGACGAGTCTCAGGCGGGGGTCCCGCGTGCCGGTGGTGTGGAAGAGGTGGGCCAGGGCATCGCGCCACCCGGAGTGGTTGGTGGGCCCTTGCTCATGGCGGCAGTAATGGAGGTGTTCATCGGCGCATTGGTCGAGGCACTCCCGCACCGCCGTCGGCCACGGATCGTCGTTGTCGGGGAAGGGGTGGCGTGGCCCGTGGTGCCCATGCCACGGCGTTGCGTGTGGCACCGTCAGGCGGCACGTGTCGCGGTGTCGCAGCTTGGCGGTGCGCAGCGTGACGATTTTGCCTGGCGGGGACTGTAGTTGGACATGAGCCGCCCTGGGGCACTCGATGGGGTTGTACAGCCCCACTCCCAGGGCGGCCAGGGCCCGGGGTATGCGCTGGACCCAGTCGCCTCCCGCCAGAGTTGCGAACTCCGGGACGGGGTAGTGCACCTCAGGGCATATTCCGTGCGCGCCGGCTATCTCCCAGAACATCTTGGTGACCTCCGCGCGCACGGAGGTTGCGCGGTGGTGGACGAGTGTACCCACGAGGGCCACCGCCGCCTGCTGGCACCGCGTGGGCACCCGTGTAAGCCCCAGGGTCCGGTCATCCTGCAGGCTGTCCCGCGAGGCGTCGAAGGCGTACCGCGCCCTGTCCTTCGCGACCTGGACCGTGATGTGGTCCAGGTGGCGTGCAGTGTCGGAGTCGTCGGCGATGAAAGGGGCGACGTACTGCGTCACCCCTCCGAGGATCGCCAGGATGACGTCCTGCACCACTTTCGGTGGCGCGAGGGTGTTAAGGCACCAGTGGTGCACTGCCGCCAGGCGTAGCCGGTGCTTGCGCTGCAGGGAGAACTCCCCGTCCGGCTGCAGCTGGAGTCCCAGGTAGGGGACGGAGTCCGCCGCTGGTACCCAGTGCCACGGGTTTTCCAGGTGGGGGCAGAGGCGTAGCTGCAGGCCCGGGACCCCCTCCGTGGTGGCCATGGCGCACTTGCGGGGGTTGAGCTCCATGCCCATCATCCCCAGGTACGCGGCCACCGCCTCCACGCCCTCGACGAAGTGCTGCAGCGTGTGGGCCACCACCAGCAAATCGTCGATATAGGCCTGGATGAGGCCGTGCTCGGCTCCTCCCGGCGGGCGCAGGCGGTGCCCCTGTGCCCTGAGTAGAGGCTCCAGGAGGAGCGCGTACAGCAGGGGGCTCTCGGGGTTGCCCTGCCGGACGCCGCGTAGCATGTAGACGGGCTGCGTTAGCCCGTGTGCCGTGACGATGCGCAGCCTGGCGCACGTGTGGAGGAAGAGCAGGAGGTCAATGACGTCCGGCGGCACGGAGAGGTGGCGCAGGATGAGGTGGAGGGCGCCGTGTGGGGCGGTGTCGAAGGCCTTGCGGGCGTCGAAGGAGAAGACGTAGTTGGGCCTTCCCCGCTGGAGCTGCCGCTGCGCCATGAACAGCGGGGGGCCTGTGTTGGAGCCAGGGAGGGCCCCCTGCTGCCAGTCGCTGACCACCCCGTGCCGTGTGAGCACCTCCGTGATGCGCTGGGTGAGGGGGCCCGTGAGCAGCTTCATGTCCAGCTGGCCCAGGGCTATGGGCCTGTAGTCGTCCAGTCTGGCAGAGCCCGGTACCTTGGGGCTGAGCCAGATGTGCGCGTCCCTCCAGTGCATCGGTGGCGGGGCGCCGCGGAGGATGGCCCGGTAGGAGTGGACCAGGAGCCACTGGACGGGTGCCGGGAGGGCCTTGATGAAGCGGGCCTCCACGTGGTTGGGGCCTGGGGCCTTGCCATCGGCCTTGTCCAGGGCGGACTTCAGGTCCTGCATGGAGTACTGCTGGACCTGTGTCCAGGCTCCCTCAGGGACCCGGGGGACGTGGCGGCCGAGGACCGCCTGGAAACCCGGGAGGTCCACCGGGCGTTTGTCATACAGTTCTCGCCAGAAGGCGCGAACTGCGAACATCACGTCGTGGGCCTCCGTGAGGAGCGTTTGGGTGTTGGGAACCCGCACGTTCCAGAGGCCTGACGGGCCTGGGGCCTCTACCTCTACGGCTCCCCGCACGGCTTTCCACCGCTGGGCGATGTCGGGGGCGTGGCGGCGCCAGAATTCCTTGATGGCGCGCTTGCGGTCTGCCGCCAGGAGGGCGCGGAGCTGGCGAATGTCCTCCTCGAGGGCGGCTGCTTGCCTCTCCAGCTCCTCCTGCAGCTGGCCCTGCGTGGTCGGGCGGAACCCGGGCGACACACTCTGCAGTTCCTCCGTGAGCCGGAGCGCCGCCTCGGACCGGACGCCATGCCTGGCCGCGTCCGCCTGGTACGCTGCCGGGGCGCGCGCTGCCAGGGTGTCATAGCGGAGGACCGCTGCCTGGAGCTGCTTTCCGCTCTCCGGGGGGTCCCCCTCCGCCGGGTCCGTTCCCGCCGGAGACGGCTGCCGGCGTCCCACCACGCGCGCCAGGGCGTCATGCGTCGCGTGGAGGTGTTCGAACACCTTGCCCACCGCAGCCGCGGGCATGGACCCGTAGTCGTGCTGCTCTGCGGGACCCAGCCAGGGCGCCAGTGAGGGTTCATCCTGCGCGGCGGTGACCGCCGCCCACAGGCAGTGTTGGACGGGCGCGGCCTCGGCGTCGTACGGGAGGAGGCGGCCTTCCGTGTGGCTGTAGGGGGTGGGCATCGCCGCGTGCCCCGCTGCGCTGAGGAGGCCCGGCAGGGCCAGGCGGACCGGGAGGTGGTCCGAGCCGACCACCTGGGGGTGTGCCATGCCGCGAGCCCAGACGCTCTCCTGCAGGGACCACGGCAGGAGGGGCTCGTTGACCAGGAAAGTGTCCACCCTGTGCTGGGACGGGTGGAGCGTGGGGGTCATGTCCTCCTCTCCGCCCGCCGCGGCTCTTCGGAAGCCGCAGGCTTCCCAGCCCGCTCGGAAATGCTCCGTGGCCGGGTTGGCGGGGACATCCATGTAGATGTTGGTGTCACCGGCGATGATCACCGGGTGTCTCCCGCCGAGGCTGCGTGCCGTGGCATACATTTGTATGTCGGCCCAGAACGCCGCCCGTCCCGCCCACGGGGAGCAACCTGCCTGCGGCCCGTGGACGTTGATGAGGGTGAGGCCTCCCCCGTCCGTGCGGATCTCCAGGGCCGCGGCTTTCCCGGGGACAATTTCCGTGAAGCTGAGCACCTCGTGCTCCGCCACGTACTTGCTGCTGACCGCGGTGAGGAGGCCCCCCCCTCTCGAGGTGGAGGTGGCCCCCGTCTCCGCCAGCCGGCTGCTGAAGTAGGCGGTGTACCCCTTGTCCCGGAGCGCCGCGGCCACGTGCATCTCCTGCGCCCTGGTGGCGATCCCCGTTTCCTGGAGCATGATGGCAAAGCCCCCCTCCTGGGGCAGCATGCCGGTGATGAGGTGCTCCTTGTCGGTGCAGGCCGCCGGCCCCCTGCGCCGCCGGAGTGTGTCCCGGAGGGACCGGTCTGGCGGCACGAGGCCGTTGCGCAGGTTCCACGAGAGGAGCCACAGGGCGTCGCCCGTCGTGTCCTCCTGGAGTCAGCTATCCCGCGTCGGCATCGCCGCCGGGTTCGCTGGTGCCGCCAGGGCATCTGGGTGCGCCGCATCCGCTGAGCCCGTTCCCAGCGGGGCCCACAAGGGGGCCCGGGGGACCGGGGGAGTCAGGGGGGCCAGGGGGGCCAGCCCCGCGGGGATGGACATGGGCCCTGGTGGGGCCGCACCGCCGGCCCCCGGGGCCGCTCCGGGTGCCTCCTCACCTCCATCTGCGTGGTCGGCTGCCTGGGGCGGGGGGCGCCGGGTGTACGGGGCGTGCCACGGGGACCTCCGTGCTCTCCCCTGCAGGATGTTGGCGGCCGCCTCCTTGCCGTCCGCCGGGGCCGCAGCGTGCACCGCGTGCCACGCCAGGTGTTCCAGCATCGCCCCGCTGGTGTAGTACTTGTCCGCACACAGGGGGCATTTCGTCGGCTCCGTGGCCCCTCGCGCCGGGGGGAGCTGCACCGACTTCCGAATGGCGCCCTCCGCCGCTGGTTCGAAGGGCAGGTTGGCCAGCGGCACCGTGTGTGGTGCCAGCGTGCGGCCCGGGGCCGCCGCATCGAGGGCTCGCGTCGCGGGCGCGGGCCCGAGGCCTCGGATGGCATCGCGCTGCACGTCTGCTTGCAGCCACGTTTGCCAGTGCGTGGAGCCGATTTGGCGGTCGGGTTTGCTCCTCCACCGCAGGTCGTGGAAGGCCTGTAGCCAGTGGTACACCGTGGTCGGGACCGCCAGCTGGAGCTCCAGGTCGGCGGGGTGCGCCGCTGCCGGCCACACTCCCGGCCTCGCCGCCCGGGCGTTGTCCTTCAGCCTGACCTGGAGCAGGAGGGCGTGGTGTTCGCCCTCCCGCAGCGCCTTGATGATCATGCGTGTGCAGTCTGCCACGCGGATCACGGCTTCGGGCCCCGGCAGGCGTTCAGGGTCGCAGACGACGACGTGCGCGTCCGCCGGGCTGAACATGCAGACCACCCACTGTGGGTTCTGCTGCCCCCGTTGGGCCACCGCCAGGGTAGCCGCTGGGCGGGCGTGCGTGATGGGCCCCGCGTGGAGGTCCGGGACGTCCGTGGCCCTGATGGCGTCTCCCTGCCACGCGGCCCGTAGATGCTCCTCCTGGTCGGGGCTCCACACCAGTGCGGGGGGGTTGACCCACCCCGGTTCCTGCCTCTTGTTGGGGGCGCTGACCGTGTGCAGCAGGACCGCCAGTGGCCAGGGGTCCGCCGACATGTAGTAGGCCTGGGTGGGCCCCTGTCGCCAGTCGACGTGGGACAGGGGCGGGAATGCCCCTTGCCTAGCGGTGCTGTGCCAGACCGCCCATCGGCCTCCGGCCAGGACGTGCGACCGGTACCCTCCGGCGTGGCCGTGTACGATGGCTTGGTATCCTGCCGTCTGCAGTACCAGCGCCTCCCCCTGCTTAGGCCCGGGCGGGGGTGCGCCATCGCCCGCACCCCAGACGCGGGTGCGCCCGCGGAGTGTGGCATGCCACGGGTCTGATGCATCGCGCTGGGGCCCTTGTATGCACCCCGCAATTTGCGCCGGGCCGTGGTGGTGGACGAAGCTCTCCCCGCCGTCTGCTAGCAAAGCCGCCGCGACGACGTATAGTTGCTCCGCCGTGAGGGGCGCCGTCGGCTCAGTCCACAGAAAGGATTCCCGCGCGCGTGCAGAACACTAACACACACGCGCACAGACAGACTTTGCTGAGGTACAGACCCAGAGAAGGAGTTTTCGAATCGGATTTTCTGTCAGTATTTAGGCATAAATGATATTACACGTGTTGAGATGATTTGTACGGCTAGATCGACCTGAGTGACAAGTGACGAGATATATTTGTTTTGCATCATGTTTTCAAATGCGAATTGCTCAGTGAGTCATATGCATGCATCATACAAGATTTCAGAATATTTTGCATGCATTGTAACAAGAGCTTGAACTCATGTGCCATTTATGCACTTGTCTCTCTTTTAGAATGGACCTCATGTGCCGGACGCTTAGTATCTTCGTAAGTTTGTAATATTGTTTCATTGTGTTTGTGTGTGGGCTTGTGTGTCTTGCATCTTGCGTGCCTATGGGATAAAGTTTTCTTTTTCTTGCATTTTAAAGTGTTTTCCAAGTGAAATTTCCAATCAAGTTTTAAGCAATTATTTTACAATATACAACAAAGCCCATTACAGTACATGGTAGCGTTTTGGTTGGCACACTTGCTTGCTTGTTGTGGTGTTGTAGTATTGTATTTGTAACGTGCGTCCGTGAGCCCGGTCCTTCGACAAGCCGTGATCCGAAGTCTCCAAGGACTTTGTGAACAAGGTCACGAATCCTTTGACAAATTCGACAAGTTCGAAAGGTCGGCTTCACAAGGCCGACGCATTCGGTGGCAAGACGCCGACGAAATTAACAACTCAAAGCCGACGTCCACGAGCACACACCGGCGGGTTCGAACGCCGTGAATTCAAGACTTCATTGAGAATTGAAGGTCCTTGTTGACTCTTTTGCATCTTTGGACATTTGTTGGTCATTGGTGCTACAATTGGTCGTTGGTGCTACGATTGGTCATTGGGGCATATTCATTGGCATTGCATTGGTTATCTCTCCTCTTGGAAATCTTTGAGCTTTCCGTTGTGCGTCCCGTTTTCTTCGCTCCGCTCATTGCAATTCCGTTGTCAATCTCGTGCCACTTTGCTTGCTCTACCATCGTCATCTTTGAATTCTACGGGTTTTGTTCAATTCTTGGATTGGTGATTCTACCTTTGGACAATAACAATTGAAGATTATCGAACGACTATCGAATTCGTTAGATATTGCAATTGGCTAATTCATTTGCGTTGAGATCATTTTCGTTGAGACCATTGGGACATTTCTTTGAGCATCGCAATTGGAATTTTATTTGAAGATTGCCATTGATTAAAAGTTGCTCTTGGTTAATTATTGAATTCATTGAGAATGCAACAACCGCGCGTCGGCGACCTCATTACCACGTGCGTGGACAATTCAACGACTTCGACGTCCCAATCACAGGTATTGCCATGGAATCCAACGTCCAATCCACTCCCGCCGCCTGCAAATGTACTCCTACAACAACACACATCACAAATTCCCGAGCAACAACCACAATCACCATTACTCCTACAAGAACACCAAGCACGCATGCCCCAACAACCACACCAATCGCCGCTACCCTTACATCAACAACAAGTGCATCAACACTCACCGTGGAATCCCACATCGCATCCGCTTCCGCCACCCGCGAATATACTCCTACAACAACTCCATCCACGTCAATATTGTAATGTATGTTGTAAGAGTGTATGTGTGTGTGGGCGGGGGGTACAAGAGTTGGTGCGTTTTTACGAAACAAACTCTCTTGCGCTTGCCCCCACCCCACCACCCCAAAGCCCCCTTCGCAGAGACCTCCTCCTTCAGAGCTTGGGAAGAGAGGAAGAGGTTGGTCTCGCTCACAACCCGCACTTGCACAATGCGAATCATGCGAGCCATGGGCATTCGGGGACATTACAAGTTGTACATACGGCTCACGGCTCTTTGATTGTTGAAACAACTAACCCGGTATGTGTTGCACCGGAGGCGCCACATGATGTTGGCGCTACCTATGATCCTGCACAGAACTATGGTGGTAATAATGACACGGATGCGGTTGATGAGGTTGAAGTGTTGAGTGTACCAGGTAATGAGCCCATACCCACGCGCCGCAATTGGAACGTGGACGTGGCCCCTGTGGCTACCGAGTCTACCCCTCGACTCCGAGGAATGAAAGAGGACTGGTCCGCTCCATTGGCCATGGAGTCCCAATCCGTGTGTGAGGTACCCGACACACCGGTTGGGCCCATGCCCAGGCGCCGCGACTGGGGCGTGGACATGGCACCCACCTCCATGGAAGCCACCCCACAGTTCCGCGGGGCCAAACGCAACTGGGCGGCACCTGTGGCCATGCGCGCGGGTACGGGAGATACCGGGACTCCCATTGTGCGCATGACCGAGGACGCGTCCCAGGGACCGTGCCATACTCCACAATATGAGCCCCGACCGTGTGAACAGGAGGTAAACGACATTTTGGTGGAAGAGGACCGTTTTTCCCAAATTGGGCAAATGGACCCCAACAAAATTGCTCTTTTTCACACCTTTTTACAACAACCTCCACACACCTCCCATTACCCGATTGGACAAATAAACCCTCATTTTGTGGCCGCAATTCATGAGGCTATGCCCATGGACGAGGGGGAAGCAGGGGAAAACACGGGCACCGGGGCCCTGTGGAGACAACAGCAGGCGGCCATGCAAGCACAACAGCAAGCAGCCATACAAGCGCAACAGCAGGCCATGCAAACACAACAGCAGGCAGCCATGCAAGCACAACAGCAAGCGGCCATGCAAGCACAACAACAGCAAGCAGCCCTGCAGGCACAGCAAGCGCAACAACAGGCCATGCAAACGCAACGGCAAGAAGCCATGCAAGCACAACAGCAGGCGGCCATGCAGGCGCAACAACAGCAAGCAGCCCTGCAGGCACAGCAACAAACCGTGCGCGCACAACAGCAGGCAGCTGCAGCCATGCAGGCACAACAACAAGCAGCCATGCGGGCACAACATCAGGCCGCGGCACAGCAAGCGGCCATGCAAGTGCGACACCGAGACGCCATTGAGGCGCAACGACAAGCAGCGATGCAAGCTGCACAGGCGGAACAGCAGACGGCACAGCCAGGGCCCATGCCAGCACGGCTGCCAGCAGTGGTGTGGAAAACTGCCACCCAGCCGGCCGAAGCCGTGCAAGCAATGGCCTCCAACCCTGAAGGCCCGAGGGCAGCGACCTGTATCCATCACAGTGTTTGCAACACGTGTACGGGCCCAAGCCCCTGTGTGCAAACACAGTGCCCGTTGCAGATGGTGACACGGTCAAATCCGTCTGCCGGTTCCGCCATAAACCCCGGAGACAATGCACAGAGAGACCCGCGTGTCCCTTTGGAGCCACCGCCGTCACCCTTCCGGACGCCAGAGCCACAGGTCACTGTGCCATCTGGGGCCCGGGTAGAACATACGGTGCGATGGCCCCCTGGGGTGCATGTAGTCCTCTCAGGGATGTACGCGGACGTTGTCGATTACATTGAGTCAACCGATCACGGAAAGGTAATGACTTTGCCTGACGACCCCGGGGTGCTGCCGTAACTTGTCCAGTACTGTGGCAATGTGCAAATCAGTGTGGACAAGATACGGAGCGTTCTAGGGGAGGCAAAGCCCCCTTACCGTGACCTGGTGCAAGAACATAATGCTGCCCTGGTGGAGGCCATGGCAGAGCATCAGGCGTGTGTTGACGACATTCGGGAGGCCGTGAACCGAGGTGATAGCTTCACCCCTTTCCGGCGCAGGGAGCCGCGGTTACGCAGATCGTTTGAGCTCATATACGTCGGGTGGATGAGGGTAATTGAACCCATGATCTACCCTTCGTCCTACCGGGTCTACCGCCCAGAACAGCCCATTAACGATCCGCCGAGGCCGGTATCCCCCCGAGATTACGGGTCAGGAGTAGGGTCCGAGAAAGGGGACAGTGTGACCTCCCTCCACGGAGGCCATTGCGCTTCCTCGTGCTCGTGCCGTACTACCAGTACAACCCGACAGAAAAACGTGGAGCTGGAACGTACAGTGGCCCATTTGAGGCGGCAGGTGGAGTTACTGACTGTTGGCGCTATTGACAAGTCAGACGCCCCACCAGCCCCCACAGGGACACAGCACCACCCAGGTCCACGGGTGTCCGCAACTATTCCTGAAACTGAGTGCATTGTCATAGATGAGGTAGAGCAACGCCCACCCCCACCCGGGAAGATGCGTTCTAGGCTTTCCGGGAGACTGGTGGACTCCCCCCAACCGCAGACACCATACCCAGCAATAGAGTTGCGTTATGATACCCCTATATTGCCGCCGGTGGCCACTGAGGCCGCCATTCATATGGTACAACAAGCCAACACGGCAGTCCACGCACTGGGAGCACAGAGTCCCCCAGCTTGGCAAGCCCTGATGCACCCCGCTTACGCGTCACAATGGGCACGCGACCCACAACCACGCTTTGAAGGACAACCTGCGAATTGGTTCATTTTTAACCTATCGTGGGAACCCTGGTTCACACGTTCTGGGCTGCCATTGAGCCAAAAAGTCCATTGGCTTGGGGCCAGCCTAGACGGGGACCTCCGTGATGCATACTTGCAGCTCCAAAACGAGAATGCCAATTCTTTGACCTTTCAGGAGGTGTGGAGCTGGCTAGAGGACACGTATGGGAGAGTACCCCCGGGTATCCTAAAGAAAGCGTGGCTTGAGTATCCGCCGCCCAAACACTTGAACAGTGCCAATCTGGTATTGTTTAAGTTAGGGTACGAGACGCGTCGTGACCGGTATGCTAAGGTCATGGGAGGCTTGGCCCCAGAACGCGACAGAGAGGTTCTCCTCTCCAAATTGGGTGCTTATGAGGAGAAACTCGTTTCCCAGGAAATTGAGCGCCAGTTCAGTGAATACTGGTGCAAGGTTTCAGGACTGCCAGTTGGCGTTGACACCCCCGCAGTGGCGCGATTGGTACGTTCACTACATCGAGAGTCTGAAATTCCGGTCCACAAGGTGATCAAACGGGTGGAATTCAATATCCACTATGTCATGATCAAAGTTCCCACACGTTGGCAGCGAGATTTGTTGATCTCCCTCCTAAATGGGAAGGCAACCAACAAGGGGACTACGATTACGGCTGTGGAATGGATATACACCTTTGACGCCGCCGCAATTTTCCATGAAATGGAAAAAATCCTGAAGAAGGATTTGGACCGGCGAACAGCCTTGGAGGCCCAGAATTTAGCGGTGAACGCCATCCACCAATCGCCACAGCACCAGGCAAATGGCCCATACTATTCCCGTTTCGGGTCGCAGCGCCCTTCCTACCGTTCCTGGGGTTATTCCCCAAAAGGGGAAACAGCCAAGGGCGGTAAGAAGGGCGGCAAAGGCGGAAAGCCTGCCCTGGGGGCCAACGTACACGGCAAACAGGGCGCCCCGAAAGGAGAAAAAGGGGGTGCCGACAAAGGACGCGGCAAGGGGTACCGTCCCACATATGGAAAATTCCAAGGAAAAGGAAGTGGCAAGGGCCAGCCCAAAGGAGGTCGCCCCGGGTACGCCCCAGGCAAGGGTACAAAGGGCGCTAAGGGCGCTTTTGGGCGTGGCGTGCGGGAAGTTGAGGCCTATCCTGCAAATGCCAGTGAATGGGACGAGTACTATGGGGACGAAGGACAGTACGACCGGGATGGTGCTGCGGATTGGGATGAAACTGATGAGATAAAAGTGTGCGCGGTTGAGGCTGCTGATGTGGTTTACGGGGAGTGGCATGATGATTGGTATGATGTGTATGAATACGAACCAGCCGGGGACGACTGGGAGTATGATGACGACTGGTATAAGACTAATGAGGCCTGGGAGGTGGCTGAGGTGCAAGCTGAAGTGCAGGAACAGACAGGACCCAGCACTGCACTGAACAGCCCCAAAGACCCCGTTGCCACAGACCCGCCACTGTCAAACTGAAGGGGCCGTGGTGATGGGGCACCCGGCTGTCCGGCACACAAATCCCTGCAAAGAGTACCCACACCCCCCATACCCCTGTATGCGTTTGAACGGAATGGACTGACCCGGACAGCCTGGGCACAATCTCTTTTTCCCCAAGTTTCTGCCACCCGAGCACGCCTCCTGGCACACCGCATGGTTTGCCATGCGTATGGCAAGGCTATGACCCCCAGCAAGAAAGCGCAGGACACCTCAGCCACCCCCCCCCCCTTGAGGTCCCCGTGCGGTCTACCACAGTCCATCTGCAACAGTCTCAGCCTTCTGACCTTCATCCGGCCTCCGAGATCCCAGTTTCTTTGGCAACCGAAGCCCCGGTTTCATTTGTGACGGACACGCTGCATTCTTCAGTCCCAGAATCTGTGATGCATCCTGAGGCTAGCAGTGCCCGTCTGACTGTTGGGGCAGATCCCTGCACCTGCGATCGCGATATTTGTCAGGTCTGCTTTGCAGGGTCTGCGTCTACACCTTTTCCTGGTGCTGAGACTGTGTGGGACCCGCCTTCCATGTTGGTGTCTGAATATAAATATGCCTCAACTGCAGCCACACCCGAACCTGATGAAGCTTGCGCCCCGTTTACGCCTCCATCTGATTGTAATCCGACAGCCTGTGAACCTCAAATTGATAGTGCTGGAATCGGGATAGTGCCTGAATCTGAGTATGATTCTGAGTCGGACGTGGTGGCCTTGGAGTCATGTAGTTTGAACCTGGGCAGTGATGCTGAAAGTATTTCTGTGGCGACCAGACCGGGTCTGGACCCCAAAAAGGGGGGTGTTCCAGACTGTGTTCCAGACTACAACCCATGTGTCAACAATTCCGCAGAAGCCTGCATTCGAAATGTGCCGTTGGCTGGAACCATGCAGCCAGTTGGTTGCTACATTTCCTTTGTTGGAAAAAGCCGAAATCGCTTTTCAATGAAAGTGCCTATCCGTCTTTCCAACGGTGTGGAGGTCATCGCCCATGTACTCGTGGACGATGGCGCGGAGCTAGTTTTGGTTCGTTCCGGTTTCATTAACGACATTAGCGACCATCTCTGGCAAAAACCTGAACAAAAGGTCAACCTGGTGGTGGCAAATCAAACACCGTTGGGCGGAGGCTCTCGCGGGTGTTCGCTTGACCTGAAATTTCTTCGCCAGCGCCTTGATGGACGTTTTTCTGGCACGAAATATTTTTCAACTTTTGCCTACGAAGCGGATATAAATTTCGATATTTATATCGGAAATCCGTTTCTGTTTGACCACAAGATTGCGCCCTTCGCACATCGCGGAAATTTTTTTCACGATCAGGGCGAGGGCTGTTGGCTTTGGCCGTGGAGAGAGTCACCACAGGCTTTGATGGATTATGTGTCAGAGTACTGCCCCCCTGAATTGCAGGAAAGTCTGCGGAATTCACTGGTTGACAAACGGCTGGCGGGAAAATCTCTCTCCGCCGTACAGGCCCTGGGTGAGCTGGACCTTGAACCATATGTCCCTGAATTGGACATGGCGCGTCCCCCCACCAAGCAGCAGTTTCTTTCGAGCGTTGCAGCCGAGAAAAACGTGATGCCTACAGGCTGTTCCAGCTACAAGTTCACAATGTACCGTGACTGGTACACTCGTGTTGTGGCCAAACTTTGCCCTGCAAAAGGCAAAAAGGGCTGGCCCCAGCTGGACGTCTTTGGTAGTCGCGGTGCTCGAGTGGTGGAACGCGAGGATGGCAAACCGGCCCGCCTGGTCAAAGACCCATATAACATGTCCTGGACGCGCCAGTTCCTCTGGATCTTGGCGCCCTGGGAACATATGGACAGGGTCCTGTACAAGCTGGCTGAGGATAAGGCACGCGCAATTGTAGTTGTGCCAAATTGGGTACACCGTAAATGGTGGCAGCCGTTGATGACTATGTGTACTGCCACCTATACGCTGCCTTGGGACAGCTTGTACGCCTTTGATGATGCGGGTAATTCGGTATCACTGCCAGCTGATCACCGGTTTAAGTTGGTAGCCTGTCTGGTGGACGGATCACTCCTGGGTGCAGAGTGCATCCCTTCGCCGTTCCCTGAAGCGACTGTTGATGCGTCCGTGTGCTCTGTGGCTGATACCCCCCCCCCCCTCCTCGACTATACGTGTCTTGACGGAGGATGGGCGACCCGGATCGAGCCGTGCGACTTGGGTACACGGGTCTATGATGCCTCCAACCGTTTCCTTGACTTTCCCCACAAGTATTCCTCCGTCCAGGAATTCATTCAGGACCGTAACCCGACCATTCCCGTTCATCAAATCAGTTTTCAGACAGAACCAGAAAATTCACAGCCGCCCTCCTCCCTACAACAGCCTGCATCCATTGAAGCCATTCTGCGTGACGTCAAGGTTCATTCCGGTCATGAGCCCCCCCCTACCCCTGAGCCTCCGCCACAGATTTGCCATTGCATTCGGCGTGTGTGCGCATGCAGCGTGGGTCAACGTGAGTGGGCATTTGCAGCAGTACATCAGCCTGATCGGGTACAGCAACACCTGATTCTGCCCTGGCTTGAGCCTACGTCCCAGTTATGGCGTGGACACCGCGGTCGCTTGGACCAGCGCCACCAACGCGTGCGTTCGTTGCGTCATGACCCAGTCACGGGTGCAAATAGTTTGGGTAGAAGTTCTGAAGTTGAACCCTGTTTGTGTATTGATGACTGTAAGTGTGTTCGGTCTGTGATCCACACATCTGATGAGGTAACTGACTCTGCTGCACAGAAATGGCGTGATGCTGTACAACAGCAATTCGGTGCTGACGTGCTGGCGGGTGAGGTTCCGCCGATTGAACATGACATAGTGCGCGGACCCTTCGGGTACGCGAGAGTTAATCTGAAGAGCAATGCAGCTCCGCGACGGCAGCGTCCTTTTCCCCACCTGGGGGAACGGGGGGAAGCGCTTTCTGCCATTATTGAACGCAACCTTCACAAACGTGGATGGTTGGAGCATGCATCCTCTGGTTCTGACTGGTCGTCGCCGCCGTTCTGTGTCCCCAAGCCGGTCCCGCCTGGGACGCCCCTGCTGGATAAGTGGCGCCTGGTCATTGACTATCGCTACTTAAATGAAAATACGCGGGATGACCAGGCTCCGCTTCCTCTCATTGAGGATATTTTAGAGCGTCATCAACCGCATAAACTTTTCACTGTGCTTGATTTAAAGCATGGCTTCCATCAGATGCCATTGCTCCCTGAGCAACGGTATCTGACAGCGATCCCAACTCCCCTGGGCACCCTGCAGTGGCGGGTGCTCCCTATGGGAGTGAAAAATGGACCGGGGCAGTTCCAGCGCATGATGGACTGGGTGCTCAACCATAGGCGCGGTAAGCAGGACAGAAATGGTGTGTGGCAGGGAATTCCTGATCCCATCCGGTGCGCCAGCATTTACATTGATGATCTCATCATTGGCACTGGTGGGCCCGAGGATGGCCTGTATGAGCGCCACCATCAAGACGTTTGCCGTGTACTGGAGCGCCTCCAAGATTGGTTTCTGGTGTGTGGACTGAACAAAAACAAAATGTTTGTTCGCTCCGTCGAATTTTGCGGACAAATTTTGTCTGCAGGCACACGGAAACCAGCCCCAGGGTCCATGCTTGCCCTGGAAAAATGGCCGAAGCCTGTTACTGTCTCCCAACTGCGGTCGTTTCTTGGGGTATGTAATTATTATCATATTTACATACCCCAATATGCGACTTTGGCGGCCCCGCTGCAAGAACTCTTGAAAGGAGATCGGGCAGCAATGCGTAAAGGGAGTACTGTGAAGCTTCAGTGGACGGATGTCCACACTAGCCATTTTGAGGCTCTCAAACGCGCCGTCATCGGCATTAAAGAGCTGATGCTCTACCGCCCTGATGCCGATTTCTTCATGCGTTGTGATGCCAGCCTGTATGGTGTTGGCTGTGTGCTGGAACAGCGCGATGAGGAAGGAAACTCCTTCCCCATTGCGTTCTTCAGCCGAAAGCTTACGCCTGGTCAGCGTAAGTGGTCTCCAAGGGAGAAGGAGACCTACGCGATTGTCAGCGCTCTACGTAAGTACGCTACGTGGATCGGTAACAATCGCGTCACTATTTTGACTGACCATCAGGCACTGGAAGGCTGGCATCGGGAACACGTGGACACGCCGAGCGGCCCCAGTGGGCGCCGAGGCAGGTGGCACGAAACTTTCAGCCGTTTCCGGCTGGAAGTCGTCTACCTGCCCGGCCGCGATAACGCGGTGGCCGATGCCATGTCCCGCTGGGCGTACCCGGCTTGCCAGCTGGGAAATGACGTGTGCAAGCACGGTAGTCTGGCGGACAAGTTAGCCGTAGAGGAACTTGAGCGTCTGGAGCATGCTGAGGAGCAGCAGTGTATTCATGCGGTGGGTTGCTTGGACCTCAGACAGCCTGAGCAGTTGCGACAGTTTTTGCACCACTTGCCCCCTAGTGACAAACTGGGATGCAAAGACTGTGGCGGGACTCTGAGTTTCCCAGACAGTCACCATTGTAATGAGTGTTACCTGGTTCAGGTTGTAACCAGGGCACAGGCCCGGGGTTCCAAAGCTTCTGCCCGGGTGCCTGTGTCTGCGCCCCCGACCCGCCTCCAGGTTACTCCTGCGCAGCCTGCACCTCTTCCGCACGCCCACCCGCGTATCCAGCACTTGCCTGCCGCTGCACTGTGCCTGCCCAAGCCCCGTGCTGCGAAGCCTCGTGCAGCCAAACCCCCACCAGCGAAACCGTCAGATGCTGAAACCCCGCCTCTTGTTGAAGCACGCCCTGCGGCTATTTTTTCCCCCAATATCTTGTGGGATGATTGGGAGAGTTATTATCTGCGGGATTCCGCACTCAAGGACGTTTTTCAGGCAGTACGGGCGTTCAGTCCTGACCCCGCATACGAGGCTTATCGCATCAAAAACGGCAGACTGTTTAAGCACGCGCGTTGTGTTGTTCCTGAGGGTATTGCGTATAGCGTGATTTTGGCCTGGCATCAAGAGGTAATACACAACGGCGCTGCCAGTGTGATTCAGGATTTGCAGCGTCGCTTTATCATCCCTGGTCTGACCCATAAATGTGCGAAGGTGGCTAAGCACTGTCCCGTGTGCCAGGCAACACAGCCCCTGAATCAGCGCAGACGTGGACATCTGGAACCCCACCCTGTGCCTGACCGAGTGATGAGTAGCATGTGCCTTGATCTGTTTGAGTTGTCACCTGTAGTTGATGATGAGGGTACCACGTGGGATGGTGTACTGCTCTGCACTGACCGGCTCAGTGGATACATGATTGGGAAGCCGATCTGTTTCAAGGGACTGACAGGGGAGAAGGCGGCAAAAATTCTGCTGGACGCCCGGGAAAGTTTTTTTGACGTTCCCACTGAGCTGACCACGGACCGGGACCCAAAATTTTTGTCCGCCTGGTTTTCCACAATTTGTGCGGGGCTGGGAATCAATGTGGCATATTCCCAGGCCTACAGGCACCAGGAGAACGGCAGGGCGGAGGTGGCCAACAAAAATGTGTTGAACACTCTCCGCAAGATGCGGGCGTCGGTCGGTGACACAGTGCAGGGTGAGTCTTGGTTTGCCGCACTTCGTGCTACGATTCGTAACCACAATCAGCGCGTGGATCCTGAGTTGGGGCTGAGTCCACAGGAAATCCTGACGGGGCGAGCACGTTTGGGACCCGCACCATGTCTCCCACCGGTCCGTGAATGCGTTGGTGCTTCAGAGTGGCTTGCCCACATGCGTGATATGGACCTGTTGGCCAAGCAACATGTCCATTCACAGCAGGTGGCCATACGGGCGCGATATGATGCCTCCCGTGATAAGCCACATCACTTTGAAGTGGGTGACCGTGTTTGGGTTCGCTATGAGCGCAAGGTGGGCGATAATAAGTTGGTGCCGTACTGGCTGGGACCAGCGGTCGTTCGCGAACGACTTGGACGTAAAACCTTTTTGGTATCCGTTAGTGATACCAAGTCCGAGGAACATAGCGTCTCGGACTTAAAGCCATACTATCCGGCCTTACAGGGTGATTCTGTGCCTCTGTATTGGAGTAGGCAATACATAGTGCGACCCAAAAAGTCTCCATCCATGGAGTACTTGGTGTCAAAAATTTTGGGCCATGAGACCCGAGTCTGCAAGTCCACGGGGGTGGAAAAGCTTTATTTCCGGGTCCGATGGCAGGGTTTTGGTCCCAAGGACGACACTTGGGAGCCGGCAGAAAATTTTCTGCCCGGGTATAATCTGCCATGGGTCCGGTATTGTGTGGACCAGGGCATTGCTATGGACTTGAAGCAATGCCTGCCCTGTAGCGGTCACTGATGTATGAGTGTGGTGAGTGTGATGCGTTTTCTGGATAGCCGGGGTATGCTGCCCCCCCCCCCCCCACTGATGCCTACCTACAATAACGTAAGGGGACACGATGGCGCAGGGACACATTCTTGCCGCTGCCCTGTCGTACCCTGAGTTCCAGCACTGCACTGTATGGGTGGCTGCACGTCTATTTTTTCTCCAACCACTGGCAGGTTGGCCACAGCATGGTTCGTTTGGTGTCTATTTTTTCCCCCATGTTGTGGGATGCCACCCTGGTGTACCCCCACAGTGCTGTGTTATTATCGTGTCCTTGTGACACTGTGGTCCTGTGTTCTGTCTTACCCTGCACCCTCCATCTCCGTCTTTGCTCCCAGATCATTAATTATTGATTACTGTACGTCTCCATTGCCCTGCCTCCCCCTGGGTTTCTCTGCAGTTTTTGTTTTGTTTCCCCGCCCAGCGGAGATCACTTTTTTTTTTCTGCAACCCGTTACCGATTCGAGTTGGCGCCGGCTGTTACAGGCGCCCCCCTATCTTAGATCCTGCTTACCTCAGTGTTCCTGTCTGCAACCGAAAACACAAAAAAAAAAAAAAAACAAAAAAAAAAAAAACGTTGTTACGTCTCTTCGCTTCTTCACAACATTTTTTTTTGAACCCCAAGGAGGGGAGTGTACCGTGGACAGAGCCCACCTCAGGCCTCAGTCCACAGAAAGGATTCCCGCGCGCGTGCAGAACACTAACACACACGCGCACAGACAGACTTTGCTGAGGTACAGACCCAGAGAAGGAGTTTTCGAATCGGATTTTCTGTCAGTATTTAGGCATAAATGATATTACACGTGTTGAGATGATTTGTACGGCTAGATCGACCTGAGTGACAAGTGACGAGATATATTTGTTTTGCATCATGTTTTCAAATGCGAATTGCTCAGTGAGTCATATGCATGCATCATACAAGATTTCAGAATATTTTGCATGCATTGTAACAAGAGCTTGAACTCATGTGCCATTTATGCACTTGTCTCTCTTTTAGAATGGACCTCATGTGCCGGACGCTTAGTATCTTCGTAAGTTTGTAATATTGTTTCATTGTGTTTGTGTGTGGGCTTGTGTGTCTTGCATCTTGCGTGCCTATGGGATAAAGTTTTCTTTTTCTTGCATTTTAAAGTGTTTTCCAAGTGAAATTTCCAATCAAGTTTTAAGCAATTATTTTACAATATACAACAAAGCCCATTACAGTACAAATCATTTTGAGGGGCATATGTCACACATTTTGAGAACGGCGAAAAAAAAACGCGCGATCCGCCATCAACACCCTTGTCGGTCGTGAATTGCGCTTCGGCGGGTACCCTTCCCGCCGAAGCCGAATCACTACGGCCCCTGCGGGGGAGATTGAACAAGAGCTGATCACGGAGAATTAGCTCTGAGGACAGGTTTCAAGGTGTGTAGTAGGTCAGGGTGAGCAAGGTGTTGCGTCAGCTTTCACGTGAGGGTTTTTAAGCCAAAAAAACCATATGAAAACCAGCTTGACGCCTGCTAGTCTCGTTTTCTGTGGGGCAAGCCCCAGAGAAACCGAGCCTAGCCACTATTCCTTCTTGCAAACTTTCCATCGAGGGGCAACGATACCCTCAAACGGGTTGAACGTGCGCTTTTAGTAACAATTTGCCCCATTTTGCTCCAAAACTGCCCCAAAAACGCTCAAAACTGCCGCGAAACCGGAAAAACCACACCAAATTTGGCAAACAAAGTTGGTTTCCCAACGTTTTGGCACGAGCCAATTATTTTAAGGGGTGACAACATGGGTCAAATCCGCCCATGGTTGCCAGTACAAAAAACAGGCCCTATTCCGGGGAGACTGGTTGAAAAACCGCTTAAAACGATGCTATTTCACCAAAACGACTACCAATGGCCCAAAAGTCGAAAAGTCGCGTAATTGTATTTTCGCTGCGATCATTTTGAGGGGCATATGTGATACGTTTTGCGGGGAGACAAAAAAAAATGTCGCTGGTTGCCAATTGGTAACCTAGTGGTCCGGACATTGCGCCTCGGCGGGCACCCTACCCGCCTCAGCCAATCTCATCGGCCCCTGCAGGGGAGAGTGAACAAGAGCGGATCACGGAGAATTACGGCCCGCTCCTCTTTGGTGTATGCACACCATACGGTACTTCTGCCACCATTGTGCAGCAACGTACAATCCATACAGATGGGTTTGTAAGCCCGAAAAACCCTAGGAAAACCAGCTTCACGCCTGCTAGTCACGGTTTCTGTGGGGCAAGCCCCACAGAAACCGAGCCTAGCCACTGCTCCTTCTTGCAAACTATGCATCGAGGGGCACCAATACCATCAAACGGGTTGAACCTGCGCTTTTAGTAACAATTTGCCCCATTTTGATACCAAACAGCCCCAAAAACGCTCAAAACTGCCGCAAAACCACAAATCGGTACCAAATTTGGCAAACAAAGTTGATTTCCCGACGTTTTGGCACGAGCTAATCATTTTAAGGGGTAACAATATGGGTCAAATCGGCACATGGCAGCCAGTACAAAATTCAGCCCCTATTCGGCGGAGACTGGTTGAAAAACCGCTTAAAACGGTGCTATTTCACCAAAACGACTACCAGTGGCCCAAAAATCGAAAAGTCGCGTAGTTGTATTTTCGCTGCGATCCTTTTGAGGGGCATATGTCACACATTTTGAGAACGGCGAAAAAAAAAAGTACGCGATCTGCCATCAACACACTTGTCAGTCGTGAATTGCGCTTCAGCGGGTACCCTTCCCGCCGAAGCCGAATCACTACGGCCCCTGCAGGGGAAATTGAACAAGAGCGGATCACGGAGAGTTACGGCCCGCTCCTCTTTGGGGTATGCATACCATACGGTACTTCTGCCACCATTGTGCAGCCACGTAAAATCCATACAGATGGGTTTGTAAGCACAAAAAACCCTAGGAAAACCAGCTTCACGCCTGCTAGTCTCGGTTTCTGTGGGGCAAGCCCCACAGAAACCGAGCCTAGCCACTGCTCCTTCTTGCAAACTATGCATCGAGGGGCACCCATACCATCAAACGGGTTAAATCTATGCTTTTAGTAACGATTTGCCCTACTTTGATACCAAACTGCCCCAAAAACGCTCCAAACTGCTGCAAAACCACACAACGGTACCAAATTTGGCAAACAAAGTTGATTTCCCGACGTTTTGGCATGAGCTGATCATTTTAAGGGGTAACTACATGCGTCAAATCGGCACATGGCAGCCAGTACAAAATTCAGCCCCTATTCGGCGGAGACTGGTTGAAAAACTGCTTCAAACGGTGCTATTTCACCAAAACGACTACCAGTGGCCCAAAAATCGAAAAGTTGCGCGGTTGTATTTTCGCTGCGATCCTTTTGAGGGGCATATGTCACACATTTTGAGAACAGCGAAAAAAAAAAGTACGCGATCTGCCATCAACACACTTGTCAGTCGTGAATTGCGCTTCGGCGGGTACCCTTCCCGCCGAAGCCGAATCACTACGGCCCCTGCAGGGGAAATTGAACAAGAGCGGATCACGGAGAATTACGGCCCGCTCCTCTTTGGGGTATGCACACCATACGGTACTCATGCCACCATTGTGCAGCAATGTACAATCCATACAGATGGGTTTGTAAGCACAAAAAACCCTAGGAAAACCAGCTTCACGCCTGCTAGTCTCGGTTTCTGTGGGGCAAGTGCAGCAGACCAGTGCACTGCCCGCATCGCAGGTCGCGCATGCGCATTGTAGATAAAACGAGATCGCATTGTGTTGTAAATAGCGCATGTTTTATTATAAAACATTATCGCTTGTTTTAGGCACCAAATGTCCTGTTTGTTAAATCAGCTGTGATTACGGAGTTGTTCTGCATGGTGCCGCCTGAGGGATTTGGGATCTCAGGGTTAACGTCAAGTCGTGGTACGTTACAATTCAACAAACTTGACCAGAACGATTTCGTTAGGCTGCATTGAGACACGGGACGGAAATGCCGCGCCGCCGCTGTAAGATCAAGTCGGTTGACGAGATCAGGACCTTGGATAGCTCCAGTGTGCGCCGGCTGTGCAGTTCGTCAATTCCCGAACGACGAGAGGAAGCGCTTCGTGAGGTTCTTCGTCGTGCGGCGCAGTGGGACATGGAGTGTCAGGACTATGCACGCAAACTGCGCGTGTGGCAGCCGCAAAATGTGCTTCGGTGCCTTGAAGGTGAGCCTAGGGCTGTGGGCTTTGTGCCTCCTTGCCGTGAATTTTGTGTTCCTTCGTTCATACCTGACACGGTGTTGGACGACAACCTGGTGGCGGTGAACGGGTCTTCAAGCGGTGTGTCGCCGGTGGAGGCCAGTCTCAGGGAGCATGAAGGTATTCGAGTCTCCTCTGCTGAGCCTCAACATCATCTTGCGATCAGCCTCGACGTCATCTTGGAGGAGGCTTTGGCTATGTTCGACGCGGCCTCCGTTTCTGTTGACAAGGACCCCGTGCCACCGAGTATAGCACCATTGGCGCTAGATTCGTCGAAGCGCCGTGTTCGTGGCGGCAAGAAATGGCGCACGGCGCAGACGCGCCGCGTCGACGAAGCGACCAGGACCGCTCAGTGACGACGCGATAACGAAAAGAGCGTTTGGCAGGCGCTGAGAGGCGAGCTGCTCAAGGTTGTGTGTGGTGCGTGTGTTGGTGCGCGCTTGTTCTGAAAGCCACGGGTGTGGCAGCATTCCAAGCCATAACCTAGCGCCATGCTCAGCTCAGCTTCACCACGTGTTATATTCGCTACCGCAGGCATTTGTGGGCTCATCCTGGAACTGGATGCCTCCGCTCCTCTTGTTTTCCAGGCTTTCGTCAGTTCTTTATAACATGGAGCGAAAACTAACTCAAATGAGTCAGATGGAGAAACTGGGTCTGATGCCAAGGGCTTTTTGCCCTTCAAGGCCACTGTTTTTGTGCTCAGAGCCTTGCACAAACATGCACCCTTGCTTCAGTTTCTCAGCACTAAATCTAAGGGAGCAGGTTTCGGACTTGTCTGATTTTAGGCTTTGTGTCGGTTGTTGCCTCCCCTCCCCTGCTGTTCGTTGGTTCGACAGTCAGATTTTGATTTGGTGATGTCTTAACTTTTCGCCTGTCTGCCACGTTCCCCTTGCCTTGTGTTTCAAGGAGCAAGGACGCCAAGCGCAGTGACGACGGGTGAGCGTGGAGCATGAAGGCCCCGCTCCGAAGTCAACCTGTGCCGGTACATGTCTTGTGTAGTGTGCGCGGCACGTGGGTGGTGCTGTTTTCTGCTGTGTTTCGTTCTGCTGGCATCCTGTGTGCCCTGGGAGCAGTGCTCAGAGGGTCTACTTTGCATTTTGCTGTTGCCTCGCACTGCTTTGCATGCAGCATGTTGCAGGGCTGACACTGTGCAGTTTACTTTGCGCTGGCCGATGTGATTTGGGTGTTACTTCGCAGTTTTGCTGTTCGCACGACGTCGCGCTGATGCATATATGGACGTGTTATTGTATCCTTTTTCCTCTTACTTCCTGTGTTTCAGGAACTGATTGGGGGGCCTCAAGCCATCAAGGCAGGCCAATCCCCCCCTCAAGACCCAGCCAAGCACCATACCCCTTCGAGATGCTCAGAAGTTAAGTTGGCGCACAAGTTTTGAGATAAGTCTGATATATGGGGCTTAAGTCCCTTGGAGGACCAGCAGCTTTGTTCATTAGCGTAAGGGTTTGTACCCTGTGGGTCAGTCCACATGCAGTTTTATTGTCAGTTTGCTGCTATGTCTGTTTGTGTTGTGTTGTTGTTTTTTTTTATACAACCAAACTTCTGAGCAGGGGTTTTCTTTTTGGTGCAGGAACAGTGGCAATGGGCAGTGGGTAGTTGCTACATTTTTTTTCCTGTATGGGGTCAGCAGGTAAATAGGAACGCTGCCCCACCTAACCAATGGGTGGCCACCATTGGGGGATGGGCAGAGGGGCCTGGCAAGCCTCCTTTTTAGGTTGACGCCACAGGATGCAAATAGCTATTTTGTTTGTATACTAAACACACAAAGTGCCGCTGACACCAGGTGGGGTTCCATCGTTGGGCACCGGGGTGTTCTAGAAATTTTTGTGTGCTTGGTACTTTTTTTTTTGAGTGCCTATTTTTTTTTGTGTACATTATTGCTCTGTTTTTGGCACGCAGTGCACTGGCTGCCATTGTTTGTGTGTGTCAGCCAGCCCCTGGTCCCCTTGGACTGTCTTGGGTGGGCGTGCAGCAGACCAGTGCACTGCCCGCATCGCAGGTCGCGCATGCGCATTGTAGATAAAACGAGATCGCACTGTGTTGTAAATAGCGCATGTTTTATTATAAAACATTATCGCTTGTTTTAGGCACCAAATGTCCTGTTTGCTAAATCAGCTGTGATTACGGAGTTGTTCTGCATGGTGCCGCCTGAGGGATTTGGGATCTCAGGGTTAACGTCAAGTCGTGGTACTTTACAGCAAGCCCCACAGAAACCGAGCCTAGCCACTGCCCCTTCTTGCAAACTATGCATCGAGGGGCACCAATACCCTCAAACGGGTTGAACCTGTGCTTTTAGTAACAATTTGACCCTATTTTGTTACAAATCTGTATCAAAAACGCTCAAAACTGCTGCAAAACCACAAAACAAGCGGAGGGGGGCTCCACGAGATGGGGAAGGGCAGTGTGCGGGCTGCGATCGCCTCTGAAAGGTATCTGTCGGATGTGGAAGTCAAATTGCACAATATGCACATGCATGATCATGTATTTATAACAAACAACGATGAGCATGTTGAGGAAATTGCAATGAAGCAATGATACATGATATGTTGTGGAGGGTGTGGAAAAGTAGGATTAAATGAATCCTTCGTCTTTCGTGCTTGGTCTGGCTTTTCCTTTGCTGGTGCGAAGCACCATCAAAAGAAAAGCCTTATTACGTTTTTAGCCGTTTTCGGGTCACCTTTCTATGTCACAAGTGGAGCCAGGCGGTGACAAACAAGAGCAAAAACACTCCTTTGCCTTGTGTTTAAGCTAGCAGCGCAAAGACAGGAAGGGTGCATTTGGCAAGATTAGCGACACAGGTTGCAAATAGCATAAAATTGACATATTCATAACTTGGGCCTATTGTATCGGATTTTGACGAAATGAATGGCAATTTCGGTCAATTTGGGAGTATTCTTTTCATTTTTGAGCTTGTGAAGGCGGCCGTATGCGCTGAAAACCGTCAGATCGAAAAGCGATGCCAAAACAAAATGACGGCGGTTTTTCAACTACACCGCAAGACGAAGCTTTTAGAATCATTTATAAAACTGGTCTTAGATCGAAATTTCGTGCACTGTAGCCCGATTTCACTTTGAACAGTCAAAATGGAAGATCGCAAATGCCGGCGACTGCGAAATGCACGCGTGCACAGCAAATAAATAATATAGCAAATAGATTTCTTGGGGGTTGGGGCCTGGGGCTTATATATAGTGTTGTTCGGCACCTCAACGTTGCTGGTGCACCTTTAAATCGCATCCCTAGGTTATATGGAATTAGTGGATGCTTTTAAAGAAGTTAAAACCTTGTAAGGGTCCTAACTTTGCAAAACAGCCATGATTGATCAAAACAAATATGACAGTGCGAATCAGCTCTCTGAGGCGGTCATTTAGAGGGGCTGCATCGTAGACTTTTGAAGTATGTTTCGTTTCGGCGCGCGGATTGTATATAATGGCATAAGGACTGCTTTTAGAGGGGGGCGGGGCCCCATTCCCCGGCCCCCCAATTAAAAGCCCCCCATGGGGGGGGAGGTGAACAAGCGGAGGGGGGCTCCACGAGATGGGGAAGGGCAGTGTGCGGGCTGTGATCGCCTCCGAAGGGTATCTGTCGGACGACGAATTCAGATTGCACGATATGCACGCGCATGATCACGTATTTATAACAAAGAAAGATGAGCATGTTGAGGAAATTTCAGTGAAGCAATGATACATGATATGTTGCGGAGGGTGTGGAAAAGTAAGGTTAAATGAATCCTTCATCTTTCGTGCTTGAGGTGGCTTTTCCTTTGCTGGTGCGAAGCACCATCAAAAGAAAAGCCTTATTACGTTTTTAGCCATTTTCGGGTCACTTTTCAATGTCGGAAATGGAGCCGGGCGGTGACAAACAAACACAAAAACACTCCTTTGCCTTGTGTTTAAGCTAGCAGCGCAAGGACAGGGAGGGTGCATTGGGCAAGATTAGCGATACAGAGTGCAAATAGCATACAATTGACATATTCATAACTCGGGCCTATTGTATCGGATTTTGACGAAATCAAGGGCAATTTTGGTCCATTTGGGGGTGTTCTTTCCATTTTTGAGCTTAAGAAGAGGGCTAGGGGCGCTGAAAACCGTCAAATCGAAAAGCGGTGCTAAAACAGAACGACGGCGGTTTCTCGATTGAACAGCAACAGGAGACTTTTAGAATCATTTATAATTCCGGTCTTAGATCGAAATTTAGTGCATTGTAGCCCGATTTCACTTTGGACAGTCAAAATGAAAGATCGCAAATGCCGGCGACTGCAAAATGCACGCGTGCACAGCAAATAAACAATATGTCAAATAGATTTCTTGAGATTTGGGGCCTGTGGCTTATATATAGTGTTGTTCGGCACCTCAACTTTGCTGGTGCACCTTTAAATCTCATCCCTAGCTTATATGGAATTAGTGGATGCTGGTAAAGAAGTTAAAACCTTGTAAAGGTCCTAACTTCGCGAAAAACAGCCATGATTGATCGAAACAAATATGACGGCGCGAATCAGCTCTTTGAGGCGGTCATTTAGAGGGGCTGCATCGTACACTTTTGAGGTATGTTTCGTTTCGGCGCGCGAGTCGTATATAATGGCATAAGGACTGCTTTTAGAGGGGGGCGGGGCCCCATTCCCCGGCCCCCCAATTAAAAGCCCCCCATGGGGGGGGAGGTGAACAAGCGGGGGGAAATTGCACGAGGTGGGGTCGCACGGGTGCTCAGATGAGAACGGGGAGGACAAGGAGCACAAAGGCAAAAAGACCATTCAAAGGCGGAGAAGGAGAAAACCATGAAAACACGGGAGCAACGGCGCCAGCGCCGGCCGCTAGGCTCCGTTTTTGTGGGCCAAGCCCCACAAAAACGAAGCCTAGCGGGTGCTGCTTCGTGCCTCTTGCACAATATGGTTGCACCATTGGCAAAAAAGGCTTGCTAGATGGGCAGCAAGTATACATGCCAAATATGGCGGAAAAAATGGCAGAAAACTGCCAAAAAACGCACAAAATTGACAGTAAATCATCAAAAAGGCACCTGATTTGGCCAATTAGGTTGCTTTTCTGACGTTTTGGCCCGAGCCGGTCATTTTAAGGGGCTACAACATGATGTAACTTCGCAAGCAAAAGCCAATACGGAATTCAGCCCCAAATTTTCGGAGACTGCCCGAAAAACTGCTTAAAACGGTCCTAATTCACCAAAACGACCATCGTAGGCCGAAGAGAAGAAAAGTCGCATTCTTAGAATTCCATTGCGATCATTTTAAGGGGCTGCATTGCAGGGTTTTGAGAAGGGCTGTCTTCCAGGGGGGGGGGGTCGCGTAACGTAGTAGTTGGTCACTGCTTCTGGCGCGGGGTCAGGGGCCCCCAACACCCCGACCCCCACAGAAGCCAGCCCCTTGCGGGGGGGATTTGAACAAGCGGGGGGAAATTGCACGAGGTGGGGTCGCACGGGTGCTCAGATGAGAACGGGGAGGACAAGGAGCACAAAGGCAAAAAGACCATTCAAAGGCGGAGAAGGAGAAAACCATGAAAACACGGGAGCAACGGCGCCAGCGCCGGCCGCTAGGCTCCGTTTTTGTGGGCCAAGCCCCACAAAAACGTAGCCTAGCGGGTGCTGCTTCGTGCCTCTTGCACAACATGGTTGCACCATTGGCAAAAAAGGCTTGCCAGATGGGCAGCAAGTATACATGCCAAATATGGCGAAAAAAATGGCAGAAAACTGCCAAAAAACGCACAAAATTGACTGTAAATCATCGAAACAGCACCAGATTTGGCCAATTAGGTTGCTTTTCTGGCGTTTTGGCCCGAGCCGGTCATTTTAAGGGGCTACAACATGATGTAACTTCGCAAGCAGGAGCCAATACAGAATTCAGCCCCAAATTTTCGGAGACTGCCCGAAAAACTGCTTAAAACGACCCTAATGCGCCAAAACGAGCGTCGTCGGCCAAAAAGAAGAAAAGTCGCGTTCTTAGAATTTCATTGCGATCATTTTAAGGGGCTGCATTGCGGGGTTTTGGGAAGGGCTGTCTTCCAGGGGGGGGGGGTCGCGTAACGTAGTAGTTGGTCACTGCTTCTGGCGCGGGGTCAGGGGCCCCCAACACCCCGACCCCCACAGAAGCCAGCCCCCTGCGGGGGGGATTTGAACAAGCGGGGGAAAGATGCACGAGGTGGGGTCGCACGGATGCTCAGATGAGAACGGGGAGGACCAGGAGCACAAAGGCAAAAAGACCATTCAAAGGTGGAGAAGGAGAAAACCATGAAAACATGGGAGCAACGGCGCCAGCGCCGGCCGCTAGGCTCCGTTTTTGTGGGCCAAGCCCCACAAAAACGAAGCCTAGCGGGTGCTGCCTCTTGCCTCTTGCACAATATGGTTGCCCCGTTGGCAGAAAAGGTTTGCCAGATGGGCAGCAAGTATACATACCAAATATGGCGAAAAAAATGGCAAAAAACTGCCTAAAAACGCACAAAATTCACTGTAAATCATCAAAAAGGCACCTGATTTGGCCAATTAGCTTGCTTTTCTGACGTTTTGGCCCGAGCTGGTCACTTTAAGGGGCTACAACATGATGTAACTTCGCAAGGAAGAGCCAATACGGAATTTAGCCCCAAATTTTCGGAGACTGCCCGAAAAGCTGCTTAAAACGGTCCTAATTCACCAAAACGACCATCATCGGCCATAAAGAAGACAAGCCGCGTTCTTAGAATTCCATTGCGATCATTTTAAGGGGCTGCATTGCAGGGTTTTGAGAAGGGCTGTCTTCCAGGGGGGGGGGGTCGCGTAACGTGGTAGTTGGTCACTGCTTCTGGCGCGGGGTCAGGGGCCCCCAACACCCCGACCCCCACAGAAGCCAGCCCCCTGCGGGGGGGATTTGAACAAGCGGGGGAAAGATGCACGAGGTGGGGTCGCACGGATGCTCAGATGAGAACAGGGAGGACCAGGAGCACAAAGGCAAAAAGACCATTCATAGGCGGACAAGGAGAAAACCATGAAAACACGGGAGCAACGGCGCCAGCGCCGGCCGCTAGGCTCCGTTTTTGTGGGCCAAGCCCCACAAAAACGTAGCCTAGCGGGTGCTGCCTCTTGCCTCTTGCACAATATGGTTGCCCCGTTGGCAGAAAAGGTTTGCCAGATGGGCAGCAAGTATACATGCCAAATATGGCGAAAAAAATGGCAAAAATCTGCCTAAAAACGCACAAAATTGACTGTAAATCATCAAAAAGGCACCTGACTTGGCCAATTAGGTTGCTTTTCTGACGTTTTGGCCCGGGCCGGTCATTTTAAGGGGCTAAAACAGGATGTAACTTGGCAAGCAAGAGGCAATACGGAATTCAGCCCCAAATTTTCGGAGACTGCCTCAAAAGCTGCTTAAAACAGTCCTAATTCACCAAAACGACCATCATCCGCCCAAAAGGAGAAACGTCGCGTTCTTAGAATTCGATTGCGATTATTTTAAGGGGCTGCATTGCAGGGTTTTGAGAAGGGCTGTCTTCTAGGGGGGGGGGGTCGCGTAACGTAGTAGTTGGTCACTGCTTCTGGCGCGGGGTCAGGGGCCCCCAACACCCCGACCCCCACAGAAGCCAGCCCCCTGCGGGGGGGATTTGAACAAGTGGGGGAAAGTTGCACGAGGTGGGGTCGCACGGGTGTTCAGATGAGAACGGGGAGGACAAGAACAGAAAGGCAAAAAGACCATTCAAAGGCGGAGAAGGTGAAAACCATGAAAACACGGGATCAACGGCGCCAGCGCCGGCCGCTAGGCTCCGTTTTTGTGGGCCAAGCCCCACAAAAACAGAGCCTAGCGGGTGCTGCCTCCTGCTTCTTGCCCAATATGGTTGCCCCATTGGCGGAAAAGGCTTGCCAGATGGGCAGCAAGTACACATGCCAAATATGGCAAAAAATATGGCAAAAAACTGCCAAAAAACGCTCAAAATTGACCGTAAAACATGAAAACGGCACCAGATTTGGCCATCGAGGTTGCTTTTCCGACGTTTTGGCCCGAGCCAGTCATTTTAAGGGGCTACAACATGGTGCAACTTCGCAAGCAAGAGCCAATACGGAATTCAGCCCCAAATTTCCGTAGACTGCCCGAAAAACCGCTTAAAACGGTCCTAATTCACCAAAACGAACATCATCGGCCAAAAATAAGAAAAGTCGCGTTCTTAGAATTCCATTGCGATCATTTTAAGGGGCTGCATTGCGGGGTTTTGAGAAGGGCTGTCTTCCAGGGGGGGGGGGTCGCGTAACGTAGTAGTTGGTCACTGCTTCTGGCGCGGGGTCAGGGGCCCCCAACACCCCGACCCCCACAGAAGCCAGCCCCCTGCGGGGGGGAATTGAACAAGCGGGGGGAAATTGCACGAGGTGGGGTCGCACGGGTGCTCAGATGAGAACGGGGAGGACAAGGAGCACAAAGGCAAAAAGACCATTCAAAGGCGGAGAAGGAGAAAACCATGAAAACACGGGAGCAACGGCGCCAGCGCCGGCCGCTAGGCTCCGTTTTTGTGGGCCAAGCCCCACAAAAACGTAGCCTAGCGGGTGCTGCTTCGTGCCTCTTGCACAATATGGTTGCACCATTGGCAAAAAAGGCTTGCCAGATGGGCAGCAAGTAAACATGCCAAATATGGCGAAAAAAATGGCAGAAAACTGCCACAAAACGCACAAAATTGACCGTAAATCATCAAAACGGCACCAGATTTGGCCAATGAGGTTGCTTTTCTGGCGTTTTGGCCCGAGCTGGTCATTTTAAGGGGCTACAACATGATGTAACTTCGCAAGTAAGAGGCAATACGGAATTCAGCCCCAAACTTTCGGAGACTGCCCGAAAAACTGCTTAAAACGGTCCTAATTCACCAAAACGACCATCGTCGGCCAAAAAAAAGAAAAGTCGCGTTCTTAGAATTCCATTGCGATCATTTTAAGGGGCTGCATTGCAGGGTTTTGAGAAGGGCTGTCTTCCAGGGGGGGGGGGTCGCGTAACGTAGTAGTTGGTCACTGCTTCTGGCGCGGGGTCAGGGGCCCCCAACACCCCGACCCCCACAGCAGCCAGCCCCCTGCGGGGGGGATTTGAACAAGCGGGGGGAAATTGCACGAGGTGGGGTCGCACGGGTGCTCAGATGAGAACGGGGAGGACAAGGAGCACAAAGGCAAAAAGACCATTCAAAGGCGGAGAAGGAGAAAACCATGAAAACACGGGAGCAACGGCGCCAGCGCCGGCCGCTAGGCTCCGTTTTTGTGGGCCAAGCCCCACAAAAACGTAGCCTAGCGGGTGCTGCTTCGTGCCTCTTGCACAATATGGTTGCACCATTGGCAAAAAAGGCTTGCCAGATGGGCAGCAAGTAAACATGCCAAATATGGCGAAAAAAATGGCAGAAAACTGCCACAAAACGCACAAAATTGACCGTAAATCATCGAAACGGCACCAGATTTGGCCAATGAGGTTGCTTTTCTGGCGTTTTGGCCCGAGCTGGTCATTTTAAGGGGCTACAACATGATGTAACTTCGCAAGCAAGAGCCAATACGGAATTCAGCCCCAAATTTTCGGAGACTGCCCGAAAAACTGCTTAAAACGGTCGTAATTCACCAAAACGACCATCATCGGCCATAAAGAAGAAAAGTCGCATTCTTAGAACTCCATTGCGATCATTTTAAGGGGCTGCATTGCAGGGTTTTGAGAAGGGCTGTCTTCCAGGGGGGGGGGGTGGCGTAACGTAGTAGTTGGTCACTGCTTCTGGCGCGGGGTCAGGGGCCCCCAACACCCCGACCCCCACAGAAGCCAGCCCCCTGCGGGGGGGATTTGAACAAGCGGGGGGAAATTGCACGAGGTGGGGTCGCACGGGTGCTCAGATGAGAACGGGGAGGACAAGGAGCACAAAGGCAAAAAGACCATTCAAAGGCGGAGAAGGAGAAAACCATGAAAACACGGGAGCAACGGCGCCAGCGCCGGCCGCTAGGCTCCGTTTTTGTGGGCCAAGCCCCACAAAAACGAAGCCTAGCGGGTGCTGCTTCGTGCCTCTTGCACAATATGGTTGCACCATTGGCAAAAAAGGCTTGCTAGATGGGCAGCAAGTATACATGCCAAATATGGCGAAAAAAATGGCAGAAAACTGCCAAAAAACGCACAAAATTGACAGTAAATCATCAAAAAGGCACCTGATTTGGCCAATTAGGTTGCTTTTCTGACGTTTTGGCCCGAGCCGGTCATTTTAAGGGGCTACAACATGATGTAACTTCGCAAGCAAAAGCCAATACGGAATTCAGCCCCAAATTTTCGGAGACTGCCCGAAAAACTGCTTCAAACGGTCCTAATTCACCAAAACGACCATCGTCGGCCAAAAAGAAGAAAAGTCGCGTTCCTAGAATTCGATTGCGATCATTTTAAGGGGCTGCATTGCAGGGTTTTGAGAAGGGCTGTCTTCCAGGGGGGGGGGGTGGCGTAACGTAGTAGTTGGTCACTGCTTCTGGCGCGGGGTCAGGGGCCCCCAACACCCCGACCCCCACAGAAGCCAGCCCCCTGCGGGGGGGAATTGAACAAGCGGGGGAAAGATGCACGAGGTGGGGTCGCACGGATGCTCAGATGAGAACGGGGAGGACCAGGAGCACAAAGGCAAAAAGACCATTCAAAGGCGGAGAAGGAGAAAACCATGAAAACACGGGAGCAACGGCGCCAGCGCCGGCCGCTAGGCTCCGTTTTTGTGGGCCAAGCCCCACAAAAACGTAGCCTAGCGGGTGCTGCCTCTTGCCCCTTGCACAATATGGTTGCCCCGTTGGCAGAAAAGGTTTGCCACATGGGCAGCAAGTATACATGCCAAATATGGCGAAAAAAATGGCAAAAATTGCCTAAAAACGCACAAAATTCACCGTAAATCATCAAAAAGGCACCTGACTTGGCCAATTAGGTTGCTTTTCTGACGTTTTGGCCCAAGCCGGTCATTTTAAGGGGCTACAACATGATGTAACTTCGCAAGGAAGAGCCAATACGGAATTCAGCCCCAAATTTTCGGAGACTGCCCGAAAAGCTGCTTAAAACGGTCCTAATTCACCAAAACGACCATCATCGGCCAAAAAAAAGAAAAGTCGCGTTCTTAGAATTCGATTGCGATCATTTTTAGGGGCTGCATTGCAGGGTTTTGAGAAGGGCTGTCTTCCAGGGGGGGGGGGTGGCGTAACGTAGTAGTTGGTCACTGCTTCTGGCGCGGGGTCAGGGGCCCCCAACACCCCGACCCCCACAGAAGCCAGCCCCCTGCGGGGGGGAATTGAACAAGTGGGGGAAAGTTGCACGAGAGGGAGAGGTATCACGACAGAATAGACAAAGGACAAATGGACAAAGAACACAAATAGAAGTGGTGATAGGTTGCACGGAGGAGATGTACATGAAGATGGGGGGAGAAGTTGCACGTGATGGGAGGAGATAGCAAGCGGTGGGGAACGGATGACGTCACGATTCGGAGTGGTGTATGGAGACGGGCCATGGCGAGAAGGGTGCTTGCTTGAAGTACCCTAATAGAGCATGTGTGGGTGTTGAGGATGGTACGGCGCGTTGAAGTTTCTTTTGAGACACACGTTTCATTGGGCTTGTGTTATATTGAGATAAAAGTGATCGCTTGAAAGTGTAGTTGAACCACCTTTGTTTAGGTAGTCACAAAAGACGGCAGGGATTACAGTACATTGGAAGACAGATATAGCTGTGAAAGATAAGAGACGTATGAATTGGAATGCTTTTGAAGTAGGTGTGTAATGACAAGCTCGGACGTCAAAGTACATCGGAATGGGTTGGGATGGCTGACATGCGTCGGAATTGGAGCATGCTGGAGTATCTTTGCAAAGCGAAAGAGGCCTAGGTGCTAGGACATGAAGTCTTGAGGGTATCTTCGGTATATTAGAGTACGTTGCGCACAAAGGGAAGGTCATGGGCGGAGGATAGGAGTGGAGTCACTGTAGAGTTTGTATAGACAGGCTGCGGCAATTGGCAAGTTGAAAGGTTACTTTGGTGTATGCCATATGGTGAAAGTGGTCATCAGGGTGAATGGGGCAAAGCGGGGTTTGTTGTACCTTGGAGTAGCTTCGGTTAGGCATTGAAGGGGATAGGTGTCTTCGTGGGGCGTAAAGCATCCTTGATAAGTTAAGATAAATAGGGTAGTGTGAGAAGGAGGGGACAAGGGGGGGAGCACTTTCAACCACACAGTTGTCATAGGTGGGGAGAAAAAAGCTACTTGGAATACCCCAGTATATTTTTCGGAGGGTTCATTTTGCTAAGGTGGCTAAAATAGCCAAAACATGTCTACGAAAAGGACAGGGCTTTAAAATCAGAGGAGAGATGTCCACAACCAAAAAAGTACCTCACGATACCTTGCTGCGGGTTGTAGAGGGAAGCGACTGACTCTGAACACCCTGGAGAAGGATAAGCCGGGTCACGCTTTAGCGTTTACCCGTGGTCTCAGATATAGACTCTTCACAAACAAAGTAAAAAGACGCACGAATGATTAGCTTGAAATCACTTGCTGTGGCAGCGGGGTAGCTTTGATACCAAACGGGAACGGAGGGGGCATTGATTTTCCTCCGCGGGTAATGCACACCTTTTTGGGTTGCAAATGACTTTGATCGTGTAGTTTTCGCAAGAAATGGTCTAGGGCTTGGAAAACAAAAGCGGGCAGTGTTGTCCCTATCCATCAACTTTCGAAAAACATCGTTTCACAACCAAACATATCAATGCGTGACAAAATTGGAGCAAAAAAGGAACGTTGTGAACTTAACCGCCCTTCGTCACGTTGTTTTGACAGTAATCAATAGCCTAAGACATAATTAGCTGAGTCCAACACATGCAAAAGAGGGGTAAGGGGTGCCATCCCTGGTCAGCCGGGCCAAAAAAGCACAACATTACACCCCTTCAAAAAGGCAAATGTTACAAAACTGGATGAAGAAATGGCACCATTTGGAGATTGTAGCTCTGAATTTGTCGTTTCCGCACTCAACCATCGCGCAAAACATGTTTTTTCAACAGGATCACGTGCCAAAATGGGGTTGGCAATTATTGTCACCGTTCTCGATTGTCAAACAAAATTGTTTAAAGCCGAAAAATGGCAGCTATCTAAGCCAACCACCACGTTGACTTATCCTTCCAAGTTCAGCCCATACAGGAGTGGTTGGGGCTTTGGAATTATCATAACGCACCAACTTTTTCAGGGGCTGTGGTTGGGTGTGGTTGGAGCTATCGGTGCCAATCAAAAACAAAAAACGCCATTCTTGGTCCGAAAAACGACCATCTTTGGTAACTTGCGGGCTAAGAATGGCCATTCTTTGGGTGTACAGCCCTAAACCATCCCCGAATACAACCCTTGTGGAGTCCAATGGTACGCACCAAAATTGTACAGAATCATTCAGATGCAAAAAAGGAGGGGCAAGCTTGGACGAGCCTGAAAATGGCACAGAGGAGCGGACGGCGGTGAACATGTCGTTTTGGTATTCAACTTTATTTCAGGTCCAACACATACAGAATAGGGATGGCAATGCTACGGCTGACACCAAAGTCAAAGAATGCCATTTTGAGGCAGCTTGACTCCCAAAACTGCGAAAATGGTGTTTTTGGCAGTGTAACATGGACAAGCAAATGTGTTTTTGATTTCTGCATGGGCGAAATGGGAGCAAAGGGTGCTATTGCTACCCACCAAAGTCCAAAAAAAAACCATTATTTGGGTGGAAAGACAGGCAATATATGAAAACTTTTGCGCTAATCTTAGCGGTCCTTTTGCCAACTACCCGGGAACTGTAGTTTCCGTACTCCACCATCTACAAAAACAGCTTTTGTGGAGTGCAGCTTGTGCATGCTAGGGATGGGGAGTGCTATTTCTGCCCACCAAAGGCAAAAAGCACCAGATTGTGGCCATGAAAATGGCATTTTTTTAAACAAATGTTGCGCTAAAAATAGCATATTTTGGACCCTTTACCTCTGAAAATGTTGTTCCGGCAATCAACCATTGCATGCTACATGTATCTTATTACTGCAGGACATGCAAAAAGTGGGGGGCAGGGGGGGGCTAGGGGGTTATCATTGCCCACCATAGGCAGAAAAAGCGTTTGATGGTCAAAATTGGCAATTATTGACGAATTTCACAGCAATGTTTGGAGTTAAAAGCTCGGAAAATGTTGTTTAGGCAGTCAACCATCGACCCACAAATGTTTTTTGGAGTCCGGTGGTCGCAGAAGCACAGGCGCCATCGGCTGATTTGTCGAGCCGACAGCCCTAGAACAAAATTCTTGGCACAAACCCATTGCCTAGGACATGCTTTTTGGAATGCATGCAAAATAGGGATAGTGCATGCAAATTAAAAGGGGGGAAAGCTATCGCTGCCCAGTAGAGTCTAAAACATCATTTTGTGCAAAAAAAAAAGGCAAAATATGACGAATTGCTCTACAAATGGCTTTTTTTTGCAATGTACACACCCGAAGCTGTTGTTTGGGCAATCACCCATTGCCTTGTCCGGCACGTGCCAAATAGTGGTGGACGATGCTATAACTGCCCACCAAAGCCAAAGCAATTGCGGACAAATTTTTGCGATACGAAACCGTTATCTTGGCAGTCAACCACGACGCAAACAGGTTTTCCTGAGTCCAGCGCCTACCAAATAGGAGTGGGGGGTGCCATCATTGCCCATGGAAGTCAAACAACCCCATTTTCGAACCAAAAAAAGTGGCAATTTCCTTCAAATTTTGTGTTAGCAACCTTTGGAGCCGGCAGCCTTGATACTGTTGTTGCCGCAATAAACCATCCTCGAACACATATTTTCTGAAAATCAGCGTGTGCAAAACAGGTGTGTCGGGTTGCTATCAATGCCACCAAAGGGGAGAAAACCACAAAAATTGCTGATTTTTGACGAATTTGGGACTAAAACTGGTATTTTTGGGAAGCGACGGCCTAAAGCTGTTGTGCTGGCAGGCAACCGTTGCCTAAAACATTTTTCCTTAGTCCACCTTGTGCCAAAGCTGTTACATTGGCAGTCAACTGTTGGCCTGAACATGTTTGTTTGAGTCCAACACGTGTCAACTATGGATGGGGGATGATATCACTGGCCACCAAAATCCTGTTCTGAGGCCAAATTTGGCAATGTGTAACGAATTTTGGGCTAAAATGTAGAATCTTTCAAAGCCCGAAGCCCTGAATCTGTTGCTTTGCCAGTCAACCATTGACAAAGACGTGGATTACTGAGTCCAGCACGCACAAAACAGGGAGGGGGGGTGCTATGGCGGCCCGCAATAGAAACACTTTCGGCGGGGGGGGGGAAAAGCAAGTTTGCCGAAATTTGGGCAAAGAATGGCATTTCGTGGAGCTGACGGCCTTGAAACTCGCGTTTTGGCGGTCATCCATCGCCTAAGACATGTTTTTCCGAGTCCACCACGTGCAAAATAGGGGTGGGGGGCACTATGACTGCCCACCAGGGTCAAAAAAAAAAACCATTTAGGGCAAAAAAACCGGCAGTACAGCATGCAGACCCAGAGTGTTCTAAATAGCCCTTTTCAAGGGCTTTGGAAGTATATACCACAAATACCAGCCCCTATGGGACACTCAGTGCACAAGCGAGGCAACGATCCCAGCAACTCTGAAAACTATCTGCGTTCACGTGTTTGTCGTATCCCCGAGAGATGTCTGGACAAATGTGGAAACCCTCCACAGACCTCCAATCCAAAGCAGGCCGAGGAACCCGATTTCGTAGGCCAAGGGTTGCACCAGAAAAGCAGGGCGGCGAAATTGTGAAGAGCGCTGGGAAGGATGCATGCGACATACATAAGCAAGAGCAAAGCACAAGGTGACAGTTAGCGCACACTGCCAGGTGGTGGGGAAGGGATGGGCGTCCAGAAATGCACACACTGCCCACGCACACTGCCCACGAATCACTGCAGGCACAACCGATGAGTGCGCTTAGGCACGCTGGCCGTGGCTGTGGCCCCTGACCCAAACACCTCCTCAGTTTGTCTGGGGCAGGAGCGCGTGTTGCAGGAGCACATTTGTGACACATCGGAAGGAGTTCAAGTGGACAGATGGGAACTCCGGGAGGGCGGAGGTGTTCCCAAATTGTGCTCCTTTTCATACCTCTGCTCGTGCAGCATCACATCTTGAAACGCGGTGCTGAGCTGTCACACATGCGAATCACCCATCAGAGGCAAGCGTGGCCCCTACCCCTGCCCCTGCCCTGCCACTGCCCACACCCTGCTCCTGCCCCTGCCACTGCAACTTGCCCCCGCCCCTGCCCTTGCCCTAACACACTTTTGGGTACAGACATCAGACACGGGGACGCTGAGAACTTTGAAACAGCAGCATGAGCTGTGTTGCAGGTGCAGTCTATGTACCCCCTCCCATTGTGTCCAGTGAACACTGAACGCGCGACGTCCTTTCGTTGAGACCTGGGACCCAATTAATTTGGGTACCAAATCTATACAGTCCAAACACCACGCGGTTGCTAGGCAATGTGTTCATTGGCCATAAATCAGCGACAGCCGCTACCCTCCAGAACCACTCTGGCATCCGCAACAGTGCCGCAGGTCTAAACATGGCAAAGTTGCGGCACAATTAGTCCACTCTGTTCAGCAACACGCCATTTGCTGCCCCAATCAATAGGTCATGCTCGCTCCTATAGGCCAATGTGTCCGTTTGAAGGGGGGGGGGGGGGATGCACTTCTCTGGACATGATGAGATTGAACATGGAAATTGGCTGTGAGAGAAATATCTGTCATCAGAGAATGACTCCATGCAAGCCACGCTCCCTTCTGGAATTGTACCTCTGCCTCCGGCTGTTCAATGAAAGTGACGTCTTTTTTTTTCCCATAGCAATATGCACTGACGCTACCACCCCCTGTTGATACCGCACCACATTTCCTCTAACAGGACCCATTGGAAATTGTTGCATCAGTGGTCTCCCACCAAACACCACCCGCACCCATGATGGGGAGGGGGGGGGGGGGGGCTGTTGAGACACCCATCCTCCCAGGATGTCTTCTGAAATTTCTTGGAGAGGGCGAGGGCAGGAGAGCAACTGTGGTGTAATGTAGCGTGGTGTAATGTGTACGTGTACTCCCCAAACGAATTCGGAGGGGCCTATCTTGCTGGCGTAAAGGTGATCTCGTCGGTGTTCTCGGAGATCAGGGTGTACGAGGGATGCCGTGGATGCAAGGGTCTTGACGATATCCGCGTAACCAAGGTGTGCAACAATTGTACCGCAGCCACCGGGAAACCAGCCAAATATTTCAGCTTCATGTTGGCTGAGAACCACATGCAACAGGTTGATTGGGCACCCCACCCCGTCTGACGCAATATGCGTCCGGTACCACACGATGAGGTCCAGGAGGTGGTCTCGGGGAAACGCGCGCTCGATGGCATCGGCGATGGCAAAAGGATCATTCATTTGACACGCATCCAATGCGGCCATTGATGTCCACTTTCAACATGTGCACAGTGAGCCTCAGGTCCCTAAATAGATTCCTGTCAGGGGCTTGCACAAATGAAATCCGGGGAGAGATTCCCTTCCCATGGATTTCCCCAGCATGGGACGGTGCGTCTTGGGGTTGTTTGCAGGAGAGCTTTTGTGGGGGGGGGGGGGGTCTGCACCACTGAACAATGCTGAGAAAATGCCAGTGGCATACCACGCAACATGTGCATCAGGACCACAACAGTTGGATAGAGGTGCGGTCAGTCCAACACGACCAACCGCACGCGGATGGTGGCCAATTTCAGCCAGCCTCAACCATCAGCGAAGGTATCATGCCCGTCCATGATTCTCTTATCGCCGGCAAATGGTCAAAATGGCTGCGAAACCCCTGCCGTCTCAGGGTCCTCAGAGCAGCACAGCACAGCAGTGCCACAAACCAATCATGGTAAGCAGACCGGCCAGCAATCTGCCCTGCCAGCGATCTCGGTGAAACACTCCTGCACCCAGAGAGAGGGAGGGATCATGGTCCAGCGCAGACTTGCTGCGAGTGTCCGAGCAGTGAGGAATGATTGGCAAGGGCTGACCGGTTACGCAGAGGCTTTCTGGTTGCACGTGCAAGACAGGAGTGGGGGTAGGAGTGGGGGTTGCTGTCACTGCCTACCAGGGCATGATTGGCAAGGGCTGACCGGTTACGCAGAGGCTTTCTGGTTGCACGTGCAAGACAGGAGTGGGGGTAGGAGTGGGGGTTGCTGTCACTGCCTACCAGGGCAAGAAAAAACCATCTAGGACCAAATTTGAGCTTACAAACCTGACACTGTGATTTGCCAGTTAACCAGAGGTAGGGACAGCTCATGCACGGGAGGGCTGCTGAGACACCCATCCGCCCAGGATGTCTGGAACGCCCCCGAGCTGTGCCACAAACCAATCATGGTAAGCAGACCGGCCGGCAATCTGCTCTGCCAGCGATCTCGGTGAAACACTGCTGCACCCAGAGAGAGGGAGGGATCATGGTCCGGTGCAGACTTGCCGCGAGTGTGCGAGCAGTGAGGCATGATTGGCAAGGGCTGACCGGTTACGCAGAGGCTTTCTGGCTGCACATGCAAGACAAGAGTGGGGGTAGGAGTGGGGGTTGCTGAGACTGCGTACCAGGGCATGATTGGCAAGGGCTGACCGGTTACGCAGAGGCTTTCTGGTTGCACGTGCAAGACAGGAGTGGGGGTAGGAGTGGGGGTTGCTGTCACTGCCTACCAGGGCAAGAAAAAACCATCTAGGACCAAATTTGAGCTTACAAAACTGACACTGTGATTTGCCAGAACCAGAGGTAGGGACGGCTCATGCACGGGAGGGGGGGGGGGGGGGGCTGCTGAGACACCCATCCTCCCAGGATGTCTGGAACGCCCCCGAGCCGTGCCACAAACCAATCATGGTAAGCAGACCGGCCGGCAATCTGCTCTGCCAGCGATCTCGGTGAAACACTCCTGCAGCCAGAGAGAGGGAGGGATCATGGTCCAGCGCGGACTTGCCGTGAGTGTGCGAGCAGTGAGGCATGATTGGCAAGGGCTGACCGCTACTGAGTCAAAAATCAGATGTGAGCGGGCCTTGCTGAGTGATGAATGTAACTGGGCTTTGCAGTGTTCAGCAGCGTTTCCGGGTTGGACGCTGACGGCAACTCTGGTCCCGTGCAGGCCACTTCACAGCTTGTCCTACAAGTGCCCCCCACTAACCCCCTGATACCTTTTGCTGGAGGTTCACAACTCTTCCCTTTTCCATTCGTCCACCGAGTCAGTGCATGGGGGAGAGGAGTACGGAGGGGAAGGGCTGGGGAAACGGCGCGGAGGTGGCTTGGGAATTGCTGGATGCTGCTGCTGCTGCTGCTGCTGCTGCTGCTGGTGCTGCTTGTTGTTGGCAGCAAAAAAGGCGTGGTCCCATGGGCCCACACTTGCACAAACTCATGCTTGGGTAAGACGACAGCCCTTGCTGCACTTGACATGTGGATGTGGACGCACGAGCCTTGGATGGGTGGATGCCACACTTTTCAAAACCTCAGGCCATGGGCAGGCACCATATTCCCACCCTCGTGGAGTTGTTTGCCATGGAACACGTTCACGCCGTTGCAGACAACAGCCAACTTGGTTCCAGCAAAAACTGTGTCTGATCAGCATCAGCACCCTCCATTGTGGTCTACTGCTTTTCCCCGGTGTCAGCGCATGGTCAATGAAAGTGACGTCAATATGCAGTGACGCTCCTTCTCCTCTCAATACCGCACCACATTTCCTCTGACAGGACCCATTGGAAATCGTTGCTTCAGTGGTCTCCCACCAACCCTAACCGCATCAGGTAACGCAAAATGCAACATGTGCACAGTGAGCCCCAGGTCCCTAAACGTGCGATAATTTTGGAGAGCAGTGTGATATTATGATCAATAGCCTTGGGAAAGGAGTGGTCAACGGCAGTTGCGATTCCAGCAGAGATAGTGAAAGATAGCTGTTGGAAGTGTGAGAGCAAAGGCACGACTCATCAACCTGGCTGCAGGTGCGCTGGGGTCGATCCTGTCAGAGGCTTGCGCAAATGAAATCCGGGGAGAGATTCCCTCTTCCCCATGGAATTCCGTAGCATAGGACTGTGCGTCTTGGGGTCGTTTGCAGGAGAGCTTTTGGTGGGGGGGGGGGGTCTGCACCACTGAACAATGCTGAGAAAATGCCAGTGGCATACCACGCAACATGTGCATCAGGACCACAACAGTTGGACAGAGGTTGGTCCAACACGAACAACCGCACGCGGATGGTGGCCAATTTCAGCCACCCTCAACCATCAGTGAAGGTATCATGCCCGTCCATGATTCTCTTATCGCCGGCAAAATGGTCAAAATGGCTGCAAAACCCCTGCCGTCTCAGGGTCCTCAGAGCAGCACTGAAACCACCACTGCCGCATACGCCCTGCACTTTTCGATTCACCCTACAATCCCGCTCACCTTGTCCCAGGTACAGATACCTAACAAAGACGACCCTGTAAGGTTGGGGCCATGGAGGCCTGGATCATCTGCTGTTGCATGCTGGGACTGTGCGTCTTGGGGCGTGCCTTGAGGTACTTGGGTCAGGGCTTGGGCGCCCTAATGTGCCACGCCGGCGTCTGAAAAATAGGGACAGGCGATGCATTGCGCAGGTGACGTCGCAGATCAGGGTCGCACCATTACATCCCAACGCAAGTTCTCAGGCGTGGACGGCACACAGGCCAAGGGGCATGGACACGGGCCCAGCAGACGCGTTCAATGGGCACCGCCATCGCAGTGGTCTGAACCTGACCTATTTGGCATCAGATTTCCGGCCTCCCAGGATGTCTAGAACGCCCCCGAGCCGTGCCACAACCCAACCATGGTAAGCAGACCTGCCTGGCTTGGTAGACCGGCCGGCAATCTGCTCCGTCAGCGATCTTGGTGAAACACTCCTGAAGCCAGAGAGAGGGAGAGATCATGGTCCGGCGCAGGGTCTTCTGTCCCCGCTGGAACACCCAAGTCGACGAGGCATTTGACTACCTCAAAGAGAGTCATAGTTACTCTCGCCGTTTACCCAAACGTTTTTGCATCGACAATCAGAGCACCGGGCAGAAGTCACCTGCAGAACCAGTCAGTAGGTCCCGTCGCAAAGCTGGGTTTCAATTAAACAGTCAGATTCCCCTGCGTTCTGCCCCCCTTCTTGCCGCATGACCCAGGAGCGGTGGAACGGCGGGGGGGTTCCAACATTTGTTTGCAGGAGAGCTTTTGTGCGGGGGGGGGGGTCTGCACCACTGAACAATGCTGAGAAAATGCCAGTGGCATACCATGCAACATGTGTATCGGGACCACAACAGTTGGACAGAGGTGCGGTCAGTCCAACACGAACAACCGCACGCGGATGGTGGCCAATTTCAGCCACCCTCAACCATCAGTGAAGGTATCATGCCCGTCCATGATTCTCTTATCGCCGGCAAAATGGTCAAAATGGCTGCAAAACCCCTGCCGTCTCAGGGTCCTCAGAACAGCACTGAAACCACCACTGCCGCATACGCCCTGCACTTTTCGATTTACCCTACAATCCCACTCACCTTGTCCCATGTACAGATACCTAACAAAGGAGACCCTGTGAGGTTGGGGCCATGGAGGCCATCTGCTGCTGCATGACTTGATGTTGCATCGGGTCCAGTGACATGGCGCGACGCTGGGACTGTGCGTCTTGGGGCGTGCCTTGAGGTACTTGGGTCAGGGCTTGGGCGCCCTAATGTGCCACGCCGGCGTCTGAAAAATACGGACAGGGGGAGGACTGGTTTGCGCAGGCGACATCGCAGATCAGGGTCGCACCATTACATCCCAACGCAAGTTCTCAGGCGTGGACGGCACAGGCCAAGGGGCATGGACACGGGTCCAGCAGATGCGTTCAATCGCAGTGGTCTGAACCTGAGCTATCTGGCACCAGATTTCCAGCCACGGTATGCAAGCAGCGGTGGTTTCAACTGCACAGGTTTCTGGTTGTCTGTTTATTTTTCTTACAGCACAACAGCGACAACAACGGACAAAAGTAGGACTGGTTTGTGCAGGCGAAGTCACAGATCAGGGTCGCACCATTATATCCCAAAAGGCAAGTTCTCAGGCGCGGACGCACACAGGCCAAGGGGCATGGACACGGGTCCAGGAGACGCGTTCAATGGGCACCGCCATCGCCGTGGCCTGAACCTGAGCTATCTGGCACCAGATTTCCAGCCACGGTTTGCAAGGAGCGCTGTTTTTAACTGCACAGGTTTCTGGTTGTCTGTTTATTTTTCTTACAGCACAACGACAACAACAAAAAATTCCTCAAGCACAGTAAGGGCTCCACCAAAGGGATGGCAGACAAGTACGAAACGGAGACGCAGGCGGGGCCACCAAACGCAACAGTCATGAAACGGGTGGACCTGTTAGTGGCATTACTTGGACTACGCCACGGGGCGTGGAAGCCACCAAAAAGGACCATCGGACAAAAAAGGTGTGTACAGGTTGTAAGCCAAGGTCGAGCCCTATCATCTGCTCTTTGGGGGAGGGGGTGTGACCTGACCGTCCCATGGGCCCACACCCGGGCGTGGGTAAGAGGAGGTTGCTCCCGCAAGGAGCAAATAGGTACAGGCAAACACACCCGCAACCAACTACAAAATGCCGGAGAAGAACAGAATATCGCGGACGCGCTTGAGAGAGAAAAGCATTTTGTAGTGCTGCAAATAGGAGTGAAGAACGGCACAATTGGGGGCCAAATCGTTGGCCGCTTAACAGCCCTCTTGGTTTGCAATCCTTGCTCCTTCCTTCTCTTGGACGCGGCAATCTTATACTCCGGCCTTGTTCCATCAAATTGTAAAATCACACCCATTGTTAGTGAGTTTGGAAGTTGAGGGTTGAGTTGAACTTGGGAGTTGAGGCCCTAGCCAGAAGGCGGGCTGCCACCAATGGGCCTTTTTTTTTTTGGAACAACCTGGTACGTTTTGCTGGAGGTTCACAACTCTTCCCTTTTCCATTTGTCCACCGAGTCAGTGCATGGGGGAGAGGAGGTAGAAAGGTTTCTGAATTGTATTTTACGAATGGTGTGTTGAGTCTGCCTCCATCCAGGATCATCAGAGATTATACTACCCACCAGTTGGGGGGCAAGAGGCAAAGAAAGAATGGTGCAACATGCATGCAAGATGGCAAGTGGTGGTAATTTTTTTTTAATGAGATCATGTGACATGCATGCAATCGAAGGGAAGAAAGAATTTTGCAACAAACAATTTATCTTGTGATGTGCCATAACATGCATGCAACGGGCAAACAAACAATGGGAGATCTAACTCCACTACCATGTCCTGTCCATTGTCTCCAAGCAAGCACTACGAGGTGCTGTAACATGAAATGGGGGGGCAAGGGGCAAACAAAGAAAGAATGGTAAAACATGCATGCAAATGGCAGGTGGGAAAGACCTTTTGTTATTTTTTTGTAAAGAGATCATGTGACAAGCATGCAATCAAAGGGAAGAAGACTTGGGAGTCCACTGAATTTTACGAATGGTGTGTTGAGTCTGCCTCCATCCAGGATGGAGATTATCTTGGTGCAAAGAAGAGGGCAAATACACCAGCGCATCCAGGGTTCGCACAATCTTGGTGATGTGTTGTGACATGCATGGAATTGGTTGATATGTGGTCAAACATGCATGCAAACAGATGGCAAGTGGGAAAGAATTTGGGAAGGAATAGTTTTATTTTTGTGAAGTGTTGTGACATGCATGAAATGGAGGGGCAAGGGGCAAAGAAACAATGTGAAATCCAATCTACTGCCATCTCTCATCTAATGCCTCCCATAAAAATGTAAATAAACCATGATTAACTTAATGGTTCAAATGTGCTGCAACATGCAGTTGCCCAGTAAGACCTTTTGTTTTTTTTTTATGAGATCATGTGACATGCATGCAATCGAAGGGAAGAACGAATTTTGCAGCCAACAATTTATCTTGTGATATGCCATGACATGCATGCAAGGGGCAAACAAACAATAGGAGATCTAACTCAACTACCATGTCCTGTCCATTGTCTCCAAGCAAGCACTACGAGGTGCTATAACATGCATGAAATGGGCGGGCAAAGGGCAAAGAAAGAATGGTGCAACATGCATGCAAATGGCAGGTGGGAAAGACCTTTTGTTTTTTTTTAAAGAGATATTGTGACAAGCATGCAATCGAAGGGAAGAAAGAATTTTGCAACAAACAACTTATCTTGTGATGTGCCATGACATGCAGAGAAACTAACTCCACTACCACGTCCTGTCCATTGTCCCCAAGCAAGCACTAAGAGGCAGCATAAACAAACAAGGGCAAATGCGGCCACTCACTTTGCGGACAACCATTGAGACTTTTTAGGAACCAATGCTGAAGAACCCAAAGACAAAGCCCCAAGACTCAAATACCACGGTCCCATTCATACTAATTTCAATTTGGAAATACAACATAAATTTTGTTGCAAATTGATGCTTCAAACTTCCAAACTTGAGGGCAAGGGGCAAACAAATTTGCTGAAAATATTTCTTTTCGTGATGCCAAGGGGCAAACACCTGCGGACCTGGGGTGATACCGCGGCGGTACTTGGGGAACCTTGCGGTTGTGGGCACCACCGGGATACTTGGAATTGGATTCATGGATTCCTTGGGGTGGTCAGTACCGCGGGGCCCCTTGGGGGGGGGGGGGGGCTCATCATGACACGAGTTTCTTCGTGGGAGTGGTGTTGTGGTCTGAGGCAGATTCACGTTTTACTCAGAGGGAAGGAGTAGGCGACATGCGATGAAAAGAGAGCAATTGTCACGAAGAAATCCACCAAAACTGATAAATTTGTGCCAGTGGGGAATGAGTAGGTGGCAAAGAAGGCGATGGCCAACGTACCCCATGCGGATGTGTTCAACAATAGCAGAGATAATGGTTGCATTTTGGCATCTCGAGGGGTTGGGAAAATGTCCGCGTTGCTGGTTATGAGCACACAGCTGCACCATGGGATGGGGTATGGAGGATCAGGAACTGTTACTCACTGAAGCAGAATGAGGGTGTTCAATAACACAGGGCTTCCGTAAAGTGGCACCGGCAATGGGCAATTGCACAACCCATGCAGCCAGAGTGGTAGTTGAGGAAATGAGCAAGCAATGAGCAAGTAGTGACAACACAAGAGGGGGGGAGATGGCCGCCTGACGTACGAAACTTACCGCACTCACTCACCTAAGCAGCAGCAGCTTGATAGATCCGGGACTATAGATCGCAGATGGTATGGTGGTCACACCATATGCTGCTGGTATGGATATACTATCCATTCTTGTCAGACTATACGGCCACTCTTCTCACAAATGGGATGGTGGCCACTTCATACACAGATGCTATGCCCGGCGGTTAGAGTAGATGGGGCAACAACAATTGTTGCAATAGAAGAGTCACAAATTGGTGAGAAAGCCAGCACTTGCGTGGAGACCAGGGGAGTTGTGAAGTGCCAGCCATGGATGTATTAGAGATGGTGGCCTTAGATGCGTATGATTGGACAAGGGGCGAATGGTAGGCATGGGGGCAGGAACCACACTTGTGGATCTAGTTGGTGGGACGCGGGAGATAAATAGGACGGACCAGAGATGCAAGGACAACAACAACAGGGACAGAGACACGGACACATCCCGTTGATACAGCTTCGCGGGCACGGCGTCCACTGAGTTGCAAGATACTTTATGTGTATGGGCTCCATGGTTGCGCCGGCCACTTGAAGGACCTGTCTCTGTTGTGGAGTGTTGTTGTATGGAAGCCATTGTACATGGACAACATGATGTCCACTCTATATATACAGACAGCAACGTATGTTGCAATAGCTGAGACCATGTCACAGAACTTGGGTGGAGACCCTGAAAGATAGGAAGTGCACCAAACCATTGGAAATGGTGGCGTTAGAGACGTTGGTTTCGCGAGGTTGCGTAGGGTGCAGAGAAGCGGGTGAATGTTAGCCATGGGCGCAGAATATACACTCCCCACAGGTGGTGCAACATGGGACACACATAATGCACGACAAAAATGTGTGAAGAGTCTTTGAGCTGTGTACAAACATACATGGGGCATACACATGGATGCATGCCCCATCTAGTGCGACTAGCTAGGGCGTGCACTGAATTGCAGGGGTATGGGCCCATAGTTGTGCTAGCCACCAAGAGAAGACAAATGACCCGTCACCGTGCTTCACAGAAGTAGAACACAATGTGCCATCCACCCTTGTACAACCGTAGCTGTACCAGCGGAAGTCCTAGCTGCAGACTTGTACGCATTGCACGTTTTTGAGTGCAAGACTTTGTTGTGATCCTGCCCCCCATGGGTGATTGAGCAGGCAAACAAAGTGCCTGTTGAGCATCCCTACAAGCTAGGAAGGAGGAGAAGGTCCGCGTGGGTGGAAACTGTTGTTGCGGATGCTTGTAAAGACGGTGCGATTTTTTGTGCCATCCACCCTTGTACAGCCGTAGCTGTACTAGCGGAAGTCCTAGCTGCAGACTTGTACGCATTGCACGGTTTTGAGTGCAAGACTTTGTTGTGATCCCGCCCCCCATGGGTGATTGAGCAGGCAAACAAACTGCCCGTTGAGCATCCCTACAAGCGAATGCTAGGAAGGAGGAGAAGGTCCGCGTGGGTTGAAACTGTTGTTCGGAAGCTTGGCACATCGGTGCGAATTTTTGCCAACTTTGGCGCACTTTACATAGGGGGAAGCTAGCCGCATACTTGGACATTGTACAAGGTGGTCCCGCCCGCCGTGGGTCACTCAGCAGACAATGCATAGGAAGGAGGACAACCACACTAGGTCAGTGTGGGGTGAAATAGGTAATGGCAAAAAGGGTTTCAAAAAAGTAGCGGCCCAAAGGTGTGATATGAGCCAACTGTCATGCAATTTAGATGCCCCATCATCACACTCCCTGCGCTAAGGCGGGAGAGGTCCACGCAATATCAGTGGGTGCAATATCAACATCCCAACGGTCCCCCACGCTTGGCCTTCTGAGCAGCATCGAACCTCCTTTGCAGTGATGCAACAGTCAACCGTGACGACGGCTGTGTCGTGATGCCTGCCGTGGTTCGAGGCGTGCTCCGCTGCTCAACCAGCCGCCGCAACTCCGTCGTGGTCCATTGCGGGTCCGGTACAGATTCCTCATGTTCGGAATCGGAATCCTGAAAAAAGAGGCCGTTGTGGCATCGAATGTGTGCATGGGAGAGGGGGGTGCGGGGGGCTCAGTTATGGCATGGGGGAAGCAGTGCAGGAACACGGAACACTGCATGAACACATACCTTGGCCTATGAAAGCTGCAAAAAGTCAACGAAAGGCTGCCAGTTCAGTTACACGGTGAATTTCTGGGACTATTTGGGGAATTTCCGCAAACGGCCCATGAAATTTGGCGGGTGAATCTCCATACGATTGCACCATGTGCATTCATGGGCTTGCCTATACCCTATACCTTGGTATAGGGTTAGCTGCATGAAGCACCCCAAAGGGCGAAGCATGTTGCCACCACAATGCGGGGATTGTAGCAATTAGCACAAGCGGTGTGAACTCGAGGCGGGAAACATGGGGAACGGTGGCAAGGGTGCCGCGAGGGCGGGGTCGGGGCGGCGCATGCGCCGCCCCCAACCCCGCCCTCATGTTGTGCCGAAGGTTGTGAGGCAACGCACAAGTAAGCAGGAAAAGACCTGTACATTGATGACCGGAGCCAGAACTGGCTCGACCGCCATCTTCAACCCCTCGCCGGTGCGGCGGCGTTTGAGGGCGGGTGCCAAGGAGGGGGTAGCCTGGCTTGCCATTGGTGTCGGTGAAGGGGTCGGACGCACGCTTGGGGGGACCGAAGGGGCAGATGGCTTGTTTTGCACCAACAGTTGCAGATCCATGTCCAAGGGTGGGCCATGGCGGACCGTGTCCCACCACCATGCCTCCGTACACCCATCCACGGTACATTTCCGCTTGCGAAAATGTTCCCTTACAATTCTGCCGCCTTTCCATCGTGCCGTGGGGTGGTGCGGGCAATGCGCAATGCCCAACCCTAGAAAGGGAATGAAAAGAAGGGTGGGGGGATGGAACGTAGCTCGGCACCAGCAAACAAGCGGTCTCCACACAGCGGCACGGCAACATAGTGCCACTGGCATCGGGGGAATGCTAGCATTCCCATTGGCGGAGTACTGTACGATGTGTGGAAGGTGCAAATGTCCAACCTCTCCCACCGTTTTGGGGGCAGTTTTGGAGGTTGTTAGGACCGACGCCATTGCAAGGCATGCAGGGGTAGAAAGGAGGAGCATGCCTTGCATTTTTGTGCCACTTGGCGTGGGTGTGGTAGGCGTGGGCTTAGCGTCCATGACGGTGGCCACGGGGTCTACAGCACAGATAGGGAGCGGCTATTCATGGAAACGGAGGAGACGTGTGAGGGGAGTAGACAAGGAATGCAATTTTTGTACAACTTGTACATTTATCATCTAGGTGTTCCTAAAGATCAACAACGAAGTGCAGCCCCTTCACCATGGCACCCATGCATGAATGGAAGGGGAAGCATGCCTTTCCCATGTACAGCACAGTGGTGAGCCTGTACCGGACCATCAAATGCTGCGCCGGTCTTGGTTGGCGTAAGCGTGGGCACAGGCTTGCGGACGACAGTGTAATGACTCCCGTTGGTAAGCACGAACTCCGTTGTGCCACGTGCGTCACAGGGGATGGTGCTGCCGCTGAGGTCTGCAGCAGAGGACAATGACATGGGGTGAACCAATAGCAAGAGGGGAGCTACAAAGGAGGGTGCAACTTTGGGACCCAATTGGCGAGTAGTTGAGCGTGCACGCACGGAGCATGAGTACAACTATGCCACATACCGCGAAGCAACACTTCACTCCCAAATGTGCCTGCCATGTTCAATTTGCCCTGGCCATTCAGATAGACCTTCATGCCGTTGACGAATACTAGATTCGGTTGAAGAGGCATGGCAGAAAAAGATGCAGAGACCTGAGACATGTACATATGAGACATGTAGGTTTGCATGTTGGAAACATGAGGACAAGTGCATATCTGTGTAGAGACGGATGGTAGTGTTGCTGGAAAGATTATCCGGTCCAAGGACTTGGGGGTAGTTGCATTAAAGGGGGATTGATGGCATAGGCATAGGCAAATCCAGCCTTTAGTCCAGTTTCTAGTCCGGTCCTAACAAACAGAATGCTTGCTGCGGGGTTGGGGTATGCACTTCGAGGTATGGGATGCCGGAATTGTCCTGGGGCGACAGAGTGTACCATGTCATGGCCCATCCACCCTTGTCGAGGTTGGAGCTGTCACTGGTCGGGAATTCCCTGTCTAGCACGTCTGGAAAGAGCATGTTGGGGGGGGGGGGGCATTGTGGAGAAGATGAAAAGATGGCCCCCATTTGGGAAAAAAGGGGCTACGTAATGCTTGCTATTGGGGGGTGTACCCGAAAATGAAATACTATGGACACCTCCCTGCCCTGTGCTAGCATTCACGGCATGGATGATTTTCGATTCCAACCATTTGAATCTTTCACGTCATGTAGGTGGTATTGATGCCATGCACACTGAAGCCGCAACAACATGCCGCATTCAGCCATGGCTTCTTGCCATTCCAGCCCCAATATCAGTGAGTGGCCATGACCTGTGACTACCCGGCGGTGGTGTGTTGGTAACACCCTTGCCCGCGAACGTTGCAGTGTCAGGAGCCCAATGTTGCAATCTTGACGCACCAACGGAGCAGAAGTTAGGGTGTTGCAGAAGCACAAGAAAACACCTATCGGTGCTACAATTTCACATCCCAGCATCGCCCTCCTGTATGAGCATTTGTCATTTGGAGTACGGTACGTTGTCGTCTGCTTCATTGACCACCCCCGGCATCCCAAATTTGGATTTTGGGAGCCGGTCGTCCACGGTCTCGGATGCTGAAAGTTATCTATTGCCCGCCGAAGGGCCATTTCAGCTACACGGAAGCGCCATGGCTGAGGGAGGTGCCGCTACACTTGCCGCCGTCTTGCAGGGTCCCGGAATCGGGGAACAAATTGAAGCGTGGCCCACATGTGGACAAAGTGGCTACGCAAAACGTGCTGTGTGGGGGTCCCCACATGGCAAGGGCCATGGCTGCAGAAAAATTTTGCGTCTAAGGGGCCCTCGGGATCGGGGAGGAAACTAATACGTGGCCCACGTGTGGACAAAGTGGCTGCGTAAAACCCGCTGTGTGGGGGACCCCAGATTGCAGGGGCCATGTCCGACTTGTGGGCAAAGTGGCTACATCACCCCTGCTGTCCGGGTGGTCCCCACATCGGGGAGGCCCATATGTGGGCAAAGTGGCGACATATCGCCTGTTCATCTTGAAGAACTTTACTTTCCACTTTGCCAAGTTCTTGCGGTATTTCATGAACAACGAGGATGAACTGTTGGAGTTTGTACGCGGCATGGGGCACATGGGTAATCCAAGAATGGTCTTCTCTCGCTCGCACGTCCTACAAGGGTTGCGACACGAGTGTTATGGCGCAGGAATTGGCCTTGACATCTTCTGTCACCTCCGCACTATGTCACTCGTGGTGAGGCATCCAGTGTACAAGCAAGGGATGGAGCTATTTCGCATGAAGGGCAGAGAGAAATTGGCAAAGACAGGCTACTTCAACATTATTAAATACATTGACTCTTGGTGGTGCTTATGCATTTGTGTGCACCATGCACCTCTTCATTGCAAGGGACGAGGTCCCCTTGCGCGACGCCATACTGGGTTTTGACCTAAATGTGGTGGAAAACTACTACAATGGGTCTTCATTATTTTGTGCTTTTCAGACGCTGTTTTCACCAAACGGATGCGCCGGTTGGATGGCACAATAATGCGGGACCGCATTTCAAGGTTCATTGCCCAGGGGTATAGTTTTGATGACAACCATGTCAACCATCACACGCCCAACCATATGCCCATTGGTGACGCAGGGACACCTTCATCCAGTGTGACAAGCATGCTGCGTCCCTCCACCCACGACATTGGGGGTATACTCCTTATGCGAACGTCATTCGGCCAACTTCCTTGACCACCAAGGCCTCGTAAGGGTGCACATGCTTGTGGAAAACATCGTCGCAACGGAGATCTCATAACTCTTGCATACATTGGCCTCGTGTACTTCACAACCTCATGGTTGCCCTTTCTACGCAGCACTACGCTGGACTCCTTTTTTCATTTCCCGCCAATGCACATTTTTTGCAATCAATTGTGTTCATGTTCTTGGGGGTCCCCACATGGGGAGCAACATAAAAATGTGGCCCACATGTGGACAACGTGGCTACATAACCCCTGTTGTCTTGGGGGTCCCCATATCGGGGAGGAAATTAAAATGTGGCCCACATGTGGGCAGAGTGGCTACATAACCCCTGCCAGCTTGGGGGCCCCCATGTCGGGGACTAAATCAAAACGTGGCCCACATGTGGGCAAAGCGGGTGCATAACCTCTGTTGTCTTGGTGGTCCCCACATCGGGGAGGAAACAAAAGCCTAACCAACACGTGGGCGAAATAACTACATAACCCTTGTTGTCGTGGGGGTCCCCATATCGGCGAGGAAACAAAAATGTGGCCCGCTTGTGAGCAGATTGGCTACATAACCCCTGCTGTCTCGGGGGTCCCCAGATGTGGGCAAAGTGGCTACGTAACCCTTGTGTCTTGGGGGGTCCCCATATCGGGGAGGAAACAAAAATGTGGCCAACATGTAAGCACAATGGCGACATAAGCTATGTCATCGAGAACTAAAACGGTGGGCAAATTGGCTACATCACCACTTCTTTCTTGGGACCCCACATTGGGGAGGAAACCAAAATTGGCCCACATGTTGCAAAGTTCATTGCCCAGGGGTATAGTTTTGATCACAGCCATGTCAGCCATCACACGCCCAACCATATGCTCGATGGTGACACACGGACACGTTCATCCAGTGTGAGGAGCATGCTGTGTCGCTCCAGCCACGACATTGGGGGTATACTCCTTATGCGAACGTCTTTCGGCCAACTTCCTTGACCACCAAGGCCTCGTAAGGGTGCACATGATTGTGGAAAACATCGTCGCAACGGAGATCTCATAACTCTTGCCTACATTGTGCCTCGTTCACTTCACAACCTCATGGTTGCCCTTTCTACACAGTACTACGCCGGAGTCCTTTTTTCATCTCCCGCCAATGCACATTTTTTGCAATCAATTGTGTTCATGTTCTTGGGGGTCCCCACATGGGGAGCAACATAAAAATGTGGCCCACATGTGGGCAACGTGGCTACATAACCCATGTTGTCTTGGGGGTCCCCATATCGGCGAGGAAGCAAAAATGTGGCCCACATGTGAGCAGAGTGGCTACATAACCCCTGCCATCTTGGGGGTCCCCATGTCGGGGACTAAATCAAAACGTGGCCCACATGTGGGCAAAGCGGGTGCATAACGTCTGTTGTCTTGGCGGTCCCCACATCAGGGAGTAAACAAAAGCCCGACCAACATGTGGGCAACATGGCTACATACTCCGTGCTGTCTTGGGGGGTCCCCACATCGGGGAGGAAACAAAAGCCTAACCAACACGTGGGCGAAATGGCTACATAACCCCTGTTGTCGTGGGGGTCCCCATATCGGCGAGGAAACAAAAATGTGGCCCACTTGTGAGCAGAGTGGCTACATAACCCCTGCTGTCTCGGGGGTCCCCAGATGTGGGCAAAGTGGCTACGTAACCCTTGTGTCTTGGGGGGTCCCCATATCGGGGAGGAAACAAAAATGTGGCCGACATGTAAGCACAATGGCGATATAAGCTATGTCATCGAGAAGTAAAAACGTGGGCAAATTGGCTACATCACCACTTCTTTCTTGGGACCGCACATTGGGGAGGAAACCAAAATTGGCCCACATGTTGCAAAGTTCATTGCCCAGGGGTATAGTTTTGATCACAGCCATGTCAGCCATCACACGCCCAACCATATGCTCGATGGTGACACACGGACACGTTCATCCAGTGTGAGGAGCATGCTGTGTCGCTCCAGCCACGACATTGGGGGTATACTCCTTATGCGAACGTCATTCGGCCAACTTCCTTGACCACCAAGGCCTCGTAAGGGTGCACATGATTGTGGAAAACATCGACGCAACGGAGATCTTATAACTCTTGCCTACATTGTGCCTCGTTCACTTCACAACCTCATGGTTGCCCTTTTTACGTAGTACTACGCCGGACTCCTTTTTTCATCTCCCGCCAATGCACATTTTTTGCAATCAATTGTGTTCATGTTTTTGGGGGTCCCCACATGGGGAGCAACATGAAAATGTGGCCCACATGTGGGCAACGTGGCTACATAACCCCTGCTATCTTGGGGGTCCCCATATCGGGGAGGAAGCAAAAATGTGGCCCACTTGTGAGCAGAGTGGCTACATAACCACTGCCATCTTGGGGGTCCCCATATCGGGGACTAAATCAAAACGTGGCCCACATGTGGGCAAAGCGGGTGCATAACCTCTGTTGTCTTGGTGGTCCCCACATTGGGGAGGAAACAAAAGCCTAACCAACATGTGGGCAACGTGGCTACATAACCCCTGTTGTCTTGGGGGTCCCCATATCGGCGAGGAAACAAAAATGTGGCCCACTTGTGAGCAGAGTGGCTACATAACCCCTGCTGTCTCGGGGGTCCCCAGATGTGGGCAAAGTGGCTACGTAACCCTTGTGTCTGTGGGGTTCCCCATATCGGGGAGGAAACAAAAATGTGGCCGACATGTAAGCACAATGGCTACATAAGCTATGTCATCGAGAAGTAAAAACGTGGGCAAATTGGCTACATCACCACTTCTTTCTTGGGACCCCACATTGGGGAGGAAACCAAAATTGGCCCACATGTTGCAAAGTTCATTGCCCAGGGGTATAGTTTTGATCGCACCCATGCCAGCCATCACACACCCAACCATATGCTCATTGGTGACACACCGACACGTTCATCCGGTGTGACAAGCATGTTGTGGCCCTCTAGCCACGACATTGGGGGTACACTCCGTCTTTTGGCCAACTTCCTGGACCACCAAGGCCTCGTAAGGGTGCACATGCTTGTGGAAAACATCGTCGCAACGGGGATCTTATAATTGTGGCCTACATTGTGCCTCCTTCACTTCACAACCTCATGGTTGCCCTTTCTACGCAGCACTATGCCCGACTCCTTTTTTCATCTCCCGCCAATGCACTTTTTTTGCATCCCATTGTGTTCATGTTCTTGGGGGTCCCCACATGGGGAGCAACATAAAAATGTGGCCCACATGTGGGCAACGTGGCTACATAACCCATGTTGTCGTGGCGGTCCCCATATCGGGGAGGAAACAAAAATGTGGCCCACTTGTGAGCAGAGTGGCTACATAACCCCTGTTGTCTAGGGGGTCCCCATATCGGGGAGAAATTTAAAACGTGCGCCACATGTGAACTAAGTGGTTACGAAACCCTCATGTCTTGGGGGGCCCCTGTATCGGGGAGGAAACAAAAATGTGGCCGACATGTAAGCATAATGGCGACATGAGCGATGTCATCGAGAACTAAAACGGTGGGCCAATTGGCTACATCACCACTTCTTTCTTGGGACCCCACATTGGGGAGGAAACCAAAATTGGTCCACATGTTGCAAAGTTCATTGCCCAGGGGTATAGTTTTGATCACAGCCATGTCAATCATCGCACGCCCAACCATATGCCCATTGGTGACGCACGGGCATGTTCATCCAGTGTGACAAGCATGCTGTGTCGCTCCAGCCACGACATTGGGGGTATACTCCTTATGCGAATGTCTTTCGGCCAACTTCCTTGACCACCAAGGCCTCGTAAGGGTGCACATGATTGTGGAAAACATCGTCGCAACGGAGATCTCATAACTCTTGCCTACATTGAGCCTCGTGCACTTCACAACCTCATGGTTGCCCTTTCTACGCAGCACTACGCTAGACTCCTTTTTTCATCTCCCGCCAATGCACATTTCTTGCAATCAATTGTGTTCATGTTCTTGGGGGTGCCCACATGGGGAGCAACATAAAAATGTGGCCCACATGTGGGCAACGTGGCTACATAACCCCTGCTGTCCCTGGGGGTCCCCATAGCGGGGAATAAATCAAAACGTGGCCCACATGTGGGCAAAGCGGGTGCAACACCGCTGTTGTCTTGGTGGTCCCCACATTGGGGAGGAAACAAAAGCCTAACCAACACGTAGGCGAAATGGGACCAAAACCCTGTTGTCGTGGGGGTCCCCATATCGGCGAGGAAACAAAAATGTGGCCCACTTGTGAGCAGAGTGGCTACATAACCCCTGTTGTCTCGGGGGTCCCAAGATGTGGGCAAAGTGGCTACGTAACCCCTGTGTCTTGAAGGTTCCCCATATCCGGGATGAAACAAAAGTGTGGCCAACATGTGGGCACAATGGCTACATAAGCTGCGTCATTGAGGAGTAAAAACGTGGGCAAATTGGCTACATCACCACTTCTTTCTTGGGACCCCACATTGGGGAGGAAACCAAAATTGGCCCACATGTTGCAAAGTTCATTGATCACAACCATGTCACCCATCACACGCCCAACCATATGCCCATTGGTGACGCACGGACACGTTCATCCAGTGTGACAAGCATGCTGTGTCCCTCCAGCCATGACGTTGGGGTTATACTCCGTTTTTCGGCCAACTTCCTAGACCACCAAGGCCTTGTAAGGGTGCACATGCTTGTGGAAAACATCGTCGCAACGGAGATCTTATAACTCTTGCCTACATTGTGCCTCGTTCACTTCACAACCTCATGGTTGCCCTTTCTACGCAGCACTATGCCGGACTCCTTTTTTCATCTCCTACCAATGCACATTTTTTGCAATCAATTGTGTTCATGTTCTTGGGGGTCCCCACATGGGGAGCAACATAAAAACGTGGCCCGCATCTGGGCAACGTGGCTACATAACCCCTGTTGTCGTGGCGGTCCCCATATCGGGGAGGAAACAAAAATGTGGCCCACTTGTGAGCAGAGTGGCTACATAACCCATGCTGTCTAGGGGGTCCCCATATCGGGGAGTAATTTAAAACGTGCCCCACATGTGACCTAAGTGGCTACGAAACCCTCATGTCTTGGGGGGCCCCTGTATCGGGGAGGAACCAAAAATGTGGCCGACATGTAAGCACAATGGCTACATACGCTGTGTCATCGGGGAGTAAAAAGGTGGGCACCACTTTGGGGTCCCCGCATTGGGGAGGAAACAAAAATGTGGCCCCCATGTGGGCAAAAATGCCACATAGCCCGTGCCATCTTGGGGATCCCCATATATTCGGGACTAAATCAAAACGTGGCCCACATGTGGGCAAAGCGGGTGCATAACCGCCGTTGTCTTGGCGGTCCCCACATCGGGGAGTAAACAAAAGCCTGACCAACATGTGAATGAAATGGCTACATAACCCCTACTTTCTTGGGGGCCCTACCATTGGGGACGAAACAAAAGTGTGGGCAAAGTGGCCAGACAACCCCTGGTGTCTTGGGGGTTCCCACATCGGGGAGGAATGAAAAAATGTGGCCAACATGTGGGCATAGTGGCTACATAACCCCTGCCGTCTTTGAGGTTCCCTCATCGGGCTGGGAGCACATGTGGGCAAAGTGGATGCATAACCCCTGCTGGCTTGGGGGTTCCGTCATCGGGAAGGAATTCGAAAACGTGGCCCTCATGTGGGGAAAATCGCTACATAGCCCTTACTTTTTTGGGGGGCCCCGCATAGGGGACAAAATGAAAGTGTGGGCAAAGTGGCCACTAGTGTCTTGGAGGTTACCACATCGGTGAGTAACCAAAAATTGTGGCCCACATGTGCCCACATAACCCCTGCTATCTTGCGGGCCCCCGCATTGGGGACGAAACATACATAACCCCTGCTCTCGTGGGGGTTCCCACATTGGGGAGACATCCAAGGTCCACATGTTGGCATGGTGGCTACATATTCCCTGTCCATCGGGGAGGCATTCAAAAATGTGGCCCACATGTGCGCAAACTGGCTACACAACCCGTGCTGTCTTGGGGCCCCCCCGCATTGGGGTGGTAATAAAAGTGTGCGCAAAGTGGCCCCATAACATATGGCGTTTTGGGGCTTTGCACATCGGGGGGTATTTCAAAAATGTGGCACGGCGGCTAAACAACCCCTGTTGTCTTGCGCTCCCCCGCATTGGGCATGAAATAAAAGCGCCAGCTCCATAACTCCCGGTGTCTTGGGGGTCCCACATCAGGGAGGGAATAAAAAACGTGGCCCACATGTGGGCATAGTGGCTACATAACCCTTGCTGTCTTGGGGGTTCCCCCATCGGGGAGTAATTCAAAAGGGTGGCCCACATGTGGGCAAGGTGGCTACATAACCCCTGCCGTCTAGGGGGTCCCCACCGCTTTAGAACGGGGGGCAGCATCAGAGGTGGCCCACAAGTGGGCAAGGTGGCTACATAACCCCTGCCGCCTAGGGGGTCCCCACGGCTTTGGAGCGGGGGGCAAGATCAAAAGTGGCCCACAAGTGGGCAAGGTGGCTACATAACCCCTGCCGCCTAGGGGGTCCCCACGGCTTTGGAGCGGGGGGCAAGATCAAAAGTGGCCCACAAGTGGGCAAGGTGGCTACATAACCCCTGCCGCCTAGGGGGTCCCCACGGCTTTGGAGCGGGGGGCAGCATCAGAGGTGGCCCACAAGTGGGCAAGGTGGCTACATAACCCCTGCCGCCTAGGGGGTCCCCACGGCTTTGGAGCGGGGGGCAAGATCAAAAGTGGCCCACAAGTGGGCAAGGTGGCTACATAACCCCTGCCGCCTAGGGGGTCCCCACGGCTTTGGAGCGGGGGGCAAGATCAAAAGTGGCCCACAAGTGGGCAAGGTGGCTACATAACCCCTGCCGCCTAGGGGGTCCCCACGGCTTTGGAGCGGGGGGCAGCATCAGAGGTGGCCCACAAGTGGGCAAGGTGGCTACATAACCCCTGCCGCCTAGGGGGTCCCCACCGCTTCGGAGCGGGGGGCAGCATCAGAGGTGGCCCACAAGTGGGCAAGGTGGCTACATAACCCCTGCTGCCTAGGGGGTCCCCACCGCTTTGGAGCGGGGGGCAGCATCAGAGGTGGCCCACAAGTGGGCAAGGTGGCTACATAACCCCTGCCGCCTAGGGGGTCCCCACGGCTTTGGAGCGGGGGGCAAGATCAAAAGTGGCCCACAAGTGGGCAAGGTGGCTACATAACCCCTGCCGCCTAGGGGGTCCCCACGGCTTTGGAGCGGGGGGCAGCATCAGAGGTGGCCCACAAGTGGGCAAGGTGGCTACATAACCCCTGCCGCCTAGGGGGTCCCCACCGCTTCGGAGCGGGGGGCAGCATCAGAGGTGGCCCACGAGTGGGCAAGGTGGCTACATAACCCCTGCCGCCCCGGGGGTCCCCACGGCTTTGGAGCGGGGGGCAAGATCAAAAGTGGCCCACAAGTGGGCAAGGTGGCTACATAACCCCTGCCGCCTAGGGGGTCCCCACGGCTTTGGAGCGGGGGGCAGCATTAGAGGTGGCCCACAAGTGGGCAAGGTGGCTACATAACCCTTGCCGCCTAGGGGGTCCCCACCGCTTTGGAGCGGGGGGCAAGATCAAAAGTGGCCCATAAGTGGGCAAGGTGGCTACATAACCCCTGCCGCCTAGGGGGTCCCCACGGCTTTGGAGCGGGGGGCAGCATCAGAGGTGGCCCACAAGTGGGCAAGGTGGCTACATAACCCCTGCCGCCTAGGGGGTCCCCACCGCTTCGGAGCGGGGGGCAGCATCAGAGGTGGCCCACGAGTGGGCAAGGTGGCTACATAACCCCTGCCGCCTAGGGGGTCCCCACGGCTTTGGAGCGGGGGGCAGCATCAGAGGTGGCCCACGAGTGGGCAAGGTGGCTACATAACCCCTGCCGCCTAGGGGGTCCCCACCGCTTCGGAGCGGGGGGCAGCATCAGAGGTGGCCCACGAGTGGGCAAGGTGGCTACATAACCCCTGCCGCCTAGGGGGTCCCCACCGCTTCGGAGCGGGGGGCAGCATCAGAGGTGGCCCACGAGTGGGCAAGGTGGCTACATAACCCCTGCCGCCCCGGGGGTCCCCACGGCTTTGGAGCGGGGGGCAGCATCAGAGGTGGCCCACAAGTGGGCAAGGTGGCTACATAACCCCTGCCGCCTAGGGGGTCCCCACCGCTTCGGAGCGGGGGGCAGCATCAGAGGTGGCCCACAAGTGGGCAAGGTGGCTACATAACCCCTGCCACCTAGGGGGTCCCCACCGCTTCGGAGCGGGGGGCAGCATCAACAGTGGCCCACAAGTGGGCAAGGTGGCTACATAACCCCTGCCGCCTAGGGGGTCCCCACGGCTTTGGAGCGGGGGGCAGCATCAAAAGTGGCCCACAAGTGGGCAAGGTGGCTACATAACCCCTGCCGCCTAGGGGGTCCCCACGGCTTTGGAGCGGGGGGCAGCATCAAAAGTGGCCCACAAGTGGGCAAGGTGGCTACATAACCCCTGCCGCCTAGGGGGTCCCCACGGCTTTGGAGCGGGGGGCAGCATCAAAAGTGGCCCACAAGTGGGCAAGGTGGCTACATAACCCCTGCTGTGTGGGGGGTCCCCAACGCTTCAGACCACAAGGCAGCATGAGAGGTGGCCCACAAGTGGGCAAGGTGGCTACATAACCCTTCGTGTCGCGGGGGTTCCCACATCGGGGAGGAAATAAAAAATGTGGCCCACATGTGGCGCCCTGGCCACATAACCCGTGTTGTCTCAGGGGTTCCCACATCGGGAAGGAAATAAAGAATCCATCTTGGCGGCCGCCACATCGGTGAGGAATGTGGCCCGTACGTGGGCAAAGTGGCAACATAACCCCTGCTGTCTTGGGGCCCCCCGCATGGGGGGACAAAAAAAAAGTGTGAGCCACGTGGCTACATAACCACTGGTGTCTTGGGGGTCCCCATATCAGGGAGGAAACAAAATGTGGCCCACATGTGAGCAGAGTGGGTACATAACCCCTACCATCTTGTGGGTCCCCATATCGGGGACTAAATCAAAGCGTGGCCCACATGTGGGCATGCAGGTGCATAACCTCTGTTGTCTTGGCGGTCCCCACATCGGGCAAGAAACAAAATCCTGACCAACATGCGGGCAACGTGGCTACATAATCCTTGCTGTCTTGGGGGTCCCCATATCGGGGAGGAAACAAAAATGTGGCCCACATGTGAGCAGAGTGGCTACATAACCCCTGCCATCTTGTGGGACCCCATATCGGGGACTAAATGAAAGCGTGGCCCACATGTGGGCATGCAGGTGCATGACCTCTGTTGTCTCCGCGGTCCCCACATCGGGCAAGAAACAAAAGCTGACCAACATGTGAGCCGAGTGGTTACATAACCCCTGCCATCTTGGGGGTCCCCATATCGGGGACTAAATCAAAACGTGGCCCACATGTGGGCAAAGCGGGTGCATAACGTCTGTTGTCTTGGCGGTCCCCACATCAGGGAGTAAACAAAAGCCAGGCCAACATGTGGGCAACATGGCTACATACTCCGTGCTGTCTTGGGGGGTCCCCATATCGGGGAGGAAACAAAAATGTGGCCGACATGTAAGTAAAATGGCTACGTAAGCAAGGAGTAAAAAGATGGGGAAATTGAGTGCATCACCACTTCTTTCTTGGGACCCCACATTGTGGAGGAAACCAAAATTGGCCCACATGTTGCAAAGTTCAGTGCATAGGGGTATAGTTTTGATCACAGCCATGTCAGCCATCACACGCCCAACCATATGCTCATTGGTGACGCACGGACACGTTCACCCAGTGTGACAAGCATGCTGTGTCCCTCCACCCACGACATTGGGGGTATACTCCTTATGCGAACGTCTTTCGGCCAACTTCCTTGACCCCCAAGGCCTCACATCGGGCAAGAAACAAAAGCTGACCAACATGTGAGCAGAGTGGTTACATAACCCCTGCCATCTTGGGGGTCCCCATATCGGGGACTAAATCAAAACGTGGCCCACATGTGGGCAAAGCGGGTGCATAACGTCTGTTGTCTTGGCGGTCCCCACATCAGGGAGTAAACAAAAGCCCGACCAACATGTGGGCAACATGGCTACATACTCCGTGCTGTCTTGGGGGGTCCCCACACCGGGGAGGAAACAAAAATGTGGCCGACATGTAAGTAAAATGGCTACGTAAGCAAGGAGTAAAAAGATGGGGAAATTGAGTGCATCACCACTTCTTTCTTGGGACCCCACATTGTGGAGGAAACCAAAATTGGCCCACATGTTGCAAAGTTCAGTGCATAGGGGTATAGTTTTGATCACAGCCATGTCAGCCATCACACGCCCAACCATATGCTCATTGGTGACGCACGGACACGTTCACCCAGTGTGACAAGCATGCTGTGTCCCTCCACCCACGACATTGGGGGTATACTCCTTATGCGAACGTCTTTCGGCCAACTTCCTTGACCCCCAAGGCCTCACATCGGGCAAGAAACAAAAGCTGACCAACATGTGAGCAGAGTGGTTACATAACCCCTGCCATCTTGGGGGTCCCCATATCGGGGACTAAATCAAAACGTGGCCCACATGTGGGCAAAGCGGGTGCATAACGTCTGTTGTCTTGGCGGTCCCCACATCAGGGAGTAAACAAAAGCCCGACCAACATGTGGGCAACATGGCTACATACTCCGTGCTGTCTTGGGGGGTCCCCACACCGGGGAGGAAACAAAAATGTGGCCGACATGTAAGTGAAATGGCTACGTAAGCAAGGAGTAAAAAGATGGGGAAATTGAGTGCATCACCACTTCTTTCTTGGGACCCCACATTGTGGAGGAAACCAAAATTGGCCCACATGTTGCAAAGTTCAGTGCATAGGGGTATAGTTTTGATCACAGCCATGTCACCCATCACACGCCCAACCATATGCTCGATGGTGACACACGGACACGTTCATCCAGTGTGACAAGCATGCTGTGTCCCTCCACCCACGACATTGGGGGTATACTCCTTATGCGAACGTCTTTCGGCCAACTTCCTTGACCACCAAGGCCTCGTAAGGGTGCACATGATTGTGGAAAACATCGTCGCAACAAGGATCTTATAACTCTTGCCTAGATTGTGCTTCGTTCACTCCACAACCTCATCATTGCCCTTTCTATGCAGCACTACGCTGGACTCCTTTTTTCATCTCCCGCCAATGCACCTTTTTTGCATCCCATTGTGTTCACGTTCTTGGGGGTGCCCACATGGGGAGCAACATAAAAATGTGGCCCACATGTGGGCAATGTGGCTACATAACCCCTGTTGTCTTGGGGGTCCCCATATCGGAGGGAAAACAACAATGTGGCCCACATGTGAGCAGATTGGCTGCATAACCCCTGCTGTCTTGGGGGTCCCCATATTGGGGACTAAATCAAAACGTGGCCCACATGTGGGCAAAGCAGGTTCGTAACCTTTGTTGTTCTGGCGGTCCCCACATCGGGCAAGAAACAAAAGCTTGACCAACATGTGGGCGGAATGGCTACATAACCCCTGTCGTCTTGGGGGTCCCCATATCGGGGAGGAAACAAAACGTGGCCCACACGTGAGCACAGTGGCTACATAACCCCTGCTGTCTCAAGGGTCCCCAAATTGGGGCAAATTGGCTACGTAACCCTTGTGTCTTGGGGGTCCCCATATCGGGGAGGAAACAAAAATGTGGCCGACATGTAAGCACAATGGCTACATACGCTGTGTCATCGAGGAGGTGGGCAAATTGGCTACATCACCACTGCTTTCTTGGGACCCCACATTGGGGAGGAAACCAAAATCAGCCCACATGTTGCAAAGTTCATTGCCCGGGAGTATAGTTTTGATCACAACCATGTCAGCCATCACGCGCCCAACTATATGCTCATTGGTGACACACGGGCATGTTCATCCAGTGTGACAAGCATGCTGTGTCCCTCCAGCCATGACATTGGGGGTATACTCCTTATGCGAACGTCTTTCGGCCAACTTCCTGGACCACCAAGGCCTCGTAAGGGTGCACATGCTTGTGGAAAACATCGTCGCAACGGGGATCTTATAACTCTTGCCTACATTGTGCCTCGTTCACTCCACAACCTCATGGTTGCCCTTTCTACGCAGCACTATGCCGGACTCCTTTTTTCATCTCCCGCCAATGCACATTTTTTGCAATCAATTGTGTTCATGTTCTTGAGGGTCCCCACATGGGGAGCAACATAAAAATGTGGCCCACATGTGGGCAACGTGGCTACATAACCCCTGTTGTCTTGGGGGTCCCCATATCAGAAAGGAAACAAAAATGTGGCCCACATGTGAGCAGAGTACATCTACACGGGGACCAAATCGAAACGTGGCCCACATGTGGGCAAAGCGCGTGCACAGCCTCTGTTGTCTTGGTGGTCCCCACATTGGGGAGGAAACAAAAGCGTGACCAACATGTGGGCGAAATGGCTACATAACCCTGTTGTCTTGGAGGTCCCCATATCGGCGAGGAAACAAAAATGTGGCCCACTTGTGAGCAGAGTGGCTACATAACCCCTATTGTCTCGGGGTCCCCATATTGGGGAGTAATTTAAAACGTGGCCCACATGTGGGCAAAGTGGCTAAGTAACCCTTGTGTCGTGGAGGATCCCCACATCGGGGAGGAAACAAAAATGTGGCCGACATGTAAGCACAATGGCTACATAAGCTGTGTCATCGGGGAGTAAAAAGGTGGGCGAATTGGCATTGTTAGTTCGTAGCGTTCACAATTGCCTCCAACAATGTGATTTGATCCTTTGACTCGGGGTTTCTTTGGACTTGCACCATCCATGGCGTGACCCGCCGGACTTGTGACAGACGGACTACTCGAAGCGATGTCTGATGCCTTTCTTTTCGGTGACTTGGTGGGTGTCTTGATTGGTGTAAGAGTTATGTTGGGATCTACCCACAGAAAAACGTCACATGCTTCGCAAGCGTAGAATGAGCGGCCGCCGTTCTTGGTGTTCCTACATGCAACCTCCTGTGGTACTTCATCACATTCACATCTCAGTAGGCCATCCTCGGCAGCTATGCATGACCCATGAATGGCATCACATGATTTGCAGCACTCATCATCCTTGTGGGGATGGAGAAAACCATAATTTGCCTTAGATGCACAATATCTAACCTCGTAGGGTTGCCCACACTTGCACTTTTGAGCAGCCCAATAGGCACGGGCGGCTGCAACACCATCAAATTGCATTTCAATCTTGCTAGCGGACATTGTAACAATCTTCCTAATGCACAAACAAGTGGACAGCATCGTCAATTCAGTCAATTTGTCACACGCAACACCATGGAGCATGACATCAGATTGGTCCAAGGGTACTTTCTACCCTCTACATGTATGCTTGCTGAAGACATGCCATGACATCTAAAGACTGGCGGTGTCCAAGGCATGACGTCAAGGGAAAGCAATGGGAAGCTCATGGCTCTGCATTGCATGCACCTTGGGCTTTTGTCGGGATGGAGCTAGGTATAGACCTTTGACACCCCACCACAGTGACCAGCACCAGAGTCAAGCGTGCATCACAATAGATCCTATTGTTTCACACTCGCCCTCTCAAATTCAATGAGAGTAACATCGAGACTCATTGGCCTACCCTTGCATGCATAGCACCATGGACCCATGCTGCAACTTGCAAGAATCAGGTGTGCATGGGCATATCAATATATATAGCACAGCCTGATGGGCATAAAATACACATCGCATGGACACACTTATCCAATGTGACGAATGAGAAAAACTCAAGCACTCAGTGCACTTGCATGCCAAAGCATTAGAGCTTGTTAACAACCATGTGCAAAGTAATGTGGTCTTTCGACAGGCAGTTTACAAAAGTGTATCCCCTTTTGAGGTATTTTTCCACGCGGCCCCACTTCATTTCTCGCCCTTGAGTTAAATGAACTCGTTTTTGATGTACCGATCCAGGTGCTGCGCAAAATAGATTGACTCCATCAAAGGAGTTCTTTACAACATTGAAGTCAAAGCCAAGGACAACGTTGTTCACGGGCTCCGTCTCATTTTCTACCACGATCAGTTGTACAACGTAGGGGACAAACCGTGCAAATGCAAAATTCCAAATGGAATTCAAGTTATTTAAATGCGCATATTCGCCAAGGTCCCGTTTGCTAAACATTGAGATGAGTTCCAAATGTTGACCATTGACAAGGTGTTGATATACAGTAGGCATCATCGAGGGAACGCAATAAAGATCGAGATCACCGCCATATGTCTCATACTGAAGGCCTTCCAATATGCTTGATCCAGACACAATCACCTTGGCCACACCCTCCGCAATGCAATCCGACAATAAGTCAAGAAAGTCATGTGGAAATGGAATGAAGTCCTTCAACCTTCGGATTAGGAATCTTTCAAAGTTGTACAAGATCGACCGTCCCAAACGTTTGCCAACAAGTCGGGATATGCGCAATAGTGGCATGGCATCGATGGGGACGAGAAATAAGCATATCAAGCACCAAATTTCCGACGGCATTGCCCATGCTGCGTTCATCATGAGATGTGATAGGAAGAGAGACCCTAAGTTTGTTGGTGTATGCATTCTCAAATCATTGGACGTGACCGTCGAACGTACCGCCAATGCATACACGCATGCACACGCATGCATGAAGTATGTAAGGTGGCCTAAAGATAGCATGACCACTGCTTTCTTGGGACCCCACATTGGGGAGGAAACAAAAATTGGCCCACATGTGGGCAACGTTGCTACATAACGCTTGTTGTCTTGGGGTCCCCACATCGGAAAGGAAATAAAAACCTAGGCCACATATGAGCAAAGCGGCTACATCACCCATGCCATCCTGGGGGTTTTAAACATCGGGGAGAAAATGAACCTGTGCCGCACATGTGGGCAAGGTGGCTACATAACCCCCGCTACTTTGGGGTCCCTGCATTGGGAAGGAAACAAAAACGTGGCCCCTATGTGGGCAAAAATGCCACATAGCCCCTGCACTATTAGGGGTTCCTATGTCGGGGAGGAAAAAAAATTGTGGCCCACTTGTGAGCAGAGTGGCTACATAACCCCTACCATCTTGGGGGTCCCCATATCGGGGACTGAATCAAAAAATGGCCCACATGTGGGCAAAATGGCTACATAACCCCTGCTTTCTTGGGGGGCCTAGCATTGGGGACGAAACGAAAGTGCAGGCAAAGTGGCCAGATAACCCCTGGTGTCTTGGGGGTTCCCACATCGGGGAGGAAACAAAAACGTGGCCAACATGTGATCCCCCTGTGGCCAACATGTGGGCATAGTGGCTACATAAGCCCTGCTGGCTCTGGGGTGCCCTCATCGGGGAGGGAGCACATGTGGGCAAAGTGGATGTATAACCCCTGCTGGCTTGGGGCTTCCGTCATCGGGGGGGAATTCGAAAACGTGGCCCTCATGTGGGGAAAATGTCTACAGAACCCCTGCTTTCTTGGGGGGCCTAGCATTGGGGACGAAACAAAAGTGTGGGCAAAGTGGCCAGACAACCCCTGGTGTCCTGGGGGTTCCCAGATCAGGGAGGAAACAAAAACGTGGCCAACATGTGATCCCCGTGCTTCCATGGGTTTCCCACATCAAAGAGGAAAGAAAAAATGTGGCCAACATGTGGGCATAGTGGCTACATAACCCCTGCTTTCTCTGGGGTTCCCTCATCGGAGAGGGAGCACATGTGGGCAAAGTGGATGCATAACCCTGCTGGCTTGGGGGTTCCGTCATCGGGGAGGAATTCGAAAACGTGGCCCTCATGTGAGGAAAATGGCTACATAACCCCTGCTTTTTGGGGGGGGCGTGGCACTGGGGACGAAAGAAAGGTGTGGGCAAGGTGGCTACATACGCCGTGCTGTCTTGGGACTCCCCACCTCAGGGTCTTGGGACTCCGCACATCAGGGAGGAATTCAAAAATGTGGCCCAGATGAGGGCAAACTGACTACGTAAACCCTGCTATCTTGGGGGCCCAGGCATTGGGAACGAAAGAAAAGCGTGGGCAAAGTGGGTACATAACCCCTGCTACCGTGGGAGTCCGCACACCGGGAGGAAAAAAAACATGGGCCCAGGTCCGGGCAAAGCTGCTACATAACCCTTGCTCTCTTGGGGGCCCCCGCATTGGGGACGAAATGAAAGCGTGGGCAAAGTGGCTCCATAACCCTTGGTGTCTTGGGTGTGCCCACATTGGAAAGGAAGTAAAAAAAGTGTCCCACATGTGGGCAAGGTGGCTACATAACCCCAAGACCTTGGGGGCTCCCACATCGGTGAGGAAAAAAGCGCTCCGCGACAAAAGCACAAGGGCAAGAGCTGAATTGCACAACATGCAGAAAGGAACACGCAAAACGAAAGCAATCTTTCCCATTTGAGATGGTGGCTGTCATGAGGACAACCAAACTGCATTGACGTGAAACCCACCTTCTTGTCTCAACGGACTGTGACCGGGCCAAAACACGTATCACATGCCATGTCCAATATATATTTTGCAAAGTGCAAGAATGAGGTTTTCACATTGAGAAGGAACAGAACTGAAGTTCCGCACGTACCATGACAAAAACCACCGCTGATTGGGTTTGGCCACTAACCTCACATTGCGCTTGCGCAAACCCCGTCTACATTAGTAGTCGGGGATGCAATGGGGGAAGGTAATGATCAGAGAAGTAGCCAACAAAGGGTTGGTTTGCCTTTTTCACCCAATGCTAATTGGACAACCGAGGGGTGATGGTTTGGTACGCCTCCTCTGTGTTAAGTGTTCAATAGTGCCAACATGAATGGTCAAGGTTCTGCATAACAAAACGAAATGCATTTGATGGGCCATGACCACACGTCATAGAGGTGGTCACACATGCGCCATCTGGCTGAACATCCACGTGCAGCCATGAATCTGGACACTGTCAAGCTCAAACTGGGGTTCACTCACACGTTGCGTTCACTCACAACATGAGGTGGCTTGGGGGTGGCTTGGGTTGGGTTGCCTTGAGTTTGAGTTGAGTAGACTGAGGTGGGTTGGGGAGAGATGTGGTAGGTGGGATACGTTGGGGCACTCCAACCATGGGGGCGGTGGGTGGGGGAACAACGAGGGTAGGCAGGGTAGGTGGGGGAATGGTGGGGTGCTGTGGGGTGGCACCTTGCAGTGTCATGATGTAGCATGCTCTGTACTGCACTGTACTACTGTACTACTGTGGCATGCTGTGATGTGCTGTACGCATGCGTTTGTATGTATCATTTGCCCTTGCATCGAGGAGATAAGAATGTGACTAGCGGGGGTGTATGTTTTGCAGCCGAACACACGGACGAATGATCAGCAAGCAACAAAATTGCTGCAAACTGGGCTGGAGTGCGCATGTTCAGAAAAATGTAAGCAACCTGCACTATATCAGACCAGCACCCAAAACAGTGGCCGGAACAAGAGCGCATGAAGCGGCACTAAAACAGAACCTCACCGCCAGCGTAACTGGGTAACCCCCTCTCCTTGCGCAAGCACCAGCCAGGTCAGGAAACTGACAGTCAGACCGGGTCCCGGCGCTTAGACAAGGCGGTGCAACCGCGCAACACAGAGTACCAAAGAATGCATGTCCCGAAAACCTGCCCATCCCTCACCCTAAGCACAATAGTTGCATCAGGGCGGTTTTGGTGGGGCTGGCGTATGGCGTATGGGCGCTCATAAGTTGCAATTCCTCGGTTGTGGAATCTTCCCCATTACAACGACCAATGATAGTGGCAGGCGCATGCTCACCACTGGACCGGATCTACGTGACAGCCAAGCCAAGGGTATAGACATTAGTCATGGCTGAAAATCACACCAAAACAAAGGGCAGTGGGGTGCAGTGGGGTGCAGTACCAAGCAGAATGTTGTTACAAGCAGGAGGACTCCTAACAAGCATGGAACAGCCCCTCTTTCCCTACACAATCGGCACACAATCACGGTTTGCCTACTTTGTAACCTAAAAGCCGAGGTTAGAAAAATCGGTAAAAGTGACAGTCAGACCGGGTCCTGGTACTTAGACAAGGCGGTACTTGCGCAGGGGGGGGGAGGGGGGGTGCACAAAGAAGGATGGAACAGGTGGAAGGGAATTAAGTGTGTCCTTGCACAGGCCATAATTCTGTCCTCCCGCGGCCATGCGGCAATTTGCGTGCAACCTGCATGTATTGTCATGCAAAGAACCGATGATCGTTGCCCTACATGAGGGGGAGGGGGGTGTGCAAAACATGACACGATGACGGTTGGTGTAATATTGGCCCGCTGCATGTAACGCACAATAAACAACAATGCACTGGCAGTTGGAGCACAGCTCTCAACCCTAACCCTAACCAGGAAGACGGAATAGAGGGAGGGTGGAGGCTAGCTCTTAGGAAATGCTGCGGGCTTGCTTGCAATGGGTTGTGACAGCATGCCCACCGGGTATACACCACGCAAAAGCCAATCCACTTCATGCCCCCGAAGGGCGGTTATTGTGGCAACCACCTTGACATGATTGAGACACTATTTGTTGCAGGGCAGGCCGCGGTGGTGGGACATGGAATGGTGAGACGAAACGTGGCAAGATGTCACAGGAGAAGACTTTGCAGGGGAGGGGCCAGGTTTCTCTTTCCAAAGAACACCAAGAATGCATCACAGGGTAATCATTAGGGCAATGCACAGCAGCCTGACGTGTCTTGAAAGGGGGCTGGCAAACGTGGTTGGTTCAAGCTCCCAAAGGGAGGACAATCAGCCAACCACCTGAGGACCAATGACAGCAGCAATGCGAACGGGCTACAAGAGCCCCAAGCAGATGGATGGCTTGCAGATTGGAGGCAGGGTGGGGGGGTACGTGTGGCATTGCACTCCTTGTGCCGGGATAGAGATTGGGGGGTTAAGAGCACCCATCCGCACAACAGGTATGGGTAGGCAAATTGGACAGAGGGTTGGGCGGTAGCGGTGGCAGTAAGATTGCATCATGTAGGGTAGGATCAATTGATACACACAAGAAGAAGGGTAACACAGGTCGGCCCGGGTTTGGCTTGAGAGGGAGCTGGCTAATGGGGGTAGGAGCCCTCAACGGAATGGCGCTCTGCAAAGGGCGGCCGATGCATGATCTAATGTTGGTAGGTCCTTGGGGTGTACCTTGCGAGGCACCCCTCAGTGGGGTAAAGTGACGGAACACTTGTGCCCCGGTTGGAGGGTTGCGGACGCACATCATTAAACGCAACAGAGAAATGGGATGTCCAGAACCTACTCTGGGACAACGTCCACTATCAGGTTTGCACGGCCAACACGGCGCCACTCCGCGGCCAATGTTCGAGCCAGCAACTCCCGCTCCAATCGGTCCGCGCCACGCCATGGCCGTTGTTGCAGCTCTGCCTCGAACCACCGTGCCAACAGCTTACCGGGCCCGCCAGGGGGGAAGCCGTGAATGACATGCACGAAACGCCAATCGCGGCGATGCCTTGTTTGAAGAGTAGGCGGTGAGAGCTGGCCATTGTGTTGTCGAATGCGGCGCGCCATGTAGTTCGTCGACCCGGGGTAAATCTCGCCTGTGCCAACGGACTCGATGTGGTACGCCACGTTGGTGCCCTGCGGATAGAAAATTGCACCCTCAGCTTGGTGGAAGGCCAAATCGCCCAAGGGCTCATCTACGGTGGCGGCGGTATTCTCATGGAGATGGGCAAACACGTCACGCTGCTGGATCCACTCGTCCACTTCGGCGTGCCAACTGGTGCGATGTTGCAGCAAGCCACGAAGAACCCCTTCATCGTAACCCACAATGTAAATACCACTTAGGGTCTCAGCACGGGTCAACAAGGTGAAGAGCATGGTTCGAGACCATAGGAGGTGGTCCGGTTTGTCGTCTAGGTATGTGGCCAAAATAGCAATTGTGGCCCCCTGGATGTCATGGATGGTCGTGGCCACCGCCAACTCGAGGGGGAATTGTTGTCGCCGCAAGGGGACACCTTGGTAGCTGATATCGATAGAACTCTCGCGACCCACCCGAAGAGTACGCCCATCATCAAAGGCAACGCGGACGTGGGTATCACAGAACGCAACTACCGTCCCGTGAGCTCCGTTCAACACCTCTTGCCCATCGGTGGTGGTATTTTGCACAACGGTCACACGGGCAGCAACGAAGATCAAACAATGCCGAAGCAAGGTGGATTCGCGGTCTAATATGTCACGATAGGCTTTATCCTGGAGAGGGCTCCATTCGGAGTTTTTTTGTATGAAATCCTGACTGTTGAAACACTCCTTGAGGGTGGTTGCCGCATCATACGCCGCACGGCGGGCCTTCTCGACGGCTACCTTCTTGGCCAACAACCATGTGGCACCGTCTGGTACAGCTGGCACAATGTGGCGCACGTGCAAGCGCAACCACTGGGCATGTGCTGTGTCTACCGCAACATGGCGGCAATGTTGTTGAATTGCCTGCATGATGTAGGCACGGCTAGCTGGCATCAGCTGGGGAACCCTGGCCAAGTTGATGATTGTCTGCAAAGTTTGATCGTTGCGGGAGCGGAACAGCTCCTTTAATGTGATGACGCGAAAGTGGCACTTCATGAACCACGAAGTGTAAGGTGGGGCCATATCCACAGGCTCGGTTTGGTAATGGTCCCCTGCCGCAAACACAAACACACCGCCGAAAGGCAAATCAGTGCCCCGAAGTTTCGACAATACCAGGTGAAGCGCCAATAGCAACGGTGCCCCGCATTGTCCCATCTCGTCAATGTACAACACGAGGAGCTCTTGCAAACGGCGAACAAGGTGTGGGTGTTTCTTCAACCGTTTAAGGGCCGTCGCCGCCAAACCTTGAGGGGTTGTCCAAAGGTTGGACTTACCGGGGCGAAACAAGCAAAGGCGGTGAAGGTGAACCCCGCCACCATTTTGGGCAAACATGGCGCCCACGGCAGTTAGTTCCCAGTGCTCTGGGCCGAGGATTGTGGCACTCCAAATCCATTTTAGAACTTGGAGCGCTACCCAAGACTTTCCTGTGCCAGGTGGGCCACTAATGTAGATTGGGCGGGCGTAGTACAAGCCGTCTGTGACCCAGTCTCCTGGGCTGATGTCTTGCAGGCTTTGAATGATCAAACGAACATCATCCTTCACGAAGTTTGCACTTCGTTGTTGCTCTGCCCAGCTTGCATCTGTTTGTTCGGGATGCTGGTTCCATGGTGGGACCTTCAACATGCGGTTGCAATGGCGAAGCTGGATTGTGTTCAACAGGGCGGTGTACTTTTGGCAATGCTCGGCCTCCAGCTCGCGGTCCGTCATGGGGATGGACACCTCGTATGTGGTGCCGCTCCGTTGTTGCTCCCAAATACGGATAACCAAGCGCCAAACAGTTTTGAAGCCAATGGGCCAACCGGATGCCTCCTCCAAGATCCACTCTCCAAGGGAGAGATTGACGAACAATGATGTGAGGGCCTCATGAAGGGAGTCATAACCCATACTCGCCAAGAAGCTGTCTCTATTGGCCACCTCATTTCCGAATGGCCCGGATAGTCGCAAGATGCGCTGGCACAACCAATCCACGCAAAAGCCAGGTCGGAAACGTGGCTCCACAAAGATGAGCACTCGGATGTCCCACTTCACGACCACCGACATCCATGGCTCCCGGTCGCTGGGGTAATCCAAGGCGTGTGCCAACGCCTGTCCTGCGGGGAGGTCATTCAAGCGGCGGAAGACGGTGCGCCACAGGTGAGGGTGCCTAAGAATTTCCCAATGCAAATATACGCGATTGTAGCGCAAATCGTAGAACCCGTGAGTCTTCCAGTCTAGAACACGTTGCCGACGTTTGTCCCATGACAGCTTGCGAAGATTGCGGTTACGAATGTCAGTAACAACAAACTCGGCCCAATCGCGTAATTCCAGGGGGTACGTTTCTGGGGGCCGAAGACAATACAGTAGCACCGCGTCTGGATGATAGCGATCAATGTCCCAAGTCGTGTACGATTGCCGCTGATCGGTTGTGGGCTCACGGTCTGGAAACATTGGTTCGCCGTTTAGCCGTCCACAACGTGAGTCGTCAGGACATCCGCGACCTCCTGTAGGAGCTGGGCCGAAGATGGGGCTCTCTTGTGGCTGAGGCCGCCACTTCATGCGCAACACACGGAAGCGACCTTCCGGGGTGCCCGTGTTGACGTGGCGGGAGGAGAAGGTGCAGTACACGGCAGAATACCCGAGGCAATAGAAAACCATCTCCGGCACACCAATGGTGCGGCCGTGGCATTTCCTCTTGAGGCGTAGCCCCGTTGTCCGCTTGCGCTTGTGTTCATCATGCTCAGTAGCCTTCACAATTTGTGGGCCTTGTTGGGTTAGCCGCACCACGGAACGCTCCTCCTCGCTGCTAAGGTACTTAATTAAGTACGCCAGGAGGAAGCGGCTGCCATAGACCAGCTGCCAATTGGAGTGGCAGCCATTCGTGGCCACGAACACCCTCGGGCAAAATTGGCTGATAAGGCCATCATTCTTCAACCGTGGGGGCTCCCAGATGCCTCCTTGCAAGTCCTCGTGAAGGCGCACGACCCCGGGCGTCTCAGTGTCCTCAAATGCGACACCCTCCTCCACCAATAGATCACGCAAAGAATCTGGAATTTTGACTTCAAGGGGTGTGAAACCCACATCGCTGTGGAGGGGCTTTGGCATACCTGCCTTGCATTGAAAGACGACCTGAGTTGGATCGCGGACGGGAACCTTGCACTTGTCCCCATGTTTATGTGGTTGCACTAGGGCGGCCCGGGCCTCCCAATATGCTATTTCGCTGGCGTCGCCTAGCCAGTCAAAAGCATGTGGCACTGATGCAGATAGCCTAGCCAAGGCTCTTTGAATGGCGGCATGGCGCACATCGGGATTCACATGATGTATGGGATCATCCGTCCACACACCCCAATGCAAATGATGCAAGTTCGGCTTGTCGGTCTGCCATTCACAATGGATGAAGACGTGAGTGATGTTCCCCAAAGGTTTGGCGGGGTCCTCCATCAGGTGGCGTCTGAGCAAATTTGACGATCGGTACCATGCGCGCTGAAGATCAACAGCAAAATACTGCGGGTCCAACCCTTGATCCACGATTCTCTTCCAAAGCGGGGCCACGCCAGGAAAGCGAGACATGTCGCACGTCTCTGTTCCAAAGTACGTCATGTCACCAAGTTTCTTCCGTGCTGCACATAGTAGGGCAACATGACGGTCTGCATCTGCCTTGTCATACAACAGGCCAGGTAAAGGCGTGTCACCAAACCGTTCACTATATTCTTGTTGGCTTCCATAATCACGGAGTGCGGCCTGTAGGCCGCGCTTGACCATGCTGACACTCGGCCCGCGTTCCAGAAGGCGGCTGAGAAGGACGTTGAAGGCGTACGATATCCATGTAACATCGTGTGCGCGGGTACTATGGGGATCATTCAGGACCTCCTGCACATGGCGTTCAGGATTGACGAAGCCTTGAAGACCGTCTGCCAGCGTGCTTGCCGAATACATGCGCAATGGCATGTTTCCTGCAAAATGTCCGGTTTGAGGGTCTCGCACCGGGAAGTGTGACGGAAACAAGTAGGCTTCGAGGTACTCATAAATGTTGGGAAGATTAGGCAGGCGGCTCGTCACGCTTTGGGCAAAATTGCGCACCCATTGAGCCGGCTTGGCGCGCTGGGCCGTCAACTCTGCTAGGGTGGACAACAAGACGTGGACACCTGCAGAATTTGATGGGTTATCATCCAAGTATTCCATGGCATCCTTGACGTACGTGCCGGTGCCCTCAAGGGCCTCATCGATACTGTCATCGGCAAAAGCATCCGCCTCCCCACCCACGCTTGCCAAAAATTGTTGTTCTGCCCAACGCAAATCTTCATCTCCTATGTCTTGTGCAAGACCATTAAGTCTCTCCAGGACATTCTCCAAGACATCCGCTTGTACAGGCAACGGCTCAGGTAAACCATCGCTTGGCGCGCTCGAGGACGAAGAGCCCGAGTCGCTGGCATCTTCTTGTGCTGGTGGCCGGGCAGTCTGTGCAGCGGACTCCGTGGCACGAACCCAACCCTCAACATCCTGGGTATCCACGTCAATACCTTGGCGCAGAACGGGCCTCTCATACACCAGCATGGCGGTCGTACCAGCTTTTAAGGACCAACGCATTGTTTGATGGCGCTTTATGGTGTATTGCCCACATTCAAACAACGCCCGGTTGGCATTTACAGCCCTACCAGGAACCACCGCCACCCAAGTATCAGATTTGCAGCACAATAGAGCCCGCAACACATAACGCCCAACGAAGCCGGGCAGGTAGTCGGGTACGAAGGGAATGTCGACATCAGATGTTGTCGCCGTACAGTCTACGTAGACCAAAAGCACCGGACCACATATACCGAGGCGCTCATTTATCGGCCAATCCGCAACTAGGTTGTTGAGGTGCTGCAAAAAATCAACGGGTGGAGGTTCCGTGAGGGTACAATGGAGGGCACAAGGGGCAAAAGCCGGTGGGAGAACAACCCCGGTGCGGCGTGGCCATGTCGGTCGAAACATTGTCGGCAAGTCGTTTCCAACACTGGAGCGGACGAAGATGCGGGTCAATAGGGTATCGAGGACGGTGTAAGCACATCGTGACTGGCCTCGCGTCAACTGGCGCTCCCGCAACAGGCCATGCGGCATGGTTAACAACTCTCTCAACTCCTTAAAGAGCTGCCGCTCTGGGATGTCTCCACGAAACAAGCCGCGAAAGATCATAGCCAAAGTGTCATAAATGGGGTGGTTCACGTCCGTGGCGGCATCCGTAGGTTGCAAAAGTGTGGCACGAATAGACCGTACCACGAGAAGGCTGTGAAGAGCCGCAGTAATTGCGTTTTGCGGGGTGTGCGGCAACACGCGTGGCATCACCCATCCGGGTGCCCCTTTGCGCAAGATGACGCGTCGCGCGGAGGCTTCCTCTTGTGACAGAGGGGCACGCCGCTTCACTTGCTTAACCCACGTAGCCTCTCTGGGGCACGTCCCAAATGTGACGTTGGGAACGTCACGGTCCAAGTCTTCGCGATTGCTGCATCCAGGTGGGCCCCAAAGGTGGCTCCACACGCACTCCAGATCCGGTCGATGGCGGTGTAGGATGCGGTACCACCTCCATAATATGGACTGTGGCGCAAGGACGTACCTCAACGCCTTGTGGCCGAAAGAGATGAATTGTGTGGAGATGCCGCGGCCGTCCCCACAAATGCCTAATAGTTGGTATTGTGCAGAGGTAGGCCGCCCCGTGCGTTTGTCTCGACGTAAGCGAACACCCGACACTGCAACGTCGTTGATGCGGACTGGCGCCAAATGGCCCAGATTTTGGTGTACGGGGGCATGAAACGTTGGAGGATCCACGGGGTTCAACGCATCATCCCGTAGTTGGTTACTTGGCCACACTACACTGAACAAGTGCTTGGCCCACCACCGTTTTTCGCAATATGCGCATACTGCGAAAGCAAGCCCGTGGACATGATGAAACAAAGCCCGAGTGCAGATGCCAGCGTGCCCTTCTGGTAGCAAAGGGTGCTGTGCCGCCACATCCCAACACGGAGCAAGCCATGCCATCCTGGTTTGTTTTGGGTGGCGTCTACGTAGTCTAGGCGGTGGCTGGGATGCATCGCACCCGACCTCGGGACCGCCTTGAGAAACACAGCACTGGGAGCCATCAAAGTTTGGATCGTTATCATCGCACCACCCCTCACTTCCATACGTGCTAGCACTACCCTCAGCATCACCATCACCATCCGGCATGCAGGACGATGCCTCACCGCGATGAACAATGGAAGTATCACAGACATCATCGCGCATGTTGCAACTACTAGGCTCCGGAATTGACATGATTGATGACCGTTGCGTGCTCTCCGAGTCCACTTCACTCATAGACGCAATGGATAAGGGTCCTCCACTCTCCAAGTCATGGTCTTCATCATTTTGAGGAGACAACCTACCACTAGAGCGAGACGAAGAAGACATGGTTGCACACCGTTGGTCTCCGTCCAATTCCACGTCTGACAGCGATGCGTTGGACAATGGTCCCCCGCCTTCCATGCGAGGGGCAATCTCAACAATTTCGTCATCAGATGATACATGCGCACCCTCTTCCACCACGACTTCAATCTCAACAATTTCGTCATCAGATGATACATGCGCACCCTCTTCCACCACAACTTCTTCCCGGGCAGCCGAAATGGGCGATACATGCATGGTGTCGTCTTCAACAGCGGTACATGTGGGGGCCACAACGACCGGAGCGGTGTGGTTGCTGATGTGCGGTGAAAGTTGGAGGTATGCAGGAAGCGGGCATTCACTTCCAATGGGATGGTAGGCACATCGAGTAGTACCCGGGAGAGCATACGAGCGGCAGCGTCCCTTCCTAGTATGCCCCGTACATCGTTCCCTTTGGCTACACGACACCTCTTCAACACCGCGATCGTCGAGTGTTGGTTGCGCAGAGCGAAGACCGCAAGAGGGACGAGGTACGGGCACGGGTCCAGGCTCACGTGATCCAGGTTGAGGCTCATGTGGCCGGTGTATGGCGCATGCACCATGCAAGTTGCGGCACCGTGTACCGCGGCCTGTCGGCTTGCCACATCTGCCTTCCTCCACTGGCTGATGGTCAATGCAAAGTGGCCTGGTTTGTGGGCGGCGGTTATGGCAGAATGTGCCATCTGGGTGTTGGAAGGTGCATCGCAACGTTGCCTCGGCAACGGACGACCCTTGTAACCATTGGCAATCATGGAATCGGAAATATGGCAAGAAACTGACCTCCTCGGCGTGAAGACCCCACCTACAGACAGCACATTTGGTGTCACGGGGGAAATTGGCCACCTCGTGGAAGTGCGCCATACTCAATGGCAACCTCTTGTACTCATGGGCATCTTGCACTCGCGACGGATGCTGTGCGCAACGTAGAATGAGTCCACGCCATTGATGTTGTACCTTGGGGGGAAGCATAGGCCACACCTCGTCCGCAAACTCAGTCCCGAGGAGGTAACCCACAATGCTCATGCACGATGCAGCGTATTTGGTCTGTTGTCCGCCACTTTGCGCGGAATCCCATTGGTGATCACGGTAATTTCGACAAGGCGCACAGTACAGTGGGAATCCATTGTCACGGGCCCAAATGAAGTGCTCCTCCGCTAGGCTAGGTGCCTCGAACCATCCACTGGCGTCCGTACGGATAAGGGCACACGAAACGGTGGCGGCACGCCTAATAGGGTTTGGAACGTGGAACAACTGCTCGTCTGCACGGCCACACCCGCAACACAAAAGGGTGGTTATGCAGGGCCCGTTGCCGACTAGTGCATGCATTGTAGCGTTGCACATCAATTGTAACGCGGCTGCCCAAGGGTCGTTGAAAACGTCAAGCAGCGACCCACACAGAAGCAACTCTAAGGTAGTACCAACGATGCATGCCCCCATGGCAAGCGCGTTGTGCATGTGGTGCACCACAAGGAAGGACAAACACCGCCGAAAGATGTGTATCAAGAAGCCCATGGTAGCTCGTGCATCCTCAGTGAAAAACAGCCCGATGAAGCAAAGCATCGGGCATACGCAAACACTAGCCCACAACGGAACTGACGGTAGAAAGGGCATCGCAATAGTAAAGGTGTGTAAGAAAAGAAGCTCAACGGGCGGCACAGCTAGCCGCAAGAATGCTTCTTTTATGGTACATGGCATGCACATGCGCATCAGTGGCCGCCAAAGGCACCTTGCGCGCTGCAGGGTGGCGCAGAGAACATGTGGCAGTGCACGTCGCAGTTGTTCGTACACCACCCATCGACATAAAAGTGGCCCTGCAACATTGCAGTACAGTGCGCAGTGCACCAACGTACCCCAATTGCCCATGCAGACTGCGGTGATGGCGGCATCGTACAGTGGGAATGATGAAAACTGCAAAATGAAAACCTGTAGCAGACCTGAGCAACATGGTCTCAGTAAGGCAAGGCTTGCTGCCCAAAGCCCCGGAAAAAAAACAACAACTATACCAATATGCAATGCGCAGCTCACTATGGAGTTGTGATACACTGTGGCGGAAACAAACACCAATTCCATGCTACAATGCAACAATTCATTCAGCACCCAAACATAGTGCCACGCATTGGTCTGCGCCCGGAGGCGTGCGCGCATTAAGTGGCGATATTTGCGGCGCGCGCGCTTGCGCTTGTGGCGTGCTGTTTGCCGTGGATGCCGTGTGCGGTCCAACGCACGCGAAGGCCACGGTGTGTGCCGTCGGCGAGCTTTCATGCTCCACATCATGGCACAAAGTTGGCGCAAAAGAAGGAAAAGCATAACTAGCACAATGGCTTTGTCAGCCAAGGAGTCATTGGCATCCGGGGGGCAAAACGGGGAAAGTGCAAAGATGATTGCCAAGAGGCACCGACCGCCGGTCCCACATAGGTGCTTGCATCCCGTTCCCCAGGAACGCCTTGCGAAACTGAATAGATTGCCCCAGTGGTTGGGCGTTCCAAAACGAAGTAAAAAACACAATGCACTATGAAAGACAAAAACCATGTCGCTACAACCGCGGCGTTGCGCAATATGGAGTAAAATAAAACTTCCCACCATTAGGATGAAACAAGCCATGTGTATGGGAGAACAACATGATGTTGTGATATCGTTGGTGGAGACAACCCGATAATCATCCTGTGGCGGATGAACGGATGCGCAGCCAGACGTCCGCTCTGAAGCAGCAGGTGACATACATGGCGAACCAGCGCTGCGGTTGAAACGTCGCCCGACGAAATCTGTATCCGGATGGATGCATGTGTCTGATGGATTTGCTGCGCCTCTAGTAGTCTGCGTGGATGTCGCACTCAAGTCCTTGAGTTCTGGCAAAGCGCTAGCTTCCGACCCTACAGGGTCCAAAGAGGGTGCACTGGAGTTGGTTGTTGTTGGGGTTGCCTCTTCCGTCATACCCTTGTGGACGCATACGTTGGTACCATGCTGATCGGGTGGAGAGACACCATCCGTGCCAAGCACGGAGGACAAGCCACACACACCAACGGTGTCCACAGAAAAATACTTGTGCTGGGGCGGCCATACTGGGTGCTGCAAGCGAACTACAAGTGAAGCATTGTCGATAGAATACACCTTGTCGGACTGATCGTCACCATCCCACGAGCACATCTCCGCATTGGACACACACTCGTGGGACAATATGGTGCTCACATCCACGCACCGCACTATCGAGGATGTTGATGGGTCAAACACCCGACGGCCACTGGGCACTGCCCTTGTGCTACCTCCCTCGGCCATGGCGCTTCCGTGTAGCTGAAATGGCCCTTCGGCGGGCAATAGATAACTTTCGGAATCCGAGACCGTGGATGACTGGCTACCAAACTCCAAATCTGGGATGCTAGAGTTGGTCGGTGGAGCAGACGACAACGTACCAGACTCCAAATGAGGGATGCTCATACACGAGGACGACGATGTGATGTCAACTTGTAGCGCCGATAGGTGTTTTCTTGTGTTTCCGCAACACCCTAGCTACTGCTCCGTTGGTGCAACAAGATTGCAACATTGGGCTCCTGACACTGAAACATTTGCGGGCAAGGGTGTCACCAATACACCACCGCCGGGTGGCCCCAGGTCATGGCCACTCACTGATATCGGGCTTGGAATGGCAAGAAGCCATTGCTGAATGCGGCATGTTGTTGCGGATTGCGTGTGCATGGCATCAACACCACCTACATGACGTGAAAGATTCAAATGGTTGGAATAGAAAATCGTCCATGCCGTGAATGCTAACACAGGGCAGGGGGCTGTCCATGGGGTGCAGGGAAAGTTTGGCATCGTCGTCCGTAGGTGGTGCAACAAATGTGTTTCAAGACCGCAAATGGTGCAACCACCCTCTAAGGCGCACAATGTGCAATTGTTTGTATCGAACGATGCAGCACATCCCATGAAGGGCTCCGTAAAAATAACATGAACATGGCATGCAATCCATCACAGGCTATCAAAACAAAAGTGAGGCAACAAGTATCAATGAAGTCAGGGCACCCGCACTTGCTGACCCCATTGTGCCTGTGGCCGGTGTAGATGTGCTTGCCCATGGCAATGTGGCATGTCAACATTGGCCAAGAATGGTAGCAACAATGGTAGAGCAAAAGCGTTTTCTCGTATGCATACGCAAAGTGGCCCTCTTTTTGCTTGGGGAGCTTGCTAGGACGCCTCGTTCGGCACTCTGGCGTGAATCAAGTCTATCAAACCCATCACAGACCCATGACACAATTGGATTGCTTGTTATGCCCGTACCGTCGAAATGCGTGTTCATGTGGCAAACTATTGGTATGTCGGTGGTTGCACTTTGGGGGTTTTTTAGTCTTTTAATGTTGCATATCTTTGGTGCCAGTTGACGCCCATCACCTGTGCGAAGCCACCAACGGCGCCTAGGTGCAATAGACCTGTCGGCACGACAACCTCCCTTGGCACAATTGCATTGCTTGTTATGCCCGTACCTTCCAAATGCTTGTTGGTGTGGCAAGCTATTCGTTTGTCGGTGGTTGCACTTTGGGGTTTTTTTTTAGTCTTTCAATGTTGCATATCTTTGGTGCCAGTTGACGCCCATCACCTGTGCGAAGCCACCGATGACGCCCAGGTGCAATAGCCCTGTCGGCACGACAACCTCCCTGCATTGCTTGTTATGCCTGTACCTTCCAAATGCTTGTCGGTGGTTGCACTTTGGCGCTTTTTAGTCTTTCAATGTTGCATATCATTGGATTGCTTGTTATGCTTGTACCGTCCGAATGCTTGCTAATGTGGCAAACTATTGGTTTGTCGGTGGTTGCACTTTGGGGGTTCTATGTTGCATATCTTTGGTGCCAGTTGACGCGCATCACCTGTGCGAAGCCACCAACGGCGCCCAGGTGCAATAGCCCTATCAGCACGACAACCTCCCTTGGCACAATTGCATTGCTTGCTATGCCCGTACCTTCCAAATGCTTGTCGGTGGTTGCAATTTGGGGGTTTTTAGTCTTTGAATGTTGCATATCTTGTGTGCCAGTTGATGTGGTTGGGTCAAGATTGCAACATTGCTATTCGCCCAACTCACAATGTGGGGGGTGGGGGGTTGCTGCAGAAGTGGCTCTAGCAAACACCTACACCAGCAATTTCACGACAGGAACGGCCCAGAAGAGGTGTGCGTGCAATGCTTGACACGCTACAAAGCACTGATCACCTAGGATGAGCGCCCATGATGCACGAAGCATGAGACGTTTGAAGCTCACCACGCAATGCGGGAGGATAGACATTGGGATTCCGGGGCAGCTCGCCTGGACTCAGAGGGATCCAAGTAATTTGTTGCACCACCAACTCCAGTAAAGTCAAGAGGATTACCTTGTGGGTGTATTTCTATGGCGCCCCAAGCAAAGCGGAAGGAAGCAGATTCCTGGCAACGACATTAGCACCAATACACCATGCAGCAAAAAAATACCCACCAGCAGACTCGCAGTGCATAGAGTGTGGATTTGGCAATATGTTGTGGGAAGACGCACCGGTGAGGGATGGCACGCGCACGGCACATCATCATGCCACGCTTCAATGACAAAGAGTCATTTCTGTATATACACATGTGCAACATGCGGATGGATGCATGTACATGCACTGCGCCACTTCTCTAAAGTGCGGAAAGAAAGGTGGACGGGGAAAAAAAAAAGGAAAAGTGCTTGGTCACGAAACACTTTGGCGAGTGGATGCAACAAGGCCACCCTACGGACCGTTATATAGTTCACATGGAGGCAATATTGCAATGCACAAGGGGCCTGACTCATACAGGCGGTACGAGGAGGCAGGTCACCAACACCCAACCAGTAGCACACATGAACGGCTCCGGTGGTAGGGGATGTGGCCGCAACAATGAAAAAGCTCACGAGATCCCACCATCTGCCGACGCCGTCACCCAGTTACTTGGTGTTTCAATGGCCACACGGTCGACCAAGTGATACCCACGTCGCGTGTATTTCGTGACCCGCTCTTGGGTCACCTCCTTGCCAGAACAAGCGCGCATCCGCTTTTTGAGGACTGCTCTCGGCCATGCGGAAAATAACATGACTCCATCAAAGTAATTCTGCACAATGTTTAGGTCAAAGTCCAAAACCATTTCGCCCAAGTGCTTCACAAACCGCCGAGGAACAATGACTTGAAAATTGCAGCATTTGCCAGGCGTATAAAAATTGAATATGCTGTGAATCAGGTCTGAACGGAAATACGGGATCTGCGCCAGGTCGCTCTTTGTCAACACGGAGACTAGCCGCATGCCCTGCACCTCGGTGAGGTGTCTGAAAAGGGCCCACCAACATGATGACATGCAGAACACATCGACGTCGGACCAAGGGTAGTGTTCGAAGCGTAAACATTGCAGTATTTGTGAGCCAGAAACTAGGACGCTAGAAATCATGCCAGCCACACTCCGCAGACGCTCAAGGAAGGCCACGAACCGCTCTGGGTGTGCACAAACCTGGCCAAGTGATAATTTCAGAAATGTGATGCATGCTCCTAGTACCAGAGAGCCAAGCTTCATGCGGCCAAATACTCCATCAGCGGCTGGCAACAGTAGGACCTCAATCGGCAGGAGGAATAAACATATCATCTGCCATATTTCTTTGATAAGGGCGTAGATTGCAGCCATATGGCTTATACAAAACGTCTAAGAGGCATGTGGAGGCACTTTGCATCACATTGTTGATCTCTCTTTGGGGCCGGCATGATGTGACTACACTAAATGGCAACATATGTCTCTCTTCTGACTCTGGCACTTTTTTCCTGGTAGCACAGCTGGTGCCTTGCAGAAAACACGATGGGTCGTTTTAGCAAGCGATCACAAAGCACGTGCCCAACTACCACGCGAGTTGTCGGACTGTTCCATGCCTCTTTGGTGCCCTTCGTTCTCAACGTGGGCATTGGGGTGTAAATAAATAAATACGTACGCTCCAACGCCCCACCCGACGACTGTATATCGTGATGTGTGCCCTAGTGCTTGTGCATGAGGCTTTTTTCAGTGCACACTAGCTGCACCTGCGTGTAGCACCAAGAAAGACATGACGTCCCACTGTATGGGATTGAGGTCACCCAAAGCAAATTGTCGTACAACGAATGTTCAACTGGACAAGTGCCCACCCTTGTGTGCCAGTGGGATCATTTGGTGTGTAGATGAACCTCTGACATGCATAGGTTTGGTCGGCCGTTTGGGCATTTTTTGGGCGGCAGTATTTTTATGTTTTTGGATTATCTTGCCCATCGATGCAAACCCACGTGTAATAGTCACGCCAAAAGTACTATTCACATGCAGCGGATGAACCTTGCATAGGGGATTGCCGATGTCGCACACAATGTCATCTCTACACCGCGGAATACAGGCAGCCGTAACCGTGTGATGGACACATACATTACAGGTCATCCATCAAATATTCACGGACGTTTAGTATTCACATGTGAATATTCCTGGGCTGGAGGGTTCATCATTTTCAGCGATTTTGGCCGCTGTTCACCATTTTGGCCATTACCGGATGGCGGTAGTGGTATTGGTTGTGCCGATTTTGGCCATTTTTGGAGAGCAATAGTTTGATTCATACACCCCGGAGAAACGGTTATTGAATTTTGATGTGAACTTTGTTTAGAAATATTTCAATGTCGTGTCCAAAAGGCAGAAAACCACCAACCTGTCTGTTTGTATCATGGCACGGGGGGGGGGGGGGCATGGGCGTGGGCACGTTGTACGGGGTGATCTGTCAGATTGTGGCATCCGGTTGGACACGGCAAGTACGAAAATAGAGCACGGCAAGTACACCGAGGGTCTTAATAGCATACGACGGGGCAAAATTGAAGGGAAAACGTCCAAATTGCTCAACGATGATGCCACACTGTACAATGGTACCCCGCCATGAGGGCCACCAGTGATGGGCACCACAAGAAACATGGCATTGATGGCATGCAGCTGATAATCCGATGACGTTCCGAGGTTGTGACACTCATACTCGTTGCCTATGACATTGGGTTGAGACAATTGCCATGCATGACTGGGGTAAGTAGTACATGCTGCCCCCGATGTGATGGACACATACATTACAAGTCATCCATCTGATATTCACGGATGTTTAGTATTCACATGTGAGTATTATTGGGGTGGAGGGTTTATCATTTTTTGCGATTTTGGCCGGTTTTCACCATTTTGGCAACTACCGGATGGCGGTAGTGGTATTGGTTGTGCCGATTTTGGCCGTTTCTGGAGAGCAGCGGTTCGATTCATACGCCCGGGAGAAAAGGTTCTCAAATTTTGATCTGAACATTGTTTAGAATTAGTCCGATGTCGTGTCCGAAAGGCAGAAAACCACCAATCAGTTTGCTTGTATCACAGCACCGAGGGGGGGGGTGGGGGATGGGCATGGGCATGGGCAACGTTGCATCTAGTGAAAAACGGTGATCTGTCAGATTGTGGCATCCGGTTGGACACGGTAAGTACGGAAGTAGAGCACGGCAAGTACAACGAGGGTCTTAGCAGCATACGACATAGAAGGAAAAACGTCCAAATTGCTCAACGATGATGCAACATTGTATAATGGTACCCCGCCATGAGGGCCACCAGAGATGGGCACGACAAAAAAACATGGCATTGATGGCATGCAGCTGATAATCCGATGACGTTCCGAGGTTGTGACACTCATTCGCGTTGCATATGATATTGCGTTGACACGATTGCCATGCATGACTGGGGTAAGTAGTGTATGCTGCCCCGATGAAGACCATGGGCGCAATATGCTGGTTTTGCCACCGTTGGTGTGAGCCTTGGTGCCACTAGCTTAGGGAACCCAAGGGGAGCACACGCCTGTCCCCAAACCTTATGAGTTGCCAAACACTGTTTTGCGCCACATACCACGGGGGGTGGGAGCAAAACCCACCATAGTTGTCACCATGTGAGCCAACACACAAAATATTGTGATGTACGCACAGAGTGGTTGCATGCCAAAATTTCCCGAGGGCAAGTGTTGGGGAGATGGGGGGGGGGTCCGAATGTGGCCGTGGAGGGCCCGCACCCATGGCACACTACGGTCCTGCCACCCTTCTTGTGAGCCTTGGCGCCACGGGCTTATATAACCCAATGGGAGCACATGCGGAGGGGGATGGAGGTGACGACCTTCGATGCACAACCATGTATCGCTGGGTACACTGGTTGGTTCAAGCACCCAAAGGGAAACAATCGGCCAACCAAGCCCATGTGCAATGGTTTCGCGGGGTGTTGCCGTGGAGGACCCACGTGCACTTGCACCACCATCCTCCACCTGCTGTGCACGTCCCATGGTGATGCAGTGGGATCCAAAACTACTCATGTTGCCATCATGTTTTGCATTAACGTGACCCTTTGTCGGGTTGTGGAACCCAGGGGGACATAGGCCTCAAGCATAAGGGCATTGCACTGTGTGCGCACTGCGTGGGTGACAGGTGCGCAGTGCATGCAATGCGAACACCATGAGACCCAGCCAAAGAGGAAGGGAGGAAACCTACATTTCCGACGGCATAACAACGTGCTTTACATCCCCACGAGCGCCACCCGTTGTTGCTGGCGTGTGTTGGAAGATGGTGGCAGTCTTCCGCAAACATAGATTGTTGACCTTGACCCAATTGGGCCCTGACTTGTAGCATCCCGATGTGCACCTTTCCTGATATGCCTTGCTGGTGATTTGCAATGATCCAAGGGTGTCTGTATAGGTTTCAAGTGCTAGCTCATGGATAGAATCCACAAAAAACGTTGCCTACCAACAATAGCAATGTGGTGGCCATGAAGGTTGGAATCAGCTAATGTGCCATATCCTAAATGCACAAGAGGCATAAAAAAACCTGTTCTGGAACACCAAAGCTACAGTTCAAGTAGTGGCCAACGTACAAAAATTTGCGCTGTGTGCGCACTGCATGGTTCGCGTACCACATGCATAGCACGTAGCTCGGCAAAGACCTTACGGCTGGCGGAAACCGGTATGACATCACCCCGAAAAAGCAAGCCCTGCAGGGCTTGCCGGTGGTGTGTAGGTGCACATTCCCCTGCCCTTGGTGGGGCACAAAGGGTAGGAATGGATGCCAGGGCGGGCATTTAGGGCCGCGGAACCTCGTTTTCCGGGCCACCTTCGCGTTGCAAGAAGAGCAACACCATCCGGCAGTCTGGGATAGCGTTGTCACAGCCTGTGATGGAAGCATCATCGCACACGAAGTAGCGCGCTCCACCATCCCGCTGGTCCACTCGGACGTAAGCTACGTAGTGATTGGGGCGGTGCTCAACCACACTACGGGCTGACCAGCGGCTATTCGCAAAGGTGACCTCCGCGGGAATGGCAATCTGGCCACCTGCCGCACGCGCAATAACAAGCCCATCTCTGTGTCCGGCGAAGCGGCGGGTGTATGCCACTGCTTGTTGTGCGAAATGGTCGGGACAATGAACAAGATAACCCTCATTGACTTGTTGCACTTCTTGGGGAGCGGCATCCAAGCCCTGTTGAATTGCCATATTGTGGGGTAGCGTAAGCATGTGGTGCACTTCGGGCATCATTTCCTCAATGACCATCTCGCAACCGGCAACAGGGCATCTATATTGGCGGTGCACCGCAAACCGCACAGAGTCAAGTGGCACACCCATGGCAAGAGCGTTCCACATGTGCACCACGTTGGAACCCTCTTCCCCGGCGCGTAGCAGAGGCATGGTGTGCAAGCGCAGACCACGGATGAACTCCGGGCGCGGCGCAATCCCAGATTGCAAGGCTTCCACACACCGTACCAATGCGCGGCATACGGCACGATTGGAGCGCTCCGTTTGCAAAATAGAAGCGCGCAAGGGCGGCAGAGCAAAGAGCCCTTGGAGAGTGGCATTGGTACCACAACTCTGGTTGTATGCGTTCAACGCCACCGGGTGCAGCACTCCATCCACATCCACCCCACCTTGCCCGGTGCCTGCTTCGGAGAGTGAGGCAACCTCCGGAAGGTCACCATAGCCCATGGAATCATGAAGAGACACCGGTTGATGCACAGGCCAATCGGCATGGTTGGCGGGGCGGCTGAGAACCACATGCAAGAGGTTGACTGGGCACTCCACCCCGTCTGACGCAATATGCGTCCGGTACCACACGATGAGGTCCAGGAGGTGGTCTCGGGGAAACGCGCGCTCGATGGCATCGGCGATGGCAAAAGGATCATTCATTTCACAGGCATCCAAGTACTGCATGACGTACAGCGACGCCGATTTGCCACGCCACAAGGTTTTCTCAATGCGGCCATTGATGTCCACTTTCAACATGAAGCTGAAGTATTTGGCCGGTTTCCCGGTGGCCGCAGTACAATTGTTGCACACTTTGGTGACGCGAACATCGTCAAGACCCTCGCATCCACGGCATCCCTCGTACACCCTAATCTCCGAGAACACCGATGAGATCACCTTTACGCCAGCAAGATGGGCCCCTCCGAATTCGTTTGGGGAGTACACGAGCTCTTTTGTGGCACACCCTGAGAAGACATTGAACGGATTGTAGTTGGCCTTGATTTGCGCCCATCCGATCAAACGGTCACTTGTGTCCACCGAGATGATGTCCACTTCAGCCTTTTCCCAGAAGGACGAAACGGAACCGCCCACTTCAACATACATCGAACCCTCAACAAGACGTTCAACAAGGCGCGAGGCGCACGTCCGGAAGACGTGCTCACCATCAAAAGCACGGCTAAAACAAACACCGGATTTGTCGAGGCACAAGGAGAAGCCGTTGGGACGCGAGGGTTTTGCCTCGGCATTCCACTGGCGAATGCGGCGATCGCCTTGGCGCTCGTAAAGTCCGCGAGGCATGTCAATCTTGGTAGCAACGTTATGAAGAACCATGAAGTCGAGCCCTGTGCGGACATCATCGTCTGCCTGCACAAGCGACTGAATGTCGCACCGTGTCAACCCCCTCAACACAACCTCCAATCGTTGTCCTTTGAGTGCAGAGCACGACATAATACGAACAATAAGCTGTGCAATGCGGTGTTGCTAGTGAAGCACACGGAGCATAGTAACATGCAAAAAAAAAAGGAACCGTCCCCAAGGACAACGTTCAAATTCCCACGCCGCCGCGACAAGCAATTGCCACCATTACCAATAACACCCTCTCCCATGCCTCGCAAAGTGCACCAACCATAAGGGGAGCCACAACGATCACCAACGACCCATTTGTCTTTTGCATCAACAGTGCGTGACACATGTGGGTGACCGTTCCATCTTCATCCCTGATAATCTGGTAGGTCTGTGCATGTTTTGAATCCATAAACAGGCGGATGCCACAAGTGGCCCATCATGCGTAACCTCCGGGAGCAAATGTGCGATAGTGAATTGGAGGTGCGCCATCTCGTGCTTGGGTTGCACATCCATGGAATACAACCCCGTGAAATCCCCTCGATCAGAACAGTTAATTGCTTCGTGGATGAGTGTACACCGCAGGTAGCATTCACCTTAGTGACCAAGAAAGCCCCGCTTTGTGTGTTGCTCCCTTGATAACCATCACGCAGCCCCGCACCCTAGACACACATAGGTTTGCACATCGCTACATGTACAACCGATCACTGAACAACGGCATGTGATCAAGAAACCTAGAGGCATTGGTCGCTCGCTACCCACAAGTAACGCCAGAGGCCAATCCTTAACCACCCAATCCTTAACCAGTTGAACGGCTTTCTGGATGAGCAGCACCAACTTGGACCTTGCGTTTTGAGGTGTACACTGCCGGACGCATTCACCAGAGTCACCAAGAGAGCCTTGGACAACGACAAATGCACACACAAGCATTGAACAGAGGTAGCAAATGAGGATAACTGGTGTTTAGGTACAATTGCAATGGAGGGTCACTGATATGGGAAGAGCTCACGTAAGTTTTGCAACATAAAGTTGCTTCCTATTGTCAACGACGGGAGTTCCTCGATGCAAAGTTGGTGTATGTTGCATTGAAGCCCATGCAATGCCCTGCCAAAGTGCACGCAAAAGCGGGATGCGCGAGGAAGATGAATGTTGATGCCAATCCATGAGACACCCATGGGGCATTGGATCCCTCAAATGGGGACACAAAATCATGACCGAAGCTGGAAAGAACCTTGGACTCCGCTACAGGTTATGCTACACGACTTCGGTTGGAGGATGTGTTGGGGAGGGGGGGCGCAAAGGAGAAAGTTTTATCGCACTCCATGGATAAAAAGTCACAAAATGGCTACACCACTTTGGTTGCAGGGTGTGGGGCAGCCTCGAAGGAGAAAGTTTTATCCCTCTCCTTTTGTGAAGAGACACGAAATGGCATTGGCCGGTCGGTTCAAGCCCCCAAAGGGCAGCCAGTCTACCAACCACAATGAACGATATCATGTGCTCGTTTCGGGGCAAGCAAAACACGTCCGTGCAGCAAAGAGTGCAGAGGCAAGCCAGCTGTACCCTGCGGACAGTGGTATAAGAACTTAAAGTCCTTCAAGGCCATCACTGTCTGATTCCGGGGCCACGCGCCGCCTAACGCAACGCAATTTGACCGCGTCCCTTCTCTTCCGCCTGCGGGGAGCTGCTTTGCTGCGGGGCAGCAAGGACGACCGACCCAAAACGGCATGGTACTGCGCTAGACCCATGGCCAAGGCACCCGTGGAGGAATCATGCAATCCCTTCGTAAGCGCTCCCTCACTCTCCTCGCCATCATGTTCTTCCTCAACGCCATGGGCATCCATGTCATCCACTTCCTCGTCCCCTGCCACCCCATGGTCCTCAGCCTGGTCACTCTCCTCATCCTCCTCTTCTTCACTGATGTCCTCGTCAGCCACCTCCATTGCTTCACGGTCCAAGAAGCATGCGAGCCCGCTGCGTTTTGCCTATGCATTGACCACATTGGTATTGTTACATGGGGGCAAGGTGGTGTTCTCGCTACGTGGTGAGATCACGAGTTGAAAAACGAATGGCACTGACAACGCAATGTTGTTCCGTACAACCCACGGTGCTCACAAACGCCGTCACAATAGGAGGTGGGACATGACCGTTGCCCTTGACGCGGCGTTCGTAAACACTCTCTGGCCATTGTGTCCCACTTGCACATCCTCCTCGTCATTTGTAACCCCATCCTCCTCATCCTCCTCATCCTCCTCATCCTCCTCATCCTCCTCTTCTTCACTGATGTCCTCGTCAGCCACCTCCATTGCTTCACGGTCCAAGAAGCATGCGAGCCCGCTGCGTTTTGCCTATGCATTGACCACATTGGTATTGTTACATGGGGGCAAGGTGGTGTTCCCCCTACGTGGTGAGACCACGAGTTGAAAAATGAATGGCACTGACAACGCAATGTTGTTCTGTACAAGCCACGGTGCTCATAAACGCAGTCACAATAGGAAGTGGGACATGACCTGGGACATGACCGTTGCCCTTGACGCGGCGTTCGCCTCCTCCTCATCCTTCTCTTCTTCACGGATGTCCTCGTCAACAACCTCAATTGCTTCACGGTCAAAGGAGCATGCGAACCCGCTGCACTTTGCCTATGGTGTTGTCACATGAGGGGCAAGGTGGCATTGAAGCTGCACCACCAGTTGGTACGTGAAAACGCAGTGTTGTTCCGTAGAGGCAACGGTGCTCACAAAGACAATCAATCACAACAAGAGGTGGGACATGACCATTGCCCTTGACGTGGCGTGCGGTACGACCCCGGCTTGACATGGTGCCCAAGACGAAAACCCACGATCATACGATTTACCATCAACTGATTCGTCATGTGCGCAAGGGAGTTGTGTAGCCTACAAGCAGCAATGATGAGGGTATCGTACGATGACAAATGTAGGCGACGCCATGGCATATGGACCACACCAGGCTTACCTTTGGTTTTGCTGCGTCCAGCGCACCATGTGATGCATTTGCGGTGGCATTATTGGCATGGGATGCTTGATGCTGAACACACTCATCCTTCGAGCCCCGCACATATTGCGATACTGTCCTGGAGGCCTGCAAGGGGACAGGTGACCGCTACATCCACCAAAAGACACAAACAAGGAGGTATGCAACCGTCCGGTATGACACACATGTACTTCTAGCAAAGCGCACCAAGCAGATGCAGAGGAAGCAATCACCTGTTTTGCTTTGCGCCACTCATTTACCCACGACTTAAATGCCGTTCCATGTGATTCTTCCCACGCCGCATCATCGCCAGAATCATTCCCGAGCACGGGGACTTGGATATTCAACCATGGGTCTGCACGTGGAACCAAACTTGAAGAGCAAGCAGGGACTCGGATGGTCACTTGCGGTCCTGTGGTTGGCTGGGGATTGGAGGGTGTGGTAAGTGCTTCTAATGCCACTTGTGGTGCCAAATTTTCTCGACGATGGGGAGAGGGGGCATGGACTTGGCTAGCCAAGTGACGGGCCAAGGGTGTGCGTTGATTGGAAGAGTGGGCTTCCGCGTGGGTGGGTGATGCCACATCCTTCGGTGGGGGCTCAGTGGAGGCACGTATTTTGTCATCCTTGCGCCCGATTGGAAAGTAAGTGGTATTGGGCCGACGAGGGCTTGCGGTACGATGGTGGCCACCCGGCGCTTTGTGAATGGTGTTCATGGGGAGGACATTCAAAGGTGCCGTACACGCCTCATCCTCAGGGGGATGCAAACGGGTAGCGGACGTTCGGGATGCAACTTGCACTTGCTGCGGGCTAGCAATGGGCCCAGGGGCATGGGTAGAGGCGGGCAAGGTGTTGGAGGGTGCCACGGGTGCAACCGTGCTTGGTGTGCCACATTTTGGAAGAAGTGAATGCATAATCGGGCGGTCATGTGGCGGAGCTTGGTTATTGCTGCACGGGAGTTCCATAGATGCCTCCGGTGCTACTTTGGGGGATACAACGGGCAGCTGTCGTGGCCTGATGCTGAGGGTACTGGCGCCGGTGCCCACGGGGAGGGCAACAGAGGGTGCAGTCTGCGTAGTGTTTGTTATGGGGTTCACGTGGTGCCCCAAAGGGCCTGCGCTTGGGGCCCCAACAGGAGCCACAGCGGGCGGCGGAACGGATATGGCGGCAACCACCGTTGGGATGTTTGACGGGAGTGGGAACCCTGGGACGCGCGATGCCCAGTAGGGATGTGTACTATGGAGGGAAGCATGTGGGAATAGCCGCAAGAAGGTGTTGTCCACGGCACCGACACACCGCACCACCAAAAACCCGAGGCGGTTGCTTTGCCCGTGGCGATGGGCCGCAAGCGGGACAAAATGTGGTGGTGCGGGTTCATCGTCTCCAAGGCGAGCAAACACAGCAACACAGTCAGCAAAAATGTCAAAATTATGGGACATGGTACGCCTATGCTGCAACAAGCCATGGGAGGAAAGAAAAACAACAACACCATGTGACCTCTTGCGGACGAAACAGAATGCGACGTTGCTATTCCTACATGGCCGCTAAAACACAAAAAAAACGTTCAATGTCCTAACTTTGTATTCCGAATTGTAGCATCGTCGTTAGCGAGCAAACATGCCATGGGCAATATTGAGCAAAATGCAAAGGGGCCCCAACAGGAGCCACAGCGGGCGGCGGAACGGATATGGCGGCAACCACCGTTGGGATGTTTGACGGGAGTGGGAACCCTGGGACGCGCGATGCCCGGTAAGGATGTGTACTATGGAGGGAAGCATGTGGGAATAGCCGCAAGAAGGTGTTGTCCACGGCACCAACACACCGCACCACCAAAAACCCGAGGCGGTTGCTTTGCCCGTGGCGATGGGCCGCAAGCGGGACAAAATGTGGTGGTGCGGGTTCATCGTCCCCAAGGCGAGCAAACACAGCAACACAGTCAGCAAAAATGTCAAAATTATGGGACATGGTACGCCTATGCTGCAACAAGCCATGGGAGGAAAGAAAAACAACAACACCATGTGACCTCTTGCGGACGAAACAGAATGCGACGTTGCTATTCCTACATGGCCGCTAAAACACAAAAAAAAACGTTCAATGTCCTAACTTTGTATTCCGAATTGTAGCATCGTTGTTAGCGAGCAAACATGCCATGGGCAATATTGAGCAATATGCAAAGGCAGAAATCCAAATCACAAACGTTACTGGGTGTTGTTGCACCAAGGAAACAAATTTGCAGGGAGACGATGAAACTCCCCGTGTGCTCACCAACAACAAAGAAGCGCACCGGTGTCGCGTCTTTGGCCCTTATGTGGAGATGAGAAGTAGAGGTGGTTTTGGCCGGATGTGGGGGACGTGGCATAATCGCCACTTGTGCGGCTAACCTGGCTCAATGTGGTTTGCGCCGTGTGGGGGCCCTTGAACGCGCGTTGCGCATCACGGGATCCGCCACATGAGCAGCTGAACACGGGACGCATTGCATTGCCGCCGCCGCCGGATTGTGCCACACTAGCGTGTAAACATGGGAGGCAGCGCATGAGCGGCTAAACACGCGATGCACCGCGCTAGAGGCTAAACATGGGATGCACTATGTTGACGGCTAAACACGGGATGCTCCGTAGGACCAGCTAGACACGGTTTGCGTTGTAGGTGCAACGAAACACGGGATGCGTGGCAAACCCGGTTGAACACAGGATGTGCCGCACCAGCGGCTAAACACACCATGCGCCCCACGAGCGGCTAAACACGGGATTTGCTACACGAGCGGCTAAACACGGGATGCGCCGCACAAGTAGCTAAACACGAGATGCCATGCAACGGCGGCTCACAAGCGGCTGACCACGGGATGTGCCGCATAAGCGGCTAAACACGCGATGCGCCGCACAAGCGGCGAAACACGGGTTGCGCCGTGTGGGGCCTTTTGAATGCGCGTTGCGCATCACGGGATCCGCCACAGGAGGATGTCCCGCATGGACGGCTAAACACGGAATGCAGCGCATGAGCAGCTAAACACGGAATGCACCACACCATAGGCTAAAAATGGGATGCACCACGTTGAAGGCTAAACACAGGATGCTCCGTAGGACCGGCTAAACACGGCTTGCGTCGTATGTGCAGCTAAACATGGGATGGGCAGGTAACCGGTTGAACACGGGACGCGACGCACTTGCAGCTAAACACACGATGCACCGTACAAGCGGCTAAACAGGAGCTGTGCCGCCCGAGCGGCGAAACGCGCGATGCGCCGCACAAGCGCCAAAACACGGGATGCGCCGCAATGGCGGCTCAAGTGCGGCCAAACAGGGGTTGCGGAGCAGTGGTGGCTAAACAACGCATGCGCCGCACGGGCTAGGAAACACATGATACGCTACACCAGCAGCTAAACACGACATGCACCACACGAGCCGCTAAACAGGGGATGTGCCGTATGAGCGGCTAAATGCGCAATGTGCCGCACAAGTGGCTAAACACGGGATGCGCCGCAAAAGCGGCTCACTGCCGGCAAAAGAGGGGACACGATAAACTGGTGGGTAAACACAGGAGGCGCAGCAAAGGCGGGCAAACGCATGACGCGCTACACAAGCAGCTAAACACGTCATGCGCTGCAAGAGCAGCTACAAACAACATGCGGCGCATGAGCGGCTAAACACCCATTTATCACACGCGCAGCCAAACAGAAGATGTCCCGCATGGGCGGCTAAACACGGGATGCGCCGCACGAGCGTGTATACACGAGATGCACCGCAGGAGCAACTGCCCAGGGGATACAACGCATTGGCGGCTAAACGGGTGATGAGCCGCATTGGCGGCTAAACATGGGATGTGTGGCAAAAGCGGTTGAACACGGGATGTACCGCACGAGCGGCGAAACACGCGATGCACCGCACAAACGTTAAAAACACCGGATGTGCCGCACGAGCGGCGAAACACACCATGCACCGCACAAGCGGCTAAACACTGGATGTGCCGCACGAGCGGCGAAACACAAGATGTGCCGCATGAGCGGCCAAACGCGCGATGTGCCGCATGAGCGGCTAAACACGGGATGTGCCGCATGAGCGGCGAAACACGCCATGGGCCGCACAAGCGGCTAAACACGGGATGTGCCGCACGAGCGGCCAAACGCAGGATGCGCCGCACAAGCGGCTAAACACGGGATGTGCCGCACGAGCGGCGAACTACGGAATATGCCGTATGGGAGGCCAAACGCCAATGGGCCGCACAAGCGGCTAAACACGGGATGTGCCGCACGAGCGGCGAAACACGCGATGGGCCGCACAAGCGGCTAAACACGGGGTGTGCCGCACGAGCGGCCAAACCCAGGATGCGCCGCACAAGCGGCTAAACACGGGATGTGCCGCACGAGCGGCGAACTACGGGATATGCCGTATGGGAGGCCAAACGCGCGATGGGCCGCACAAGCGGCTAAACACGGGATGTGCCGCACGAGCGGCGAAACACGCGATGGGCCGCACAAGCGGCGAACCACGGGATGTGCCGCACGAGCGGCCAAAGGCAGGATGCACTGCACAAGCGGCTAAACACGGGATGTGCCGCACGAGCGGCGAACTACGGGATATGGCGTATGGGAGGCCAAACCCGCAATGGGCCGCACAAGCGGCTAAACACGGGAAGTGCCGCACGAGCGGCGAAACACGCGATGGGCCGCACAAGCGGCGAAACACAAGATGTGCGGCACAAGCAGCTAATCACGGGATGTGCCGCACGAGCGGCCAAACACGGCATGTGCCGCACGAGCGGCAAAACGCGCGATGCGCCGCACAAGCGACTAACACGGGATCTGCCGCACAAGCGGCGAAACACGGGAAATGCCGCACGAGCGGGGAAACACGAATTGAGCCGCACCAGCAACCAAACATAGGATGTGCCGCACCGGCGGCAAAAGCCGGGACGTGCCGCACAAGCGGCGAAACACAAGATGTGCCGCATGAGCGGCCAAACGCGCGATGTGCCGCATGAGTGGCTAAACACGGGATGTGCCGCACGAGCGGTGAAACCCGCGATGGGCCGCACAAGCGGCTAAACACGGGATGCGCCGCACAAGCGGCAAAACACGGGATGCGCCGCACAAGCGGCTAAACACGGGATGTGCTGCACGAGCGGCGAAACACGGCATGTGCCACATGAGCGGCCAAACGCGCGATGCGCCGCACAAGCGGCTAAACACGGGATGTGCCGCACAAGCGGCGCAACACAAGATGTGCCGCATGAGCGGCCAAACGCGCCATGTGCCGCATGAGCGGATAAACACGGGATGTACCGCACGAGCGGTCAAACACGCGTTGGGCCGCACAAGCGGCTAATCACGGGATGCGCCGCACAAGCGGCAAAACACGGGATGTGCCGCACGAGCGGCCAAACGCGGGATGCGCCGCACGAGCGGCAAAACACGGGATGTGCCGCACGAGCGGCCAAACGCGGGATGCGCTGCACGAGCGGCAAAACACGCGATGTGCCGCACAAGCGGCTAAACACGGGATGTGCCGCACGAGCGGCGAAACACGGGATGTGCCGCATGAGCGGCCAAACGCGCGATGCGCCGCACAAGCGGCTAAACACAGGATGTACCGCATGAGCGGGGAAACACGGATTATGCCGTAGAAGCAGCCAAACATAGGATGTGCCGCACCGGCGGCTAAAGCCGAGATGTGCCGCACAAGCGGCGAAACACAACATGTGCCGCATGAGCGGCCAAACGCGCGATGTGCTGCATGAGCGGCTAAACACGGGATGTGCCGCACGAGCGGCGAAACACGCGATGGGATGCACAAGCGGCTAAACACGGGATATGCCGCACGAGCGGCCAAACGCGCGATGTGCCGCACAAGCGGCTAAACACGGGATGGGCCGCACGAGCGGCGAACTACGGGATATGCCGTATGGGAGGCCAAACGCGCGATGCGCTGCACAAACGGCAAAACACGCGATGGGCCGCACAAGCGGCTAAACACGGGATGTGCCGCACGAGCGGCAAAACACGGGATGTGCCACACAAGCGGCTAAACACGGGATGTGCCCCATGAGCGGCTAAATACGGGATGTGCCGCAGTAGCGGCCAAACATAAGAGGGGCCGCACCAGCGGCTAAACACGGGATGTGCCGCACGAGCGGCTAAACACGCGATGTGCCGCACAAGCGGCTAAACAAGGGATGTGTCGCATGAGCGGCCAAACGCGCGATGCGCCGCACAAGCGGCGAAACACGGGATGTGCCGCGCCAGCGGCTAAATACGGGATGTGCCGCACAAGCGGCTAAACACGGGATGTGCCGCACGAGCGGCCAAACATAGGATGTGCCGCACCAGCGGCTAAACACGGGACGTGCCGCATGAGCGGCGAATCACGGGATGTGCCGCACTAGCGGCCAAACATAGGATGTGCCGCACCAGCGGCTAAACACGGGATGTGCCGCACGAGCGGCGAAACACGGGATGTGCCGCACAAGCGGCTAAACACTGGATGTGCCGCACGAGCGGCGAATCACGCGATGCGCCGCACAAGCGGCTAAACACGCGATGCGCCGCACAAGCGGCCAAACACGCGATGCGCCGCACAAGCGGCTAAACACGGGATGTGCCGCACGAGCGGCGAACTACGGGATATGTTGTATGGGAGCCCACACGCGCGATGCGCCACACAAGCGGCTAAACACGGGATGTGCCGCACGAGCGGCGAAACACGCGATGCGCCGTACAAGCGGCTATACACGGGATGTGCTGCACGAGCGGCTAAACACGGGATATGCCGCATGGGCGGCCAAACGCGCGATGCGCCGCACGAGCGGCTAAACACGGGATGTGCCGCACGAGCGGCTAAACACGGGATGTGCCGCATGAGCGGCGAAACACGCGATGCGCCGCACAAGCGGCTAAACACGGGATGTGCCGCGCCAGCGGCTAAATACGGGATGTGCCGCACAAGCGGCTAAACACGGGATGTGCCGCACGAGCGGCCAAACATAGGATGTGCCGCACCAGCGGCTAAACACGGGACGTGCCGCATAAGCGGCGAATCACGGGATGTGCCGCACTAGCGGCCAAACATAGGATGTGCCGCACCAGCGGCTAAACACGGGATGTGCCGCACGAGCGGCGAAACACGGGATGTGCCGCACAAGCGGCTAAACACGGGATGTGCCGCACGAGCGGCGAAACACGGGATGTGCCGCACAAGCGGCTAAACACTGGATGTGCCGCACGAGCGGCGAATCACGCGATGCGCCGCACAAGCGGCTAAACACGCGATGCGCCGCACAAGCGGCCAAACACGCGATGCGCCGCACAAGCGGCTAAACACGGGATGTGCCGCACGAGCGGCGAACTACGGGATATGTTGTATGGGAGCCCACACGCGCGATGCGCCACACAAGCGGCTAAACACGGGATGTGCCGCACGAGCGGCGAAACACGCGATGCGCCGTACAAGCGGCTATACACGGGATGTGCTGCACGAGCGGCTAAACACGGGATATGCCGCATGGGCGGCCAAACGCGCGATGCGCCGCACGAGCGGCAAAACACGGGCTTTGCCGCACAAGCGGCTAAACACGGGATGTGCCGCATGAGCGGCGAAACACGCGATGCGCCGCACAAGCGGCTAAACACGGGATGTGCCGCACGAGCGGCTAAACACGCGATGTGCCGCACAAGCGGCTAAACAAGGGATGTGTCGCATGAGCGGCCAAACGCGCGATGCGCCGCACAAGCGGCGAAACACGGGATGTGCCGCACAAGCGGCTAAACACGGGATGTGCCGCACCAGCGGCTAAATACGGGATGTGCCGCACAAGCGGCTAAACACGGGATGTGCCGCACGAGCGGCCAAACATAGGATGTGCCGCACCAGCGGCTAAACACGGGACGTGCCGCATAAGCGGCGAATCACGGGATGTGCCGCACTAGCGGCCAAACATAGGATGTGCCGCACCAGCGGCTAAACACGGGATGTGCCGCACGAGCGGCGAAACACGGGATGTGCCGCACAAGCGGCTAAACACTAGATGTGCCGCACGAGCGGCGAATCACGCGATGCGCCGCACAAGCGGCTAAACACGCGATGCGCCGCACAAGCGGCCAAACACGCGATGCGCCGCACAAGCGGCTAAACACGGGATGTGCCGCACGAGCGGCGAACTACGGGATATGTTGTATGGGAGCCCACACGCGCGATGCGCCACACAAGCGGCTAAACACGGGATGTGCCGCACGAGCGGCGAAACACGCGATGCGCCGTACAAGCGGCTATACACGGGATGTGCTGCACGAGCGGCTAAACACGGGATATGCCGCATGGGCGGCCAAACGCGCGATGCGCCGCACGAGCGGCAAAACACGGGCTTTGCCGCACAAGCGGCTAAACACGGGATGTGCCGCATGAGCGGCGAAACACGCGATGCGCCGCACAAGCGGCTAAACACGGGTTGTGCCGCACAAGCGGCTAAACACAGGATATGCGACATGGGCGGCCAAACGCGCGATGCGCCGCACAAGCGGCTAAACACGGGATGTGCTGCACGAGCGGCTAAATACGGGATGCGCCGCAGTAGCGGCCAAACATAGGATGTGCCGCACCAACGGCTAAACACGGGATGTGCCGCACGAGCGGCTAAACACGCGATGCGCCGCACAAGCGCCTAAACACGGGATGTGTCGCATGAGCGGCCAAACGCGAGATGCGCCGCACAAGCGGCGAAACACGGGATGTGCCGCACCCGCGGCTAAATACGGGATGTGCCGCACAAGCGGCTAAACACGGGATGTGCCGCACCAGCGGCGAAACACGGGATGTGCCGCACTAGCGGCTAAAGCCGGGATGTGCCGCACGAGCGGCGAAACACACCATGCACCGCACAAGCGGCTAAAAAGTGGATGTGCCGCACGAGCGGCGAGACACAAGATGTGCCGCATGAGCGGCCAAACGCGCGATGTGCCGCATGAGCGGCTAAACACGGGATGTGCCGCACCAGCGGCGAAACACGCGATGGGCCGCACAAGCGGCTAAACACGGGATGTGCCGCACAAGCGGCCAAACGCGCGATGCGCCGCACAAGCGGCTAAACACGGGATGGGCCGCACGAGCGGCGAACTACGGGATATGCCGTATGGGAGACCAAACGCGCGATGCGCCACACAAGCGGCTAAACACGGGATGTGCCGCATGAGCGGCAAAACACGCGATGGGCCGCACAAGCGGCTAAACACGGGATGTGCCGCACGAGCGGCAAAACACGGGCTATGCCGCAGAAGCGGCTAAACACGGGATGTGCCGCACGAGCGGCGAAACGCGCGAAGCGCCGCACAAGCGGCTAAACATAAGATGTGCCGCACGAGCGGCTAAACACGGGATATGCCGCATGGGCGGCCAAACGCGCGATGCGCCGCACAAGCGGCTAAACACGGGATGTGCCGCACGGACGGCTAAATACGGGATGTGCCGCACGAGCGGCCAAACATAGGATGTGCCGCACCAGCGGCTAAACACGGGATGTGCCGCACGAGCGGCTAAACACTGGATGTGCCGCACGAGCGGCGAAACACGGGATGTGCCGCACCAGCGGCTAACTACGGCCTGTGCCGCACAAGCGGCTAAACACGGGATGTGCCGCACCAGCGGCTAAATACGGCCTGTGCCGCACAAGCGGCTAAACACGGGATGTGCCGCACAAGCGGCGAAACACGGGATGCGCCGCAATAGCGGCCAAACACAGGATGTGCCGCACTAGCGGCTAAAGCCGGGATGTGCCGCACCAGCAGCGAAACACACCATGCACCGCACAAGCGGCTAAACACTGGTTGTGCCGCACGAGCGGCGAAACACAAGATGTGGCGCATGAGCGGCCACATGCGCCATGTGCCGCATGAGCGGCTAAACACGGGATGTGCCGCACGAGCGGCGAAACACGCGATGGGCCGCACAAGCGGCTAAACACGGGACGTGCCGCACAAGCGGCCAAACGCACGATGCGCCGCACAAGCGGCTAAACACGGGATGGGCCGCACGAGCGGCGAACTACGGGATATGCCGTATGGGAGGCCAAACACGCGATGCGCCACACAAGCGGCTAAACATGGGATGTGCCGCACGAGGGGCAAAACACGGGATGTGCCGCACGAGCGGCGAACTACGGAATATGCCGTATGGGAGGCCAAACGCCAATGGGCCGCACAAGCGGCTAAACACGGGATGTGCCGCACGAGCGGCAAAACACGGGCTGTGCAGCACAAGCGGCTAAAAACGGGATGTGCCGCACGAGCGGCGAAACACGCAAAGCGCCGCACAAGCGGCTGAACACTGGATGTGCCGCACGAGTGGCTAAACACGGGATATGCCGCATGGGCCGCCAAACACGCGATGCGCCGCACAAGCGGCCAAACACGGGATGTGGCGCACGGACGGCTAAATACGGGATGTGCCGCAGTAGCGGCCAAACATAGGATGTGCCGCAGTAGCGGCTAAACACGGGATGTGCCGCACGAGCGGCTAAACACGGGATGCGCGGCACAAGCGGCGAAACATGCGATGTGCGGCACAACTGCTAAACACGGGATGTGTCGCATGAGCGGCCAAACGCGCGATGCGCCGCACAAGCGGCGAAACACGGGATGTGCCGCACCAGCGGCTAAATACGGGATGTGCCGCACAAGCGGCTAAATACGGGATGTGCCGCACAAGCGGCTAAACACGGGATGTGCCGCACGAGCGGCGAAACACGGGATGCGCTGCACTAGCGGCCAAACATAGGATGTGCCGCACCAGCGGCTAAACACGGGATGTGCCGCACGAGCGGCGAAACACGGGATGTGCCGCATGAGCAGGCCAAACGCGCAATGCGCTGCACAAGCGGCTAAACACGGGATGTGCCGCAGGAGCGGCGAACGGGGGATGTACCGCACGAGCGGCGAAACACGGGATGTGCCGCATGAGTGGCCAAACGCGCGATGCTCCGCACAAGCGGCTAAACACAGGATGTGCCGCACGGGCGGCTAAATACGGGATGTGACACAATAGCCAAACATAGGATGTGCCGCACCAGCGGCTAAACACGGGATGTGCCGCACAAGCGGCGAAACACGCGATGCGCAGCACAAGCGGCTAAACACAGGATGTGCCGCACTAGCGGCGAAACACGGGATGTGCCGCACGAGCGGTAAAACACGGGCTGTGCCGCACAAGCGGCTAAACACGGGATGTGCCGCTAGCGGCTAAACACGGGATGTGCCGCACGAGCGGCTAAACACGGGATATGCCGCACGAGCGGCAAAACACGGGCTGTGCCGCACAAGCGGCTAAACACGGGATGTGCTGCACAAGCGGCGAAACACGCGATGCGCCGCACAAGCGGCTAAACACTGGATGTGCAGCACGAGCGGCTAAACACGGGATATGCCGCATGGGCGGCCAAACGCGCGATGCGCCGCACAAGCGGCTAAACACGGGATGTGCCGCACGAGCGGCTAAATACGGGATGCGCCGCAGTAGCGGCCAAACATAGGATGTGCCGCACCAGCGGCCAAACGCAGGATGCGCCGCACTAGCGGCCAAACATAGGATGTGCCGCACCAGCGGCTAAACACGGGATGTGCCGCAAAAGAGCGGCAAAACACGGGATTTGCCGCATGAGCGGCCAAACGCGCATGCGTTGCACAAGCGGCTAAACACGGGATGTGCCGCACGAGCGGGGAAACATAGGATGTGCCGCACCAACGGCCAAACACGGGATGTGCCGCACGAGCGGCGAAGCACGGTATGTGCCGCAGGAGCGGCCAAACGCACAATGCGCCGCACAAGCGGCGAAACACGGGATGAGCCGCAGGAGCGGCAAAACACGGGTTGTGCCGCACAAGCGGCGAAGCACGGGATGTGCCGCATGGGCGGCCAAACGCGCGGTGCGCCGCACGAGCGGCTAAATACAGGATGTCCCGCACGAGCGGCTAAATACGGGATGTGCCGCAGAAGCGGCCAAACATAGGATGTGCCGCACCAGCGGCTAAACACGGGAAGTGCCGCACGAGCGGCTAAACACGCGATGCGCCGCACAACGGCTAAACACGGGATGTGTCGCATGAGCGGCCAAACGCGCGATGCGCCGCACAAGCGGCGAAACACGGGATGTGCCGCACCAGCGGCTAAACACGGGATGTGCCGCACGAGCGGCGAAACACGGGATGAGCCGCATGAGCGGGCAAACACGCGATGCGCCGCACAAGCGGTTAAAGCAGGATGTGCCGTACGAGCGGCTAAACACGGGATGTGCCGCACCAGCGGCCAAACACGGGATGTGCCGCACGAGCGGCGAGACACAAGATGTGCCGCACAAGCGGCTAATCACAAGATGTGCCGCACGAGCGGCTAATCACAAGATGTGCCACACGAGCAGCGAAACACGGGATAAGCCGCATGAGCGGCTAAACACGGAATGTGCCGCACAAGCGGCTAAACGCGCGATGTGCCGCACAAGCGGCTAAACCCGCAATGTGCCGCACGAGAGGCGAAACACGTGATGCGCCGCACAAGCGGCCAAACATAGGATGTGCCGCACCGGCGGGTAAACACGGGATGTGCCGCACGAGCGGCGAAACACGCGATGCGCCGCACAAGGCTAAACACGGGTAATGCCGCACGAGCGGCGAAACACGGGATGTGCCGCATGAGCGGCCAAACGCGCGATGCGCCGCACAAGCGGCTAAACACGGGATGTGCCGCACCAGCGGCTAAACACGGGATGTGCCATATGAGCGGCCACACGCGCAGTGCGCCGCACAAACGGCTAAACACGGGATGTGCCGCATGAGCGGCGAAACGGGGGGTGTGCCGCACGAGCGGCGAAACACGGGATGTGCCGCATGAGCGGCCAAACATAGAATGTGCCGCACAAGCGGTGAAACACGCGATGCGCCGCACAAGCTGCTAAACACGGGATGTGCCGCACGAGCGGCGAAACACAGGACGTGCCGCATGAGCAGCCAAACGCGCGATGCGCCACACAAGCGGCTAAACACGGGATGTGCCGCACGACCGGCGAAACATAGGATGTGCCGCACAAGCGGCCAAACATAAGATGTGCCGCACAAGCGGCTAAACACAGGATGTGCCGCATGAGCGGCCAAACGCGCGATGCGCCGCACAAGCGGCTAAACATAGGATGTGCCGCACGAGCGGCTAAACACGGGATGTGCCGCAGGAGTGGCGAAACACGGGATGTGCCGCACAAGCGGCTAAACACGGGATGTGCCGCACGAGCGGCGAAATACGGGATGTGCCGCATGGGCGGCCAAACACGCGATGCACCGCACAAGCGGCTAAACACGGGATGTGCCACAGGAGCGGGTACACACGGGATGTACCGCACGAGCGGCGAAACACGCGATGCGCCGCACGGCGGCCAAACATAGGATGTGCCGCACGAGCGGCTAAACACGGGATGGGTTGGGGAATGGTGGGGTACCCTGGGGTGGGTCAAGTTACCTTGGGGCACACCGTGGTATCTTGTGTCACAGAGTGGAAGTAGATGTTTCAATCAGGGGGCGGGGGTGTATTCCCTATTGCCTAAAGACAGCGCACCTGCTTGGTTGCTAAAACTTGGCCCGCAAAGCCTGGTATGCACAAAAGTGCAGCCCCTACACCATACAGGTTGCATAAACTAAGGCAACCGAAACCCATTGGGGCAACCAAAATCCAGGTTTGTGCAAAATACAAAATTGCAGCAATTGTTGGAATGTTGGGCTGGTGGAGAGGGGCCTGATGTCAAATGTCAATGTCAAACCGCAGCACATGTGGTTGATGGTTGGCTGGACGTGCATGTTGTTGACATGACTAGCAAGGTGACCTGGGCACTAGTGGGTCGGAAAGTACTAGGGGGTAGGAGGGTACGACACCGCATCTGTTGACATATGAAAAATAGTGTCTGGAGTCAGTGGCGGGGCATTTCGAGAGCAACACACTCGAGGAGGACAGAGTTCACAACCAACCTCTGTGGGGCAGGGTGCAGGCAGAGGATTCCACGTATGATGGAGAGGCCAGTAGGAGAAAACCAATGCATGAGCCCCATGTAACCACGAACCCAATCATCAGCCCAATAGTTGTATTGGTATTGCCCAAGTGAAACCATCACAGAGCCACAGCTGAATGGCGCGCAGCAAGCAATGACCAGGCGTGTTGTACCAGTTGGAAGGGGGGGGGGTGGTTTGCTCAGATGCCCTTTGGTGCCTCATGAATTTTTTTGTACAGAGGCCCCGGCTGTGACGTCAACCCATGGCAGAAGCACTCTCGGCTGTGACGTCAACCCACACCGGACGGGCCATGCCGTGGATAAATGGGTAGAACCACCCGCGCTTGGACAGCGGTTGGAGGGTAAACGACGCTAACCACTCCCACAAGATGATGAGCGGGGCGGTCCCTGCAAACACAACATAAGTTCACAACCAACCTCTGTGGGGCAGGGTGCAGGCAGAGGATTCCAGGTATGATGGAGAGGCCAGTAGGAGAAAACCAATGCATGAGCCCCATGTAACCACGAACCCAATCATCAGCCCAATAGTTGTATTGGTATCGCCCAAGTGAAACCATCACAGAGCCACAGCTGAATGGCGCGCAGCAAGCAATGACCAGGCGTGTTGTACCGAAACCCACCAGTTTGGTGAAACACCCCTACCCAACCTGCATTCTCCACACAATCTTTGCAAATCTTCAGGTCCTGAACGCCAAAAAATCAACCATTCCAGATGGAATCATAGTGAGGGGGATTTCAGCTCGGAGCAGAGGGCGGGTGCATAACACCCACAAATGCCACCCTGGAGGCCAGCAACAACCAGCGCCCTCTGCATCTGAACCGGGCTTTGCAAGACGTCATGTCCTGATCGGCCAAAAACTCAACCGTCCCACGTGGAATCATAGCAGGGGGATTACATACAAAAAAAAAAGGAGCAGAGGGCGGCTTCCTAACACTCACTAGAACTCGCTCACAGCTGCACGCCACCTCGCAACGGAGGGAAACGGTAGGGGGCGGGGTTGGAAGGGGGGGGGGGGTGGTTTGCTCAGATGCCCTTTGGTGCCTCATGAATTTTTTTGTACAGAGGCCCCGGCTGTGACGTCAACCCATGGCAGAAGCACTCTCGGCTGTGACGTCAACCCGTACCGGACAAGCCATGTCATGGATAAATGGGAAGAACCACCCGCGGTTGGACAGGGAGGGTAAACGACGCTAACCGCTCCCACAAGATGATGAGCGGGGCGGTCCCTGCAAACACAACATAAGAGCTGTGGACCAAGTCAAACTGCTGGTCATGGAAAGGATTGGCTGTTGTGCAGCGGTCGCCAAGCGCCCATGCAATATTCTAATGCGGACATGTATGAACGTGGACGGCACACAGGCCAAGGGGCATGGGCACGGGTCCAGCAGACGCGTTCAATGGGCACCGCCATCGCCGTGGTCTGAACCGGAGCTATCTGGGGGGGTCTGCACCACTGAACAATGCTGAGAAAATGCCAGTGGCATACCACGCAACATGTGCATCAGGACCACAACAGTGGCATAGAAGTGCGGTTGGTCCAACACGAACAACCGGACGCGGATGGTGGCCAATTTCAGCCACCCTCAACCATCAGCAAGGGTATCATGCCCGTCCATCCAGCAGACGCGTTCAATGGGCACTGCCATCGCCGTGGAAAAGGCGGCAAAGCAGACATGACAAAGACTGTGGTCAAGAAACCATGTTTATCACAATTTGAAAAGCAGACAATGTACATACCACCACCCTCACCCTAACCTGTCATGGCCAGCAAGTCCCCAAGTCCCCCATGCGTGAACACACACGGAGGCTAAAAAGCGGTCCCCTCCAACCCCACAGAATTGCGATCAAACAGTACAAATGATGCCTCGACACCACACCTTCTTCCCCCACAGGTGTGCTGGTGTGATGACCTCACCTGAACAAAATATGAGGCCCCCAAAAAGCAAGCAGAACGAAGGCAAAGGCCAAAAAAAAACCAAAGTTGACTTTACTCACGTCACAGTGAGATCAATTGCCACAACAAACAAGGGACATACATTTTGGGGGTACTGGATGAATTACACATTCTCATAGATTCATCAAGGGTTAGGAGGGAGCAACAATCCACACAAAAAACTTGGGTCTTGGCCACAAAAAAGGAAGGAGGGCACAAAAAACCAAGAAAGAATAGACTGCCAAGCACCACTCAAAAGAGGTGACCAAACACAAAAAAAGCCACACGGAGGGTGTGGAAGGTGATGAAGGTTGTACGAGTGTACAAAGTGTTACGAATGGTGCAGAAAGTGCCACGACTGGTGCAAAAAGTGTGCAAAGTGGTACGAATGGTGTAAAAAGTGTTCAGAGTGGTACGAATGGCGTGCAATTTGTGTAGTTGTGTGTGCTCGCGCAGTTTTGTAACACGGTGGGCACTTCTCGCACCATTCGTAACCCTTTGACAAAAAACAAAGGAGGGCACAAAAAACCAAGAAAGAATAGGTTGCCAAGCACCACTCAAAAGAGGTGACCAATCACAAAAAAAGCCACAAGGAGGGTGTGGAAGGTGGTGAAGGTTGTACGAGTGTACAAAGTGTTACGAACGGTGCATAAAGTGCCACGACTGGTGCAAAAAGCGTGCAAAGTGGTACGAATGGTGTAAAAAGTGTTCAGAGTAGTACGAATGGCGTGCAATTTGTGCAGCTGTGTGTGCTCGCGCAGTTTTGTAACACGGTGGGCACTTCTCGCACCATTCGTAACCCTTTGACAAAAAACAAAGGAGGGCACAAAAAACCAAGAAAGAATAGACTGCCAAGCACCACTCAAAAGAGGTGACCAATCACAAAAAAAGCCACAAGGAGGGTGTGGAAGGTGGTGAAGGTTGTACGAGTGTACAAAGTGTTACGAACGGTGCATAAAGTGCCACGACTGGTGCAAAAAGCGTGCAAAGTGGTACGAATGGTGTAAAAAGTGTTCAGAGTAGTACGAATGGCGTGCAATTTGTGCAGCTGTGTGTGCTCGCGCCGTTTTGTAACACGGTGGGCACTTCTCGCACCATTCGTACTCCTTTGACAAAAGACAAAGGAGGGCACAAAAAACCAAAGGAGAATGAATAGACTGCCAAGCACCACTCAAAAGAGGTGACCAAACACCAAAAAAGCGACAAGGAGGGTGTGGAAGGTGGTGGTGAATTAAGGTTGTACGAGTGTACAAGGTGTTACGAATGGTAAAGAAAGTGCCACGATTGGTGCAGAAAGTGTGCAAAGTGTTACGAACGGTGTAAAAAGTGTTCAGAGTGGTACGAATGGCGTACAAACTGTGTGTGCTTGCGCAGTTTGTAACACGGTGGGCACTTCTCGCACCATTCATAACCACGAATGGTGGGTGCAACAGGTGTGCAAAGCGTTACGAATGGTGTAAAAAGTGTTTAAAGTGGTACAAGTGGCATGCAACTTTCGGCCCATCGTGGAGGATTCGTGCTGTGCCGGACTGCTCGTACGGCAGTTGCACCCAAAGAGGCCAAAGCTCAAAGAATCAAAGAAACCGAATGGTGGGTGCAAAAAGTGTGCAAAGCGTTACGAATGGTTCAAAGTGATACGAATGGCGTGCAAACTGGGTGTGCTCGCGCAGTTTGTAACACGGTGGGCACTTCTCGCACCATTCGTTACCATGCACGAAAGGTGGGTGCAAAAAGTGTGCAAAGCGGTCGTCCGTCCTGCAGAGGGCCACAAGCGCACCAACAAGCACCTTTGTACCCAGCAAGCTCACTCGTAACTCAGCAGATTCTCATAGCATTCGTAACCCTTTGGACCTTTCCCTTTCCACTCCCTTCACAGAATTCGAAACTCTCTCCACTTGTTCCTCATTCCACACCATTCGCGAAATGCGACCTGAATTTTACGAGTGTTTACGACTGGTGTGAAAGTTGCCCAACGTGTTACGAATCGTGTGCAAAGCGTTCCAAACTACACCAACGGTGCCAAAGTTTCTCAAAGGGCGTTGTTGGTGCGCTTGTGGCCCTTTGCAGGACGAACGGTGCTCATTCGTAAGTCAGCAGATTCGTAAGCAGATTCGTACCAGCAAGCTCACCCGTAACTCACCCACGAGGACATTGGTGCCACCAAGTCATAGCAATCGTAACCCTTTGGACCCTTTCCCTTCACTCTTTTTCCCATTTGTAACTCACACCAATCGCACATTTTTCCACCCAAATATTACGAAAGGTTGGGTGGTTGAGTTGCGAGTGACGAAGGTGCCTGTCGGTGCGCTTGGAGGGCAATTCTGGCTCTTTGCGAGCCATTGGCAGGATTTCGAACCTTTTCTAACCATTCGTAACCTTTCGACCCTGTGAGCCCTTTTCCTTGCACTCTTTGTAACTCACACATCTTTCCACACAGGTGTAAAGAGGCGCGAAGGTTCATTTCACCAAAGCATGAGTTTGGATAACTCGTTGAGCATTTTACGCAATTGGATCGCAGAGCCAACTGTTCGAGCTTTCATAACCTTTTGAACCTTTTGTAGGAAGCAGGCCGTTCGCAGCATTTCGAACGTCCTCTTACCATTTAACCATGGTGTTCGACCGGTAAATGGGGGGATTCGCAGATATGAGGGCTGAAAGTGTCGGCCTTTGAACCATCGTGTTTGACCAACTCTGAAATCGATCTGCGCGTGCCTTGAGGTTTTTTCATGGTGCAGTTTCATATCAAATGAAAGCAATTTAGGTTCAAATCTTCACGATACTTCACGATACAGTTTCATATAAAATCAGACCATTTTGTTTCTTAACCTTTGGACCCGTTCAGACCGATGTCGCCAGTGCTGCCAAAATAATTAATCCGATGAAACGATTTCGTCTGATCTGGGGGCCAAAAAATCAATATATTGTCCCTGGACGAACTGCGATCGCAACTACAGGCTGGAATCAACTCCCTAGAAAGACAAGAATTCTTGGATCCTTGGGGTATGGTCAAGCCACTTCTCAGCCTAGCACCTCATCAAAACAACCATACGGGGGAGAAAAACATCATTTCCTGGTCTCACGCAATGTGCCGGTGCTTTCAAGTGGTAGCACATGGGTCAAATGGGTAGTGGTAGGCAGTGCAAAGTAGTGCCCAAATTCATGGCAAAAGTGCTCATAAAAGCGCTTCAAACGGTCCTAGTTCACCAAAACGACCATCATCGGCCAAAAATAAGAAAAGTCGCGTTCTTAGAATTTGATTGCGATCATTTTAAGGGGCTGCATTGCAGGGTTTTGAGAAGGGCTGTCTTCCAGGGGGGGGGGGTGGCGTAACGTGGTAGTTGGTCACTGCTTCTGGCGCGGGGTCAGGGGCCCCACACCCCGACCCCCAACAGAAGCCAGCCCCCTGCGGGGGGGATATGAACAAGCGGGGGAAAGATGCACGAGGTGGGGTCGCACGGATGCTCAGATGAGAACGGGGAGGACAAGGAGCACAAAGGAAAAAAGACCATTCAAAGGCGGAGAAGGAGAAAACCATGAAAACACGGGAGCAACGGCGCCAGCGCCGGCCGCTAGGCTCCATTTTTGTGGGCCAAGCCCCACAAAAACGGAGCCTAGCGGGTGCTGCCTCCTGTCTCTTGCACAATATGGTTGCTCCGTTGGCAGAAAAGGTTTGCCAGATGGGCAGCAAGTATACATGCCAAATATGGCGAAAAAAATGGCAAAAAACTGCCTAAAAACGCACAAAATTCATCGTAAATTATCAAAACGGCAACTGACTTGGCCAATGAGGTTGCTTTTGTGACGTTTTGGCCCGAGCCGGTCATTTTAAGGGGCTACAACGTGATGTAATTTCGCAAGCATGAGCCACTAAGGCATTCAGCCCCAAATTTTCGGAGACTGCCCGAAAAGCTGCTTAAAACGGTCCTAATTCACCAAAACGACCATCATCGGCCAAAAAGAAGACAAGTCGCGTTCTTAGAATTCCATTGCGATCATTTTAAGGGGCTGCATTGCAGGGTTTTGGGAAGGGCTGTCTTCCAGGGGGGGGGGGTCGCGTAACGTGGTAGTTGGTCACTGCTTCTGGCGCGGGGTCAGGGGCCCCCAACACCCCGACCCCCACAGAAGCCAGCCCCCTGCGGGGGGGATTTGAACAAGCGGGGGGAAGTTGCACGAGGTGGGGTCGCACGGGTGCTCAGATGAGAACGGGGAGGACAAGGAGCACAAAGGCAAAAAGACCATTCAAAGGCGGAGAACGAGAAAACCATGAAAACACGGGGGCAACGGCGCCAGCGCCGGCCGCTAGGCTCCGTTTTGTGGGCCAAGCCCCACAAAAACGTAGCCTAGCGGATGCTGCTTCGTGCCTCTTGCACAATATGGTTGCACCATTGGCAAAAAAGGCTTGCCAGAGGGGCAGCAAGTATACATGCCAAATATGGCGAAAAAAATGGCAGAAAACTGCCAAAAAACGCGTAAAATTGACCGTAAATCAACAAAACCGCATCAGATGTGGCCAATGAGGTTGCTTTTCTGACGTTTTGGCCCGAGCCGGTCATTTTAAGGGGCTACAACATGATGTAACTTCGCAACCAGGAGCCAATACGGAATTCAGCCATAAATTTTCGGAGAGTGCCCGAAAAACTGCTTAAAACAGTCCTAATTCACCAAAACGACCATCGTCTGCCAAAAAGAAGAAAAGTCGCGTTCTTAGAATTCGGTTGCGATCATTTTAAGGGGCTGCATTGCAGGGTTTTGAGAAGGGCTGTCTTCCAGGGGGGGGGGGTCGCGTAACGTAGTAGTTGGTCACTGCTTCTGGCGCGGGGTCAGGGGCCCCTCACACCCCGACCCCCACAGAAGCCAGCCCCCTGCGGGGGGGATTTGAACAAGTGGGGGAAAGTTGCACGAGGTGGGGTCGCACGGGTGTTCAGATGAGAACGGGGAGGACAAGAACAGAAAGGCAAAAAGACCATTCAAAGGCGGAGAAGGTGAAAACCATGAAAACACGGGATCAACGGCGCCAGCGCCGGCCGCTAGGCTCCGTTTTTGTGGGCCAAGCCCCACAAAAACAGAGCCTAGCGGGTGCTGCCTCCTGCTTCTTGCCCAATATGGTTGCCCCATTGGCGGAAAAGGCTTGCCAGATGGGCAGCAAGTACACATGCCAAATATGGCAAAAAATATGGCAAAAAACTGCCAAAAAACGCTCAAAAGTGACCGTAAAACATGAAAACGGCACTAGATTTGGCCATCGAGGTTGCTTTTCCGACGTTTTGGCCCGAGCCAGTCATTTTAAGGGGCTACAACATGCTCCAACTTCGCAAGCAAGAACCAATACGGAATTCAGCCCCAAATTTCCGTAGACTGCCCGAAAAACCGCTTAAAACAGTCCTAATTCACCAAAACGAACATCATCGGCCAAAATTAAGAAGGGTCGCATTCTTAGAATTCCATTGCGATCATTTTAAGGGGCTGCATTGCAGGGTTTTGAGAAGGGCTGTCTTCCAGGGGGGGGGGGGTCGCGTAACGTAGTAGTTGGTCACTGCTTCTGGCGCGGGGTCAGGGGCCCCCAACACCCCGACCCCCACAGAAGCCAGCCCCCTGCGGGGGGGAATTGAACAAGCGGGGGAAAGATGCACGAGGTGGGGTCGCACGGATGCTCAGCTGAGAACGGGGAGGACCAGGAGCACAAAGGCAAAAAGTTCATTCAAAGGCGGAGAAGGAGAAAACCATGAAAACACGGGAGCAACGGCGCCAGCGCAGGCCGCTAGGCTCCGTTTTTGTGGGCCAAGCCCCACAAAAATGTAGCCTAGCGGGTGCTGCCTCTTGCCTCTTGCACAATATGGTTGCCCCGTTGGCAGAAAAGGTTTGCCAGATGGGCAGCAAGTATACATGCCAAATATGGCGAAAAAAATGGCAAAAAACTGCCTAAAAACGCACAAAATTCACCGTAAATCATCAAAAAGGCACCTTACTTGGCCAATTAGGTTGCTTTTCTGACGTTTTGGCCCGAGACGGTCATTTTAAGGGGCTACAACATGATGTAACTTTGCAAGCAAGAGCCAATACGGAATTCAGCCCCAAATTTTCGGAGACTGCCCGAAAAGCTGCTTAAAACGGTCCTAATTCACCAAAACGACCATCATCGGCCGAAAAGAAGAAAAGTCGCGTTCTTAGAATTCCATTGCGATCATTTTAAGGGGCTGCATTGCAGGGTTTTGAGAAGGGCTGTCTTCCAGGGGGGGGGGGTGGCGTAATGTAGTAGTTGGTCACTGCTTCTGGCGCGGGGTCAGGGGCCCCCAACACCCCGACCCCCACAGAAGCCAGCCCCCTGCGGGGGGGATTTGAACAAGCGGGGGGAAATTGCACGAGGTGGGGTCGCACGGGTGCTCAGATGAGAACGGGGAGGACAAGGAGCACAAAGGCAAAAAGACCATTCAAAGGCGGAGAAGGAGAAAACCATGAAAACACGGGAGCAACGGTGCCAGCGCCGGCCGCTAGGCTCCGTTTTTGTGGGCCAAGCCCCACAAAAACGTAGCCTAGCGGGTGCTGCTTCGTGCCTCTTGCACAACATGGTTGCACCATTGGCAAAAAAGGCTTGCCAGATGGGCAGCAAGTATACATGCCAAATATGGCGAAAAAAATGGCAGAAAACTGCCAAAAAACGCACAAAATTGACTGTAAATCATCGAAACAGCACCCGATTTGGCCAATTAGGTTGCTTTTCTAGCGTTTTGGCCCGAGCCGGTCATTTTAAGGGGCTACAACATGATGTAACTTCGCAAGCAGGAGCCAATACCCAATTCAGCCCCAAATTTTCGGAGACTGCCCGAAAAACTGCTTAAAACGACCTTAATGCGCCAAAACGAGCATCGTCGGCCAAAAAGAAGAAGAGTCGCATTCTTAGAATTTCATTGCGATCATTTTAAGGGGCTGCATTGCGGGGTTTTGAGAAGGGCTGTCTTCCAGGGGGGGGGGGTCGCGTAACGTAGTAGTTGGTCACTGCTTCTGGCGCGGGGTCAGGGGCCCCCAACACCCCGACCCCCACAGAAGCCAGCCCCCTGCGGGGGGGATTTGAACAAGCGGGGGAAAGTTGCACGAGGTGGGGTCGCACGGATGCTCAGATGAGAACGGGGAGGACCAGGAGCACAAAGGCAAAAAGACCATTCAAAGGCGGAGAAGGAGAAACCCATGAAAACACGGGAGCAACGGCGCCAGCGCCGGCCGCTAGGCTCCGTTTTTGTGGGCCAAGCCCCACAAAAACGTAGCCTAGCGGGTGCTGCCTCTTGCCTCTTGCACAATATGGTTGCCCCGTTGGCAGAAAAGGTTTGCCAGATGGGCAGCAAGTATACATGCCAAATATGGCGAAAAAAATGGCAAAAAACTGCCTAAAAACGCACAAAATTCACCGTAAATCATCAAAAAGGCACCTGACTTGGCCAATTAGGTTGCTTTTCTGACGTTTTGGCCCGAGCCGGTCATTTTAAGGGGCTACAACATGGTGCAACTTCGCAGACAAGAGCCAATACGGAATTCAGCCCTAAATTTTCAGAGACTGCCCGAAAAGCTGCTTAAAACGGTCCTTATTCACCAAAACGACCATCATCAGCCAAAACTAAGAAGAGTCGCGTTCTTAGAATTCGATTGCGATCATTTTAAGGGGCTGCATTGCAGGGTTTTGAGAAGGGCTGTCTTTCAGGGGGGGGGGGGGTGGCGTAACGTAGTAGTTGGTCACTGCTTCTGGCGCGGGGTCAGGGGCCCCCAACACCCCGACCCCCACAGAAGCCAGCCCCCTGCGGGGGGGATTTGAACAAGCGGGGGAAAGATGCACGAGGTGGGGTCGCACGGATGCTCAGATGAGAACAGGGAGGACCAGGAGCACAAAGGCAAAAAGACCATTCAAAGGCGGAGAAGGAGAAAACCATGAAAACACGGGAGCAACGGCGCCAGCGCCGGCCGCTAGGCTCCGTTTTTGTGGGCCAAGCCCCACAAAAACGTAGCCTAGCGGGTGCTGCCTCTTGCCTCTTGCACAATATGGTTGCCCCGTTGGCAGAAAAGGTTTGCCAGATGGGCAGCAAGTATACATGCCAAATATGGCGAAAAAAATGGCAAAAAACTGCCTAAAAACGCACAAAATTCACCGTAAATCATCAAAAAGGCACTTGACTTGGCCAATTAGGTTGCTTTTCTGACGTTTTGGCCCGAGCTGGTCATTTTAAGTGGGTACAACATGATGTAACTTCGCAAGCAAGAGCCAATACGGAATTCAGCCCCAAATTTTCGGAGACTGCCCGAAAAGCTGCTTAAAACGGTCCTAATTCACCAAAACGACCATCATCGGCCGAAATTAAGCAAAGTCGCGTTCTTAGAATTCGATTGCGATCATTTTAAGGGGCTGCATTGCGGGGTTTTGAGAAGGGGTGTCTTCCAGGGGGGGGGGGTCGCGTAACGTAGTAGTTGGTCACTGCTTCTGGCGCGGGGTCAGGGGCCCCCAACACCCCGACCCCCACAGAAGCCAGCCCCCTGCGGGGGGGATTTGAACAAGCGGGGGGAAATTGCACGAGGTGGGTTCGCACGGTTGCTCAGATGAGAACGGGGAGGACAAGGAGCACAAAGGCAAAAAGACCATTCAAAGGCGGAGAAGGAGAAAACCATGAAAACACGGGAGCAACGGCGCCAGCGCCGGCCGCTAGGCTCCGTTTTTGTGGGCCAAGCCCCACAAAAACGAAGCCTAGCGGGTGCTGCTTCGTGCCTCTTGCACAACATGGTTGCACCATTGGCAAAAAGGCTTGCCAGATGGGCAGCAAGTATACATGCCAAATATGGCGAAAAAAATGGCAAAAATCTGCCAAAAAACGCACAAAATTCACCGTAAATCATCGAAACGGCACCCGATTTGGCCAGTTAGGTTGCTTTTCTGACGTTTTGGCCCGAGCCGGTCATTTTAAGGGGCTACAACATGATGTAACTTCGCAAGCAAAAGCCAATACGGAATTCAGCCCCAAATTTTCGGAGACTGCCCGAAAAACTGCTTAAAACGGTCCTAATTCACCAAAACGACCATCGTCGGCCAAAAAGAAGAAAAGTCACGTTCTTAGAATTCCATTGCGATCATTTTAAGGGGCTGCATTGCAGGGTTTTGAAAAGGGCTGTCTTCCAGGGGGGGGGGGTGGCGTAACGTAGTAGTTGGTCACTGCTTCTGGCGCGGGGTCAGGGGCCCCCAACACCCCGACCCCCACAGAAGCCAGCCCCCTGCGGGGGGGATTTGAACAAGTGCGGATGTGGCAAACAAAGTTGATTTCCCGATGTTTCGTCACGAGCCGATCATTTTAAGGGGTGATAACATTAGTCAAATCGGCACGTGGCAGCCAGTACAAAATTCAGCCCCTATTTTGCGGAGACTGGTTGAAAAACCGCTTAAAACGGTGCTATTTCACCAAAACGACTACAAATGGCCCAAAAATCGAAAAGTCGCGCAGTTGTATTTTCGCTGCGATCATTTTGAGGGGCATATGTCACACATTTTGAGAACATCGAAAAAAAAAAGTACGCGATCTGCCATCAACACACTTGTCAGTCGTGAATTGCGCTTCGGCGGGTACCCTTCCCGCCGAAGCCGAATCACTACGGCCCCTGCAGGGAAGATTGAACAAGAGCGGATCACGGAGAAGTACGGCCCGCTCCTCTTTGGAGTATGCATACCATACGGTATTTCTACCACCATTGTGCAGCAATGTACAATCCATATAGATGGGTTTGTAAGCCAAAAAAACCCTATGAAAACCAGCTTCACGCCTGCTAGTCTCGGTTTCTGTGGGGCAAGCCCCACAGAAAGCGAGCCTAGCCATTGCTCCTTCTTGCAAACTTTGCATTGAGGGGCACCGATACCCTCAAACGGGTTGAACCTGCGCTTTTAGTAACAATTTGCCCCATTTTTTCTACCAAACTGCCCCAAAAAACGATCAAAACTGCTGCAAAACCACAAAACTGTACCAAATTTGGCAAACAAAGTTGATTTCCTAACGTTTTGGCACAAGCTCATCATTTTAAGGGGTAACAACATGCGTCAAATCTGCACATGGCAGCCAGTACAAAATTCAGCCCCTATTCGGCGCAGACTGGTTGAAAAACCGCTTAAAACGGTGATATTTCACCAAAACGACTACCAGTGGCCCAAAAATCGAAAAGTCGCGTAGTTGTATTTTCGCTGCGATCATTTTGAGGGGCATATGTCACACATTTTGAGAACGGCGAAAAAAAAAGTACGCGATCTGCCATCAACACACTTGTCAGTCGTGAATTGCGCTTCGGCGGGTACCCTTGCCGCCGAAGCCGAATCACTACGGCCCCTGCAGGGGAGATTGAACGAGGTCCAAGAATTCACGTCGCCATTTGTTGTCGAGCGCTAAGTCAGACACTGTAGAAGGCAGCCGCTCAGTCGTGATCTTCTTGAGACAACCCATCTTGTGCCTGCGACGAAAGTTTGCAGCCCATTGGCGGTCCAAAACAGGAGCAAGACCAGGCCCACAAGACCTCTCAGCGACTGTTCTTCCAAGCGGCGCAATGGTGTCCACGTCAATCACGGCAGCCTCATACTTCAACTCTTTGATGAACTTCAGAATGGTCTCCTCCTCTGTGCGGCTGAGAACTCAGTTGGTGCAGTACCCTTCCAGTGGCTCACCCCCCTGCACCTTGCCAGCCCAGGTGCGAAGCGTGTTAAGGGGCGGCGCTTGACACCCGTAACGCAGCACAACGTGGTTGTAGTTACCTTCCAGGAACAGTTGCACACAAAGGGACTTTTGCGACGGCGTCCACTCTAGCCAAGTCCTCGGCGCTGAGCTCTTGTATTGACGGGCCTTAGAACTGGTGGAGACCTTCTTGCTCTGGGACTGCGACACCACTGCAGCCAGAGCGTCGTTCATGGAATGGCCTCCCTTTGTGAGGAAGCGCTGCATGACTGAAGACAGAAAAATTATGAATGTTATTGATCATTATTGTTACTATCATCATTATTACTACTATTATGACCACAGAAGCTCAACAGAGCGCGATACAAAAGCCTCTGTTCTCCTTTCCCAAATTTGACCAATCCCGGAACACATCTGTGCGGTTTTAGTTCGTTGCTAGAGCGGTTCGTAACAGCGGGCGGTTTCTACATGCAGCAATTCCGAACACCACCCATACGAACTGCTACAAAACGAACCTTTACACTCACGAACTATTACCACCCCCTGTAACTGTACTTGTAAAAGTAACTGTATTTGCAACCGCGAGTGCAAATGGGTTAGTGTAGCCATGAAGGTAAAATGTAGCACCGAGCGTAGCCATGAGTGTAAAATGTAGCCATGAGTGTAGCCCTTGGTGTGAAATGTAGCCCTACGTGTAGCCCTACGTGCAAATGCTATCATGTAAAAGGTATCATGTAAAGGGTATGCTGTAAAAGTAACTGTAAAAGTAAATGTACCCATGGGTGAGTGTAGCCATGAGTGTAATATGTAGCACTCAGTGTAGCCATGAGTGTAAAATGTAGCCATGACCTAAGCCATGAGTGGGCGTAGGCATGAGTGTAAGATGTAGCCATGAGTGTAGCCATGAGTGCAAAATGTAGCCGTACGTGTAGCCATTAGTGTAAAATGGAGCCATGAGCGTAAAATGTAGCCATGGGTGTAGCAATAAGTTTTGAATGTAGCCTTGAGAGTAGCCATTTGCATAAAATGTAGCCAGGAGTGTGGCCATGAGAGCAAAAGGTAGCCGTGAGTATAGTCGTGAGTGTAAAATGTTGCCATCGGTGTACGATTAGGGGGGGCCCAGGCGCCTCCCGCATTTGCGGCACCTGTTTGCGGCGCTACGCGGGAGGGAGTAAAACCTTCCGGCTGGATTTTCTCTGAAAATTTTACGGATGAAAGGCTGATTTTGGCATCGGGGAGGTCGTTAGTACATGCCCTCCACGGCCCAACTGAGCGCTGATTCCTGCAGCGGCGATTTTCGGGTTTTTTCCCAAAGTCATATTGCACTATCGCCTGGCAGGAATTTAAATAGTGGAATCAACATCTAATATTATTATCTTTTCATGGGATCTTTCATTTTTTTGCCACAGGCCTGTGCTCTGTGATGCCCAAGACACAGGCCTATTGTTGGGTGTGCGGCGCGCGCCCAAAGTCTTCTCTCTGGCGCCCGCCCCCTGACGGCCTTAGTCTGAAGGCTCCAGGCTCACCCAAGCATGGCAAGACTCCCAAATGGTGCTACCTAGGGGAATGTCGGGCAATGGGTGAGGCCCAACAAGCATCCAAGGCTGCAAATGACAGGGAGGCCAAGTTGATGGCGGAGAAGGCTGCAGCACCAGTTGCGAAGCGCACGCGCATGGGCCTAGGCACCACTTGGCAGCCTAAGGTTTCAAACAATCGTGCGATTCTAGTGAGGTTTGTGATTCCGGAATGACCACTTGCCACCATTTTGCTTCAGCATCATTGCCAATTGTCCCCAATGCTTACAATCTATGTGCCCAGTGCGTGTCTTGTGTGTTGCCGTGTATCGTTGTATCGGTATGGCGAAAATCCCGAGCTAGCTTTGCAATGTGAGGGTCGAGCCATGGATCTTGCACATTCTTCACCCGTTCTTGTGGAGTTGAAATGTCGCCTCCGCATCGTGTTCAAGCGAATGCATAGGCGCTGGCTCCACTACACTTTTTCCTACCGCTCCGGTGGGAGCACATGTGTACCGGAGATGACTCCCGAACAAAAAAAAAATTGGGAAGTCACTCCGTGCGACACAATTTTTTGCGAATCGTTCTTTGGTACCCTGGGTGACACTCTGCACCTCGGAGGTACAAGGATAAATCCTCAACGGGCCGCCTTCACTGCAATTCATCGACACAACCATAAGTTTGATCGCCCTCTTGAAGAGGATGAAGTGTCATGGATTAGCAAGACGGCCCGGGTGGTGGAGGCAAGGTATGGGAGCCAAAAGGAGATGCGCGGTCAACAATATCGCGATAAGATGTTGGCAGCTAGGCAGGATGCAGTGCAGCAAGCAGCCAAAAAACTGGCAGGTGCGAAGCGTGCTCTGCAAAAAGAGGAAGCGAGAGTGGCCACGGACCCACAAAGGCAAGCGGAGAGAGGTGGGGGACGGGTGAGGGCAAGCAATGCCCGTCAACCCAAACCGAACCCAAGGTACATGTCGCAGCAATTTTGCTGAAACCAACTCAGTTCTGCTACTCTGTGTTCCTGAACATTGTAGTGCAGATGTTGCCAATGTGGGTCCACCGCGGTTTTGTGCATTCCTTGCTTTGCATTTTGTGCCTTGCCTTTGCTTTCAGCCTTCCTAAATCATACGAAAGTAGTGTAACACATGTCATCATGGTGCAAGAACCATTCATGTGCAAGGGGATATAACCCTACCCTGCAACAGGGCAGCCTGGCACCCCAGGGGGGGGGGGGGGGGGGGGGGGGGGCTACACCCACATACGGAGGTGCGCGAAGCAAAGAGGGACCAAAAACCTTCTTTTGGTACCACAATGGGTTCATATGAACCCTCATTGGGGTGGGGGGGGGGGGTTTCCTACTTTGTGACGTGTCCCGTGCCCCCCCTAGTACGATTAGTGTAAAATTTAAATTTCAATTTAAATATAGCCATGAACTTAAACGCTGAAGCCAACAATATCTACTAAAAAAATTGAATGCTAGCACCAAATTTTCTACCCGCGCATTTGCGCGGGCTAATGGCTAGTAAATACTTAAATCCCAACTTTCCGCGATCACATTACCCTTGTTCCATCGCCTGTGCATCGGTGGTCTGCTTCAGCCTGCAGACAGAGTTCGAAATCCAGAAAAGCAAATGCCTGGGATTCTTGATCGGTTTCGAAAAAGAGAAGATGATAAAAAGCAAGCAAAGCAGAATGAGCCGCAGAATCGAATTTTCAACTTAAACGATTCCAATATCCATGATCACTACACCATCAAGCATTTTCTCGGAAAAGGTGCTGCTGCCCCTCCTTGCTCCAGACCCTCATTGCGAGGTAGCTCGTGGACTTGCGGTGCATGGTTATTCCAGCTGAAGCTAAGCTCACATCTTGGGACTGCATGTCACTTAACGTGCTAGTTTGCTCACCTGCTGAAAGCGTGAAGAAAACCCAAGGTGTTGAGACGATCGCAAGGTGTTGGGACAATCGTCACCACAACATTTCTATTCAGAAGGTAGTGGGGTGAAATGAAACCGGTTCCTTGTCACTCAAATGCCTCCGACCTTGTCAGGGAGCGGAAAGCAGATTGTCACGACCGGGGCAACCACTCAATACTTCTAGTTCGGCACCTTTGGGCGTTACGTAGTCTGTTTGCACCATGCCCAAGCTCAAAAATACGGGCACCTTGTTTGGTCTGGTGTTCCGAGTTGTTTAGAGACAACGGGTGAAGTTGCAAGTTAGTCCGAGTTCGGTGTCACGCAATCCGCTGACTCAGCACTGTTGCAATACGTTTTTTTGAGACTCCTGCATGCTGCTTTGTTACATAGGGTCTTTCAGCTCAGTCAGGCTCGGAACGAGAAAAGATAAAAAGCCAGTCGCAGTAAAGATTATCGAGAAGAACAATATTGACATCAAAGTTGCAAGTTTGAAAACTGAGGTGACAATTTTGATGAACGTGGAGCACCCGAACATCGTCAGCCTGCTGGTGTGTTCTGAGACTCCACCTGCAACACACCGTCCGCCGCCTTTGCTGCGACGTTTCGAATTGCGAACCCCTTGTGCAGGACGTGTTTGAAGACAACGATCGAGTGTACCTGATCATGGAACTAATGAATGGAGGAGAACTGTTTGACCGCATTTGCAACGACTTCCCCAACGGATACTCTGAAAAACAAAGCAGTGTTCTGATCAAGAAAATCATTGAAGCGGTGAAGTATCTACACGACAAGGTGTCCAGCCTGTTCTGTGCTTGGTCACCAAGCATTTTGAACCGTGGTCTATGCTTTGTAGTGTCGCCTGAGCTGCTGTGTGGCGTGCACCGAGGGTCTCAGGGAGCGGCCTCCTCACTTCGTTGCAACAGGGGATCATTCATCGAGATTTGAAGCCCGAAAACTTGCTGTTTTCCTCTCCTGACAAGGTACGCGGCGTACTTCCTGTGTAACGTACTTCTTTTCCGCACCGAGCACCCCTTCCAGCGTTTCGGTGCTGACCAGCTTGTTCGTGCAAGTGCACTGCAGCTTTCTAAACTGGTGCCGTCCCGCTTCTTCTGTGCGCTACCTGATGCCAGGACCCCCGCAGCTTCGACAGAGTTGGTGTCCACGTTGACTGTCGTTACCCCCTGTCTGCAGTACGACGCAGAAATCAAGATTTCTGATTTCGGCCTTGCCAAGATTTGGAGCGGAGATATGCTCGTCAAGACGGCTTGTGGCTCTCCGAATTACGTTGCGCCAGAAGTTCTATTAAACGACATGCACGGCTACAGCTTTGCATGCGATATGTGGAGCGTAGGTGTGAACATGAATCCGCGGACGACAAAAAGAAGTGGTTCGTGCACTGGAAGCGTCAGAAATTTCAACTGTCAGCCTCCAACTTCCAGTGTTCTCACGCACCGTTGCTTAGCGCGTCAGTTGCGTGCGCGGTATCGTTTCAGCTTTCGCTCGATTTGCGTTGGCACGGTTGCGAAGCACCTGTTCTTGTCGTCTTGCAGGCGTGGTTCTGTACGTTTTGCTCTGTGGGTTCTGCCCTTTCTTCGACGAATGTACACCTGCGTTGTTTGCTTCCATTACAAGCGGGAACTATTCGTTCCCTTCTCCGCCCTGGGATTCCATTTCAGAGGTATGTCCGCCACAAGTGACGCTTGTCCACGGTTTCGCCCTGCATGCCAATCAGTGTGCGAGTGCATTTTGGTGAACGCACAGGTACGTTCACGCAGAGGAGATGAGGTTGAGGTTTGCTCACATCTCCACTGCGTCCACAGGATGCGAAAGATCTGGTGCGGAGGCTGCTCCTGGTTGATCCGAACAAACGGTACACGCCGGAACAAGCGTTGAACCATCAATGGATCGTCAATAACACGATGGATCAGACCATACCTGATATCACCGAGAACTTGAAAAATTTGAACGTCGGTCGGTCACAGGGATCGTTTGAACAATAGCGGTTCAGAGTGGTTGCTCGTTTTGCACCACGGCAGCGCGTTTGGGCGTTGTTCTATCGTGCAAGGCGGCACCACAGTGCTCCACGGAAGAAGTTTTGTTGATTGTGGTTGCACTCTTCGGAATGCTTCAGTGCAATGGCCTTCTGCAAAACACGCGACCGATCCATATTCGCAAAGTTTTGCAAGCATCCACCCATTCAGGGAGGCACAGTTTGCATCACAAACATGAAATACCACGGAATTTGCAGCTGACAAAGCGGTCACCAGTTCTACAGGCGTGCGGTCACCACTCCCAGCTAACCATAATCCGATTGAGGGCTTGGTGGCAGGACTGAGTTGGGTAGACGGTATACTGGTGCTACCAGCTGGTGCCCATTTCATTTTAAGTTCCTGCCCACCCCAGCCCCAATTTGTGCACATTCATTCCCCAGTTTCATGTCCACTCCCTGCCTTAGTTCTAGTGCCCATGTTTTTTGACCATTTTGGGGAGGGTTTGAACCCTATAACCCTGTAGAAGCTTGAAAAAGTTCAGGTACAGGTTGAGCGGGCCGAATTGTTTGTATCATTTTGAAACAGATGCATTGCGTGCTGAGGCTCATCGCCATGGGGAAGATTTTGGGTCGGACATCCTGTTTTGCACTCCCCACGGTGATCCCAACCACCTAATATGAAATTGAAGCGAGCTACTCGAGTTTCCAGTTTCAGTTGAAGTAGAGCTGTTTCATCAGCTCAGACGCCCCCCCCCCCCCCAAAACGGGTGAGGTGCAGTGACCTGGACCCCGAACCGATGTGGCGAAGGCACACTATTGCTGCCCGCAGGGAAGAGGGAACACACACCAGCTAAACCGTAACCCTAACTTTGATCCTGACTTTAACCCGACTCCGGCACCCTAATCGTTTCGTCCTCGCACCCCCTCAACGGAATCCCCAGGGTTGTACGTGACATTCAGCGTTTGTGAAAAGGGTGGTGCTGCGGTCAGGGTTCATGGAGACGGGGCAAGAGGGTTTTTTTGGTTGCGAAGCCAATTTTTTTCCTTTTAAACAAGGGGCGCGCTTTGGTCCCAGCATTTGGTCCCAGAAACCAGCATTCCAGTGAGTGCAGGGCTGCTACAGTGGCCCAGGTGATTGGGTCAAGTAAAACCTCCGCTTCACGCGCAGCCAGTGACCTACACTTTCGTTTGTTCGTGTTGATATCAGTCACTGGGAAACAACAATAGGCCAACAACCAACATCCAGTGCAGGGCGGTGTTTTAGTGCCTCTGCTGCAGTTGGCGGGTAATTGATAGCGGTTGATGGTCAATGCTCTGCCAACCGCAAGTTCGTGGTCCAGGTGGCGACTGGCTGGAAACTGGACGTTTTCCCTCGAGCTGGACATGGTTTTCGGGTCACTGTCCCCTGATCGAATTCATGAGAGCATGCCTGTTACAATTTCAATGATGGTATTGTCCACCGCAGCTCGTAAGCTTGAGCCAGCCGAGAAAGTGCTCAAAGAACCCCCAAGCGAGTCCGCCAGTCTGATTTGGCTGGTGCCAGACCAAGGGATTGGGCCTCTGCACTCTTTTTGTAGCAGGCGCATGGCAGTACCATCTGTGGCAAAGTAGTGCTGTGCTGGCAGCGGCAGTTTACTGTCTATGAGTGGAAAAGCAACATAGTGTGAATGTGGAGCGCAACACGCACTTGCCGTGTGCGTCATAGCATGCTTTTTTTTTTTACACGTGTGCATGTGGGATGCAACACACGCTCTCACGTATGCAGTTTGGCCGTTCCACTGTTTAGCTTTGTTGTGGCACGCAGCAACAAGAACAGCAAATGCGCTAGCCTGAAAGACACACGAAACCGCGCATGCACACGCCCTTGTGTCCTCGCGATCGGAAGAAATGGTGCAACCGTGCGCAAAAAAGGGGCGCATATTTGCCGAAGTCATTTTCCACTGGGCCCTGGCATGCTGTGTGCCGTGCTGTTGGCCACGACTGTACACTTCTTCATTTTTCCAATTCGGTGTTTCCACTAAGTGTGTGCTTGCACCCCTAATTGCTGCGTGGATGTCCAGTCGAGCACGCGACCAGCTACTGGCGGTGTGCAAAGTGATGCGCTTCAGTTGACTTCCGCTTCTACACTGTCCTGTCCGTCTCTATGTGGGTGTGCTCTGCATTACAAAATTTTTTTCCAATCATTCTGTAAGATTTGCTGGCTGTTGCAATTTTCTCTTTTCTCACTTTGTTTTTCAATGGTTTCATGCTTGCTATTCAGAAAGTCGTGTGTGTTGGACATGACGCTCGAATCTTTGTCGCTAAACCCCCCCCCCCCTCCCGTGCAGAGTCCGTTTCGCCAAGAATCCCCGACAGGCGAATTGCACACAACCATTGTGGCTGTGTTGTTGTGTTTGTATGGTCGTTTGTCAATCAAGGTGGCTCTTTCGTGCGCAGTCCGTCTCTTGGAAAGCCGAATGTGCATGAAATACTGTTCTCAACGCTTTCGGGAACATGCCCATGCCCCCGCCCCAATCCAGCCACCAGTGCGTGCGCACTCCCCCATTCTATTCCCCCTCGCTTAACCCTGCCCATGCTCCTGTGCATGGACGAATAGAGTGTTCATGCCCACAGGCAGCTCTGTTTCTGATCGCACACATCACCTGATCTGATCGCACGTGGGCCCAGGGGACACGGCAAATGTTTCGTCACGTGCTTTCCTTTTTTTACCACACATGTGCAGTCAATTCGGGGAGATTTTCCAAGTGGTTTGGGAATTTATGCGGGCCGTTGGGGTGAGGATGGAGGACAAAAGGGACCCACTTTTAATCCTTTTTTTTTTTTTTTGGAATGCACAGACAGGATGCTTTCGGCACCCTTTTCGCACCCTTTGGTTGAGGGTTTGCCCCCCCCTCTTTTTTATATTTTGATGAATGAGGTTTCCCCGTTTTTTTTTCCTTGATCAGGCTTTACCCCCCCCTTTTGTATTTTCAAATCAGATTGTCGGACTCATCCTCTTCTCTTTCAAAAAGATTTCCCTCTTTCATTTATTCTCAGCAAGCCACTCAGTTGGGCAGCTGCAGGCTTCTGGACAAAGATTCATATGTAGTATGCTTTGCAGTATGCATTGTGGTGTGATTTGTTGTTCGTAAGGTTCTGGGGTAATCTCCGATTTGCCTCACAAGTGCCTCACAAGTATCATCGTGGGTTGCCATTTACAAGAAGGCAAGTTTAGATGGTTGGGTCGCATTCAATATCTCACGCTCTGAGCTGAAACGCATACATTGGCCTGAGCATACATGTAGAATGACACAAGCCCACACACAATGCCGCAAATTTCGGCCGCCTGCTCTTGGTACCGTCGTGGGAGTGCGACACCCAACAGGCAGGCGGATGGCAAGTGGTTTTTGATATTCACTCAGTAAGAAAACGCTTTGTGGGGCTGTGAGTTGCATACAGTCGCGCAGTTTCAAAGGATTTCGATTTGTACTCCTAAAAAGGCTACAGCCTCTCAGGAGTAAACATGTTTCTTCCGTTTTCTTTGCTGAGCGGTCAACAATGGTAAGTTTAACTGACCATGTCCGTGGTTTCATTTCCGACACATGGACATGAAATTGGAAAACTGTATTGCTTTTTCTTATCCACAGATTCTTCTGAAATGAAAACAACACCACCTGGTCCTCATTTGCGCACAGGATTGCACTGTCCAGAAAGGAAGTACAGGGCCGCTGCCAACGGCCAGCATATTGTTTATGTTCGACATCATGCTTCCGACTGCTGCTGTTCTGCCAAACCCCTGCGCCACAGTTTGGGGTTTGTCTACCGGTGCTGCTTACCGTTGCCATGTTTTCCATTTCCTGTTGTTGGAGTCAAGTATGAAGCACGATGTCGAGACAATTCAGATCCGGAAGTCAGATCGCTGATGGAGATTGTTCCCAGTATGTCAATGATTGGTCAGGTGGGTGCTTTGCAATTTGAACCTTTTGAAAAGCAGGGTTTCCAGATTTGTTTTGTGAGGTGAATTTCCATTTTGGTTGTCCTAGGTCGGACAGCATTAAAAGGAGCCACTTCAGCAACTCCTTGGGGGACGGTTTGTCGATTTGTTTCCTGGCCAGCGCCAACCAGTAGCTAAGTAGTCCAGCAAAAAACAATAGACCAATGAGGAGCACCGGCTTTCCACGTGGTCAAGCTGGACACATGTCGTTTTTCTGTCAATGTGTTGACAGATGTAATTTTTTGCACACCAATTGGCTCGGACGTGAGGGCACAAACCCATGGAAAGCTGCGACCCCTATGTGGACCACGGAGGCAAACCGTACAACCAAATGATGTAAGTAAGGATGTTGGGAAAATTGATTTACAAATTCGAGGAAGATTGAAGTAAAGCAACAAAAGAAATGGAATCACAGCTCATCTATCAATATGATTTGGTACAATCAATCTTTGGCATTTGTAAATCAAAGTTGAAGTCAACTCTTGTTCAGCAAACCGGCCCTTTTGATGCAGGTGATGTTTGCGGAGTGTTTGTGGCGGATTTTCCAACATCCAATAGTTGTGGACTCTAAGATGGAGACAATGTCATGCGCCTTGGGTAGTTTTGCAACAACAAGTTGCGCTCATTTGCATATTGTTTTAAAATTTTTTATTGTTCTCAAGCAATATTCAGCTAGTGCCACCATGTTCGCGACCCTGCTTGGTAATTAAGGGAGTGGGCCAATTTGCACGGCACATACCGAACAATAATTCGGGGGCAAAAGATGCCGTAGACTAGATCACCTTTCTGCCACCTTTCTGCATTGGGGTATCATGGTCCTATAGGTACCAGAAACTAGCATAGAGTGCCCGGCAAAAGTATCAGTTTGGCTTCTCTTGAGGCTGCTTTTTTTCAATAAATGGCATTTTATCGGCTGGAGATTTTTTTAAAGTAGAGAAATGTCGTCTTTGAAGACTTTTTAGCCCATGCACAAGCCAGCAGGCCCCAAAAGATGCTGATTTAAATCTACTTTGCACTTTCAAGGGGGGTAGGATGAAGGCCGGCAACGGCGACCTTTGATCTTAGTTTCATGTTCATGAAGTTTTGAGAAACCATCGGCTGTGCAACCTATGGTCATAACCTATGGTATAGGCTCACCATTGGCATGTTTGTGTGAAGACAACACAGATGACATACCGCATACATTTCCATAAATTTCGGTGTGTTTCTATTGGTATTCCTAGGTTGTACGGGAGAGGTTTTGATGCCCATGGAACATTCGTCAAGCAACCACAGCCATTCAGGAATCTAAGAGCCATATTGTTGTTTGGGAATGCTTTCGTTGCATACATCAACGAAATCATTTGACATTTCCCGGGCATCAAATCGCGCTCCATAGAGGTCATGGTGGTCGATATGGACGTCCGTGAAGGCACAAATGGATGCCTTTTTTTTCCACAATCTTTAATGTCTAGCTGGATACGTATGGTAGCTATCAACTGAAGGAAGAACCCACTAGTGTACCCGTATGATATTGCCGCAGATAAGCCGACTTCAGAGGTTGAGCCAAATGCAATGGCCACCGGCCAGTGGTTGGTTGCAGCCATACGGACATGGATTGCAAAACCAGCAATTGTGGATGAGAATCGCATCTTTGTTTTTGTAGATCTATGTGACACGGACTGTCTCCAAGGGAGTCTCCAGAGTCCTAGCACTCTGAAGTCAAATGACTCCAAAACCGCGAACCATGTCTTTTGACCTTGGAGTCAAAAGTGTTTGAAAAGCAAGAGGTTCCTCATTCCCGTAGTGTTTTCATTAAAAGACGAAGCAAAGTACACGTGGTTTGACTTTCGAATGTAGAATCTTCTCGCTAAGATTGGGCTTGAGCTTTTGTGTGCCCATAAATTTTAGCAGCCCGTGGTATTCATCGATAAAGAGTCCATAGGTCCCGGCGAGGAAACAAACAAGAATCCTTGATTCTTCGGCTCCTTTCTTCGTTAATCTTCTCTACTGCCATAATGGGTAGGGAAAAATGGCGGTGGCAAGCACACCATTACTACTTGGATGGTTGCATACATCATCAATACATCATCAACTCAGAGCGATGCCAATACACAGCCACAAGAGACATATGAGTGAAAGATCAAATCCGTGCAGTAGGGTTTCTATGATGGTGATGCATTTTAGAGGTTCAAGACATATGCAACTTTTGCTTAGATAGGTAAGTAGGTATGGGAAATATATCAATATACAAAGGGTGTGTTCACCGTGCACTTAACCTGTGGAGCAATTTGACTCCGGTAAAAGAGCCAATTGTTGTACCACATTTATGAAAATGAGGCTGTTACTTGTCAGGACGTTTGGGTCTTTGAAATTACCCAAGTGTCAGGTCAAGTTTTGAAGTTTTGATACATGCTTGTTTGTTTACTGCTAAGAATTTGAGAAGTGTTCGAGAAATGCGCGCTAGAAGCATGTAGGCAGAGACCTTAAAACGTGTGTCGAGGTTGTTTTTGTCTTGGTATGGAACTGAGAAATTGTCAAAAATTTGACGATGAAAGTATAAAAGAACTGGACACAAAGATGCGATAATTTTGATTATTTGAATACATAGATTTTGATGCAACAATGTGAGCGATGCACTGTAGCACGGCTGGCGGAGATGGTGAAAGGTAAACAAAAGATTGCAGGCCGCCAGTATGGAAGAAGGGGGCTTGAAAGCATGCCTAAGAGGGTTTTGATTTGCTTTCTCTTCTGTGATGAGCAATCGGACATGGAGCATGCCGCCGAAAAGTGCGTCATCAAGTCCAAGAATGTACATAAAGGCTCGGGTGAGTTGGATGTGCTGGGCGACCCTTTAGTTGGAACTATAAAGGTATGATAGTATGAATCACCTTTCTATTAGAATATTGTAGGCGAGAGCGCTGGGCGCATCTGACTTTGGCTGTTGTGGCGAGCCATTTTTAAAAGTCAAATACGGCATAAAGTATGGTTGCAATAAATGGAAGTGGCCTGAGGAGGCAATGCATCGATCAAAGAGCACACAGGGCGGCAAATCATGCGGCATGTGCTCGTTGTGCAACACGGAACGGACTACGGTTTGTCGAGAAGCATGACATGCAAAGAAACACTACCATTGGACAAGACACGATGCCCTATGACTAGTGCTACAATATGCAGAAAGCAATCATGAATCAATGACGGTCTGGCGCGCACAACTGCTCATTCCGAGCATAATGAACTAAACATTATTAACACGGTACTACATACGAAAACGCATAATAAAAACAGATGATCTAATATTTCCGAGATTGGAACACGTATAGCGATGCACAACTACCAATCTTAATGGCGTGAAAAGGGATCACCAGAAACGAAACAACAAAATGTCCACTTTGGCTCGTAAAGCCTGGAAAAGCTCATGGATACTTGGGAGGTGCTCCGACAAGGCATTACAGAGGAGAAAACATAGAACAAGTATATTGCGGTCGCTGAAGAATTGACATTCCTTGGCCTGAGGCCGCTAGGTTCAAACTATGTTTCTTCCAGTTCCCATTCCGCTGACAGCTGTAGCGGGAACAAGATATGACTTTGACACTTCTTCACATCAACTTGACAATTTGAGGTTTGAATATGCGTCTCGTATGTTGACCTTGATATCCAAAGGATACTAGGTATCCCGTTGATATCCAAAGGATAGTACGTATCTGTTTGGCCGTTGTTCCATTGTCATGTTGCTACATGCGCTAAATAAACCACCATAACACACCCCACACAACAACCGTCATGCCAAGTAGAAGTACCATTTCATTGTGACCATTCAAAGATGATATGTACAAATGAACTCGAAATTAAGATAAAATGACTCAATAGCGAATTGTATTTTTTTCGTCAATCTATAAAGACCATGCACTGACGCAACAGTCAAATCGAGACTATGTAAGACAACACAAGCTTGCTACTCCACCTCTGCTGAGACTAGTTTGACAGTTTCTAAGATCCCACAAAACCATGAAGAACTGCAAAGCTAAAAAGGAACCCGTCATCCGTGTATGAAGGTGAATCGGTTCGTTGTCACCCTTCCGGAACCCGCATGCATCTGTGGAGTTTACTTTACTTTGCTGCAGAGGATGTTGAGTGGAGGTGCGCGGTGTTTACCTCAGAGGCTATCCATGACGAGCCAACTGGTGCTGAGAAGATTGACACTGATGCTGACGCCTCGTCTTCTGTAGGCATCTCTGTCACCAGCCCCCATGTAACCGCCTTCGAGAAGCTGAGCTTGCCCTACAACAAAATGCGTGGATTTCGTGCGTCTAATACATGCGCAATCCGTGCTGAAGGATGGTAAAAAGCCTAGTTCGAAGGCTACTGATTGAAAGATCAACCGGATGTGCTCGCAATGTTCCTCCTTTGCACCAATCCACTGTCCACGCTTTGATAACAGTGACCCAAGCTTAATGGAAAAAAATGGACGCAATCCTGCATATTAACACTGCCAGCTAACATCAGCCGACCGGAAAACCACGCCCAGCCAAGGCAGGTAGGTAGGTATCTTCGAGAGCTTAGGATGCCTCCTTTGACAATGCAGGAAGAAGGTCTTACCAAGGCGACGTCGTGTTCCTCCCACTGCCCTAGTTCAGGTGCCTCTTAAGCCGCTCCCGCGGGTGCTTGGGAAGGCAGTGTCGCGGCCACCCAGTCCAGGTGTCCCGGGTGGGAGGGTGTCCCCACATGTGTCCATGGGTAGGGCCACATGCCCCCTCCTTTGGACGGCAGTTGTGGGGGCTGCCCAGCCGTGTGGAGTATCTCTCACCAGAGGGGATATTGCTCCCGCGAGTCTACGGTACGGCCGCCTCACCCCTGTGGCTCGAGTTGCGGGGCCACGCTGCTTGGCATGCGACCCCCTCCTGGACTGTGTACCGGCTCGCCTGTCACCGGTTGCTTCCATGGCCCCGGGTGACGTTTGCGATGGTCCGCGATGCAACCTGGCCAGGCTCAGACGAGGGGCCTTGGGGTACCGCCCCCGGTGCTGGCCCGGTGGGTCGGCTGGGTCGCCCTGGTGCGCTCGACCCATGGGGTGTGGTTTCTTGTTGCCCGTCCCTTGGTCGTGCTAGGCACGCACGTGTATGCGGTGTCCTAGGCCACTTGGCTCCTGTTCGCCGGTGCGCACGTTCGTCGTGTTGCTTTGCGCGTGCGGTGTCCTTCGGCCACTTGGCTCCTGTTCACCGCTGTGCCCGCTTCGTGTGTTGTGTTGCGTGTGCGGTGTCCACGGCCAACTGGCTGCTGTGCACCGGTGTGCGCGCTCGGTGCGCTCTCTTGCGTGTGCGGTGTCCTGGGCCACTTAGCTCCTGGTCACCGCTGTGCCCGCTCCCCGCGTTGTGTTGTGTGTGCGGTGTCCTCGGCCACTTGGCTCCTGTTCACCGGTGTGCCCGCTCGGAGCGCTGTCCTGCGTGTGCGTTTTGCTGGGCAACTTGGCTCCCGTTCAGGGGTGTGCCCGCTCGGTGCGCTGCCTTGGGTGTGTGGTGTCCTGCGCCACTTGGCCTCTATTCACCGGTTCGTTCGCTCGGTGCGTTGTGTGGCGTGTGCGGTATCCTCGGCCACTTGGCACCTGTTCACCGGTGTGCTCGCTCGGTGCGTTGTGTTGCGTGTGCGGTGTCCCGGGCCACATGGCTCCTGTTCACCGCTGTGCTCGCTCGGCATGTTGTGTTGAGTGTGCGGTGTCCTGGGCCATTTGGCTCCTGTTCACCGGTGTGCCCGCTCGGTGCGTGGCGTTGCATGTGTGCGGTGTCGTGGGCCACTGGGCTCCCGTTCACCGTTGTGCTTGCTCGGTACGTTATGTTGCGTGTGCGGTGGCCTCGGCCACTTGGCTCCTGTTCACCGGTGTGCTCCCTCGGCGCGTTGTGTTGCGTATGCGGTATCCTCGGCCACTTGGCTCCCGTTCACCGATGTGCCCGCTCAGTGTGTTGTGTCGCGTGTGCGGTGTGCTGGGCCACTTGGCTCCTGTTCATCGGTCTGCCCGCTCGGTGCGCTGTCTTGCGTGTGTGCGGTGTCCTGGGCCACTTGGCTCCTGTTCAGCGGTGTGCCTGCTCGGTGTAACACTCGGTGTGTTGTGTCGCGTGTGCGGTGTCCTGGGCCACTTGGCTCCTGTTCACCGGTGTGCTCGCTCGGTGCGCTGCGCTGCGTGTGTGCGGTGTCGTGGGCCACTTGGCTCTTGTTCACCGGTGTGTCCGCTCGGTGTCTTGTGTTGCGTGTGCGGTATCCTCCGCCACTTGGCTCCTGTTGACCGGTGTGCCCGGTCGGTGCGCCATCTTGCGTGTGTGCGGTGTCCTCGGCCACTTGGCTCCTGTTCACCAGTGTGCCCGCTCGGTGTGTTTTGTCGCGTGTGCGGTGTCCTGGGCGACTTGGCTCCTGTTCAAGCCCCGCCACCGCAGCCAACCAAATTCTAACTATCGCATCTCACCATTTGCAAGGACCACGTAAAGTCATCCCTTCGAAAATCTCAAAAAATGAAACACAAATACGAACACAAGTTTTAGTATTTACATAGGCACCTAACAGTAACCACGTTTGATAATCACGCAAACAACAAAGCAAACCAAAACCTAAATTTCCAATCTCTTGAGCTGCAAGCACCTTTCATTACTTGTCCATCACTCATTTTGTCAACCAGTGTCTCCATCTTCCTTTAAGAAAATCATGGCCCGAGCAGACCCTCAATATGCACCAAAGCACGTGCAAAAACTATGCACCGGTGCATAGACTATCAATGAATCTCAAGGCAGCCATGGATCTTGGTAAACTGACATCTAGAATAACGACCATGATCACTCCACGGTGGAAAATCACAGACAATCAACCTACGGAACCGTCTTCTTGGATATCGAAACTACGCACAGCTGAAATAAGGAACGTGAAGATCTCAATGAAAGGACGCCGGAGCACCTTCCCTCACACGATGAAGCGCCTCCTTCACTGCAAGTGATGTGTATGGGGGTCCCTACCCCGGACACTAGGGTCACAAATTCCGGTTTCCCGTGGCCAATAGGCTAGAATGCCAAACGCAGGGCCACAACTAACCTCCATTGAGTTTTTGGGCCCCAAAATTGCGTGTTTGTAACGTTGAAAACACGGTTTTCTGCCTGTAGGCGCGAGCGACGACTGTTGCCGTCGCCTCTGTTTCCGTGAGAATTTTTTAATTTATTTCCAGGTGTTTTAATGGTTGAACTGTTTAATATTAATTAATATTATTTTTAAGACTATCCGCATCGTACGACACCAAGCCAGTGCGGATCCCTGAGGGTCAATTTTTTGGTTAGAGGGTAGGTTGGCGCTTTTTTTTCAAATCGCTGAAGCGTTTTTAGATTTGGGTCACATGCCGACAGTGTAGGGTAACACTCAGTGTGTGCATGCATGCGTTTGTTGGCGTCAAGTTGACGCGTATCGGCGTCCACGCGTCGAGGGAGCAGCGATGCGAACATGTTGTTTTTTGGGCCAAAATGGCTCTATTTCACTGTTTTTTTGCTCCCTTGACCTTCAGAACTGTCCCCCTACCCTAACGACAGTCCTGGGCTGGACACCACACGTCGTGCGGCGTTGTTTTTTTTGAGGACGGCAACTCGTCGTTGCCGCTTTTGTGCTAGTTTTGTTTGCCTTTGGTACCAACTTGTGCCTTACCCTAACCATGGGGTGGTTTTGAGACTTTCCACCCCTCTGTGACCCTTAACCCATTGTAACCGCTGCATAGTGGTTGATCTTTGTTGTGACTGCGAAGCCTGTAGCCTTGATGCCCCAGGGGTCGTAACGCCCGACACTGCCCCTGATATCTCCGAACCCACATAACCCTCTTCGGACCCATATTCGTCCTCTGGGAGCGACATATGCGAAGCACTTGTAAGTCCAGTGAACTCCATGGTGGAATATGAAGAGTACGAAAACCCGGTCTACAAAAATGGAGCAGACATAGAATCTCAATGCGCATTCATCGCACATAATGACACGACGTGAAATCATTCGAAATAATTTAAATAAATCCGATTGGGAAATCACGAAAGACAAATGCGACTCGACGCGCGCTCACAGGCGACATCTGGCGGCGAACGGAAAACATGAAATGAAGCGGAAAATTTACTGCACTAATGTACATCTGAGAATCATTGAAATTCTGATCACATCAGTGTATAATTGAGTGCTGTCACTGCTGCCGTTACACTCCCCCCCTGAAAACATACGCCAGTATGTCAGGCTGGGTCAAGTGAAGTGAACGAAACGGCGAAAGTGACCAAAAACTGCCTAATCTAAGGCAAAATGTGTGAAATTGAGCTGAATTGAGCAAAATTGTGCTGAGATCTGTGCTTCGCGATGGCCATCGACTTGAATGAAACGCATAGGTACCGTAGGGCACACAGAAAAAGCTTCGTTCAAGCTCGAAAACTCGAAAATTGAAAGTCTGAGTGAAGAATGTAAATGATGATTCATGATCCATGATTCATGATGAAATCAGGATCTGACATCCCACTGCCAGAAAACAGAAAACGAGCGTCGCCATGTCGTCGAGCGTCAAAAAAATAGGGTATCCCTTCATGGAGTCCAAGATGTGTGAAACCGGCTGGTGTCATTTGCAGTCATGAGACCAGATGCCAGATTATGGTACAAAATGTGCCTGAATTGAGACCAAAATCAGCCAATCGCACACGGATTGAGTGTGACGAAGTTCACAGCAAGCCAAAATAGGTCCAGCTCAATGTCGATAGACACTGTGTGTAGTGTTGAACGGAAATCCAGTTCTCATTCATAGCCAATCAAGGTCAAATCCTCAGGATGATGATGATCCCCATGATGGAAATCCAATCATTTAAGAGTAATGATAGCCAAGAAAACCCAGTGTGTGCACCACACTGTCAGTATTGTTCCCAGGGCTTCATGTTTAATCCAGTATGAGCCAGAAGGGGTAATTGACTCGTTATAGTCCCAGAATGTATAAGCATCCAATGCTTGGTACTGGGAATTTGCCAAAATTGAGCTGATTCTGAGGGGGATTCCAACACAATCCACAGATGAACAGCGAGTCGACACAAGTAAGAACACCATCGTCGTCACTTGGTCTATATAAGCCCTTTGACAGTGGTCGTTTGGAAGAGAAACCAACTGTCTCAATGTAAGAGCTGATGGTAATCACATTCTGAGCAGATCCGTCAAACACATGAAATGGATCAGACTCAGTCATGTGCCAGAATCTCTGTAATGAGCACGAACTCGAACGAGTCCTTCCCAAGGCGAGTAAAGGGGCCCAGCCGACAGCAAAAGGCGATAGTGTCGTCGTGGTTGAGGATAAAGGCCTCTCGGAACTTCCGATTGGAATCATTTGAGATGAAGCACATGATTCACATGATGGCCATGATGAGAATGATGGATGGAATGACCAGGATGACCCCAGAATGTCCCATCATCTGTCCATAGAACCACATACACGATGTGTCAGGACTGTTGTGTCCCCATGCCAAGGGTATATGTCGACCGTAAACCTCTTCGAAAGTTTCGGCGACCCAAATTCTGATCAGATCTTGTCTAGAATGGATGATGCCACAATTGGAGCTTCTTCTTGTGCTTGTAAGTCCTCCTTGGTGACACAATCCTTGATCAGCGAGAGCTCTTTGTCAATCTCAGGGTGTTTCTTCAGGAACTTGATGAAAGTATCCGTATACCCATGGATGAAGCTTGAAGCTGGCTCCCATTTGTCCTCTTCTGCACCGAATCCTTTCCATCTGCACAGAAAGTACCACTTGCCTCGAGCATTCTTCTTGTACTCAAGAATCTTCTCCAACTCGAAACTGCTTGTGACCATCTTCCTGTCGCTCAGGTACTTCGAAGTCCAATAGAGAGGCTTGAACCTTCCTTTTGGGCAGGGTACTTCGGCCTTCAAACGATCTCGATGTACTTCTTGATGCCTGCCTGCCTCAATCTCAATGTTGAATGTAGTCTCACTTAGTTGACTTTTGACTTGGAATGGGCCATCCCACAAAGGTAACAATTTGTTGTCGTCCTTCAGGGTCTCGTCTGACTTACGAAGCCAAACTTGCTGGCCTTTCTCGAAGGGTTTTCCTTGCGTTCTTGACTTATTTTTGAAATTCAACCAATCGGCTTGACTTTCCACTTTGGCTTGGATCCACTTGGACTCTAGATCCTTGATCCTTTCAAACCATTGCGAGGCGTCGTAGCACTGCCTTGGATGATGCATCACTGGTCCTGGACCCATCTTCTCTCGACCAAAAACAAGCTCATTCGGACTGAATCCAGTGTAATTCTTGGTGCGATGGTATCTTCTCAAGACACAGTAAATTGTCTCCAACCAATTGTAGTCTTTTTCAGTCGCCAGGAATTTTCTCAGAATGGAGATAAGAATCCTTCCAGCGCGTTCAGCAGGGAGAGCTCGATGGTCGTAGACTCGGGCACGAAGGTGATGAACTCCCAATAGGGCACACATGTTCTCCCACCAAGTCCCAATGAACTCTTTCCCACTGTTCGTCAGAATTTCACTGGGCACATCCCAGTTACTCATCCACTGACTTGCAGTCCACTTGGCAGCCATTTCAGAGGTGAGATGCTTCGTGTTGCAAGGGAGGACTTGGATGTAGCCACTGTGGCGGTCTTGAATTAACAAAACCCCATCGATAGGCTTCCTCTTGTAGAGACATTCCTCTTGGATTTGTCCCAACTCGAAGACATCCGCCGTCACCTTGTCGAACAGCCTCTCAGGAATTGGTAATCCCTTCAGTAGTCCTTCTGCCTTTTGATTCTTGGGGATGGTCGCCTGACATTGCTTGCATCCTTTGGCAACTCGTTCACAGGCACCCTTGAGGTCCCTTGTGTACACTCTGTGGCGTAGCTCCTGTTCCAGCACACGAGAATGTGTGTGGGCTGTCTCATTCCGATGCCAATGTTTGACATATTGGTCAATCAGACAATCAGGAACACAAATCCGTCCTTGCCAAAAAAACTTGTCGCCTTGGATTTTGAAATCAGACGTCTCTTCAGAGTCGTAAGGCTTGTCCCCTTTCAACTTGTGGTATACAGACCCAAAGAACCTGTCCTCCTTGTACATTTTCGTCCAATCCACATATAGGAAGGAAGTTTCCTTGTCCTTTTGTTGTGGAGGGAGCGTGGATTTCGCTTTGGATCTCGTCAGAGGAAACACATCCAGGAGTGGCAGCGACGACTCAGAGTCAGAGTTAACTCCTGCAGTCTGATCTGCCTTGGTAATCTCCTTGCATCTGACCAAATCCACCTTCATCCGATTTTTAATCGAACATTGGAGACAATGTTTCTTGATCAGTGCTTGTTCCTCCTTGTCGAACTCGATCACTTCAGCTTTATCCGTCGCTGTCCCATGAAAACTCACTTCAGAGTAAGCCTCTGAGGCTGGGTAGGCCCAGCGACTCAGGGCGTCCGCCACTGTGTTGTAGCGACCCGGAATGTAAGTCACATGGAGGTCAAATCTGCTGAGAGTTTCATGCCAACGGCCTCTTCTCCCAGCTGGTCCACCAAGGGTATCCACATGTTCTGTCCTCCAGCTCTCCAGTGACTTGTGGTCAGTCAGTACCTCAACGCGGTGGCCCAAGATCCAACCTTCATAGCGCCGTAAGGCACAAAGAATTGCGTAGGCTTCTTGTTCCCTTGGACTCCAATTTCGCTGTCTTGTTGTAAGCTTGCGAGACCAGAAAGCCAGAGGGTGATGGTGACCTTCGTCATCGACTTGTTCGATCGTAGCACCAATGGCGTAACGACTGGCGTCTGTACGAATATAAAAAGGTCTTCCATCTAACCACGGAGTCTTTAATGTAACCACATTCGCCAGTGCTTCCTTGAGACCAGTAAATGCCTCTTCACATTCTGGCGTCCACTTGAGCTTGACTTGAGATCCCTTCTTTCCTTCTATTTTGCCAACCTTGAGTAACTCTGTCAATGGACCAGAGAACTTGGCGTAGAGAGGAAGGAACTCGTGGTAATAATTGCAGCAGCCTAAAAAAGCACGAAGCTGCGTGATGGTTTTAGGCCTTTCCCAGAGCTGCAGGGCAGCCATTTTTCCTGGGGCTGGTCTTCGTGTCCCATCTTCCAAAACAGAGCCACAAAATTCCACACTCTGGAGGAACATCTTGCCCTTCTTGGGTCCACACACGAGCTTCTCTTGTCGAAGGACTTCGAGAACTTTTCGAACTTGTTCTTCGTGCAACTTCAGGCACTCATCAAAGTTGTTTCCCAACGGCGTGGCAATCAGAAGGTCGTCGATGTAGATGCTGCAGAATTCTTGTAAATCCAGAGACTTGTGCTTCTGAAATAAAATAGTCTCCATCATCTTCTGGAACATCGACGGCGCATTCTTCAGACCCATCGGCAGTACAGTCCACTGGACAGTGCCACAGGGCGTGCACATTGCCGTCAAATGCCTATCCTCCTTTCGAAGGGGCATCTGATGAAAGCCATGGCGCAAATCCAACACAGTAAAGAGCTTGCCTTTGGCTCTCGCGGCGATCTCTTTCTCAATTAAAGGAAGAGGATGCGCGTCTGGTACTGTGGCGGCATTCAGGGCTCTGTAATCCACCACTAGACGCCAAGCATCTATGCTGGATTGGTCAGCAGGTGGGGGTTTTGGCACAGTAAATGGTGCTGAACACCACTCAGAACTCATGCAGCCCTCCAACCAACCGAACTCATAGAGATTGCGCTCAATAATCTTTCGCAGGGCATCTGCTTTGGTGCCGTGGAAATAGAATGGACGTTGTTTGTAAACCTTTGAGCCTTCGATTATGTCAATCTTGGCTTCCCCATTTTCACATCGAATTGGGGGGTTTTTCCACAACTTCCCACTCAGACGTCATCTTGATAATCTTCGAACACTGCGTCCCTTCTTGCAGATATCTTGTCTCCGTCGACCTGATTCCCACATTGGATCACCGACATTATGTCCACCAATTTGCGAATTGTTGGTCGTGGTCTCATGTTCTTGGCCACTTCATTCCAAACTTCTTCGTCGCATTGCTGGCGGATGAAGCTCACCTGTGCTCGCTCCTTCGTGGGATCCCACCAATGAAAGGGGTCCACGAATGTCTTGAAGGGATGGTCGGACGAATTCAGCTTCATTCCTGTCAATTCAGGCGAGATTCTTGGAGAATTGTCATCATTCTTGCTTGAAATCTTGACTTTTTTGGCTTGATTCTTGTCTGATGGGGACGAATTGTAATGGATGGAGGCGTTCTCTTGAGGGACGCCGATTGTCCTTCCCTCCTTCCGCGACGATACGTCGGGATTCCGCTCTCGATCGTCTTCATCCACCTCAATTTCGTCGATTCTTGAGGAATTTGAGATAACCTCTTCTGTTCCCATTTCACTGCCATCTTGCCAATAATCTCCCAGATTCCCGTCAACTAAGCACGCCAACGTGCTCCACGAACGCTGTGGCAAAGGCTTGCCATTGTCTTCGCAATACAGCTTCACTCCCTTGTGAGGTAGCTCGACAATGTCGATAGAAATGTCCATAATGTCCTTGAACCACTCTTGTCTTGGCCAATTGGGGACAATTAAAATCGCCTTCGCGCCGGATTGCTTCAGCTTCTGCACTACACGAGGGAAAACGTCGAAGGGCGGATTGATCCAAAGAGGTTCAGACCAGTCCTCACTCCAGGCATCGTCGTAGAACTTCGGAAATCTTTTATTCTTTTTGTTTGCAAAGGCATCAACTTCAGGACGAAAATTGTGGTTCTTTTCGAAATAATCCACCAGAATGTCCCGCCATTTGTCAACTACACGATAGCAAACTGACTTCCACTTCTTGCTGTTCAACGAATCCACCTTTCCTTCGTCGAAATCTTCTTGATTCCTTGTCCATTCCTGCCCATCTTGCTGAAAATGCAGCTTATTTCTCTCCTTGAATTGGTGGATACTCTTGGTATATGGGTGCAGATAATACAGTTCGGACGGGTCGTTGGTCGACGGATCTTGGAGGAAGCACGTCCTGTGTCCCATGGGCGACACACGGTGAGCGTGAAGCCATGGTTGACCCAAGAATAAATCGTACTTTATGCTGGCTTCATAGAATTTTCCAGCAAACCACTCCTCAGTGACCGTCTCTTCCACACTCCAGACTGATTGTTTCACCAATCTGACCGCCAATTCTGCTTCTCTGTCGCCACCGTCAAGGCGATGTCCGCTGACTCCCTCCAGCTGGACAGGGGTGGAGGACATCTTCGTCTCATCCTCCTGCAGAAAGCCTTTCCTCACCAGATTGACCTCTGAACCATTGTCAATCAGACATCTGGCAAGTTTAACCTTACCATCCGTCGATCTGACCTGGATCCAGCAGACAAACTGGCCCTGCTTGCCTCGCCGGACAGCGCTGAGGACCCAGGCAGGGTACAGGAGGCCAGAGGAGCGCGCCAGCCGGTCCCAGCAGCGTCTATCCACCGCCCCAACTACCCTGATGGGTTTTGTCTCCTGCCACTCAACCCCAGTGTTGGGATTTGGGTCAAGTTGGCTTCCCTATTGCCATTCTTCTTCTTCGTTCGGCTGTACGTCCTGTACTTGTCCTTCGTCAACCCATTCTTCTCCTGCTTCGACGGTATTCACTCCTTTTCCACGTCCACGACCTCCAAATGATTTCCCATTACCACCTTTCTTACCTCCTTGGCCTTTGTTGTTGGAGGTGTTGGAATTTGGGTTGGATTCGTTGGATCTGCCCTTGCCTCGACCTCCAGTATCCTTGTTGTTGCCGAAGGTCTTGTTCGCTGGCGTCTCCGCGTACAGGGGGTTGCCATTCACCTTGGAATCATCTTGATTCCCGGACTTTCCCTTGCCATTTCCACCTTTTTGGCCATTTTTTCCACCAGATTTTCCACCAGCATCGGTCCATCTTGAGTCGCTTGGATCTCCGCCTTGCTGCGAGTAATCTTTCGGTGTCCAGTCTCTGTTCTTTCCTTTGGACTGCCCTTTACCCTTTCCCCGTCCATGCTGGTCAGCATCTCGTGCTCCATCCTGCTGGGGATTTTTGGGAGAATTGCCCTTTCCATCCATTTTGGACTGAATTGTCTTGAGATCTGAGGGCGTCCATCTGTGATCTGCGGTCGTGTGAGTCGCCGCTCGACCTTCCTTTCCAAGGGCAATGCACACAGAGCATCCCTTCTCACCAACGGCGTTGACCTTGCCTCCGAAGCCATGTGCATCCTGGGACTTCTGGCGTTCTAAGTTTGCATACTTTTCAAGTTGGTCCCAGATCTGCTCGACTCCATATGAGAAGATCCACGGTCGTACCTTCAAAACTGTTCCTTTATACTTCACTTTTCCATCCACCATGCTGCAGAAAAACTCCGACTGTTCAGAAATGTGGAAACCAACTCTCCATCTGCCCTCACGAATAGTGATATCCTTCAATCCAGTAGCACTGATAGAGTGTAGCAACTCACGAACAGCCATTTTTCCCATAGTTTCTGGTAATCCTCGGACTTCAACCCAGTTGCCCAGGACTTTTTGGTCTGCCTGAGAGTCCCTGATCTTCTGCTTGGTCTCCGGCGTGAGCTTGCTCAGGAGGATCTTCTTCATTTCGCCTTCAGAAAGTCCTTCTCCAGAGTTCTCCGCCTCTTGCACCAAAAACTCCCAATCTTGCCTTGCAATTTGGATTTCTTCCAGAAACAATTTCTTGATCGCCCTGAAGTTCTCCAGACGGTTCCTGTAATGATCTTCAGGAAGTCGAGAGCCTTTCTTCTTCAGACTGCGGTACAGCTCCTCATACGTCAGGGGATTTCCCTGATTTTGCCTCTCCACATACAGATTGTATGTGCTTTCTCGGAGCTTGCCAGTTAGACAATCCATCAACCCAAGGATCCAGAGTTCCTTGTCCAGCTTCTCCGTCTGCAGCCACACCACGAACTGCCTCTCGAAGGACGCCCAGTAATTTGGGTGCCCTGAGAACTTCGGCTGCTTCATCACGGAGCCCCGGAGCCTCATGTGCAACGGGTTGAGCAGGTGGTTGAGGTTGAAATTTGAGTCTGTGCCGACCGGATTGACGAACACTGGATTGACTGCAGCACTTCCCATTGCCTGTGCTTGTGCAATTGCGGCCGCCAGCAACGCCTGGTCCACAGTAGGCTGCACGAACGGCGTTGGTTGAGCTTGATGCATCCTCATCTCCTGCAATTTCTTCTGCTTTTCTTTGATTTTTGCCTCGTTTTCTTTCTGCTGCCGGTCCTTCTTCTTCAAGGCCATGGATCGCTCCTTCACAGTGGTCCTTGCTTCTCCATCAATATCCGCAACAGTACCCACAGACAGTACAGACTTCCCTGACGAGGATTCTCCTCCTTCGGTACCCAGATTGAACCCAATAGGACTTCCAAATCCAGTAGGGGGGATACCAGAAATTCCAGTAAAAGCTGGATGGTGGCCAGTAAAAGCTGGGGGTGCTGGAGAATGTGGAGCGCCGTAAGGCGTGGATGTGGGTGCAGCTGAGGAGGTAGGTGCTGGGTGGCTTGCCATCGTAGGCGCTGGTCCAGAGAGCCCAGTAGTGCTCAGATTTTGTACCAGATCTGTAAGCTTCACCAACTTCTGTTCCATCTCCTTCCACTTGTTGTCATCATCCCTCTTTTTCTCCTTGGCGGCCTTCTTCAGCTCCTTCACCCTGTTCTCCAGCGACGAAATCTGTCTTCGACAGGAGCAGTCCTTGGCGCACTCGCCACAGGAAGGGCATCTCGTCCCCTTTCCTTTGCTTCTGACTTCATCAACCCAGCTGTCAACACTGGAGTTGGAGTCAGGAAGCTTGGACAGTTGCTCCCTGGAGAGGTGAGAATGTGTCGAATCACACCTCATTTCGTCGACCTCTTCGTCGTGTCGACCCCAGGCGCCCGACGGACCAGCGTGCTGACGCAGATTCTGGCGTCTCTCCTCGGCGATGATGGCCATCTGCACCATCACGGCGGCCTGGTGGTCGAACTGGTCCATCAGCTCCTCCCAGTCCTCTTGCTCCTGCAATGTGGCGTCAAATCTTGACCGGCCGCTGTCCCTGAGGAACTGGCACGACGCCCGGAACCAGTCCCTCAGGCGGCCACAATAGCCCGCCTCAGCCAGCAGCCAATTCTGCCGGTGCAGGAATTCCTCATTCCAGATCTGCTGAAAGTGGTTTTCCCAGTAATCACCACTAATTTCAGCTTCAGACTGCTCTCCTGTGCTGCTGCTGTCTTCCAGATCAGGCAAAGCGTGAGAGGAGGAACCAGATTCACTCGAGGAGGGAGATTCTCGACCGGGTTTAAGGTTGGGTGGGGCGTTCATGCAACACTCAGCACAAGTATGAACACCAGGCCAATGTTTATGGCCACAGTAAGGGCACTCTGACGGATGATCCTCGGTTTGCTGGGGAGATGCTACGAAGGTAACCTCAGGGGGAACACGCAGCGACCCAGAAGGAGTAATAGCCCCGCTAAAGTCCGATGATCTAAGAGTGTCCGTGGAGATTGCAGAAGCAGAGTCATGATTTCCTCTGCTACCATGTAACCGCTGCATAGTGGTTGATCTTTGTTGTGACTGCGAAGCCTGTAGCCTTGATGCCCCAGGGGTCGTAACGCCCGACACTGCCCCTGATATCTCCGAACCCACATAACCCTCTTCGGACCCATATCCAGCCTCTGGGAGCGACATATGCGAAGCACTTGTAAGTCCAGTGAACTCCATGGTGGAATATGAAGAGTACGAAAACCCGGTCTACAAAAATGGAGCAGACATAGAATCTCAATGCGCATTCATCGCACATAATGACACGACGTGAAATCATTCGAAATAATTTAAATAAATCCGATTGGGAAATCACGAAAGACAAATGCGACTCGACGCGCGCTCACAGGCGACATCTGGCGGCGAACGGAAAACATGAAATGAAGCGGAAAATTTACTGCACTCATGTACATCTGAGAATCATTGAAATTCTGATCACATCAGTGTATAATTGAGTGCTGTCACTGCTGCCGTTACACCCAAAATTTCTGATTGTATATCTCTGATTTTGCGACTGCTCGAGAGGTGGGTCACCTCTCAGATTTATTTCTAATACATGTGATTGGCTACAATTTTGTGCTCTTGTCGGCGTGGAAGGGAGGAAGTTTGAACACTCTTTTAAGGGTCAGTAAAACTGAAAGATTTTGAGGTCCTGCCCCCCCTTGAAACCGCTCAAAATAATTCTCAGATCCATCTTGCTCGCGGACACGAATCAGTTGGGTTGTCCATGAGGGAGGCCCGGGTCTCCTACAGATCCCCTCTTCATGTCTAGTAATGAGGAGGTCTATGTGGGATCAGTCTCAGACCTCAACTGCAGCAGCACCGGCGCCAGCAACAGTGATCATGAGCCAAGGCTTCTCCGCCATCGCTGATCAGCCAGCACGCCGCCATGGATTCAAGACTGGGCTGAGGCGCTGCAGTCGCTGCGGTCCAGCCTCTCCTCCAAGCAGGGATACGAGAACCAGGTAGAGCAGCGCGCGGGGTATCACCAAGGATTGGGTCCTGAAGATGCCTCGAGCTGCAAAGATGACGCCAGCTCCACCAGCACCCACCTGTGCGACCGCAACGACCGTCTACGCAAAGAAAACAGCGTCGCGAGCAACGCGTAAAACTCGAAAAATGTTTCCACAACACGCCACGCCCCTGCCCTCGCTCCCGCACGCCCTCTTTTATCCACCATGTACCTTCCCCTCCCGCCCGTGCCTGGCCCTCAACGCTTTTGCCTCCTTTTCGCTGCAGGTGGTCCGTGCGTGGCGTCAAGGACAAGGACACCGAAGCCACCAAGGAGAAACCATCCCGGACACCGCCACCAACGCGGGGTGACAGTTAAGGCAGTGAGGCGGACATGGTCTTGCTGCCTGCAAGTGTGCGAGTGTGCGTGCGTTGGGTAGTGTATAATTTTTTTTTTTAAAAATTTTTATTTTAAATAAAAACCAATTTTGCAGCGGTTTTGCAAGTAGGAGAAACCAAACAAACAAGGCAGCAGGACAGGACACCACAACACCACACGGCAGCACAGCACCACGGGGCACAGCACAGGGGAGCAGGGCACCAAGGGAAAGCAGGTAAGCACAGCAACACCGCACAGGGCGGAGAGGACAGGAAACCCACAGCACGACGACCCAGGACGCACACGGCACAAAGCACAACAGCAGGCAGCAACACACCACAGCAAAACACACACAGCGCGGCGAGACAAGACAAAACACAGCCCCAAAGACACGGGCCCACAGGACGACGGACAGCGCCCCAAGACACGACACAGTGCGCGACAGCACCAAGCAGAGCAAAACGAAACAACACAGCACACAACAACGCAGCGCCAGGCGGCACGACACGCAGCAATGCGGCGCAGCACAGCACCCAGGGACACACCACAGCACATCACCGAAACACGACACCAGGACCCACAGCCAACAGGAGACAACAGAGGACAGCCAGGCCCAACAGCAAACACGCAAACACCACAGACAACAACACAAAACACCAGCCAGCGCAGCAGGGGCAAGAGAGCAACGCACGGAGAGCAACACCGCAGGCACCCAGGCACCACAACGCACAAGCAAAGCACAGAAGCCAAAACAGCACGGAGCACCACGGAAAGGCAAGGGACCACGAAAAAAAAAACCAGCAGAGAACGCAGCAACGCACTACAGCAAAGCACAACAAAAACAGCACAACAAGACCCACCGCAACACGGCGCAAGAACCCAACCAGACACAAGCACGCCACACAACACGAGGCACAGCACAAAACACACCACAGACCGCAGCACCACACAAGACGACGCCGGACGAAGTAAAACACGGGGCGCCACAACCGGCCGCGCGGGAAACAAACAACACACAGCGCCAAGGCCCAGGGCATCCGGGGCCTGAAACCAGAAAAAGCCTGAGACAACGGAGGCGCACAACGAAAAAAAAAACCGAGCACCGAGAGGCAGCGACGAAAACCGCGAGACACAAAAGGGGAGGGGGGGGAGGGAGCAACCACCAGTGAGCAGCCAACGTCCAGGCGGGAAACACAAAAGAGGCGAGAGCGCACAGCGAGCCGAGAAGCGGGAGGCCAACAAAACAAACAACACACAGCGCCAAGGCCCAGGGCACCTGGGGCCGGAAACCAGAGAAAGCTAGAGACACGGGGGCGCGCGAAAAAAAAAAGAAAAGAAAAAAAAACCCCGGGACCAGGAGGTCGCGACGAAAACCGCGTGACACAGAGGGGGGGGGGTACAGGAACCACCAGGGAGCAGCCAAGGGCCAGGCGGAAAACACAAAGGAGGCGAGAGCGCACAGCGAGCCGAGAAGTCCGAGGCCACCAAAAAAAAAAGCACACAGCGCCAAGGCCAAGGGCACCCGGGGCCGGAAACCAGAGAAAGCCAGAGACAGCGGGGGCGGAGACAACGAAGGAAGGAAAGAGCGAAAAAAAAAACAAAAAACGAAGCACCGAGCGACGAAAACAGCGCGCCAAAAAGGGGACGGGGAGGGGGCAGCAACCACCAGAGAGCAGCCAACGGCCAGGGCGGACACACAAAAGAAGCGAGAGCGCACGGAGAGCAGAGAAGCGGAAGGCCCACAAAGGAAAAACCCACAGCACCAAGGCCCAGGGCACCCGAGGCCGGGAACCAGCGAGAGCCAGAGACAACGGGGGCGCACAACGAAAAAAAAAACGAGCACCGAAAGGCATCGACTAAAACCGCGAGACACCAAAAGGGGGGGGGGGGGGGCAGCAACCACCAAGGAGCAACCAACGGCCGGGCGGGAAACACAAACGTGGCGAGAGAGCACGGAGAGCCGAGAGGCGGGAGGCCAACAAAACAAACAGGACACAGCGCCAAGGCCCAGGGCACCCGCGGCCGGAGACGAGAGAAAGCCAGAGATCGAGGGGGCGCAAAAAAAAAACCACAGGCCGGGGGGGGGGGAAGAAAAAAGCGCCAAGGCCCAAGGCACCCGGGGCTGGAAACCAAAGAAAGCAAGAGACAAAGGGGGGCGCGCGGAGGAGAAAACAAAAGGGGGGGGGGGAGGGGAGGGGAAACAAGGGGAGGGCCAACAAAGGACCAAGAAAGGGGCAACACCAGCCGGGAGGGGGCCGAGCAAAGCAGAAAGACAAAGCGGCCAGAGGAAAAGGTGAGGCGCACCAAAACGCGCCCGGGAGGCCAGCCCGCCCGGCCGGACCAGGAAGGACGAGCACACGCACACCCGGACGGGACCCGGGCGTGGCGGCCGTCGACCCGCAAGGGGAGGTGTCGGCGTCAACATGAAACAGCCCCGGTGCACCAGCCGAGTCCCCCGTCGAAAGACGGACGGTATGGGAAACTGGACGCGTCAGTGACCGGGTCCACACACTCCAACCACCGCAGCGCACGCAGCCCAAGACCAACGCCGGAGGGACCCGCCAGGGACAACCCCATCGCGGGGCCCCGAACGGGTACGGCGCGGAGCGAGCCCAGCGCCCCTGCCTCGCTGGGGGCCAGCGGCCGGCACAATGATCTCAGTTCTCGGCCGGCCTCCGCGTGCCCCGCGCAGCTGCCCAGTAAATACTGGGGCGAAAGCCCGGGGGATGGAGAAAGGCACCACGGCGTAGGGAAAGCCGACTGGAGCACCGAGAGCGACCGGACCGGACGAGGCGCGGCGGACCACGCGGGGCCACGAGGCACGCCAGAGAGGCACGCCGCCGGCCACAACCATGGCACACGGACAGATGCCAGGCAACAACGGCTGCCGGGTGCCCCAAACCCGGACAGCGCGCACCACAACCACACAACCACGGCCAAGGGGCAACACCGAAGGGAAGACGAGGCCAAGCAGCGCCAAAGAGACCAGACGCCTCGGACTGGATCGTCCGGGGTGGGGCAACCAGCAGGAACCGCCGCCCCCCGGAAAGGAGCATCCAGGGACCAGCGGCGGTGGACGCCCCCCGGACTGAAAATTCCGGGGTGCAACAAGCAGCAGGCGCCACGGGGAGCCACAGAAGCGGCCACGAGGACGAGGCCGAGGAGAAGCAACGAAGCAGAGTGGAGGACGAGGCCGGGGAGAAGCGGAGAAGACAAGATGAGGACAAGGCCAAGGTGACGCAGTGATGCACACAAGTGGACGAGGACGGGGGGATGAGGTGGAGCAACCGCGGGGACGAGGCCAAGGAGAAGCAGCGGAGCAGCGACTAGGAGGAGCCTGAGGAGATGCAGAGAAGGGGTGACCATGACGAGGCCGTGCACAAGCAGCCAAGAGCAGATGAAGACAAGGAGAGCCCAGGACTGGAACATCCGGGGCAAAACAAGAAGGAGCGACCGGAGCGAAACGACCACAAAAGGCGGAGGATGGAGTCCCGACGCACCGGACTTGAACATCCGGGGCGGTACAAGCAGCAGGGGCCGCCACCCCCCGGACTGGAGCATCTGAGGACAAGTGGCGGCCAGACGCCCCGGACTGGATCGTCCGGGGTGGGCCAAGCAGTAGGAACCGCCGCCCCCCGGACTGGAGCATCTGGGGACCAGCGGCGGTGGACGCCCCCCAGACTGGAATATCCGGGGCGGAACAAGCAGCAGGCGCCACGGGGAGCTCAGAAGAGGCCATGAGGATGAGGCCGTGGAGATGCAGCGAAGCAGAGTGGAGGACGAGGCCGGGGAGAAGCAGAGAAAACAAGATGAGGACAAGGCCAAGGTGAGGCAGTGAAGCACACATGTGGACGAGGACGGGGGGAAGAGGTGGAGCAGCCGCGGGGACGAGGCCGAGGAGAAGCAGCAGAGCAGCGACGAGGAGGAGCCCGAGGCAATGCAGAGTAGGGGTGACCAAGAGGAGGCGGAGCACAAGCAGCCAAGAGCAGACGAAGACAAGGAGAGCCCAGGACTGGATCATCCGGGGCAAAACAAGAAGGTGCGTCCCAAGCGAAACGACCACAAAAGGCGGAGGAAGGAGACACGACACCCCCCGGACTGGAGCATCCGGGGCGGAACAAGCAGCAGGGGCCGCCACCCCCGGACAGGAAAAACTGATGACAAGTGGCTGCCAAACGCCTCGGACTGGATCGTCCGGGGTGGGCCAAGCAGCAGGCACCGCCGCCCCCCGGACTGGAGGATCCGGGGACCAGCGGCGGTGGACGCCCCCCGGACTGGAACATCCGGGGCGGAACAAGCAGCAGGCGCCACACGGAGCCTCAGCAGTGGCCACGAGGACGAGGTCGTGGAGATGCAGCAAAGCAGAGTGGAGGACGAGGCCGGGGAGAAGCGGAGAAGACAAGATGAGGACAAGGCCAAGGTGACGCAGTGATGCACACAAGTGGACGAGGACGGGGGGATGAGGTGGAGCAACCGCGGGGACGAGGCCGAGGAGGAGCAGCGGAGCAGCGACGAGGAGGAGCCCGAGGAGATGCAGAGTAGGGTTGACCAAGACGAGGCCGAGCACAAGCAGCCAAGAGCAGACGAAGACAAGGAGAGCCCAGGACTGGATCATCCGGGGCAAAACAAGAAGGAGCGACGCAAGCGAAACGAGCACAAAAGGCGGAGGAAGGAGACACGACACCCCACGGACTGGATCCCCCGGTGAAGCGGTGGGGTAAACAAGAGGCGGAGGCCGAGGTGAAGGTGAGCAGCAGCCACGAGGACGAGGCAATGGAGAAGCAGTGCGGCAGCCAAGAGGAGGAGCCCGTGGTGATGCAGTGATGCGAAGACCCGGACGAGGCCGAGGTAATGCAGCGAAGCGGAGACGAGGCCAAGAAGTGCCCAGGACTGGATCATCCAGGGCAAAGCGAGAAGGAATGGCCGAAGCACGACGCGAGAAAAAACTGGTGAAAAAAGACCAGATGCCCCGGACTGGATCATCCGGAGGGGAACAAGCAGCAGGAGCCGCCGTCCCCCGGACGGATCATCCAGGGACAAGTGGCGGCCTGGCGCCCCGGACAGGATAATCCGGGGCTGGCAGCCTGTCCGCACAAGAGCAGGGCTCGACAGGCCGCGCTGAGGCCGGCCCCTGACCGGGTACAGCAGGCCAGACGTGAGTGCTGGTAGCTACCCCTCTCCGCAACCCCACCATGCATGAGACTGTCGTACCGCAGGTGGGATAAGTAGGGTGAAGAGGTGCACCCAAAGCCGCCCACCCAGCTAAACCAAGGGCGAAGACACACGCACAACAAAGAGGGCATCAATATGGACACCAGGACGCAGGCGGGGCACGACAGCCGTGCACTCCATCCAACCAAGCTCTAGCAGGGGTACGTGTGGTGGAGTCCCTGCTAGGCCACAGCCGCGAACCAAAAAAAAAAACACAACACGCGCTGTGTTCTTGTGCACAAACGCAGGTGGAACACATGGGCTGCCCATCCTGCATGACCCAGGGCGCAGATCACACACACAGCAGCACGCCCGAGCCAGGTATGGGGGGAACAGCAGGAAGAGGGACCCTCGACCATGAGTGGCGAGGGACAAACATCAGAAGAGCAATGTGCCATAGGAGGTATGCAAGACGACGTCAAAGACGGCAAGACAGCGGGCGGTGCAAGCATACGGAACACAGAACACAACTCCCCTCCAAGCCCTAGTGGGGGTACGTGTAGTGGCGTCCCTGCTAGGCCACAGCTGCCTGGACACGCTGTGTTCTTGTGCCAAAACATAGGTGGGCCAAAGGTGCCATGACAAGGGAAAAGTGGCCGGACGATCCGGGCAGGAACGGGCGGAGGAGAATGCGCCGAGTGCGCGGAGGAAGGGGAGTGGATAGGAGCGACCCGTGCGAGGAGCACGAAACGGTCCCCGGATGGATGGGGATCCTGTGGGCCCGCGCCACGGGGTTGCTGGCGGCCCGGTGGGGTATAAACACGGGATGAGGGGTGGGATGGGGGCACGGGGCTAGGACAGGGTTGTGGCACGGGCCACACAACGGCCCCATGGGAACGGAAATCCCCGGGACGCGAGGATTGGGCCGGTATTGGTATGGGGCGAAGGGGAACGGGACATGGGATGGGAAGGGAGGCCGAAAGCGCCAAGCAACAGCCCCGTGGGATTGGAAAACCAGGCGCCATGGAGTGGTGAACCATGGGCCAACCATGGGGAGCCTGGCCACGGGCAGTCGGCAAAATGCCCTGAACTCCGGGACGGCCGTGAGGTGTCTGCAGGGGTGAGGGTTGACCCTGAGGTCTGCGGGTCAATGGCCTAAGTACACGTAGGTTCACACGTGAGCGGGACCTAGGGGAACGTGGAAAGGGTCGCCCCCTGGCCTCCAGCCGCGGATGGACCACACCCAAGTGCATCCGGGAGCCGAGTGGGTACTCCAACCCGTGAGGGATGGGGAGTGGTGGAATGTGGTTGACAGAGAGAAATGCTCCGCTGTCGGCGAGGGCCATCCACAGGAAACCCGCCTGCAGGCGCCCGAAAGGCAGTGCTAGGGGGGGAAGGCCGGAGGATCCTTCGATGGGTGACCGGAAGGAGCTGAGACCGTGAGGGCAGCGACTGAAGGACATCTACCGCCGGTCATGCCCCAAGGGAACCTGGTTGAAGTTCTCGGCCGTGGGGTGAGAAAGGGGTCACCAGGGGAACTGATGGTGGAGAGCTCTCCTTCCCGCCAGAGGCGGCAACCATGTAAAACAAGCAAGGAGTCGTCAGATGAGGCTGCGGAGGCGGCCCCCCTTACTTACTTCCTTACTTATCTTTGATATTAATTAATATTATTTTTAAGAGTATCCGCATCGTACGACACCAAGCCAGTGCGGATCCCTGAGGGTCAATTTCTGGGTTAGAGGGTAGGTTGGCGCTTTTTGTTCAAATCGCTGAAGCGCTTTTAGATTTGGGTCACATGCCGACAGTGTAGGGTAACACTCAGTGTGTGCATGCATGCGTTTGTTGGCGTCAAGTTGACGCGTAGCGGCGTCCACGCGTCGAGGGAGCAGCGATGCGAACATGTCGTTTTGTGGGCTAAAATGGCTCTATTTCACTGTTTTTTGCTCCCTTGACCTTCAGAACTGTCCCCCTTCCCTAACGACAGTCCTGGGCTGGACACCACACGTCGTGCGGCGCTGTTTTTTTTGAGGACGGCGACTCGTTGTTGCCGCTTTTGTGCTAGTTTTGTTTGCCTTTGGTACCAACTTGTGCCTTACCCTAACCATGGGGTGGTTTTGAGACTTTCCACCCCTCTGTGACCCTTAACCCATAATTTCTGATTGTGTATCTCTGATTTTGCGACTGCTAGAGAGGTGGGTGACCTCTCAGAATTTTTTTCTAATACATGTGATTGCCTACAATTTTTTGCTCTTGCGTGATCAGGGCTGGCACAAGGGGCGTCGGCGTGGAAGGGAATAAGTTTGAACACTCTTTTAAGGGTCAGTAAAACTGAAAGATTTTGAGGTCCCCCCCCCCCTGAAACCGCTCAAAACAATTCTCAGATCCATCTTGCTCACGGACACGAATCAATTGGGTTGTCCATGAGGGAGGCCCGGGTCTCCTACAGATCCCCTCTTCATGTCTAGTAATGAGGAGGTCTATGTGGGATTAGTCTCAGGCCTCAACTGCAGCAGCACCGGCGCCAGCAACAGTGATCATGAGCCAAGGACTCTCCGCCATCGCTGATCAGCCAGCACGCCGCCATGGAATCAAGACTGGGCTGAGGCGCTGCAGTCGCTGTGTCTAGCCTCTCCTCCAAGCAGGGATACGAGAACCAGGTAGAGCAGCGCGCGGGGTATCACCAAGGATTGGGTCCTGAAGATGCCTCGAGCTGCAAAAATGACGACAGCTCCACCAGCGCCCACCTGTGCGACCGCAACGGCTAGAGGACGCCTCCCAGAAGAAGGAGCCCACAGATGCCGGGGATGTTCAGGGTTCTGGAAGCTTGTTTCTGGAGGTGCGCCACAGCCCACCCCATTAGCAGCAAGGGAGACAACATCAACCCCTACAAGACAGAAGGCCTCCGACGCCGTTATCGCAGTCCGCCACAAGACCGAGACGACAGCCACTACACGAGGCGCCATCATTCGATGGTTGTTATGAGGCCCAAGTAGCCCTGGGCCTGGTGACGCTCTCTAGAAAGTCCGACCCCTATGTGGGCCACGGCTGCAAACAATACAACCAATCGGTGTAAGGAAGGATGTTGCGAGAATTGATTTACCAATTCAAGGAACATTAAAGTAGGGCAACAAAAGAAATGGAAGCCCACCTATCAACATGATTTGGTACAATCAATCGTTGGCATTTGTAGATCAAAGTTGAAGTCAACTCTTGTTCAGCAGACCAATCACCTTCATGCAGTTGATGTTTGCGGAGTGTTTGTGGCGGATTTTCCAACACCCCATAGTCGTGCACTCCAGGATGAAGACAATGTCACGCGCCTTGGGTAGTTTTGCAACAACTCATTGCGCTTATTTGCATATTGTTTGAATTTTTCTTATTGTTCTCAAACATTATGTGCTTCGTCATACTCGAATAGTGGGACCATGTTATTGACCGTGCTCAGTTAAGGGAGTGGGCCAATTTGCACGGCACATACCAAACAATAACTTGGGGGCAAAAGATGTTGCAGACAAGATCACTTTTGTGCATTGGGGTATCATGGTCCTATTGGTACCAGAAACTAGCATAGAGTGCCCGGCAAAAGTGTCAGTTTGGCTCTTCTTGAGGCTGTTTTTTCTTTTTCAATATATGGCATTTTTTCGGTCGGAGATTTTTTTAAAGTAGAGAAATGTCGTCTTTGAAGACTTTTTAGCCCATGCACAAGCCGGCAGGCCTGAAGGGATGCTGATTTAAATCTAGTTTGCACTTTCAAGGGGGGTCGGATAAGGCCCGCAATGGAGATGCTTGATCTCAGTTTCATGTTCATGAAGTTTTGAGAAACGTTGGCTATCCAACCTATGGTCATAGGCTCACCATTGGCATGTTTGTGTGAACACAACACAGATGACATACCGCATACATTTCCATAAATTGCGGTGTCTTTCTATTGCTATATATTACTACATTGTACCCACCAGCACCTGGACACTACCGGCGGACCGCCACCACCTCCTCCTCACCGTCCAAGGGGATGACGCCGTCACACCAACGGAGGGAGACCCCATAACAGCAGCCCCCACCCTCGCCGTCCACATACCCCCACAAACATCATTGGCACCTATGACGGTGCACCCGGGCCCCACCCCATGGCAAGCCATCGTCATCACCTACCCCGCCCCCAACGACCACACACACACCTGGCAACAGAGATGGGGAGACATCCGTGGGGACCTCCTCCAGGAACATGTAGGGCTCAGCACACCCACCACACACTCCACCCGGTGCGGGGAGTAGGCTAAGCACCACACGGCATACATATCCCGGGGTTATGGGTGTACGCCACACTCATAAACCTACAAGCAGCGGAGGACATCAGGACCGCGCTCCCCATCAGGCAAGCCCCGACCCAAACCCCGCACCGCAACACCAAAGGAAGCTACACCATTTGGTGGGCATATCAAGACCACGACACCCTCACCCCCCAACCAGACCCCCCCCCCCTAGACACCAACACCACCGCCCTTCTCCAGGCCGCAGCAGCGGCAGCCACCAAGGTAGGGGCCCCGGAAACCTGGAGCCCGCAATACCTGGTCGAAACCAAAGTGGCGCCCCACGCGAAAGCCCAAGAAAAGCCCCCATCGCCGAAACCACTCCACCCTGCACTCAAGCTGGACACTGTTGAGAACGCCTCCCACGATGAATGGGCGGCCCACTACGACATCCCCCACACCACCATCCGCAAGAACGACGCCGCCAAGATCACCGTCACCCGCCACCTCCCCCACACCACACAGGTGTATGAGCTGACCGCCCCCAACGTCACCCATCGCCGACACGACGAGCGATACACCATACAGGCGGTGGCGACTGCCGCGGCCAGCCTGTACACGTGCATAACACGGGGGGACCTCCCACACCCCACCCTCCATCACACCCCCTCCTGGCCCACCCCCTTCCACACGGCAGACCGCCCCAACAAGAAGCCCAAACACACAGGCGTACACACTCCCACCCAGAAGGCCCAGCACCGACACGACGCAAGGCGCAAGGCCCGCATCGTCCACAACGACCACACCATCCCCCGCATCAGCGCCCCCCCCGCGAGAGTATCCGATGCCACCCACAACCGCACTATCACAGGCATCATCACGGACTGCCTGGACCCGGCGGCATCACGGGCACACGCCGTGTGGATCAGCGAAGGGCGCTCCCACACACGGCCGGTGGCGCGCCTCCACAACATCCAACCCCACAAACTACAGCGCGCCGTCAGACCCTTCGCCGTACACATCACCCCATACGGCATCAACCGTCCCCGATGTCAGCACCATGACCCACCCTGCTCCACCCTGTGCACCTCGCCCCTGCGCCAACCGCTCCCGGCCCCCACCATCACGGGCCACATGTACTTGGGCACCGTACCAGGGGACCCGAGCATATACATCCTGCCCGACAGGTCCAGGGAACACGCCATCCCCCTGCACGGGGTAGAGTCCCTCGCCCTTGGACAGCCCCGACCAAAACACCAACACCAACACATCCGGGGGGACAAACGGTCGCAGGCGCCAGATGGGGCAAAAAGGGCCCATCAACGCGCTCTGGCCCACATCACCGTCCATCCCACAGCCCACTTGCCAAAGAACTTCGGCACGGAGCGCCACATCGTCCTGGAGGGGCAAGCCCACCGCATCATCACCGCCGTCCTATACACCCTCGCTGCCCACGAACACCACTGGGACCCCACAGCCATCCCAGCGATGCCCCCAAACACCGCAAGGCCCCAAAGATCCTGTCACCCCCTTCCACATCGATCAACTCCTAAGCCGCAGGGCCGCCCCACATCTCCACCCCTCCAGGGTAGAACTAGCCATCACGTCGTGGGACACCCTGGACACGCCCCCCAACAACCCCCCGTCCACATCCTCAACGCGGACGCCCAATGGTGGGTCCTCCACTGGGCACACGGAGTCCTCATGGCGGCCCGGGCCTACACCCCAGAAATAGACCCAGAAGACCCCCCACAAGGCTGGCAGCGACTCCTCCAAGCGAACACCCTCACAGGCTGCAAAGGCGCCCCGTGGGAAGCCCTCCACACAGCACTCTACCGGGCTCAAGGATCCCCAAGGGGTCCAGACACACCGGATTCCACTGAGCCCTGGGTCCAGCAAGCCAATGCCATGAGCAACTACCACCTCCACCACCCTTTTGGCAACAGCCCGGACGCACTGCCATGGCCAACAGACCCCCGGGGGACCGTACGTAAGCTCGCCGACCTCACGCTCATCCACGCGAAAGCGACCATGCAAACGCCGGCAGAACCCCCGCTCAGGGACCCGGGCCAGCAGGCTACGCACCCCTTCTTCCAACCCCACACCCCCCCAGCCCCACCACCTCCAGTCTCACCAAAGCGAGCGAGGCGGAAAAGAGGGGCACCCGCCTCCAACCCCCAGCAAGCCAGAAAAGACGGCAGGGCAACACACTCCCAACCCCCCGCACCCCCCTCGACACTCCCGGCAAACCCGGACCAAGCATCCTCATCATCCTCCCTCCTACCAACACCACCGCCCCACCCGGACCAAGCATTCTCATCATCCTCCCTCACACCACCAAAACTGCCCCAACCCGAAGCGTACCCGGAATTCAAAAAGGGCGCGAAAGTCCAGCAGCCTTTCCGCAACGACCACACTGGCGACTGGATCTGGTGTGAGGGCACAATCCAGTACCACCTCCGGGACCTGGGCCCCAACCATGGCGTGCAAATCCGGGTGACCTGGCATCGCCAAAAGGTGCTAGACCAAGGCAACAGCGCCCCGGACAAGCCAGAAGGCCACACCTTGGAGCTCAACAGCGCACAACCCATCCGGCTCCTCACCTCCGCGAACGAGGCCCATAGAGGCACCAAGTACACCGGGGACCTCTCCCCTGCGTGGAGCCAGGGCCTTTGCCCACCGCGCCTACCCAAGCGCCCACCACCAGGCAAAAAGTCCCCGAGCCCCGATCCCCCTCCCTGACGGGGCAAGGGCCGAGGGCGCAAGCCTCCACAGCCCTGGCCCGCCCCCACCAAGGCCACCGTCAACCTCCTGGACCTCAACCACCCGGCCATCACATACTCCAAGGACGCCACAGGCACCCTCCAGGAGCTCCCGATGGCACAGGGGGGCGGAGTGGCTTCCCCACCTCCTCACCTTCCAGGAACAAGGCCTACAACGCGACGACCCTCCAGAAACCACCCCCATATATACCCCGGACCAGAAAGCGTACAAATGCTACTGGCACAAGGGGACCCCCCTATATGCCCGAGCCAGCATCCACGTCCACCTCGTCCACCACCTCAGCATCCCAGGGAGACTAAGCGTCTACAAGGTCGTCAGGGACGGATGGCAACTCAACGTCATCAACGCCCACGTCCCCTTCGGCAACGCCACGGAACCCTTCCTCCAAGCCCTCGCCGAAGCATACCGCCAGATGGCAATGCTCGCCCCTACGATCATCATTGGTGACATGAACGTCGCCCCAACCCCACCGGACCGAGGAGGGCAGGCCACACCCCAGGACCATGCAGTCCGCGACACCATCAAAATGCTGGGGCTTGTGGACCTGACGGCAAACCTCGAAGGCCAACCATCCCACTTCCCCCAACAAACGGAGGCCGCCCCCTCCCGCATCGACGTATGCTATGGCGACCCCACCACCATCATCCGGGCAGAGGCCCGATACGGACCCCTCCCGCTGAGACCCAAGGGCCATAACCCCCTGCAAATCCGCCTCACCATCCCCAACCTTCCCCCCAGCCCCCCAGAGGATGCGGACCAAGGCCTACCACCCCCCCTGAAAATGCCCCCACTGCACGACAAACAAGCCTGGTCCCAATATCACAGGGCCATAAACCGCGCCCGGCGCAACCAACCGGACCCCAGCGACCTACTCACAGCCATCCGCACAGCCGCCGTCGCCTGCGGTTTCCAGCCCCTACGCTGAGGACGACCGGCCGCCCACGGCCCTGGGGGATATGCTTCATGACCTCTGGCATGCGAAGCAACAACTGGCGACCCTCCTCCACACTAACACCCCCCAAACCCGCCGCCACATCCACCACTGCAGGACGCACATAGCCCGCATCAGGGCAAACGTGCAACAGTGGCACATCCACAGGCAACAGCGCATCGCCCAAGAGCACGAACGGTATGCGCAACATGAACTCCCCTACAAGGCCATCCGCAACCTCAACGACGCCATGACCGACACCGGCCACCGCACCATCACCACGGTCAGGCAAGAGGACGGCTCCCTCACCAACAACCCAGCCATCGTGCTCCAAGCCACCCAAGACAGCTTCCTCCATCAACACACGCACACGCAAGACACATTGGACACGGACACCCAGGACAAGGTCAACAGCCTCCCTCAGGTCATCAACCACGCCCAGAGGAGGCAACTAGAAATACGCGCTTTCACCATCCATGAAGTCCAGAAGGCCAACCACAGTCTCCGGCAACACAAAACCCCAGGCTACGACGGCCTCCCTGCGGAGGCATACTACCACCTCCCCGCCCACCTCCTCTGCATCCTCGCACACCGCCTCTGGGACATCGTCACGGGGCAAACCCCCCTGCCAGCAGATTGGGCAAACGTTGTCCGCCCCCTCTACAAAAAAGGGGACTGCGCCAACCCGGACAACTGGCGCCCCACAGTCTGTGCAGTCACGGAGGTCAAAATGGTCTGGACCATCCTCCTGCGCCGCTTCCGCCCCCACATGGACCCCCACATACCCGCCAGCCTCTGGGGGGCCATCCCGGGCCGGTCCCCACACGAGGCCATCTTCCTCAAGGACACCATCACCAACATGGACCCGGTAGACCTCACCGTTGCCTTTCTCTACGTCAAGGGAGCCTTCCCGAACACCCCCTGGCTCCTTCTGGAGGCGGTGTGGAAACGCATGAACCTCCCCTTCTACAACTTTGCCTCGGACTACATCCGCACCCGCAAATACACAGTCCGCACCCGAGCAGGCCTCACCCCCTTTCTGGAGCCAGGCAGTGGGCTCCCCCAAGGAGGAGCGGAAGGTACCTTCCTGTACCTCCTCTTGACACTCCCCCTTGCCCTCACCAACGAACAGGATTACCCGGCCTACGCACCCTACCCCCTCCTCTCCCCCCTGGTGGGCTTCGCAGACAACACCAACCTCACGGTTGCACACACCCCACACGAACCCCACACCCCAGACCCCGGACCAACAGTCACCCAGCAAGCCAACCACTTACTGGACGTGACCATCTCCTACCTCTCCCGCAACAACCTCGTCGTCCACCCCACAAAGTTGGTGGCCATGGTCAAGGGGTCTACCACAGCCCCCACCCTAGGGCCACCAGGGCCCCCCATGCACCTCATGCAAACCACCACCCACCTGGGGGTGATCCAGGCCGCCAACTCTGAGGATACCACCCTCACTCCCAAGTTGCAGTCACACCTAGCCCATCTCTCCAGATATGCGTCCCCGGCCACCAAGGCCTTCTCCCTATCCCACCAGAGCCTGGCGTACTACCTCACCGGGGTCTTGAACGCCTCCATAGGCTTCCAGGCACTCCACCTGACACACCCGACCACCGCCCTCTAGCCAGCCACACGCGTCGTCACCAAGGCATGGGCAGCACACGGGGGCTGGCCCACCTCCATACCCACTCGCGCCATCCGGGCGGCATGGCCCCACTATGAGGACGCCATAGGGGAGGAGGTGAAAGCGGCCTACACCAGACACACCGCCCTCCTCGTTCACCGCATGACCCACAACCACTCGCCAGAAGTCCGGGAAGTCGCCACAATCCGCCTCCAAGCCGCACAACGGGCCCGCAACACATGCCCACGCTGGATACTCCACCAGACGGGCATGCCCACCAACATGAACACGCGCCTGTGGAACCACCTGCAGCTTCTCCTCTCTTCCGCGCACCATGCCATACTCACCAACCACACATGCCCGGAGGAAGGACCCCCGGCGGTCCTCTGCGAGGACCTCCACCATCTCCTCAAAGGCACCATCAACAGCATAGACCTCGTCGGGGCCACCATCACCGTAGTATACGTCACCCTCCTCCAAATCCGGGTCCTTCACCACAGCGGGGCACACCACACCCCCTTCCTACAACTTCCTGAATGGCCTCAATACCGCCTCTTCCACCAGTACCTCACACAGACGGCACGAGCAGCGGGGCATACTCTGCCGGGAAGCAAAGACATGAAGGTAGCCTACCGGGACTTTAAAAAGCAGCAGCCCCGTCCCATCCCAGCGACACCACCCTACGAGCCCACCGGCTCGAAACACGAACCCGTCCCCCCGGTGACGGGCCCAGTCCCACAGCTAACCCTACTACTGGCCCCAAACGAAGCCAAACCCATGCAGACCACTGTCATCCACCACGGGGGAAATGGCGCATACCGAAGCACCACATGACCGCCTGAGACCTACCGAAGGTCCCCCACGACTCTCAGAGCATGCCACGCACATGTTGGGCCTGTGACCCCGAAGCACCCACCACGCCATGGCCCGTATTGCACCTCATAGCACGCCACCACACCCACCCCACAGCCCACCTACCACCACAAGCCTACGCATGGGTAGCCCCATGGTTCCACCGCGCCGATGCCAACCCCACGGTGGCGTGGAACCCCGACCACGAACCCCAATGGCACTTCACCACGGCGCCCACCTGGCCCCGCTCCGACCCAACAGGAATCGCCATCCGTTACAGCATGTACAAACCAGGCAGAACGGGCAAGCACGAGCACCCCCCGTATCCGCTCCACCACTCGTGTCACACACCGGAACACCGAACACAAACCCTGACATGCCAAGACCTTAACCCGGACACCGCCTGCATCCTCCACTACATCTACTCCTACCTCACACAAGGACAGCCAGAACAGGGACTCATAGCCATGTCCTCCCAAGCGAAACACATCATCTCCAAAGGAATAGGGGTGTACGCCACCCCAATCCTACAGCCCACAACCGCGGTGGCCCAACTCACCACGGGCCTCGCCATATACGCCTACCTGCCCATAAACCCATGCCGCCTCGCCGGAACCATCACCGGCGGACCTACTCTTCTTCACCGACGCCTCAGGCGAATCTGTCCTCACGCCCATCACCGGGGGGGCCACCCTGCAACTAACCCACACCGGGGGACACTACCACATGGACCACCACACAGGCCACACCACCTAAGTGGCCTCCTCCCATGGGGAACTGGGGGCCATGGCCGACGCCATCGCCGAAATCGGGACCCACCTACCCGCCCACCTCCCGCACGTCGTCCGGGTCTGGCTCGTAGTCGACGCCACTGTCGACATACACCTACTCCTCCGCATAGCAAGACAAGCACTCCACAAAACCACCGCGACAACCCTCGGCACCCAAGCACTGCTACTCTGGAAAGCCCTCCGCAGCTTTCCCCCCTACGTCCAACTTCACATCGTGAAACAAGAATCCCAGAAGCACCAATACGGAAATGGTAAGGTCGACATCCAGGCAGTACACCAGCGCACTACTCACCTGCCGACCCTCCAGGTGCCCGACCTCGGCGAAAACCACACACACCTCCAACACATACCCCCCAAACTGGAGCCCCATTGGACCCCGGACTGGGTACCGGAGGACGCCCCCTATACCTCACACGACAGATCGTACCATTACCCCAACCCCATTCAACACCTCGCCCGCGTGCTCGGCGACACAGACAGCCGAGCGCACATCCAAGAACTCCAGGAGAAACTGATGGTCCCCCTCTACCACTCAGCACTACGCCCAGCGAACGTCCCAGCCTGACTCCAGAAACGACGCATCCAGCTCTTCAGGGAGGAACCGACACTCCTCACCAGGGTTGCCCGATGGCTCTGCCGCAAGCACATCCACGTCCCGGAAGAACACACCCACTTCCCACACCACCCCGGAGGACTGGGAACACTTCAAGATATGCCCCCTCCATACGGGCAGGGACACGCTAGTGGGCTGGTCCCCAGCAGAAACCCTACAGCAACACGAAGGCTGGCCAACCAAGAGCCAAGCACACCAGGCCACCGAACACCTCTTCAGGGATCCCCTGGTCAAGGAAGCCACTATGAGAGGGGCGGTGACACAGGCCCTGCACCGACACCTCACCAGACACATGGAAAACCCGATGGAGGCAGCGGCGCACCTCCAGCTAGAAGCAGTCCGCAGAGCAGGGGCCCAAATGGTACACCGCTAACACCTCCTGTTGACACACAGGGAACAACTCACCGACCCAACCGCGGGGGAACACATGCAGCGTCTCATCAAGTACCATGCCGTGCATGACCCAGAAGTCCAGTAACGTAATCCGTGCCCCACACACGCCCCCCATCTCCGTCCGCAGGCCTCCAAGACACCACCAAAGCACCCAAGAAGGCCAGCAGGCCCCACCACAAGACCCCCGAGCCACAAGCACCCACGGCACCCCAGAGCCCACCTCTCACCCACGGGGCCATCGGGCACCGCCCAGCCCTGCCAGGCTCGGGGAGGGCCACCCATACATCGACGTGAACGCGCAAGACCCCGGCAGCCCACCCCGCCAAGCCCCCCCGGATCCGGAGCACCCCCCCCTCACACCGGCCACCATCCGCGACCCCGACCTCTTCCGAGCAACCCTCCAAGGCAGGGCCCTGAACATTCCTCTGGGCTGGTACCGCCTACAAGAGAGCTGGCCCAAGCTCACTGTAAAGCCCTGCAGGATCTAGCCACCCAAGGCAACGGCCTCCACCAGGCCATCGTAGACCTCGTACTCTGGCGAGCCCGCCAACACGCCCAAGGCCAGCACGTCTGAATCACCCCCATCGAGTGGGGCCAGGCCCTGACACACGACACCGGCACCAACGTCACACGTCGAGGGACCACACGCCTACAACGAGCCAAAGCGGAGAAGGACCACCCAGCAGATCCGTATCAGCCGGAACCATGGGAACAGGCTACCGCACCAACCCGCGACACCGCCCTCCGCGCCGCCAGGCTCCGCACCCCAGACGACGACCTCCCTCCCCCACCTACAGACAGCGACCACCCCCCGCCGGAGGTCTGATGTACAGTCCTCGAGCGCGGGCACTACTACGTAGTGCCCGCCACAGCAACATCCCCAGGCCCACAATGGCTCGTCAAAGGGACCAACACCATGCTCGCCCCAGGGGCCGCACCACCAGGGGCAGTAGGGGACCCCAGCACCCCGCACAAAGTCCTCAGGGGCTTCCTCCAGCCGGGAGACCAATCCCCGGCCCGCACCCTGGCCCAAATCACCTCAGGGCGGGCGGGCTATCACCTGGGACTGGCCATGCTCTGCCTGACCCAATGGATCAAGCGCCGCTGGCCATCCACGGGGACCGTGCCCTGGATCTGTGCCATCCCCACCGCCCACACACCAATCGACGCAGGCCCAAACACGCGGAAGGACTCCCCCCCTAGGCCACAGCACTCCCTCACCTGCGGGTACCACGCCATCCACAGGATCCTCCGCCGCTTGGGCCTTAGTCCAGAGCTAGCATACCCTCCTCCCACCACTGACCAAGAGGTGCACCAAATACGCACGCTCATCTGCGAAATCCTTGCCGCGGCTGCAGAAGACGGCAAGCTTCTCCTCCAAACCACCCGGCCTAAAACTGACCACACAGGCGCGCCGCTGCAAGCAGACACATACACCGACACAACACACACCCCCGCGCAATCCCCGCCCCTGCCCCTCCCCCCCCGCTTCCCACCCGGCTGCCCACACAAGCCCACCATCGTGCGAACCCCCGGGCCCCGCACCATGGGCCTCCCCCACCCGCCCAAACAACCGCACACGCACCACGGACCCACCCGCCGAACACCCCTCACCGCCCCCCACACCCAACAACCCGCACACACCCACCGCAAGGAGCCCCACGCCCCATGGCACGCCCAACCCGCCCAGTCACCCGCACACCCCACCCGCACAGACTCCCCGAACCCCAGGTCCACTCCCCCCGGCCCTCGAATCCTGAACTGTTTCCCCCTGCGGACGCCAACCCACACAACCTCTCGCATTGCAGGACCCCGGGCCAGCCGAGCCCAGAAGGCGAAGACCGCAGGCCTGCGCCTCCCTCCCCCACCGCTGCCCACCAGATCAGCCCGCCGGGCCGCCAGGTCACGGCCGGGCCCACCCAGCCACCCACCCGCAACATCCGGCCTGAGAACATGCCCTCCATCCTCCCCGCTGTGGCCGCAGCGGAAGCCGCCGCGACCCACAAGCCCGCAGCCGCCCGCATCACAGCGCAACCTGCGTCCGCCAAAACCACTACTTCCTCCTCGACCTCATCCTCATCGACGTCCTCCACCTCATCCTCCAACCCCCCCCTCCCCGCCGACCTCATCCACAAAGCCACGGCCAAAGCCAAAGCTACAGCCGCACGCGAAGCTACCGGAGGCCCCAGGACCCCCACACAGGCAACCCAGGCACCCGAGCAGCACACCGGGACCCCCCCCCCCGGCCCGGCACCGGTGCCCTCGCACCTCCGGAACAAGGTCCTCCTCAACCGCGAGCCGGACCCCAACCCAAAACCCGACCCCAAACCCAAACCGGAACCCAAACGACAACACACCCGCAGCAGCAGCAGCACTACCACCACCACCACCAACAACAACACCAACACCACCCCACACAGCCCCCAACACCGCAAAAGCTACGACGGCAGCACAAGTGACCCCGCCCTAATCAAGACTGAATATTGGGACCGAACTTGTGGGGGAGGGAACATCAGCTATGACTGGTGAGGGACCTCAAGAATGATTCACACATTGGTGGCTTGTGAAAAAGTGGAATCAGCTTGCGAGTGAATCACCACGAGGCCCACTTTCAAGGCCCTCTTGGACGTCTGAGGGTCCAAAATGCCCAAAAATGGGCTCAAAATGGGCTCATGTCACCCGTTCGTGCACCCCAAACGGTCTAGGATGAGGTTTGGAAAAATGCGTTTTTGACCCATTTTTGACCCATTTTTGGTCCGAAAACAGCCCATTTTCAAGGCATTTTGGGATTTTCCGAGGACCAAAATGGGCCACCAAAAGCTCAAAACTGTCCAAAAACACTTGTCTTAGCGGCGCACATGGTCTAGGATCATTTTTGAGAAAATTCATCTTTTTGCCCCTACTAGACCGTGTTGACCCATTTGGGCACCCACCTGTTTGGGCTTGAGCTTGCAGCTTGCTGCAGCCTAGTGGCCCTAGGTATGGGGGTCTAGGCGTTTGGGCAATTCCCAGGGGTGAAAACCACAAAAGGTGGGGGGTAGCGGGTGGGGTAGGTGCCCTCGGAATCGCATTTTGAGCCATATAGCCATGGGGCCAGGGGCGTGCGGGGGGACGGGCAGATGGGATGCGGGGAGGCGGACGCGGGGGGTCGGCGGAGGTGGAGGAGGGTGAGGAGGGGATTGGACGGACACGAGGAGAGGAGGAAGGGAGCGGAGAGGTGCAGGTGCGCAGGGGAGGGCAGGGACACGGCTGAAAGTGGAGGGGGATGTGGTGATGGCGGACGCGCTCGGGAACCCCAAGCGCAGGGACGTGGACGTCATTTTGGTCCAGGAGACCAAGCTGTCTGCATCAGGGCAGCGGGTGCTCCGGGGGGCGCTGCGCCAGCGGGGGTGGGTTGTGTTCTGGGGGGCGCCCCTGGAGACGCGGGGACGGGGGATCTGGGACGTTCCGGAGGGGGGCGTCGCGGTGCTCGTGCGCGACGGGCACGCGGCGGAGGCAGCAAAGCTGCCGAAAACCAGGCAGGCGGACCCGTTGGCGTGGGACCTGTGGCTGTCAGCGAGGTTCCTGCATGTGCGTGTCGCCGTGCGAACGGGCAGCACCGTGCTGCATGTGCTCTGTGTATATGGAGTGCCGGGCGACCCGGAGCTCAATGCGGGGCTGTGGGACTCCGTACTCCAGTACGCGGCAAGGCTGGGGAATGCCCCGTTCGTCGTCGGGGGGGATTTCAATTTCCCCCTGGGGGAGCTGGGGGCATTGCCGCCAGTGGTCCTGGGGCACCTGCTGACGCAGCGGCTCGTGGACGTGGACGCCGCCTTTGCCACAGGCGCAGGGCGTCCCCTGCAGTGCTCCTACCACAGGCAGGGGGTGCACCCGGGCACCCGCATTGACGGGGTCCTTGCTGACCCGCGTGTGGCGGCCATGGTCACGGACGTCGCGGCGCTGCCCGGCACGGGTATCCCGGGACACCTCCCGGTGGTGTTCACCTTGGCCATGGAGCGGGCCGCGCAGCGCTTGGTCCGAGCGGTGCGCCCCCGGCCAGTGGAGGTGCCCAAGAGGGAATCAGTCTTGCGGATGGAGCTGGAGGAGCGGCTGACGGCGCCGCTGCAACCGGACTGGGACCGGTTGCTAGCGTTGCAGGAGGTGGACGCGTTGTGGTCCTACTGGACGTGGGCGGCAGAGGAGTCCCTCCTGGCGCTGTCGGTGCCCACCCTGCAGCCCGAGGACGTCGACCAGGCGCACCCACTGCCGGTGGCACCGATGGCCCTGCCACGGGGGCGGGGCACGGCGGCCTTGATCCGCGAGGTGCGGCAATGCCCCAAGCAGATGCGGGCAGGCGGAGGGCCGAAGACGTCGGTACTGGCCCGCATACATGCCGCGCAGGGGGCAGCGCGCTCGTTGCGGCGGCAAGCGCACCCCCCACAACGGCCGGCCGACAGGGTGCGGGGGAGGGGGGAGAGCACGTCCCACTCCTGGTGCGCGCTGCGCCGGCGGGTGCAGCGGTTGCACGAGTTGCATATGCCGGAACTGGCCCGATTTCCGCTGACGCCGCAGGCGGTAGCCAACGCCGGGGCGCCCGTGCCGTCCGCGGCGGCACTGGACGAGTGCATAGAGCAGCTCAAGAGGCTGGCAGCCACACAGGTGCAGCGGGAGGACCGGGAGCGAGTGCAGGCGTGGCGATCCTGGCTGCAGGCCGAGTGGGGAACCAAGCCAGGTGCAGTGTACCGATGGCTCAAGGAGGAGGGGTTCTCACCGCCGGTGGTGTTTATTGCGCGGCCGGATGGTACCCCCACGGCCAACGTCCAGGAGATGGACGAGCTGGTCCGGGCGGCGTGGGGGCCCATCAACCGCAAGTACGCGGAAGGGCCGGAGCCCTGCCCAGATGCCTTCGTAGCGAAGTACGGGCACCTGCTGTATCGCGTACCCATGTTGGCCAAGCAGCTGACAGGGCCGTACCTCAGGCGCCGCCTCATGGCCATGCGCCCATCGGCCATGGGCCTGGACGGGTGGAGCCTGCAGGACCTGCGGGCGCTCCCGGACAGGGTGCTGAATTGGCTGGCCCAGCTCCTCACGCTGATTGAGGAGGTGGGCCGGTGGCCCACCTTATTGGCCCAGGGATACACCTCCCTCATCCCCAAGCCAGGGGAGGAGGGGCCATTGGGCACGCGCCCGCTGACGGTCCTGTCCATGGTCTACAGACTGTGGGCGGGGACCCGTCTGTGGGAAGTAATGCGGTGGCAGGAGTCCTGGGTCCATCCGCAGGCCTTCGGGTTCCGCCTGGCGCGGGGGGCCGTAGATGCGGCCACGGTCACGCAGGCCCTCCTAGAGCTGGCCCGGCTCAAGGGATGGCGGCTGGAGGGGCTGAGCCTAGATTATGTCAAGTGCTTTGACCTCATCCCGCAAGCGGTAGTGCTGCGGATCGCCCGCGAGTTGGGCATGGACGACGGGGTGCTGCGCGCCCTGGCGGCCATGTATCGGCAGCTACGGCGGGCGTTCCGCCTGGCAGGGGCGCTGGGGGCGTGGTGGCAAGCCACCAACGGCATCCTGCAGGGGTGCCCGCTCAGTGTCATTTTGATCAATATCCTCACCACGGTGTGGAAGATGGAAATTGACACAATGCGACGCCACGTCGTGGTGGCGACCGCCGCACTCCCGCCGCTGCTCGAACAGCCACGGGCAGCCCCGGGGCAGCCGCTGCCTTCACCGCGCCTGCGGACGCAGGGCCCGGGGCGCGCGGACTTATGCCCCCTGGGATATGCGGACGACACCCAGGCCATCACGCTCGAGCCCCGGCCCGGCGCGCCAGGGGTCCCCGACTCGCAGGCGGTCGTGGACCGCACGGCCGTTTGGCTGGCGGACACCGGGCAGAGCGCCAACGCCGCGAAGTCAAGCTCATGGCGGATGAGCGACCAGCAGGCGCAGCCGGTCACCCTGCACGGGGTGCCGGTCCCGCTGGCACGGGAGTTTAAGCAGCTCGGGATCGGAGTGCGCCTGGATCCAGCGAAGGGCACCGGACCGGTGCTCCAGGAGCGGTTCGCGCGCGGGACCACCATTTTGCGGCGGGTGGGGTGCCTGCCTACGTTCCGCATGCGGGAAGTAGCCATTGGGACGCTGGCCCTCGCCAAGGCGATGTACGGGGTGGAGCTAGCAGCTGTCGGCTCACGGGACGTGGCGCGGCTGGAGTTGGCCGCGGTCCGCGCACTGTGGGGACCCACACGCACCTCGCGGGCAAAGGAGGTGCTATGGGCGGTCTTGGTGCCGGGGCACCGGGTCTCCCCCGTGTGGCGCCTCCAGTACTCGAGAGTACTATGGCTAGCCCGCCAGGCACGCACGCCAGGGGCCGGGCAAGTGCTAGTCCAGGCAATATTGGAGGAAACGGACCGCCCGCCGGACACGGGACCAGTGGGCAGGGCCTTGCAGTCGGTCCGGCAGCTGCGCTGGGAGGCGGTGCACGGCTGGTGGGTGTGGCGCGTGCCAGGGCAGCGCGAACAGCTACACCTGGTCCTGGGGGACTGGGGCGAAGTATGCCACCGGGTGCGGGAGTCGCAGCGATACACCGCGTTGGCGGCGCTGGAACGGCGCAGACCAGCCACCTTTGGGGGGCTGGGGGCGGAGGTATGCAGGCCCGCCTGCTCCCAGGGCATGACGGTGGCCGGCTCGGAGACGGAGCGCTCACTGCTGCGAGCACTGCAAGCCGGGGCGACATGGACCGGGGCGCGGGTCCAGAAGCATCAAATTTCGGATTTAGCTACCTGCCCCTATTGCGGGGGCCCACCGGAGACGGAGGTCCACCTCCTGTGGGACTGCCCGCAGTGGCAAGCGCAACGGGCCGCCTGGCTCCCGCTGGTGCAGGCCGAGGCAGCGCCGCTACCGGCACTGGCCCTCCCGCAGGCGTGGCCGGTGTGCCTGCGCGCGACGGGCCTGTTGCCGGCGGCATTGGTCCAGCCAGAGGGGGTGGAGCAGGCGGGGCGGCTCATGTACCGTCTCTATGGCATGTATCTGGCGGTGCTATCGGCGCGCATGGGAGCGGAAGTCGCGGCTCGCCGAGACGCGGGCGCGGGCCCCTCGGTCTTTGCGATCGCGCGCAGACGCCCTCCCGATGCGCGCCGGGGCTACCCATGGGGGCAACTGGGCGCGGGCCCACATCGCCCGGCGCCACCAGCGGCGCCGCTGGCGTTGCGCGCCGGCCCGCCGCCGGGATGGCCATGGGAGGCATCCTTCGCGGTGGCGCTCCTGCAGTGGGCAGGCCAGCTGCGGTGGCTACCAGGGCCGGGCCATGTGACATACGTGGAGCTGGCCCTGGACTTCGAGGCACACGCGGAACGGGCCCTCCCGGCCCCCAGCGACCATCGGCTGCGGGGGGTCACCCTGCCGCTACGCACCAGGGGCCAAGTGCTGAAGATGGCCCTGGATGCATTGCAGCCACATCTACAGGCACGGGACCTCATGCATGGCAAGGAGGTATGGATGGCGAAGTCCCTGCTGCCGCTGGGGGGCTTCAGGTGTGTGGGGCGGTCGGCGCGCCCACTGTTCGCGCGCCCGGAAGCCATGCTGTTCCAGATGCGCCAGCTGGAGGCGCACTGCCGAGCGCTGTGGGCGCGGCGCCTGGCGCGGCCGGGAGCGGGGCGGCAGGACGTGTTCCTCTTGGATTACCTCCCCCCGGCAGGACCAGGACAGCAGCCTCTGCGGCCCTTTCAACGCTTGCCGCGCCGGCGGGTGCAGCGCGACCGGCGCGGGGCCGGAGGCGGGGACGCGGACCACGTAGCACCGCCGCCGCAGGTGGCCCTGTGTGCGCGACACCGGGCCCCGCCCTGTGCCGCCTGCGTGCAGCGGGGCGCCGAGCACTGCTGCCAGCGGGCGCACGAAGGGCACCGCATGGACGCGGCACAAGCACGCGTGGCGGCGCGAGCACTGCGGGAGTGGCTGCAGCCCGCGCGGCCGGCCGGGGCCGGCCCCGTGGCGGCGTCCCAGGCCGCACGGGGCTCGCCCAGCGCTCGCAAACGACCCCGCCCGCAATCATCCTCGCCAGAGCGCGAGACGCGTCGAGCGCGCCCGGAGCACGAGCACGCGCGACGCCAGGAGGAGTTCCCGCCCCCCCCCCCAAGCGTCTCCAGGGGGGGGGCACACAGCTTAAGCGGCTCCGGTATGTTAAACCAGCAGGGAGAGCTCAGGAGGCCCTTCCCGCTCTCCCCGCCCCTCCCAGCGGGAGCCGCCGGGCACGGGGGGGCACGCGGAGTCCAAGCGCCACGCGTGCCAGCCGGACGCCCGGGCGGACACGCACGGGTGGGGGGGGTTCAGCCGCGTCCCCACCCCCCCTCCCTCCCCTCCCGGGGGCTGGCGGACATTTTCGGGGACATCTCACGCCGGCTGACGGCGGCTCGGGCGGGGTCATCAGCCAAAGGGGAGGGCGCCGACCCCCCCCCGGGGGCCGCGAACCCCCCCCGAGGGGGGGGGCAGGACCAGGGGGCTTCGGTCGAACCACACCCAGGCCTTTCGGGGGGCGGCGCGCCGGGGGCGGAGGCGGCGGAGGGGGACCCCTCAGGGGGGGGACAGGAGATGTCGATTGACTGCCATCCCCCAGGGGACAGCTCCGGGGGGGCGGCGGCGGCGGCATCCGCTACACGGGCGGAGCAGGAACCCCCCCCAGGGGCAGTCACAGGACAGCAGGCAGAGTCCCTTCCCCCCTCCCCCCCACAGAAGAGGGCGCAGCGGGCGGGGGGCAAAAGAGTGGGGCAGCCGCGGCGCCCCATGCAGACCTTGTGCGATGAGCACAGGGCCCCAGCGTGCAAGTCGTGCAAAGGGCACAGGGGGGTGCGGCATTGCTGCAGCCGCCACCACGAAGGGCATCCCAGGGTGTTGGGGGGGGGACAACGGTGTCTGCCGGTCCAGAGGGGGGGGCTGCAGCTGCAGCAACAAGCGGGCGTCTTGCCCTCCGGAGGGTCGGCGGTCGTGCCAGCCCCCATGATCAGGGGGGAGGGGGGAGGCCCAGCAGGGCAGCGGACGGCGGCGTCGCCCCGGGGCGGCACACAGGGCCCAGGTCAGGGCCACGGGAGGGCCTCCGAGGAGGGCACATAGCCTCAGGACGGCGTCCTTCCGCCGCGCCGCGACATACCGGGGGGCCGGGGGTGGGATGGGGCAGGCTTCAGGCAGGCTCTAACCCGCTAACCCCTAACCCTCCCGTCGCAAGAGCGGCCAGGACATTAAAAAGCCATCAACCCAAGCGGAGAGCACAGGGCCAGCGGCGGGGGAGAGGGGAGATGGGGCAGCGGAGTACGGGGGCGCAGGCTAGTGCCGAGGGAGCGACCGGGCAGCGGGACGCGAGACGTATCGTGGGTACGGCGAGCAGTCTGGAGCAGAACGAGAAGCAGACGGGATGCTGTATCGGAATGTGGTACAGTAACGGAGCAGAGCGCAAGGTCGTCACCGACGAGAACGGCCGGAGATGGCGTGGAGCAGTGCTGTGCCCTTCGGGTGCAACACGGTGCCAGGGCTCTGACTTGCAGGAGAGGTGAACGGGCAGACGAATCCAATATTCTGACACGTTGGTGCCAGGGTCTTGGCTGATGGTGCGATCGGAGAGATTGCTGGGATGGGCAGGTGGCAGTGCAGGTGTACTCGAGTCCGGTGCAGTGGAGCCACGTCTCGGTGGCGCCCCTGTGGACTGGCAGCAGGAGTGTGCGGGCTATCCGCCGACTTGTTACATGGCGGCAAAGCTCTCTGCATGACAAGATGGTGCTGCATTGAAACCATTGGACTTACGCGCGCCGTGCTCTGAGGGGTTGACCACGCCAGGCCTTGGTGGCCGCCGGCGCCATGGGACACCTGTGAGGTGCAACGAAGTGTGAACCCTTGGTGACCGCGCCGGGTTCGAATGGGGGCTCTGGTCCGCAGCTGGTCTATGCAGCTGGGCACCACAGTGCAAATGCAGCGAAGGGAATCCGACAAGCGCCTCACCGACGTTCTCTTTGTGTTCCTTCGGCACATGCAGTGGCTCATGGTGCGTAGGAAACCAACGGCCATGCCAGTCCTCGGACAGGGCCACAGTCCAGTCGGCAGATACACCCCCCCCCCCCACAACAGGGCACAAGGCGACCAAGATGGGGTGAGAGACGGGGACCGAGGGCGCACTAGGGTGGGAGAGACCCCAGAGAAAAGGGTAGGAGCAACGGGGAGGGGCAGGGTACAGCAAGCGGGTGGCACACACGAGTGGGAGCGCGGCTCAGACAGCGAGGGCAGATGTACAGGCAGGGTCGACAGCGAGAGGGAGAATGGGAGGGGAGACAGGCGAGTGAGGGGGCGCAGGGCAGCGGGACAGGGGTAGCACGGAGAAGAGCAGGGGGCACACGCAGGGCGCGCGGGAGCAGCGGAGAGCACGAACACGGAAATAAAAAAAAAACAGCAGAACAGGCGGACACACAGGAAGGACACGTAGATGATGCAGGGCGCGGGAGGTGGGGGGAACAGGGGGCCAACAAGGGCACAAAGGAACACAATGTCTCTCACAGAGAAGCACCATGCCGATGACTCGCATTGAGCCGTACCGGCCGCCCCGCCCGACCATCAGGGAACTGATGGAGGGGCGGCCGGCGGGAGAGGACGAAGGGGGAGTCCCCCCGAAGGGGTGTCTGGGGAGGCCGCCCAGGTTGGCCTACAGGTGGGGAGACAGGGCAGAAGCCCAGAGGTGCGTGAGGGCGCGCGAGATACAACCATGGCGCGGGGACGACCAGCGGCGAGCACACGGAGCAGGAGAACAACACTAAGAGGGCGGGCAGGAGACAGAGGGGAGGGGAGGGTGGAGAGGAGAGAAAGAAGATAAACGTACAACAACGCGGGCTAAAAGGCTTGGTCGCAAGGGAGGGGCGCCCACCTGGCATGGCCTGGGACCGCCAAGGGCCACGCCACAGGATGGCGGTGGGACTGAATGAGAGCACCGAACGGAACCGAGACAGATGGCGATGCAGTGTTGTTGTGCGTGCATGCAGGGAGGAGGGAACCACGCGGAAAAAAGCACGGCGGAAAAAATAAACAAAAACGCGAACAACACCCCGCAGCACCACAAGGAGACGGGACAGAAAAGGGCGTGTGGCTAGGGCCACGCGACGGCCCAAGGGGACTAGGACAGCATGGGAGGCGGCACAGGAGTGAGGAGCGGGGGCCAGAGGGGAGCGACCCGTGCTAGGCGCACAAAACGGTCCCCGGATGGATGAGGATCCAGTGGGCTCGCGCCACAGGGTTGCTGGCGGCCCGCTGGGGTATAAACACGGGATGAGGGATGGGATGGGGCCGCACAACAGCCCAGGGGATTAGGCCGGGGACGCGGCACAGGGGAAAAGGGCGGGAAGGGAGCGACCGGTGCTAGGCGCACGAAACGGTCCCCGGATGGATGGGGATCCAGTGGGCCCGCGCCACAGGGTTGCTGGCGGCCCGGTGCGGTATAAACAGGGGATGAGGGATGGGATGGGGCTGCACAACAGCCCAGGGGATTAGGCCGGGGCCGCGGCACAGGGGAAAGAGACGGGGGCTGGAAGGCAGCGACCCGTGCTAGGCGCACGAAGCGGTCCCCGGATGGAAGAGGATCCAGTGGGCCCGCGCCACAGGGTTGCTGGCGACCCGCTTCGGTATAAACACGGGATGATGGGACAAGGGGACGGGGCGGGGAAGGGCGTGTGGCTAGGGCCGCACAACGGCCCAACGGGGTAGGGAGTCCATGGGACGCTGGGAACAGGCTGGTGCCGGGATGAGGCAAAGGGGAATGGGACATGGAATGGGCAAGGAGACCGAAAGCGCCAAGCAACAGCCCCGTGGGATAGGGAAACCAGTCGCCATGGAGTGGTGAACCATGGGCCAACCATGGGGAACCTGACCACAGGAAGTCGGGAAAATCCCCTGAACTCCGGGACGGCTGTGAGGCGTCCGCAGGGGTGAGGGTTGACCTTGAGATCCCCGGGTCAATGGCCTGAGTACACGTAGGTTCACGCGTGAGCGCGACCACGGGGAACGTGGAAAGGGTCGCCCCCTGGCCTCCAGCCGGGGATGGACGACACCCAAGTGCATCCGGGAGCCGAGTAGGTACTCCAACCCGTGAGGGATGGGGAGTGGTAGAATGTGGTTGACAGAGAGAAATGCTCCGCTGTCGGCGAGGGCTATCCACAGGAAGCCCGCCTGCAGGTGCCCAATAGGCTGTGCTAGGGGGGGAAGGCCGGGGGATCCTTCAGAGAGTGACCAGAAGGAGCTGAAACCGCCCGGGCAGCGACTGAAGGGAGCCTACCGCCGGTCATGCCCCAAGGGAACCTGGTTGAAGTTCTCGGCCGTGAGGTGAGACAGGGGTCGCCAGGGGAACTGATGGTAGAGACCTCTCCTTCCCGCCAGAGGCGGCCACCATGTAAAACAAACAAGGAGATGTCAGATGAGGCTGCGTACGCGGCCGCCCTTACTTACTTACTTACTGGGCTGGTGCCGCCTACAAGAGAGCTTGCCCAAGCTCACCGTAAAGCCCTCCAGGATCTAGCCACCCAAGGCAACGGCCTCCACCAGGCAATCGTAGACCTCGTACTCTGGCGAGCCCGCCAACACGCCCAAGGCCAGCACGTCTGGATCACCCCCATCGAGTGGGGCCAGGCCCTGACACACGACACCGGCACCAACGTCACACGTCCAGGGACCACACACCTTCGACGAGCCCCAGCGGAGAAGGACCACCCAGCAGACCCGAACCAGCCGGAACCATGGGAACAGGCTACCGCACCAACCCGCGACACCGCCCTCCGCGCCGCCAGGCTCCGCACCCCAGATGACGACCTCCCTCCCCCACCTACAGACAGCGACCACCCCCCGCCGGAGGTCTGATGTACAGTCCTCGAGCGCGGGCACTACTACGTAGTGCCCGCCACAGCAACATCCTCAGGCCCAGAATGGCTTGTCAAAGGGACCTACACCATGCTCGCCCCAGGGGCCGCACCACCAGGGGCAGTAGGGGACCCCAGCACCCCGCACAAAGTCCTCAGGGGCTTCCTCCAGCCGGGGGACCAACCCCCGGCCCGCACCCTGGCCCAAATCACCTCAGGGCGGGCGGGCTATCACCTGGGACTGGCCATGCTCTGCCTGACCCAATGGATCAAGTGCCGCTGGCCATCCACGGGGATGGTGCCCTGGATCTGTGCCATCCCCACCGCCCACACACCAATCAACGCAGACCCAAACACACGGAAGGACCCCCCCCCTAGGCCACAGCACTCCCTCACCTGCGGGTACCACGCCATCAACAGAATCCTCCGCCGCGTGGGCCTTAGCCCAAAGCTAGCATACCCTCTTCCCACCACTGACCAAGAGGTGCACCAAATACGCACGCTCATCTGCAAAATCCTTGCTGCGGCTGCAGAAGACGGCAAGCTTCTCTTCCAAACCACCCGGCCTACAACTGACCACACAGGCGCGCCGCTGCAAGCGGACACATACACCGACACAACACACATCCCCACGCAATCCCCGCCCCTGCCCCCCCCCCCCCGCTTCCCACCCGGCAGCCCACACACACCCACCATCGCGCGGAGCCCCGGGCCCCGCCACATGGGCCTCCCCCACCCGCGCAAACAACCGCACACACACCACGGACCCACCCGCCGAACACCCCTCACCGCCCCCCACACCCGACAACCCGCACACACCCACCGCAAGGAGCCCCAGGCCCCACGGCACGCCCAACCCGCCCAGTCACCCGCACAAGCCACCCGCACAGACTCCCCGAACCCCAGGCCCAACCCCCCCGGCCCCGGAATGCAGTCCAGGTGAACTGTTTCCCCCTGCGGACGGCAACCCACACAACCTCACGCATTGCAGGACCCCGGGAAAGCCGAGCCCAGAAGTCGAAGACCGCCGCCCTGCGCCTCCCTCCCCCACCGCTGCCGACCACATCAGCCCGCCGGGCGGCCAGGTCACGGCCGGCCCCCCCCAGCCACCCAGCCGCAAACTCCGGCCCGAGGCCATGCCCTCCATCCTCCCCGCTGTGGCCGCAGCGGAAGCCGCCGCGACCCACAAACCCGCAGCCGCCCGCATCACAGCGCAACCTGCGTCCGCCAAAACCACCATTTCCTCCTCGACTTCATCCTCATCGACATCCTCCACCTCATCCTCCGACCCCTGCCTCCCCGCCGACCTCATCCACAAAGCCACGGCCAAAGCCAAAGCTATAGCCGCACGCTAAGCTACCGGAGGCCCCCGGACCCCCACACAGGCAACCCACGCACCCCGGCAGCACACCGGGACCCCCCCCCCCGCCCGGCAGCGGTGCCCTCGCACCTCCGGAACAAGGTCCTCCTCAACCGCGAACCGGACCCCAACCCAAAACCCGACCCCAAACCCAAACCGGAACCCAAACGACAACACACCCGCAGCAGCAGCAGCACTACCACCACCACCACCAACAACAACACCAACACCACCCCACACAGCCCCCAACACCGCAAAAGCTACGACGGCAGCACAAGTGACCCCGCCCTAATCAAGACTGAATATTGGGACCGAGCTGGTGGGGGAGGGAACATCAGCTATGACTGTTGAGTGACATCGAGAATGATTCACACATTGATGGCTTGTGATAAAGTGGAATCAGCTTGCGAGTGAATCACCACGAGGCCCACTCTCAAGGCCCTCTTGGACGTGTGAGGGTCCAAAATGCCCAAAAATGGGCTCAAAATGGGCTCATGTCACCCGTTTGTGCACCCCAAACGGTCTAGGATGAGGTTTGGAAAAAGGCGTTTTTGACCCATTTTTGACCCATTTTTGGTCCGAAAACAGCCCATTTTCAAGGCATTTTGGGATTTTCCGAGGACCAAAATGGGCCACCAAAAGCTCAAAACTGTCCAAAAACACTTGTTTTAGCGGCGCACGTGGTCTAGGATCATTTTTGAGAAAATTCATCTTTTTGCCCCTACTAGACCCTGTTGACCCATTTGGGCACCCACCTGTTTGGGCTTGAGCTTGCAGCTTGCTGCAGCCTAGTGGCCCTAGGTATGGGGGACTAGGCGTTTGGGCAATTCCCAGGGGTGAAAACCACAAAAGGTGGGGGGTTGCGGGTGGGGCAGGTGCCCTTGGAATCGCATTTTGAGCCATGTAGCCAAAGATATGGCCTATTCTTGGTTTGTGGCTGTCGGCAGCCAATCTACACAACATTTGGAGCTTCTGGGGGCCTTTTTGGGCCGCTTCCGGGACATATCATGGAGGTGGAGGGCCGCAAATAGCTCGTTGGCACTGGCAAGTGAAGCCGCACGTGATATGTACCCACTGTTTCCCTTCGTTTGGCCGTTTTGAAGGTGTTCCGGGTCTTTACTTGGCCCCAAAATGGCTGTTTTTTGGCCCTAAACTGCAGTTTTTGAAACTGAGGTCCGCCACTTGCGGATCTTGTTCCTGGCCGCCACCGTCGAGTTCCACGCTAATACTATGTGTGATTGTACTCCACACAGATAGGTATCATCCACCAAAATTTCAACAAAATCGTAAGCACCACAACGGAATTCTGATTTTCCCCCATTTCGCGCGTGCTGCTTGCTTGCTGCTTGCTTGCTTGCTGCTGCTGCTGCTGCTGCTGCTCCTAAACCTGGTAGGTCCACCCTAGACACTAAAAAGGGTTATAAAACCAAGACTGGTTCCACCAGCTGGGTGACCCAGACCCTAACCCAAACCAGGACCCACAACCCACCACATCCCGAGCCCCCCTCCCCCCAGCGGGCGCCGCCACCACAGAGGCGGCCACCCAACACGACCCCGTCCAAACCGTCATCAACATCCCCATCTCCAAGCGCCCCATCATCCACCCCCCACAAACCACCAACGCAGCCGGCCAGACCGACCCCGGGACGTGGGACCCCTCGACCTCGGTCACCGTTAAGCCCGGCCCCCGACCCGCCCCCACTACCCACCCAGCCGCACGGCCCCAGGGCCTGCACACGATGCCCAACCCCCCAGCCCCACCGGGGGGACCGGATTATCCACAAGGGATCCTAGGGCCATACCCGCACCACCGTCCCCACCACTACCAGCGCCACCGCCACCAACGCCCCCCCCACCACCACCTCCAACACCCCCACCACCACTACTACTGCCCACCACCCTACCCCACCGGGCCACAACCTTCCGTGCACAAGCAGCACCAGCGCATGGCATGGCAGCACCCGGGCGCTCCAACCTATCACCCCGCCTACCACCAGGGGCCAGCCCCCCCGTACCAGGAACCGTATCCACCCGGCCACCACGCCCACGCAGAAGGGCTTCCCTGGGCCCACCCCCAGCCGGGACAGTCACTCCACCCGTACCTGCCGCCACCGTTGCCGCACCCCTACGCAGCAGATCCATGGAGGGTGCGGGACTCCCCCTCCCCCCCCAAGTACCAGGCGGCACCACGCGAGGCCCCCCAGGACCCGCCGACACCTCCTGACTGGCCAGGCGCGCCCCGCGACGAGGCCCAGTCCCGCAAACGGCGGCACTCCCGCTCCCCCCCCACACGGCGCACCAACCCCCGGCGCTAACGCTCCCCACAGCGCCACCGCAGCTCAGCCGCTCACTCGCGCCGCTCCCGCACCCCGAGGCGCCACCACAACCCCCCAGGGCCCCGCTCCTGCCGCTCCCGGTCCCCCGGGCGCCACCACGCACGCCACCGCCGTCCCATGTCGACATCCCCCTCCCCCCGCGAGCAGCACCGTGCGTCCTGTCCCCCGCGCCGCCCGTACGCGTCCTTAACCCCCAGCCCCGCAACCGCCGCTCCCGCTCCCCCGGGAACCGCCACGCACACCACCGCCGTCCCATGTCCGCGTCCCCCAGCCCCCGCGAGCAGCACCGAGTTTCCCGTTCCCCGCGCCGCCCGTACGCATCCTCCACGCCCAGCCCCCGCCACCGCCGCTCCCGCTCCCCCGGAGGCCGCCAAGCCCTCCACCGCCGTGCCATGTCCACGTCTTCCTCCCTCCACGAGCCTCACCGAGCTTCTGCTTCCCCCCGCCGCCCGTACGCATCCTCCACATCCAGCTGCCGGCACCGCCGCTCCAGGACCTCGAGCTCGGAGCCCTCCCCCTTCCAGGCCCCCGCCCACCTCGCCTGGTGGTCTGCCCCCGCCTTGCGGGAGCTCCGCTGCTGGGTGAAGTGGGCCGGGGGAGCGGGACGGCGAGCAGGGGTGCACATGGTGCACACCTTCAAGAAGATCTGCACCCGCACCCCAGCCAACCCCAACGAGGCCGCCCCGGAGGCCGCATGCTGCAGGCAGAATGGGAAGCCCTCCTCGGGGACGCGGTCTAGGGCCTTCGCCCCCCTATACACCCCCCAAACCCTCCGCCGGTGGCTCCAGACCACCCACCCCCAGGCATGGGCCATCGGCGCCCCACAGGCCCCCCCCCCAAAACCCACCACCACCACACCCGGAGGGGAAAGGGCACAGGCAAGGGGAGGGCAAGGGACGGGAAGGGACACCCCGGCAACGGGGCGAGGAGGGGCCCAAGGTAACAGGCAGGCGCCAACAGGGACAGGGCACCGGGGGCGACACAACACGGGAGCAGGAAATCACCAATGGGCCAGGAAAGCGAAGGACCAGGGACCGTGGCGCAGAGAGAGAGGACGCAACGGCGGGCACCAGGACACACACACAGGAAGGGCATGCCACAATGGGGGGACCAGCACCGCCCCACCCCCAGCGGACACCGCGCGACTGCCGGAGGCGCACGCCCGCCAACACGCGCCGCTAAAGCACGGACCAGACGCCGTACGGACCGCACCGGCTCACGCCCACTGGCCACAGGAAACCGCACAGGGGAAGGATGGCACACCCACACGGGGAGAAGGGACTACACCCACATAGGGAGCCGCCGAGAACACCGCCGGGCAGCCCACCTGCACGCCCTGACCGCCAGGCGAGGACCCCGGCCACAGCAAGGGCCACCACACAGGCACCAGAAGAGGAAGAGAACACGGCCGCAGTACCCAGGGCTAGGGGCAGGGACCCCCAGGGGACACAGGACCAAAGCAAAGGCCCGCAGGGAGGGCAACCCTGCTGACACCTACCTGACCCACCAGCCCGAGCGGCACACCCGGACCCCCACAGCACGGATCCAGCAAGCCACCCCACACCTAACCGCACCCCCGGGCCACAACCCAGCCACAAAACCTCGACCCGCGTCCCGCACCACGGGACGCGCCAGTCTAACCACCACCAACCCCTGCCCACGCCCCCACCAGGGCACAACACGAAGCAAAACGGCACACTGCACCGCAGCGCACCACCGTGCAACGCACTACGACAAGGCACCCCAAGACACAACACACCACAGCATGATGCGGTGCGACGCGGCACAGCGCGGCACACCACGGCACGACACGGCGCAACACGACACGACAAAGCAGGGCACACCACAACACGGGACGGACCAGCACGACGCAGCATGGCGAAACACAGCACGACACAGCACGGCGCACCAAAGCACACCACCACACCAAAGCAAGGGACACAAACCGAGCGTCTAACCCAAGCAAGCCACCGCACACCCCGGAAGACGCCGCACCAGCCCGCCGCACACCGGCAACGGGCAACCGCACGCCCGGCAACGATGGCGGCGGCCCGCCCACACAAACTGCCACCAGAAAGATAAAGCCGGCACCGCGGAGGCGGAGGCACACCGAAAACCGCAGCCCCACTAACCCAGGGCCTCAGGAAACCGCCTGGCGCAACCGCCCAGCCGGCAGAACCTGAACCTAACCCGACAGGAAGGGCCACCGAGCCAAGCGTGTACATAAGCCACCCGACCCATGGGGCCGGAGTGAGGCCCCGCAAAACGCAAGCACCAACAGCAACCGGGTTAACCACACAGAATGCTGACCAGTGCGTGCACCAGCCCAGGGAAGGCAGAGGGAGGAACAGGCAGATCCCCCCCCAAAAAAAAAGGGGGGGGCCTGAGATAGGCCCACAACCACGAAACCGCCAACCCACACCACAAGAGGCGGGCAAACCCCCCAGCCCGACGGCGCCGAAGACGAGACCCCCCTAACGAACACCGGAGGACCACCAAGTCAAAACGGGCGACACCCAACCGAGAGCAGCGGCCCGGCGGAAGAGAGGACACCTCGGTCACGCCTACACACACCTCGCTGGGGCGGAGACGGGCAAAAAAAAAAGCAAAAAAAAAACACGAAGGCGCAGCCCGAACGAGAGAGGAAGGCAGGAAGGAGACCACGAGGCCCCAGACCGGGATAGCCAGCGACGGACAATACAAAGCCACCACACGACAGGGCCCAAAAACACACCCCCCGAAAAACGCGAAAAAAAACAAAAACAAAAAAACCAAAGGGGAGGGGGGGGGACAAACCCCAGCCACGGCAACTCCCGCACACCCCCACGCCACAGGCGCCCCCCCCAGAAGGAGACCGGAAACGAACGCGGCGCACACAAGAGGCCAGGGGCCCCGGCACCCAAGCAGGGAAAAAGCCGGAGAGCAGACCAAACCCAAACCCACACACACACACACCACCCCGCCAGGAATGGCGGGGTACAAGCGGGGCACACGCACGAACACACACACACCCCAGCGCCCGAACCAGGAGTGGCGGGCCACAGCCGAAACTGGAGCCCAAGCACACACGCCCACACCGCACACCCCAGCCAGGAGTAGCGGGGTACAAGCGGGGCGCGCACACAAACACACACGCGCCCCAACACCCAAGCCAGGAGTGGTGGGGCGCGGCTGCAACCCAAGCCCAAGCACACACCCCCGCACCGCATATCCAGCCAGGAGGTGCAGGTGACCAAGCGGGACGCACACACAAATACACACACATCCCAACACCTCAGCCAGGAGTGGCAGGGCGCAGCTGAAACCCGAGGCCTAGCACACACACCCACACCGCACACCCGAGCCGGGAACGACGGGGTACAGGCCAAGCGGGCACACAACCACACACGCCCCAAACACCCCAGCCAAGAAAGGTGGGGTGCAAGCCAAAGCCCAAGCCCAACCGCATACACCACAAACCCCAGCCGGGAATGGAGGGGGGAAACCACAACACGTACCCAAAAACACCCACCCAAGACCCCAGCCAAGGTACAACCCGGGCCCAAACACAAACGCCAAATGACAGTAGGAACCCCAGTGTCCATAGGCCGGGCACTGACGCAGCCCGTGCCATGCAGGTGACCCGGCCAAACGAGATTCGGAGCCCGGGGGTAAGGCTGCATCCTAAGGCCTGCGCTGCTTTGGGACTCGAGGCGGATCGTGCGACACCCAAGCGCCTCGGAACCCCAGTACCAAGAACATGCATGCATGCTTTGAGAACGGGATACGCCAGGAAGTCCGGTGAACCTCTAGGGTTCCGCCCAAAGGAGGCGACGTGCGCAAGCACGGGGGCACACCCTCCCAGCGAGACAAGCACGTCACGCTCGGGGCGATCAGCCCTCCCGGTGTTGCCCAGAGCCGCTTTGTTGGGGTCCACCAGTCAGGTCTAGCCGGAAGTAAGCCGCCTCCCCTCTTCATGCGCGGAGCCTCTTCCTGTTCGTCACAGCGGCAACGCCAGCGGGAATCAAGGGCCGCCTCTCCATGACCGAGTGCACCTACATACCTACCCTACGTTGTACGGGAGAGGTTTTGATGCTTATGGAACATTCGTCAAGCAGCCACAGCCATTTAGGAATGTAAGAGCCATATTGTCGTTTGGGACCGCTTTCGTTGCATACATCAACGAAATCATTTGACATTTCCCGGGCATCAAAAAGCGCTCCATAGATGTCACAGTGGTAGATATGGACGTCTGTGAAGGCAGAAATGGATGCCTTCTTTCCCCACATTTTTGAATGTCTAGCTGGATGCGTAGGGTAGCTTTCAACTAAAGGAAGAACAAACTAGGGTACCCGTATGATATTGCCGCAGATAAGCCGACTTCAGAGGTTGAGGCAAATACATTGGCCACTGGCCAGCTGTTGGCTGCAGCCACACGGACATGGATTGCGACCCCGGCCATTGTGGATGAGAATGATGTCTTTGTTTTGGTGAATCTATTTGGCACAGATTGTCTCCAAGGGCATCTCCAAAGTGTGAGCACTCTAAAGTCAAATGATCTCAAAGCCGCGACCCATGTCTTTTGACCTTAGAGTCAAAAATGTTTGAAAAGCAAGAGGTGCCTCATTTCCGTAGTGGTTTCAGTAAAAGATGAAGCAATGTACACGTCGTTTGACCTTTGAATGTAAAATCTGCTCAGTAAAATTGGACTTTAGCTTTCGCGTGCCCAGGCAAAGAGAAAACGTTATAAAAACGTGGGCTCGACTCCTTTGTGATTTCAAAAGCTTTCATGCAAAAAGGACCTTTAAACTAATCAAATATATTTACCTATGGTTAAAAAACCCCAAAAGAAAACTCACACAATTTTCGAGAGGGGTGCAACACGAGCAAAAACTTATCTAATCATCTCATGTGATTGTTGCCCCTAGTTAATTTCAATGCAAAAATATTCCTAGGGTCATATTTTCCAAAGCAACCAAACAAAGCATACACAACTACACACAAGTGAAGCAAAGCACAAAGCAAAATGCAACTGAGGTAATGCACTCCACAGTATGGCATGAGTGCATCTTTATTCTCCATGCCATACCTGGTTGAACCTCGTCCTGGGTCACCAAGGTTGGCGGATCATCCTGCCATGCGAAACTGAGAAGCATGGCAAGGTGTATCAACAAAGAAGAAGACAAGGAGGCATAGTGCAGTGCATATGATGTGTACGAATGCATGCAAGAATGCAATGAATGCATGCACGTGCGTGTTTATCATGAGGCTATCAATGCTATGCTTCAACTATACACACACCATATCCTTTATGCTTCTTGCTCACATGGTACATGTGAATGCATGCATGAATGCAATGAATGCATGCGCACCACAATACTCAAACCATTCCACTCGTATGCTCAACCAATCACCAAACTCAGCACACATGACACGGAACATTGCTAATAATGCGCATTGAATGAATGTACATGAATGAGATGCGCACAGCACTGAAATACCGCTCTGAAAATCTTGATTCGGGCACCAGATAATTCTATTGATAAAAAGACATTTGGAAAATTGATAAATCAGGACGATAATTCCACAAACTCGCATCAGCATTAAATATCTCTTGAAGAAATGAGACGTGGGCGATGGCAACGGCGACAGGCCAGCCATCCCAACGATAACAGACAACCGTCATTATCTACAGACAAGAATTAACAGACGGCATCGCAGATGTCAGCAGAGTGCCCCAAACACTGTACCTGCAGTTTTCATAACTCCCCCCCAGACGACGCACCAAAGGTAAGGATGTCTTAGGGGGCGCTCTGGTCAGGGGCACAGGGGTGTGCAAGCCCTAAGCACTGTGCCCGGGCAAACAGCGCGGCAAACTAGAAAACAACATGACAGTTGGAACAAATTCGCCCAAGACGGAAAATTTGCAGAGGACCAAACCGCACATGGTCAGCAGACACGGCAGGCAGGTCTGGCACGCCAGGTCACCAGGTCTGGCAGAAGTCCCTGGTGACAACACCCTCTGGTTATACGTAGCAGTAAGGAACAAGCAAGCCATCATTTGCCTGGGGGGTTGAATGACCCCCCCCCACTTCCCACGGACTGCAAAATCAACCTGTCAGGACGTCACCACAGAAATTGCACCTGGTCCCACCTGGTGTTACCTTGCAGTTACAGCCAAACAACAACCCGTCAGGGCGCTACATCTGAATCTGAATTCACCTGGAGTACTGACCACACTCACACCTGAGGGTGGCGGCGTCTCAGGGACGTCACGTCCACTGAAACCGTAACTGCAGTCAAGTCCCACCCTGGTTTCCCTCAGTACTGTACACAGCATACGGGACATACAAGGAAGAGGCACATTGTTGGCAGGTCCAAAACTGAAGAAGAAGAAGAACACCACTGGAGTCCGCCCCAGAGGGCGACGGATAGGGTAGGCAGAGGTCCAGCCAGACTCACAAGGTCAGCTGAAAAATCAGAAAATATGTCTCTGAACTGAAACACCAGAAAAGGCCGGAAAATCTTGCAAACGCAAAGTCAATGCAAATCACTATATCGGCAGAGTAAATAACCTACAAAGAGGTACACAGACAGAATATGGGCTCAGGACTTCTGTCTGTGGGAAAAGAGTAAGAAAAAGTGCTTTTCCAATGCCTTGAGGCCTACTTTAGTTGTATTAGAGATGCATCAAGCACTCTAGCATTTTTTTCTTGGTATTGGCGTAACCAAAATGGGTGAAAACACATTTTGACTTATGGAACCAAACACTAAATCAGGATATGGAGTGGACCCCTTAATCTCCTATCAATGTGAGGCTATTCATCTTTTCCAGAGTTGACTGAGAACTGACATATCCAGGGCAGAGCCTATGAATTTATCTATGTTTTCTCATGAATTCTTAGCTATCCTAGTGGTATGCACCCTAGGGGGCTGGGGCACCTCTTTTTGAGAGGTCCTGGGTTCAATTCCCGGTCAGCCTAGCTAAGTAGGAAGATCCCATGTGACATGGCAGTGACCTCATCGCCACATGCTGGTGCTTTTCGGGATCTAACGCCTGGTACCCAGCTAACCGTTAGGTTCAAGTCAGGACAGGCCACAGGAAGAGTGACCGAGGCCACCTCCAAATGGGCCAACGTCTCGTTCCACGACGGGGTCTACTCGGTGGATACCCACACGTCCTACACCATGCACATGCCATGCCACGCCATCTTGGATTACTCCCGCCCCTCTCACTTCCAGCTAGTCCCTGAATTTTTGCGCCCTCAAGAGACCATCCCCGAACCCCCAGCGCCACCGCACAACGCACACGCACTGGGAATCAGCCAACACGGCCATCTCTTCGCTCTGCAGGCACAACACTACCTAGAGAAGAAGTCTCTCGACGAGTGGGGATGCCACGATGCCGCGGAGGCACTAACCAGGCCGCCGACCCCCGGCCTACAGCGGGTGTGGCTATATTCCGATGGCTCCTCCGGTGAGTCCGGCCATGCGGCCGCCATCACGGCCTTTCTACCCGATGGTACAACCAGAGTCCTGTGCCTATCCTCACCGCATCCCTCCTCTCTGGGTTCGGAGTTCTGGGGGGCGGTAGCAGCCATTCGCTGGATCCACAGGGAACTTTCCCAATACGAAGTATGTTTGTTGATTGACAACGAACAGGTGGTGTCCACCCTCCAGAAATGCCAAATCCGTAGGCCCAGCCCGTTCCAAGACGACACATGGACCGTCGCCGTACACAGCGCCCTACGTCTCATTACCAACCCCCTCCACATCATGTGGATTAAAGGTCACGCCAATTTTATTGGCAACGAAATCTGCGACCATTTTTCTAAATGGGCGGCTCACAGTCTGATTTTTACCCCGGACCTCCTCCCCCCCCCCCCACTGGGCTCAGTGGCGGTACACCACCTGCCTGTCCTCCACAAGTTTAAGGTACAGCATTTCCGCCACCTATTGCCGCGGCATTCCCATAGCAACATAGCGGTCGGCCCCAGCTTCAGCCTGTACAACAAAACTTCCTGGTTTTCGTCCCTGTTTTTCAAACTGGCGTCCGGGTGCTACAATGTGCACGGGTACCAGTGGAGCAATATGCTCCACGACTACCACTGTTCCAGGTGCGGACAGCACCATCCTTTCGACCCTTTATCATGCCTGGCCTTCTGCAAAGCGTTGGACCAGCATGTCCAGGCATACGTCTCCTCCTGGGGAACCCTTTTCAGCCCCATTGTCCTGCACTGGTGGCTCTCTGGACCCTCAAAAGCTGACCGCAGGAACTTCATGAGAACTCTGGTACCAAGGTCCCTATGGTCCTGCCTCTCCAAGCCGATCCCGGGCTCCACCCGCGCCGAGCACAGAGCCATGCTTGGCCTAGCCCTGGAGGAACGCGTAAAGCACCTGGACAAGGCTGTCCACCAAGCACATGATTGGCTGTGTTCGAATCCTCTCCCTTGGGACCCAATACTTTGGGCGTACCCCTCCGACCCTCTCAACCCCTTCTCGGTTTCGCACGGTGCGTTCAGTACCTCCGTCCACATGCCCCCTCGGACCCGCCCCGTATACCAGCACCCCCCACCTCTCCCTAAACACGCCTTAAAAAAACCGTCCAAGCCAGCGTCAGCCAAAGCACAACCAACCGCGCGCCGCGCGCCGAAAAATTCCAAACGCCCGTCCAGCCGCGCATCCGCACCACGCCCCCCCCCCCCCTCGGCCATTCCCCGCCCTCCTCAGCACTCACGCCCACGGCCACCACAAAAACGCCATCGACCACCACAAACCCACCAGGCCACAATCGTTTGGGCGCCCCCAAAGCGCGCCAAGACCGCTCTCCCCCTCCCACCCCCAAGCTCCAAGGCACGCTACCGTCAAACACGCCTACCTCTCCCCTCAAGGCCCACCCTTACTAGGTGCCCAGGCCCGTCTGCCCCTACCCCCCCCCACTCCAGCGCCTCCCGGGACATCCGGAATTTTTTCCGCCCATCCAACGATTTTCTGTCTCCTCCTCTCGACCCCTTCAGCCCTCCGCCCCTTCTGGAACCCCCCCCCTTCCCCACAGGGTAAACCAGCGTTCATCTAACCTAACCATCAGAGCAGCCGTGTACATATCTTTATATGTTGATGTAAATACTTTCATTGGGGGAAGTCAGCCCCAGAACAAGTTGATGCGGTTAAGAACATTAAAAAAAAAACACTAAATCAGGATATGGAGTGGACCCCTTAATCCCCTATCAATGTGAGGCTATTCATCTTTTCCAGAGTTGACTGAGAACTGACATATCCAGGGCAGAGCCTATGAATTTATCTATGTTTTCTCATGAATTCTTAGCTATCCTAGTGGTATGCACCCTAGGGGGCTGGGGCACCTCTTTTTGAGAGGTCCTGGGTTCAATTCCCGGTCAGCCTAGCTAAGTAGGAAGATCCCATGTGACATGGCAGTGACCTCATCGCCACATGCCATGCCACCTCAGCATATATGGGACCCAAAACAAAGAGTGCACATCTCTCGAGATGGCACTATCGAGATTGAGTGACTATGGGGCAGTTTTCTAACTCTTTTCCCAAAACATTTCAACTATCTTTGTGAATATGCGATCCGATTTGCCTTGAGTTGCAGTTTCTGTGAATATTCTTACATCTTTCACTGTTTGCACTGCAGCCCTTCATGCTTCGATCCTGATTGTCTTCTACTTGCTTATCTCTGGCTTTGGGATATCCTGGATTGGTTGTATTTTGGCAATAAAACATTTTCCTCATCAAGAACAAGCAGCAGGAAACCCTACACCAGCAGCAAGCAGCAGGAGAGGCACAACAAACACACAGTGTTGAAATAATCTTCAACCTTTCTGGTAGCAGAGGCAGACTGTCTCTGCGTACCAGCAGCAACCCCGTGCCGTACATCCGGTGTGCCGAGATCCGTCATATATAAGCCAGAAGGGCGATTGAATATGGACACGAAGAAAGAGGAGACCGACCTGAAGACGGCGCTTGAGGCACCAGCAATGCCAGCACCTGGTGAACCTGGACCTGGCCCTAGCGCTGTACCTTCGGAGCCCTTACATGGGCCAGTGGACGTGGCGGAGGATTCGATGGAAGGAGTTCAGTCGGCGTTCCGGGCCCTCTCAGTCGAGGAGGTGGACACCCATCCTGTGAAGAGAAGGAGAGAGAGCGAGAAGGATGCTGGAGGAAGCATAGGAGACGAAGGAGCAGACCAAGGGCACGACCCGACGAATGATCCTACCTTCGAAGGCGCACCAACCGCTTCTGGCCTCCACGCATCACCCTCTCCTATAACCACCACACTCCAAACTCCAGACCCAGCCGCTGCAACATCCACACCCATAACCAACCCGCCTATGGCTGAGGGCATAGGCTTTACTGGTATGCCTACCTACCCTGCCTATGGTGTGGACCCACCTACCACTGCGTTTCCAGAGGCAACTACTACCAGTGAGCCGGTGACCTCCGGTTATGCGCCGCGATGGTATGCGGCTGACTATGACCATCCTCTACCCGCTACGGGAGCCTATGTGGATGTTCCTGGGTATGCAACCCTGAGTGGGTTGAGGAGAGGACCTGAGTCATGCGGGGGCAGGAGTAGAGGATCGGGAAGATCCTCCAACAGGTCCCTGATGCGGTGGGAGATCAACGAGGTGCTCCGAGGAGCCACCTCTAAAATTGTTGGCGACCTCACTCAAGAGATTCGAGAGAAACTGGAGCCCCTGATACCGCCCCAAGCGTCACCTACCACGGTGGGAATGTCACCTCATCGAGTACAGACCAACCACCTGGTGGCAGGGCTGACAAACACCCTGGGGAGCCTGAGGAGCCGACCGATGCCGACCCCTGCTGTGATACCTAGAAGCCCTTTTATGCCGAGGACGGCCCAGCGACCCTACAGTAACGTGGCGAATTCTCCGAGAGCCGAGCTGGACCGGCTGGGGCTGACAGCCCTGAGGGCAATGGTTGACGTTGAGCCCTATGGCTCTAGTGATCTAGGCGGAGACCCCTCCGATGATGAGCTGCCGTCAATGACTTCTGCTTCGCCCTCGGAGGACGACGACGCGGAGGACCCGGAGAACCCAAGTTGGAAGAAGAATAAGAAGAAGAGGAAGACCCGACGCCCTGAGGGACGCAGGTCGCAGGAGGCTAAGGCTATTGCCACCTCCAAGATCGTGGTGAACCTGCCTGAGTTCACGGGCAAGGACCTCAGCGAGTTCGCTGAGAATTTTGGCCGGTTTCTCTGATTGACCGGCGAAACCCACGCTAGTGGACGGGTCAAGTGCGATCTGCTCCTGCAGTGTTGCAAGACCAAGTACCTGGAGAAGCAGGTCAGACGGATCGTGACTAAGTCCGCAACCTTTGCCGATGTGTTGGTTGCCTTGGAGAGGCAGTACCCGACCTATGAAACCGACCTCTCCATTAGGGCCGAGATCCAGAACCTGGCCGTGCTGCCCAACAACCCCAAACCTGGCAGGGTTTCTGAGCTATTGGGTGACCTGGATCACTGGGCTGCACGATTGACGCCCGGTTCCTACAGCAGCAGCGACCTGCTTTTCCAGTTGGTGGCTAAGCTCCCTCGGGAGCTGTGGGACGAGTGCCGTTCAACGGCAGAGCGCAAGGCTAGAGCCCTCCACTACGAGGATTTATGTGTACTACTCCTGGAGCTGGCGCTGGAGAAAGAAAGCAACCAGCAACTGAACAACTACCGTCCTGGAGGTGGAGGCTCTGGAAGCCATGGCAAAGGGTACCAAGGATCCAGACCTGGGCAGGGAACTACCCCCAAAACACGCCCGTATTATGGAAAACGTCAAGGAGCCCTTCTGGTGTGATACCAGAGACGAGCAGGGCCACCTGCAGCACGCCCCTGACTGCGAGCAGCGAGACTGCTTGAAAGTCCAAGGGAAGCAGCAGGAGAAGAACACCGGCGCCAAGGCAAAGCCGCCGTATCACTACAGGTGTACAATCACCTGTGCCTTCTGTGGGAAGAGGAAGCACTACGAGGATGAGTGCTACCACAAGCAGCGCCTGTCGGCGAAGCTGAAGGGTGAGGATCCTGGCAAAGGCTCTGGCAAAGGTGGAGGCAAAGGCAAAGGCAACGACTCCGGCAAGGGCAAGTGGAAAGGACGTGGACAAGGGCAGAACAAGAGTCAAGGTGGACGAGGATGAGGCGCTAACCGCCAGCCAGACAAGGACAAGAAGAACACGGACAAGAACGGAGGCAACCCCAACCCTAATCCGGGGGGGAACTCCGAGCACTCTGGAGGGCAGTCTGGTCCACGCTCACAAACGCAGGCACAGCGGCAAAAAGTGGCCAAGCGGGAGCACGAAGGTGGTGATGACAACAACGCTAAGAAGCGAAGCCGTTTCATGAGGATGGCCCGCAAATTGCGGAACAAGGGGTTCGAGGTGACCTGTCCCGCAGAGTTCTGACGGGGACGCTCCGGTGGCCCCCAGGTCCTGGTGTTTTGGGTACGTATCCGACTAGGGGGACGTGAATACCTGGGGCTATTGGATACTGGCGCCACCATATCTATAGTGGCCAAGAAAACCTTACCTTGTGGGAGCCTGAAGAACACCATGACCACCGCGGCTATACGAATGGGGGACGGACATGTGGTGCACAGCTGCGGGGACTGTGAAGTGGAGGTACCTATGGGCCATCGGACTATCGCCCATCGGTTCTATGTGATGTGACGCGTTCCTGTGGGGGGCCTGGCCACGGGACGCTGCGGTGGACACGCACAAGTGAGCAGGCAGGCAAAGCACTACGCTCACAGGGGCATCATTGCGCTCGTGTCATGTGACAAAGCGTTTCAGGATCCTTGCCACTCTGAAACAAGGGAACAGAAGTATGTACAGCAACACATCAGGATATGTACGCATGGGGTTAAGACTGGACTGGGGTAAGGGCATCACAGGACAACAGACACTCAGTTCCAACTCATATCTCAATCCCAAGTCCGGCCCTCTCAGTGGCTGGTGGGGGCGAGGGCTCAAACACAACCTATGCCCTGCTCAGTCCGGACCCTGAAACCCTGCCAATAGGGGAGGTGTTTCGCCCAGCCACAGGCAAGTTCCTGGGAACCAAGGGGCTCCAAGGCCAACTGACAGTCGCTCCTCGTGCTCCCTTAACTACAGGTCCCAACTTATCTCTGAGCCAGAGATATGGCCCTGCCATTATTCCCTAGGAGTTGGTAGCTGAAAATGGGCTGTTTCAGCCCAAGCTGATATTAGCTCCAAAAATCTCCAAAATTGACCCCTCGTCCGGACCTGCCAGAGGTAGGGACGAGGCAACTGACCCTATACCCTTTGAGTACAAACACCTTGGAGCCCTCACCCAACCTGGTTCCCTCTGAGGTCTCAGCATCAGGGCACCACGGGTTCGTCAAGTGGGGTCATGATGCCAAAATCACCAAAATTGGCGTCATTTTCACGCGTGGCACGCCCGGCCAGGGCAAGGCCAATGGCTCACAGGATAGGAGGCGGGACCTAGGACTCATATCTGAGTGTACAACCTAAAATTGAGTCCGGGATCCCTGTGGGCATAGAGATATGGGGCCGCCAATCGACCACACGGGGGGGGGGGGGTGAAATTGGGGTCCAAAAAGGGGGTCATTTTGGCTGCTCGAAATGAGCCAAAATTCTGGGGTGCTCCCAATAGTATATCTCCACGCCGGCTTGGAGATCAGATCCGCCATTCCATACGCGAGCCACCGAGAGCTGAACGGAGACTCCCATGCCCTTGGCTCTCTGAGATCTACATGCCACTAGTCGTGGTGACAATCCCAATTGGGTCCACAAATGCCAAAATGGCAAAATTGTCCACACTCACTCTGGGGTAGCACCTTAACGAAGGTTGCTCCGCTTCGCCCACGTGGTGTGTGAACCATGGGGACCAATATCCATAACACCCATGTCATATATGGTCCATTGGTCCATGCGTCCGGCGTGCACGAGGGTGCTGAACATGGTGCACGGCGGGCAGAAAATGTGGAAAATTGCTCAAAATGGCCGAAAATGCGCACACTCATGGTTGGGGCAAATGAGGCACATGCCCGACTTGGACCAAAGTGTGCCATAGGGTTGGTATCAAGTCATATGTGTCCAACATATCTTTTGGGCGTCGCCCAACTTCTCCGGTTTTGGGAATGGCAGGGTCGCCAAGTGAGCCCATGATTTGGCATGCTCCCAAATCGCCAACATGGGGGCCACGGTACGCCAAGCCCAAGAGGAGTTATTTGCCGGGTCCAAGATATGTTGGGCACCGAAGTATGTACCCTCCTCACATACTTGGGTCATGATGTCAATTGGGCGCAACGTTGAGATACACGGTCGCCACTTGACATCATGACGGGCAAAAAACAGCAATATTGGCGAAAAAACACCCAAAAGGGCCTTGAAAGGCGCACAAATATATTATAATATCCTCGGCTTGGATTGAGTAATCGACCAATCCTTCTAAACACAACTACTTGACACCGATGACGTTTGATTCCACATATTTGCTCCACTTGGGGCGCTTTGAAAGGTCACGAGCGCTACTTCCCAAGTGGGCACATGAAAATATGGAAAATTGCAAAACACACACCTTGCTCCCAACGCATCGCTTTGGGATCGCCACACAAGCTTCCCTCCACGAAGGTTAGGTTTGCAATTGATCGTGGGGAGAAAAAGGAAGGGCCTCGTGCAATATGAGGTCCATTGCTGGGTGTATCGCTCTTAGCCAAACCCGCCAAATGGGCACGCAATACAACACATGTCACATACCACATACTGCCCAAAAGAGTAGCTCCCCCCACGATATGTCATGCCCCTCCAAGGGCATAACTTTGTGTCAATCGCTCATAGGAACTCAAGGAAAGTTCCTATGCAACACAAACACTCGCGCGCTACACCGAAAGTTATCTTAACGCACGCAATATCATTGCCAAAGAGTTATAACGCAAACTCTACCCTCTTGACCATGATCCATTACGCTAGCGCGCACGTGTGGAGACGCAAGGCGTATAAAGCTTCCTAAATTACGTAGGGAGTATTTCTAATACATCCCATGCTTCCTTATTGTCGTTCCTCGCAAGCAGCACGAGATATGACCCTCACAAGTGGCCTCACGAATCAACTTTGTTTTGCCCATATCTGTAACACACATGGAGGGCAAGACAAAAGGAAAGTTGATTCGTGCATAGGGAAGCACGTAGGTCCACTCGGAAGAGGTCAAATCAAGTGCGGGGATGTCGAAGTCGAAAATTGGATTTCGACATCCTGAAAAATTCGGATTAAGGTTGCGAGTGTACAATGTGAAAATTGCAGATGCATCAATGCAATTCCTGAAGACTTTAGAGTCTTCGTCACGGATTGCGCTAAAATTTCTGTAAATAACAGTTAAACTGGCGGTTACGCTAAAGTCGCGAGCCAACCGCCAGCAATCAAAACATTGATTATCAGAACGGAAGCGTGAAAATTTACGGAAACAATATGAAAAAAAAACCCTGTTGATTCCTGATATTCTGATGTGTAAATCTCAGCGGGCGACGCATCGGTTGCCGATGCGGCCGCTAATAGCTGAAATGCCCAGATCTCTCACACAAACACGTCTTACCTACATCTGTTGTTAGGGTTAGGTTGCCGAATCGACAGCCGAAGGCGGTGCGGGGCATATTGGCATGAAATAGTAAGATAGCGGCAAATGGCAGTTTGCCGGTACATGGTAACATGCCCCAAGTGGCCGGAATGCCGTCACGGGGGCTTTACGGCAAGGGACACGCTCCTGCCGGGCTCTCACCGGGCTTCACCGGGCGTTTTCCCCTCCGTACATGGGGTTAGTGGGCACACGGAGACCGGTTGTATACCCCACCATGGTCATGGGGTTCTGGGTACCGCTTCACCCCCCTCCTTAGAGCAAACCCTGGGGGGGGCTCGATAACACCACGCATGGCAGCGGGTACCCAGGACCATCCCCTGAGGGGGGGGGGGTGTCACATCCTCACTTCAGGCTGATTTGCAGGTGAGGCTGCCCAATTCCCACAGTAAGACAGGTATGATGCTGTAAAAGCTTGTAGCGCATGTATAGTATCAAGTATCAAGTCCCGGGTCCTGGCGGCGATTGTTCGGCATCCAAAGGACCCGTTAACCCATACCAGGCGCACCGGGTGCCGGCTGCGACGGTCACTACCACAGTGGCAGTGGCATACACAGCCAACATAGGCGTCACACGACGACCGAGGTGGTCCCACAGGTCGAAAGCGACCACAAAGATCCATCAGGCTACCCCAAGCTTCTGAAGGCCCGCCGGCTGGGGGAGAGACCCCACGGGTCCTTCCTCGGGCACACCATGTCCATATCCACGACGCGAGTCCAGAGTGGTACAGCCGAACGAGCTCCTCCTTAAGGGATCGGGCATCAAGGCCGTCTTTTCCCTCGCCCTATTACCACGAAGGCCATACATGAGGGAGTCCCCATGCAGTGTGGGCGGAGGCGTCGACTCCTCAAACCACCAGTTTCCCAGGCAGACTGACCGAGGCCAGGAACACCGGAGGTCGCCACCCGACTGCAAGTGCGTCTGCGAGTCGGTAGGCTCCCACTGGGACTGACAGTGGCGGACCGCTGGGAGTGTAGTCAGGCAACTGGGCTTCCCGCCTGGCGCCATCAGGATCCCCTCATCACAGCCACTAGGGCACACGGTATCACGGGCACTCAAACAGAAGAATCTGTACTTAGGTACTGGTCCAGGCTGGACCTTATGTAAAAGTAGTAAACGGCGACGCAGGGCGCCTTCGTATGTCGATTCGCATCCCTCGGAAGAAAAACAGTCCACATCTCAGTGATGGGCTGATGACTACAGATGCACATATCCTGGGGAGCAGAAAGACAAGCAACAAGCGGGGTAACAGGCGTGTAAACACACTCTGGATAGAGCGCCAAACCACCCCCTGGCTAGGATAAGGCATATGCAGGAGGGTGGGCAAGAAAACGCCTGAGTTCAGGCCATACATAGTCTGCAGACATACGTCGACTGGTCTGGATCCCGCAAGTGCCATGGGACCAGACCACACACCCAAAAAATCGCAATGCTGATGACGGCGGCATCCGTTGCGCAACGTCGTATGGGCTTCAAGGCCCTAAGAGCTCAGAAAATATGACTGTCAGTCGCCCTGCCTGGTTTCCCAAGGATTCAGCAGGCGGGGAGTGACGAATAGAAGTTGAAGAGAGGGGCCATCCTCCTCTGGATTCAGCAGGGGGGGTATATGGCCACTCTGATGGCAGGTCACCGGAGGATGGGAGAGAGCAAGCAAGTAAGGGACGATCCGTCGACCTCACAAGCGCTCAAACTGCATCACGGGAGAGCTCAGGGCGATGATCAGGCGCCCCTGGCTGCCATCGCCCGGGTGAGTGCTGCCAAGTCCGAGACATGGATCTTGGTCTTGTGCTTGCGGATGTACTCCATGAAGGGAGTATTAACCCGCGGCACGAACGAGGAGACGGGTTCCCAGGTGTCGTGGGACGGCCCATAGCCTCGCCAACAAACCTTGAACTCCAGGCCTCCGGTGCCGAGGCTTTCGGAGGCTGAGCCAGGATTTTCTCGACGGTGTAGTCGTCTTGCTCAGCATAGTCGTCGTCCGAATCAGCCTCATGTGCGGCATAGCTCAGTGACACATGTTGGCCACGGAGGTCGGGTTCCCGCACACGGAGTTGACTCTCGTGGCGCTCCCGGAACTGTCCGTGACCCACCTTGATACGGTAGGTGTCCTCACCAATCCTGCGGACCACCTCTCCAGGTGTGAACCAGGGTTTGGTGCGGTGGGTGCCCATAGGGCGGGGTCTGATCACCCACACCGGGTCTCCCACCCTGAACTTCTGCGCTGTCGAGCTCGGGGCGGACTTCTGACGCTCAGCATGCTCCTTCTCGAGCTGCTGGCAGATGTCCCGCGCCGTTGCCTCTTGCCGCGCAAAGAATTCCTTGGCGTCCATAGCCATACCATCACCAGACAAGGGAAGTCCCCGACCCAGGGGGTCCCTGCCAAACAGAATCTGGTGAGGGGACAAACCACCCGGAGTGGGGGTGTCATAATGGGCCTTCAGAGCAGGCCACATCTCCTCAAACCAGTTCCGCCGTGGATTGGTGATGTGAATCTTGCGCAGCTTCTCGAACAGCTGCCGTCCAGCCACTTCAGCACGGCCGTTAGACCGGCTGAGATAGGCGACGCTCTTGGCATGACGTATTCCCATAAGGGAACACATAGGCTTGAACCAGCCACCAGTAAACTGGGGCCCTCGGTCACTGCAAATGGTGCGGGGGATGTCAAAGACGGTCAGCCAATGACGAATCATCATGACTGCCACTTCCTTGGCAAGCAACCCCTTTTTGCGTGCCGGAACGGCTACTACGTAGCCACTGTGGCGAACCACACAAAGAACCACACAGTCAAAGGTCTCCTTGCCAATGTGAACTTCGGGCATGGAGAAGACGTCCATGGCCACCCTCTCCATGGGCTGGTCAGGAACCGGGGTCCATTGGGCTTCCCCCTTGACGTTCCGGTTATCGGGATTGCAGGCCTGACAGACCGAGCAACCCTTCCTGACCTTCTTGATGGCGGTGTAGAGATTGATCTGGTCGATCTCGAACCGGCGCTGCATGTCAAGGGCTTGCTTCTTGACCCCTGGGTGCAGCATGTGGTGGTGCCAAGCTTCACATAGCTCGAGCACTCGGGACTCTGGTACTAGCAGCTTACCGTTCGGGTAGAGCTTGCCATCTTCCTCAGTCAGCCCCTTTGGCCACTTCTGCCCGTCATCAGGGTCCGTCACAGCCCTATACTCGGCCGCAAAGGCCTCAGACTTAGCGTAGTCGTCGGTCCAGTCGTCCTGGAGGCAAGACTCAGGGAAGAGGGGCTTGTCGGACTCAGCTCCATCAGGGGCGAGTACTCTGACCGCTCTGCCCATCCTCGTTCCGAGGGGGGCATCCGCAGCCATAACGACGAAGCATTTAACACCCTCCTCCTCCATCAGGCGCTCCATTTCGATGATCCTCTTGGCTTCAGCGGTCTCAGCCTCATCGCCATGGGCAGACACGTCAGTCATGCCCTTACTGGCGGGATAGGCCCACCTGCTGAGACAGTCCGCCACGGTGTTGTCCTTTCCAGGAACATACACAACCGTGAGGTCGAACTTGGCCAAGGTCTCATGCCATCTTGCCCGTCGGGAGGCGGGACCAGAGGGGGTGTCGACTTGCTCCTTGTGCCACGACTGCAGACTCTGATGGTTGGTGCAGACGGTGACGGGATGAAGGGCTATGTACCCAGCCCATTTCCTGAGAGCCATGACGATGGCATACCCCTCTTTTTCTCGGGGCGTCCACGTCCGTCTCTGGCCTTCTGCCAGGACTCGGCTCCAGAAGGCCACTGGCACGTGCCTCCCATCGTCAAGCACTTGTTCCAACACAGCGCCAACGGCGTAGTGGGAAGCGTCGGTGCGCAGGAAGAACCCTCGGTCGGGATCCACAAGGTGCAGACCCTCTGCGGATAGCAGCGCCTGCTTCATTCCCTCAAAGGCACGGTCGGACTCAGCTGTCCAGACCAGAGCCTTCTTGGACCCCTTCTTGGTCTCCTCACGGTTGCCCTTGAGCATGCTGGTCATGGGGGCTGCGTACTCGGCTTGATATACCCCGAGTAGTAGTTGCAGAACCCCAGATACGCCCGTAGCTCAGAGACCGTTTACGGCTTCTCCCAGTGCTCGATAGCAGCCACCTTGCCAGGTATGGGCTTGCGCTGCCTGTTCCCGACTACATGGCCAGCGAAGACCACCTCGCTTACCGCAATGGTGGCCTTGTCACTGCTGCCCGTGAGTTTGTGCCGAACCAGAAGGTCCAGCACTCGAGTGACGTCCCTCTCGTGTGCCTCCAGGAGCTCCTCGTAGCTCATACTGGGGTCCCCGGACGCGATGATCACGTCGTCCACGAAGGGGTCCGCACAGTCGCGCACCGGCTCAAGCAGGTTCTCCAGCATCTGCTGAAAAGCCGCATTGCCGTTGGTAACGCCCATGGGCATCACCTTCCTCTGGAGGGGTCCAAGTGGGGTGCTCATGGCTGTGCAGGCACGGGACTCCTCGGCGAGAGGCATCTGATGATAACCATGTTTCAGGTCAATCACCGTGAAGATCCTCCGCCGGTGTTGTTTTTGCAGCATGTCCTCAATGAGGGGCAGCGTATAGCTGTCGTGCTGCGTTTGGGCGTTTAGGCCGCGGTAGTCGACCACGAGCCGCCACTCACCGGCCACCTTCTTGGGGACGACGAAGCACGGAGAGGCCCATTCGGAGTGGCACGGCTCGAGCCAGCCTCTCATGAAGTCGTGGAGGATCTTCTCCATGGCCTCCTTCCTCTCGCCCCTCAGGGCAAACTCCCGATGCCGATACACACGGGGGTCCTGCTTCAGTCGTATCTTGGCCTCGCCATACGGTCCACGCACCGGCGGGGGAAACACAGGTTTTCCGCTGAAGAAGGTATCACCATACTTCTGCTTCAGCCTGGCCCTCAATGCCTGGATCTTGGGGCAATCGTCGGACTCCGCCTTGGCTTTTCCAGGCACCTGGACCACTGAGCTTACTTGAGGGGTAGCGACCCTGCTCGGTTTCGGCTCTGGCAGTCTTGCCAGGTGGCCCAAGGGGTCATCTCAGGTCTTGCCTCGGAATAGATCGCCGTAGGTGGGTGGGTTACCGCCGATTGGCTCGTCCTGGCTGGACAAGTGGTCCAGCATTCTCCTTACGAAGGTATCCCCATGATAGGAACCAGAGAAGATGGCGTCCACTTCCCACCAGGCCTTGTCCTGGCACTTGCCCTCACGCTGGCTTCCCCAGTCGTGAAAGGGCTGATCCATATACCCCTGAACCAGATCCAACTCCTCTTCCGTGAGGGGATCTTCCGATTCTCCGATGTCAACAGGGGAAACCGCAAAGCATTGCCGCCATGGCTCCGCTATGATGCGGTTGACACACACGAAATCCGTGGCGTCGGCCTGATCAAGGCCCCCATCCACATAGTGGACTTCTGTTGGCCATCTCTGGGGTGGCATGGGCTTTCCCTTAGCGTCCTGAAAGACACTCTCTCCAGCCGGTAGGAGGACCTTGTTTAAGGTCCTGTTGGTCAATGAGACCACCCAATGTCGGGTACTTTCCTCCTCGGTGCATCCCATAGGAACAACCAGCACTGCCTTGGAGCGATCCTTGCGTATCTTCGCTACCGCCCTTGGAATGTCCCATCGAGGGCAATGGATCCACATCCAGCCCTGATGCGGACCCCAGTGCTTCTTCCACGCGGAGTCCTGTGCGCTCCAGTACTTCTCACAAACCCGAAGATGGGCGGAGGTTCCTGAAGAGAACGCATCCAGGGCCAGATCCGAAGCTCCCAGGTCCGCAACCACTCGGTTCGCCACTTCCGGCATTACGCCGTACTCCTGGTTTGCTGGCCCAGTTGGCTCAGTGCCCAGCGCGGCTACTTCGAGCTGATTGCGTTCGGGGTGGATCCATTGGCATTCTACATGGTGCTCAGGTGACGAAAGCCACGAGAGCTGGTCGTCCTGGTACAGGGTCATGGAGGCCTGGGCCGGGAGCGCCGGAGTCCGTCTCCATCATGAAGTCGTACCCAACGATCATGTCCCAGTCCCTCTCGGCCTCGTAGAAGCGACCTTGCAGGAGGATTTCCTTGCTGAGGTCTGGGCGGCTCAGCTCACGGTGGTTCACGAACTGCAGCCCAATGGCCGATTCCTTCGTGCCTCCCACCATGTACTGGCCGTTCGCCACTTTCAGCCTGACAGGTTTCCAACTGTCGATCAAACACTCTGGTGGAAGCAGGCCAGACTTGACCAAGCTGACCTGTGCTCCCGTGTCGACCAACACGTGGAAGACCTTTTCCACTTCCCCGCATAAGGCACGGACCTTAAGGTGCAACTGCTGCTCACGCCCCACTCGGCGCACGGCGTGCAAACTCAGGATCTCCGGCCGTTCCAGAAGCTCAACAAGCGACTGGTGCAGGTCGTGGACAATGGGCTCAGGCTGCCCATCTGCAGCATCCAGCTGCGGTCCGGGTGATCCTCCGATACTCTCGGATAGATCTTGAAGTACATCAAACACATTCTTGGTCGCGAAGGATGGACGGGTGCAAGGGTTCATGCCTTCACTTGCCCTCACCCCGCCACCGCGACTGGGTGCCAGACCGGGCCTTCAGCCCGCGGCAGTCCCTTTGTGCTTACCGACTCCCGATTGGGATGGTGTGGCGCTTCCCACGACACCATCCTGCGACCGCCCTAGCTGGGGCCCTTGGCTGCAGGGGCTCCGCTAGGGGGCGTCGGTTGTGGAGGTAGGGGTATTCTCCTCCGCGTCAACCTCGTTGACACCCTTCTTCCTTCCCCTATTCCTAGGCTTCTTGTCCTTGTCCTTGTTCTGGTATTTCTCCTTGTTCTCCTTGTTCTTGTTATCCGACCTGGGGACCCAGTTCCTCTTGATCTCCTGGATCTCCTTAGCCAACTCGGTCCCCACCGACATCAGCTTGGAGAGCTCATCCTCTTCCACCTCCACTTTGGCTTCACGGATACCTGCGGGCGCACGCTTCTTCGACCCGTGCGCCTTCTTGTAGGCCTCCGTGTCGGCCTGGTGGGTGGGGCATGTTCGGTGGTCATGGTTGAAGCCTTTCTTCCTCCCATAACACACGAAACAGCCCTGAGGGTGAGCTCGTATGAACTCCCCAAAGGACAGCGGAGGGTCGCCAATGCGGCGGGGGTCCCTCTTCTCCTTCTTCCTCCAACCCGGCTGCAGGGGACTCCAGCTTCCCCGGTTGCTCCCCGCGCCGTTGTGGGCCACGAAGGCACAAACGGCCATCTCGGCGGGCTCATCGTCGTCGTCATCGTCGACGAGAGCTTCATCGCCATCGGCTCCCGCTGGGTCCATGGCAGCTTCCCCGCCAGGCCCCTCGCCAACGTAGTTGACGTCGCGGTCGCCGGGTTTCAACCCGCGGGTGTGGTGGAGGTTCCGGTACTCCTTGAGTACTTCCTCTCCAACCCACTCCAGGATCTCGTCGCAGCTCATCCGCGCCGGGATGGCCTGCAGACGGATGGTCTGGCCGCTCACGTCACACTCGTCAAGGCGCCACATCGCGGTCTTCTCGCGATCGCCCGAGACGGTGATGAGGAGAGCGTTCCGCAGGGAGTGCCGTTTGACATCCCGGGCCACGTTCTTCCTCGGTCAAGCCACCACGTTCGTATGATACTCTTTGGGGAGCATCATCTTGACCGTGTGGTTGGACTTGGCCCTCTTGGCTTCCCCCTTTGTGACCCTCTTGATCCATGCTTCCGGCAGCATGGAGAGCAGGCGAGCCTGCTCCTCACCCTCGTTCCAGTCCTCCACGTTGCGGCGGAAGAGGGTGTATTGCCCTCGGAAGTCTCGCCAGTCCCGTAGGCGGATCTCCCGTCCATCATGCTGAAGCTTGATGGACTTCCACCGCTTGGCAGCCACCTGCGGGGCGTCCACCCGCTCCTGCTCGTTGAGCCACTTCTTGGCTTCCTTGAGGGTCTTGATCTTCCCCTCCTTGGTTGCCACGAAGTATAGCTCTTGGAGCAGTTCCGGCAGGCGGTACCTGAACCGTCTGAAGACATATTTCTCCGCATCTGCGGGATCCATGTCTTCAGTGACGTTCACCCCCAAATCGTCCTGCTTCTCCAAGAAGCGGTGGAGGTTGAGGGGGTTGCCATCGTACATGGGGGGCTTGATGTCCTTCAAGTCTTCCCACACGGCGGCGTCCGCGGCCTTAGAGACCATGAACGCCGGCTGCGAGGTCGACCGAGGTTCCCATCAGCGTCTCCCACGGACTCCCACGGCTGCCACTTCCATCTCCTCCCCGGAATTCCTGTGGCTACGCCGCGGTTCCTCCATGTACGCTGAACCTAGATGTTCACGCCGTACACCTTCCATGTATGCCTCCTCATCACGGCGCCGGCGGCTGCGTTCAGCGGCCTCCCGTCGTACACCACGCGGCGGGGAGATGTCGAACTCCTCCAGGCCCAGATCCAGGTCCTCGCCTCCGCCGACGTCCCACTCCACGTCTCCTCCGGGGACCTCATCCCTGAGTCCACCATAAAGTCCTCGAGCCATTGGAATTGGCTCCGGGGCTGGTGCGGGGCGTCGGGGGCGTACCGGTGTCCGCGGTGGAGCACGGCGGTTGTGGTACTCCGCGCTGAGCCACTCATCACGCCAATCCTCACTGCCACTGCCGGGCGGCACGCGCTCGTTGCGGCGGCCCGCGCTGTGGTGAGAGGGGGCGGTGACGGGGGGCGGTGAGAGAGGGGACACTGGCGCTGGGGCGACTCCTTGGGGCTCCGTCGGGGGCGTGGGGTCTGCCTGGACCTGGTCCGGATCCCCAGCCGTCGTCTGACGAGCCAGACTCCAGGGGTGGGTGGTCGCTGCTGACGCTCCCACGGGCTTCCAGCGCGTCCAGCCTCCGCTGCAGGCCGCTGATGACCTTGTTCAGCGACCTGGTCTCGCCTCTGGCGATGTCCAGCAGCTTCTGGGTGGCGGTGGCGACCTGGGCGCTCTTGACCATCTCGATCTTGGCGATGTCCAGCTCCCTCTGAGCGCGCGCGGCGACCCTGGCAATGCGAGTCATCTCGCCCTTGCCCGTGTCTACCTCGCGCTCGAGGGACTGGACCCTCCTGCGGAGGTAGACAATCCACCGCCGGGTGGCATCCGGGTCGCCGTCCCCTGGTGGGTCGTCTGGGTCCCCAGGGGGTCCTCCAGGAGGGCCTCCGCCGGGTCTGCCCGGTCCAGGGGGTCCTCCCCCGCCCGGTGGTCCGCCTCCAGGGGGTCCTCTTGGTGGGCGTCCTCCAGGGGGTCCTGATGGTCCTCCGCCAGGGGGTCCTGTTGTGTCTGAGGATGGGGGCTTCTTCGTGTAGTCGAAGTCCATGTCATCATCCTCGTCAATGTCGCCCCACCTGGGAGTCTCGGTCTCCGAAGACTCCGAGCTCCGGTAGGGAGGAGGGGGATCCTCATCCTCACCTTCCGGCTCCATGGGAACGTCTCCGCCTCCTCCGCCAGCCACTCCTCGGCGATGTCGGCGGCCTCGTTCATCCCCGTCGCTGGCGGTGAAGAAGGGGTCACTGTCGTGGGGGTGTCCGCCCGCTGGCCTCTGTGGCCTCTCGGGCATCTTCCCCTTACCCTTCCTCCGTCGGTAGGCGGTGGGGCCACTGCTCCCACTGCTCCCTGTGTCGACCTCGTCCAGCGTCATCTTGGAGGAGGCATCCCCTTCGAAAAGCTTTCGAAGGGTCTCCACTCGGGATCCTCCCGGGGGAGTCTCGCGGCGAAGCTTGGCCTCCGCCTCCTCCATCGCGGCGGCTGTGGCTGCGGCAGCTGGCCCTTCTGCTTCCTCCCGGGCACGAGCCGCCTCGGCTTCCCGGGCCTGCTGCAGCCGAGCCTTCTCCGCTTCCAACGCCACCAGCTCCGCCTCCGTCTTGGCCCTCTCCTCAGCAACCTTCCGTCGCGCGGCCTCGATGGCGTCCTTCTTGGCGGCGTCCGCCTGGGCCTTAGCCATTGCCTCGGCATGGGCCCTTTCCTCCGCCTCCTTCTTTGCCCTCTCTTGGGCAAGCGCCTCTTCCAGCGCCTTCACCTCGGCCTCCTTGCAGGCAATGGCCTCCTGCGTCAGGCGGGCTTCTTCGGCGGTTGCCGCCACCTCACCCCTGATCCGGGCAGCCACTGCCTCATGGGCGGCCGCAGCTGTGAGACCGGCCGCGATGGCTGCCACGGTCGAGGCGTGGTAGTCCATGCCTCTGCCCCACTCGGTGGCCTCCTCCTGGGCGATGCCGACGGCGCCCTCCACGGCAGCGTTCTGCTGCGTGGCCCGTTGCCGGGCAACCCGAAGGTTGCAGGGCACCCCACAGGTGCGCTCGCAGGCGCGCGCCACATCCCTTTGGTGGGGAGCGACGCTGCTGCTGGAGCTGGCCGGCATCCTCCCGTGGTGGGCCGACTCCACGTCGCTGCTGGGGCCTGACTTCCTCAGGAGCAGCGGACGGGGCTTGGCCTTGGCCTGCTTGGCGACTTCCAGGAAGTCGCCAAGCGTGGTGTGGCCGGGGTGGTGACCACCACTGGCCCGTTGGGGGCTGTGGGCTGGGGTTCCAACCCTGGCGCCTTGGGCGGCTTCGGCGGCCAGGGACTCCTGGTACTCCCGCCACTTCCTGTCCCGCCTCCTGTCCCCGGCGGAACGCTTCTCCTTCCCAGGAGACGCGCCGCTGCTGCTGCTGCCCTGCAGCCGGCGCTCGTTCCTCAGCTCCAGGAACTCCTTCTCGATCATGTCCCACATCGAGACGTTGATCGAGGATCCCGACGGATACTCGTTGGGCTTCTCGTCCTTATCAATCCCGTCGGGGCGCAGCCCTTCGCCGGGCCTGTCCAGGCAGGTCCGGGTCCTCCAGCGCTTGCGGCGGAAGCGGTACTCATACCCTTCCGCCCGCAGCCATTCCTCCACTGCCCGCAGGCGGTTCTCGCCCATGTCCTCGCGGAGCTCGAAGCTCCCGGGCATGCCGCCTTCGCACTCGGGATTGCTGTGGCGGTACTGCTGCCCCCACAGCAACCCACGCAGTAGGCGTGCCGCATGGGGGTGGGGGTGCGGCCACGTCTTGCCCGCCTCGTCCCAGTTCACCATCGGTGCTCTCGATGGAGTGGTCCTGGGGTGGTTGTTGAGGTGGGTGATGTAGCACTGGACTGGGAGTGCGGCCGGTGCTGGTCGGCCGGTGGTTGTGGAGGTGGTTGACGCGACTGGGTGTGCGGCCTTGCTGGTCCGCCGATAGGACTCGCTGATGAGGGAGTCCTGGTCTGTCCACCTCCTTCACGGTCGCTGCGTTTCCGTGGTCGCTCAGGGCGATGTCCTGGGCGGCGCTGCGGGCCGCTGCGCTGCGCTGCGAGCTACGAGCTGCGAGCTGCTGCGCCGCGCTGCTCGGGGTTGGTGGCCCCGAGTGGCACGCGAGGGATGGGTAACCCCGCGGCGCTGGAACGCTTTTGACGAGTTCCCGTGGGGGGCCTGGCCACGGGACGCTGCGGTGGACACGCACAAGTGAGCAGGCAGGCAAAGCACTACGCTCACAGGGGCATCATTGCGCTCGTGTCATGTGACAAAGTGTTTCAGGATCCTTGCCACTCTGAAACAAGGGAACAGAAGTATGTACAGCAACACATCAGGATATGTACACATGGGGTTAAGACTGGACTAGGGTAAGGGCATCACAGGACAACAGACACTCAGTCCCAACTCATATCCCAATCCCAAGTCCGACCCTCTCAGTGGCTGGTGGGGGCGGGGGCTCAAACACAACCCATGCCCTGCTCAGTCCGGACCCTGAAACCCTGCCAATAGGGGAGGTGTTTCGCCCAGCCACAAGCAAGTTCCTGGGAACCAAGGGGCTCCAAGGCCAACTGACAGTAGCTCCCTATGGTCCCTTAACAGCAGGTCCCATCTCCCCTCTGAGCCAGAGATATGGCCCCGCCTCTATCCCCTAGGAGTTGGTAGCTGAAAATGGGCTGTTTCAGCCAAAGCTGATATTAGCTCCAAAAATCTCCAAAATTGACCCCTCGTCCGGACCCGCCAGAGGTAGGGACGAGGCAACTGACCCTATACTCCTCGAGTACAAACACCCTGGAGCCCTCACCTAACCTGGTTCCCTCTGAGGTCCCGGCATCAGGGCACCACGGGTTCGTCAAGTGGGGTCATGATGCCAAAATCACCAAAATTGGCGTCGTTCCCACGCGTGGCACGCCCGGCCAGGGCAAGGCCAATGGCTCACAGGATAGCATGCAGGACCTAGGACTCATATCTGAGTGTACGACTTGAAATTGAGCCCGGGCTCCCTGTGGGCAGAGAGATATGGGGTCGCCAATTGACCACACGGGAAGGGGTGAAATTGGGGTCCAAAGAGGGGGTCATTTTGGCTGCTCGAAATGAGCGGAAAATTCGGGGGTGCTCCCAATAGTATATCTCCACGCCGGCTTGGAGATCCGATCTGCCATTCCATACGCGATCCACCGGGAGTCCAACTAAGACTCCGATGCCCTTCGCTCACAAAGATCTTCATGCCACTCGGCGTGGTGACAATCCCAATTGGGTCCACAAATGCCAAAATGGCAAAATTGTCCACACTGGCTCTGGGCTAGCACCTTAACGAAGGTTGCTCCGCTTCGCCCACGTGGTGTGTGAACCATGGGGACCAATATCCATAACACCCATGTCATATCTGGTCCATTGGTCCATGCGTCCGGCGTGCACGAGGGTGCTGAACATGGTGCACGGCGGGCAGAAAATGTGGAAAATTGCTCAAAATGGCCGAAAATGCGCACACTCATGGTTGGGGCAAATGGGGCACATGCCCGACTTGGACCAGAGTGTGCCATAGGATTGATATCAAGTCATATGTGTCCAACATATCTTTTGGGCGTCGCCTAGCTCCTCTGGTTTTGGGAATGGCAGGGTCGCCAAGTGAGCCCATGATTTGGCATGCTCCCAAATCGCCAACATGGGGGCCACGGTACGCCAAGCCCAAGAGGAGTTATTTGCCGGGTCCAAGATATGTTGGGCACCGAAGTATGTACCCCCGAATCATACTTGGGTCATGATGTCAATTGGGCGCAACGTTGAGATACACGGTCGCCACTTGACATCATGACGGGCAAAAAACAGCAATATTGGCGAAAAAACACCCATAAAGGGCCTTGAAAGGCGCACAAATATATAATAATATCCTCGGCTTGGATTGAGTAATCGGCCAATCCTTCTAAACACAATGACTTGACACCAATGACCCTCATTCCCACATATGTGCTCCACTTGGGGCGCTTTGAAAGGTCACGAGCGCTACTTCTCAAGTGGGCACATGAAAATATGGAAAATTGCAAAACACACACCTTGCTCCCAACGCATCGCTTTGGGATCGCCACACAAGCTTCCCTCCACGACGGTTAGGCTTGCAATTGATCTTGGGGAGTATAAGGAAGGGCCTCTTGCAATATGAGGTCCATTGCTGGGTGTATCGCTCTTAGCCAAACCCGCCAAATGGGCACGCAATACAACACATGGCACATACCACATACTGCCCAAAAAGGTAGCTCCCCCCACGATATGTCATGCCCCTCCAAGGGCATAACTTTGTGTCAATCGCTCATAGGAACTCAAGGAAAGTTCCTATGCAACACAAACACTCGCGCGCTACACTCGAAAGTTATCTTAACGCACGCAATATCATGGCCAAAGAGTTATAACGCAAACTCTACCCTCTTGACCATGATCCATTACGCTAGCACACACGTGTGGAGACGCAAGGCGTATAAAGCTTCCTAAATTACGTAGGGAGTATTTCTAATACATCCCATGCTTCCTTATTGTCATTCCTCGCAAGCAGCACGAGATATGACCCTCACAAGACGCCTCACGAATCAACTTTGTTTTGCCCATATCTCTAAGACAAATGGAGGGCAAGACAAAAAGAAAGTTGATTCGTGCATAGGGAAGCACGTAGGTCCACTCGGAAGAGGTCAAATCAAGTGCGGGGATGTCGAAGTCGAAAATCCGATTTCAGAACCCTGAAAAATTCGGATTAAGGTTGCGAGTGTACAATGTGAAAATTGCAGATGCATCAATGCAATTCCTGAAGACTTTAGAGTCTTCGTCACGGATTGCGCTCAAATGTCTGTAAATAACAGTTAAACTGGTGGTTACGCTAAAGTTGCGAGCCAACCGCCCGCAATCAAAACATTGATTATCAGAACGGAAGCGTGAAAATTTACGGAAACAATATGAAAATAAAACCCTGTTGATTCCTGATATTCTGATGTGTAAATCTCAGCGGGCGACGCATCGGTTGCCGATGCGGCCGCTAATAGCTGAAATGCCCAGATCTCTGACACAAACACGTCTTACCTACATCTGTTGTTAGGGTTAGGTTGCCGAATCGACGGCCGAAGGCGGTGCGGGGCAGATTGGCATGAATAGTAAGATACCGGCAAATGGCAGTTTGACGGTACATGGTAACATGCCGCAAGTGGCCGGAGTGCCGTCACGGGGGCTTTACGGCAAGGGACACGCTCCTGCCGGGCTCTCACCGGGCTTCACCGGGCGTTTTCCCTTCCGTACATGGGGTTAGTGGGCACACGGAGACCGGTTGTATACCCCACCATGGTCATGGGGTTCTGGGTACCGCTTCAGGACACTGAGGCCTTCGACTTTGTATTGGGGACTGACTTCTTCGTGCAGCACTCCCAGATACAATCCCTGACGCTGCAAGCGCCCTACCTCCTCTACGTGGACCACGGCAGTGGCAGAGAGTCTGTGCCACTGGAGCAGTCGGAACATACCTCAGGGTACCTGAGGATATCAACGGAGGAGCCCTCAAACATGATGGCGGCCCCCAGAACTGAGGACTATCAACGATTGGGGGAAGTCCTAGACCAAGGTGTGAAGCAGTTGGGTTACTCTAGAGAAGACCTGAGTGTGGAGTTGTTCGCCAGCGACAACCAGCATGTACTGGACCTTTACTGCAGCAAGGGGAAGAACTGCAGCTACAAATTTTACTGGCCCTCTTTCAGGATGGCCTACGGGAACCCCAGGTTCAGTGAACTGGGGATGGGCCTGACGAAGGTGTCCTTGGAACGTTCCCGTATGGTCCTGTGTTCCCCCGATTGGAGAGCCCATGGGGGCAACGAGTACTGGCGAAACCTCCTGGACAGGCTGACTATCAGCTCTGTTCGGTTACCTGATGAGGCCATCTACGTGCGTCTGGGGCGTAAGACGCCTATTGGGAAACCCGGATGAGGAAGTATGCTCAGCGTGGTGGACGGAGGTCTTACCTCCATCCCCTGGGAGGATCTGGACCCAACTCTGGTCCAGGCTATCCAACGAGAAAGCGATGGACTCGCCTTGGGTGACTTGCAGGATCAACTACGACCTCAAGATGCTATTGAGACTACACCCGGAGGAGATGAGTATGTCGTGACTAACACCCACGCCCCCAACTCTCCCTGCCATGTACCTGTTCCTGATGGAGTCTCTGAGTGTGGACTATCCGAGCTACCTAGCTCTATCCACTCGGATGACAAAACTGAGCACGACGCCTTCTTTGTGCATCCCTGTGTGGAGGAAGTGGAGAACGCCGAGTACGTCGCCCCACTGAAACCCCTACTCTCCATGAGGGTGGAAGACCCCGTGGACGAAGAGCTGGACCCTCAATCCAGGCTAAGGGAGTATGTGGACTCCAAGAGGAAGTTGGTGGCGAAAAAGCTATGCTACGCGAAGCCTACCCGCAGCTCATGGCCACTGAAGCAAGGACGTATGGGAGAACTATCGCAATTGAAGGAGGACCTCGAACAGAAGATCACCACCTGGCAAAGGGAGGTAGATCTTAAGGTCATGAAGAGCGTGTGGGGCGCCCATGTGAGGACCCCAGAGGAGGACGACCTCTCGGAGGAATGTGTATGTGAACCCCCTCGAGCGTGCCTATGTTGCCATCCCCCATCGGAGATGGTTGAACAAGACCTACTATATGCCTACCAAGGGGTGAAGGACACTACCAAGGGCAAAGAGTCGGTGGAGGATCACCTCCCGACGTCTATTACTCAGGGGGCATGCAACTTACACTCTGACGAGGACATGGAGGACAAGATCAAGCTATTGGACCCGCGGTTGCAGAAGCTTATAAGAACCTATCTGGAGGTGTTCGGAGAACTACCCCCTCCAGCCTCATGTGACAAGCTCGTACAGATGGACCTCAAGCTGAAACCCGAGTTCGTGGGTCACAAGATCCGGAGGAGACCCTATCCAGCTCCCAAAGAGCAGGCCGACGAGATTGAGCGACACATACAAGAATGTATCGACGCTGGCCTAGTCCTGGAGTACAAGGACGGGGACTACCCCCAACACTGCAGCCCCTGTTTCCTGGTGGCTAAACCTGGGGCCACAGCCAAACGGCTGGTAGTGGACCACGGAGAGCTGAACAAGAAAACGATGAACCACTCAGGGTCCATTCCTAATACGGAGTCTACCCTTGAGAAGATAGCCCCCTGTCGCTACAAGACCAAGATGGACAAGAGGAGCGGATTCTGGCAAGTTGACCTGACGCCCAACGCTCAGGAGCTACTAGCCTTCATCACCCCTCAGGGGAGGGTGTTCAAGTGGAAGGTCATGCCATTTGGCGTGGCCAACGCACCCGCTCTATTCCAAGAGCTGATGAATAAGATCGTGTCCATCCTACGAAGGAGACCTAAGGTGCAGGAACTTATATTCCGTGGGGCCCAGACGGAAGCACACATCGACGATGTATGCCTTGGGACCAATACCAAGGAGGACCACCTAATCCTCTTGGGTGAGTTCTTTCCGGTCTGCCAGGAGAACCACACACGATTCAAGCTGGAGAAGTGTGAGTTCATGCAGGAGACCATGCAGTACCTGGGGTTTGACGTTGGCTATGGGTGGTGGACCCCAGCGGCCTCTAAGGCCAAACCCCTGATGGATGCTAAGGTACGACATGAAGACCCCAAGAAAGAACTTCATGATGTACGCAGTTTCATTGGTGCGTGCAACTTCTATCGCCGCCCTATCAAAAACTTCACCTACACCAGCGCCATTCTGACGGACTTGATCAAGAAGAGTACTACTTGGCGCTGGGGCCCACAAGAGCAACAAGCGTTTGATGAGCTCAAAGACAAGGTGGCCAACGCTAAGTGCTTGGGCGTGCCTAGGGCACAGGGGAAGATTCTTCTGGTGACCGACGCCAGCAATGTGGGCGGTGGTGGAACGTTGTTCCAATGGCAAGGTCTAGAGAAGGAGGAGTTCGACTCGGCCATTTCCCAATGGGGAACGGAAGGTCTCAACCGAGATGGAACCCTCAAGCACAGCTACCCTGACGACAAGTGGGTCCTAGTACCTCTGGGCCACTGGAACTGGAAGTGGAACCAGGCCAGGGGGAACTACTCCACCTATGAGCAGGAATTGCTCGCGGGTATGCTAGTGCTATCCTCACAATGATGACTGTTGGGAAGTAACCCTGTGGTCTGGCTGTGCGACCAAGAGCCGGTCCGCACCTTCCAGAGGGGTACCCACCTGAGAAGGCCAAGCTACGGCTCTGGTGGACCTACCTGAGTCAACTACGGCTGACGGTACACCATATCCAGGGAGTGAAGAACGAGTGTGCAGACTACATCAGCCGCAACAAGTTCGAGGCCCTGATTGGTGCCCGGTCTGAAGCGCTGGCTAAGGAGGCGTTCAGCCGTATGGACGTCCACGTGGACCTGAACATGACTATGATACGCCCCCTGGATGGACTCCAACAATCAGAGTACCTGAAGGAGTTTGGGGATATCTACAAGCGCCTGGAGAAACGCCTTGAACCCCTCCTGGTCAACCAAGATCAGTGGAAGAGGGACAAGAGCTGCCTCTGGCACGAGGACCGCATCGTGGTACCTAGTGACAGAGTCCCAGCGCTGCTGAAGGGGACCCATGAGTCAAGTGGTCATGTGGGTGCTGACCATACCCTGAGGCTATTCAAGCAGTGGTTCCACACTACGTGGACTGACGACCAACTGCGGAAAACCCTCCAGCCTATCGTGGACAAGTGCCCGTGCAGGTCCTGCAAACCAGGGGATATCAGGGACAGAGGTCTCTACTTGACCCTGCCCATCCCTCACTGTGCTAACAGTGTACTATACGTGGACTACACGGAGATGCCAAAGTCCGGGGGCTATGACTTCGCCCTCGTGGTAACCTGTGGGTTGACCAGATCTACCAGGGTGTTCCCATGTACCAAGCACATTACGGGGGAGGAGACTATCAAGATACTCCTGGAGGAGTGGTTTTGTGTCTATGGGGCGCCCAAGGAGATCAACTCCGATGAGGACGTACGAGTACGCTCAGATACCGGCTGGTACAAGAGGGTTCTGAGGTCCCTCAATGTCCAGGTGTCTACGGAGTCCCCTACTCGCACACGAGCAACCCCCTATGTGAGCGACAGATTCGTGTCCTCAAGGAGAATGTAAGGATATGGTGCAAAACTGAACGCACCAGAGACTGTGTGAGACTACTCCCCGTCATATCCTTGATGATGAACTCCCAAGAGAGTTCAGCTACTGGCTACTCGCCCCATGAGCTATTCCTAGGGCGCCTGGCGTGGTTCCTACATGCCCCCTATCCAGAGGACACCCATTCTTCTGTGGGTGAATTGGTCCAAGAGCAACAAGCGAAGGTGGACAAGGCCAAGGCTATGCTCCAGAGAGTGAGGGAGCGTCAGTGGAACAAGAAGAACAAGCACCGAGTACCGGCTACCTACCAAGAGGGGGACTGGGTGCTGGTGCACCACAGTGGACTACCCGCCTGGCCACGCTCCACCAGCGATGACCCATACTTCGGGCCGTACAAGATTCTATCAGTGGATGGACACCGTATCACCGTGCGGTGTTCTCCCCGTCTAGGGGGGACCCTGGTGTGCGCTGCTCAACATCTGAAGCGCTACTATGATCCTGAAGACCTCTGTGGGGAAGAATGGGAGCTTAACGACGAGGATATCGCCGCCCTAGACCTACAAGGGGCTGCCAGCCGTATGGAAGTTGAAGGGGAACTCCCCGACATGAACGCCGAGGAGATGGCTAAGGAGGGCTTCTACCTGGTGAAGTCTGTCCTACGCCACCGCTATTGCCAGGGTTGGCGCTTCCTCACCCTCTGGGAAGGGTTTGGAGTCGAAGAGGCCACCTGGGAGCCCTTCTCTGTGTTTGTTCTACCTGAGGGACGCCTAAACTCAGTTCTGGTTGACTACTTGTCCAAGAACAACCTTGGTGAGTTGCTGAGGCTCGCTGAGACGCTTGCCTCCAAGACTAAAGCTAGGGACTGAACCTTACCCCTAATTGTGCTACGTATGTCTGTGTGTGTCTCACTTCTCTCCCGGGCGTGGCTCCGGAATCAACGGGCTTCGCTGATGTCGGACCGAAGGTCCTAGTCAGTTACTAGTACCACTACTATGACACCCAATTTCTGTGCTGGCGCCTATCCATGGGGGAAGACGGCAAAAGCCCTACCTACTAGAGGGGAGGGGTGGCCAAGTGTGCTAAGGGCATACAAAACGCCCATTTTTGCTAAAGGCCAAAAGCTAACGCACTCCCCTGCCCACGTGGAAAAGCACGCGGGACAGGAGACACCACTACTCTACACACCCTACCTACAGTGGCACCATCCTGGTGGGCGAGTGCTACTGCAACTGGCTCAAGCCCCCACACAGGATTACCATTCCTACACTCACGCTCTACTGGGTGGTGTTGAAGAACAAAGTCGTGACTCTCCGGTGAAGGAGACAAGAGAACACAGCGCTGCTAAACAACTGTGGCCTAACAGGGAAGTCACAACACGTTTCCCTGCTAGGGCTTGGAGGGGAGAGGCGCACAGGTGGCGTGCACGGCGTGGATGTCGATGGAGTCAAACTGCGCTCGCCACTCCTGGCTGAGGCGCAGTTAATTGCTTGTGTGATCAGCGCCGTATGTTTTAGCACGGCTCAAGGGACTGCACCAATCACCCTACCTGCCCACCTGTAAAGCAAAGGCCAATGAAGGGGTGTTTGCGGCTGAGGAACCAAGCCACACTCCACGTATTATACGCTTCTCAGTGTGACCTATAATATGCTGTCCTCAAACACGCCTGTCAAGCAAGCAAGCGTTAAGAGACTCCTCAGGTTCTCTTAAAGAACGTACCGAGGAGCCCCTGGGTAACCTATACAAGGTTTACCGTGCGCATTTCGTGTGGTCTACCCTTTAATGCGTGTGTGAATGCACGAGCATGCACGAGTTCAACCTGTCTTTTTTGCACAATCCATACCACGGGCACGAACTCCACCAGGGGGTGGCCCCTCCTGGGCTTACTCAGCTTACCTACTGCTGGACAGCGAATCGAGGGAGAGCAGAAACGGGACACAAGCGAAGCAAGCGTTTATGCACGCGTGTGTATGTTCTAATCAGTGCTACAAAAAAGAGAGGTTGGTGTGTACGAGCAGTTGTCATGGTTGCCCCGCATTGCATCGCAGGACAGGACCGTTAGCCCCCCATGACAACCACTTGCTGGCCGAAGGCCATCGTTTTTGCCCTGATCTTACCTCTAATCATCTGCAATCTTTCTAATCTAGCCCTCTATCGTTTGTTAGCGCTGCTACAAGACTCGTTCACGGAGACACGAGACGAGCAATGTGCATGCTGCATACGAGAGGAGCACACATGAGGTTTATACCTGATACATTGAAGTCATATTCTTATTTTTGGAATTCTTGGATTTTTGATTCTTTCTGTCAGTGTGGGTGGAATCTGTATGTTCATTTATTTATGTGTGTCTCGTCATTTTCCTGTCTACGTGAGACATACGTTTATAATCTCATTATTTCTGTATTTTCTGGCGCTTCGCTAGGAGCCGCTCCTGCGCGCCGCCTACTTCTGCGTAGGAATTTCTTGATTTAAGAAATCGAGAGATGACTACAATTCTTATAAAAATGTGCATCTGATGCACAATTGGATTCTGCTCAGGTGTGTTGTCTTAGAAAAATTCTAGGCCGTCATTTGACGGATTTAGGTGTTGTCGCTTCGCGCTTGCGTGGATTCGTCCATAATTCTCCCATTCCTGTCTGTACAGATACCCAGGCGCAGCCTCGCTGAGTAGGCCGTGTTCTGGCCAAAACGCAGCAGCCTGGAGAGACTGAGCAGAACCCAAGACCCCACCAAGGGGAAATTTAATTTTTTTTACGACCTCCTTCGCCCTAAGACAGCTCACAGGTCGCCTGCAGGTTTACGAGAACCCATGCGAGTGTGTATTTTGCGTCTTGCGTTGGGTTTATGTCGCGCTGCGTCTTGGAGGGAGGGATGCACATGCACATTCTTTTGGCATGCTCCCAAGCTAACCCAGCCAAGCCACAGAAACCCCGGCAGCGGCAAGAGCGCTGAGCCTTCTGTAGGGTAGTCATGAACACAGCAGCAAAAAGGGGCCAGCCATGGTGAGCGCCCATTTTTCCAGTGTGAGGGAGGCCATGGGTATTTTAAAGTAGATGTGGAAACCAAGGAAAGGCCAAGAAAAATACCCTTTCTCCTAAAATACGACAGTGGTGGCCAACACGACGCAAGGGGGGAGTAACGAAAAGTGCTTTTCCAATGCCTAGAGGCATACTCTAGTTGGATTAGAGATGCATTCAGCACTCTAGCATTTTTGTCATAGTATTGGCCTAACCAAAATGGTTGAAAACACATTTTGACTTATGGAACCAAACACTAAATCAGGATATGGAGTGGACCCCTTAATCCCCTATCAATGTGAGGCTATTCATCTTTTCCAGAGTTGACTGAGAACTGACATATCCAGGGCAGAGCCTATGAATTTATCTATGTTTTCTCATGAATTCTTAGCTATCCTGGTGGTATGCACCCTAGGGGGCTGGGGCACCTCTTTTTGAGAGGTCCTGGGTTCAATTCCCGGTCAGCCTACTTAAGTAGGAAGATCCCATGTGACATGGCAGTGACCTCATCGCCACATGCAATGCCACCTCAGCATATATAGGACCCAAAACAAAGAGTGCACATCTCCTGAGATGGCACTATGGAGATTGAGTGACTATGGGGCAGTTTTCCAACTCTTTTGGCAAAAACCATTTAAACTATCTTTGTGAATATGGGATCCGATTTGCCTTGAGTTGCAGTTTCTGTGAATATTCTTACATCTTTCACTGTTTACACTGCAGCCCTTCATGCATTGATCCTGATTGTCTTCTACTTGCTTATCTCTGGCTTTGGGATATCCTGGATTGGTTGTATTTTGGCAATAAAACATTTTCCTCAATAAAAACAAGCAGCAGGAAACCCTACACCAGCAGCAAGCAGCAGGAGAGGCATAACAAACACACAGTGTTGAAATCACTATAAAACCTTCTAAAAGGGAGGAGGCGAACACCAAGAATTGGTGCAGACACCTAAAATTTGACCCAATTTCAAAAAGTTTGTTCGCTACACTCCAATGCGAACGTAGTGTACATCTACCAACTCAGGACCGTCTAGGTACTGTCAAAGAAATTCACAGTTATCCTGGATGTCCAGGAGAAAGGGTTACACAGAGTACATCACAGGCTAAGTGCAGAACACAAGGGACAGAATTAAACAGAAGCAAGAAAGGAATTTATCTACCCCATATCGCGGGGATGTCGCCTGAGGTATCCCACTCCTTCAGGACGGCCCACTTCCTCAAGGCTGGATCAAACAAATAGTAACAGTATGGAATTCAGGGGGTGCTCAGGGGGAACCCCAAGGATAACCTTAACCCCTAGAAAAATTCAGTTCCATCCAAAAGCAATCAAGAAACTTCAGTCGCAGCCCTGAATCCTGGCTTATCTTTCCTACCATCATCTCTCCCTTCAACACCGAGTAAATTCAATCTTCGCTGTTCAGGTCAGCACCGGAAATCAGAACTAAGACAGCACCAAAGACAGTATACAGGGGCGGAATACTACACGACCGTACAGGACCAGCTTATGGATACAAGACTAGCTTGTTCCCCCTGAGTTGCGGCCGGCACAGGGCAAAGGAAACATTTTCTCCCGCCGGTCGTGGTCGGATCCGTAATCACTTAACTCCTGACCTCCTGATCTCCTTTCCAGCCTTTCCAAAGAAACGAGCCTGCCAACGAACAGCACGGCTCTAAGTACCCTCAACAGGAAGAGTAAGCGGGCTGCCCCATGGGGGTAAACCTGCTGTAGGCATCTGGCACACAGCACAGAGTCAATACATGTTAATCCCAAAGACGTATGGACTATCCGAGGTAAGTCAGTTACCATACACCCTACAGCAGGCAGATCACGCTGAGGGCCTCAACGTAAAGTAACAGGACAACACAGCGCTGGTGAAGTAAGTTCCTCAGCCTACGGGCAAAGAAAAACACACCCGAAGCTATACACCGCTACAACTCATCTCCAGATAACAAAGGGTTTGCTGACGGCAAACTCACGGGGGAGGTTCCATGCGGCAAACTTGCTGTCGGGTTTACTAACGCTTACCCAACATCCAGGGGATACTCGCCAAGGCGGTTTCTATGACATTTTCCCCCTCCCGGGGATTGCTGCGTCAACGCATGGCAGGCAAGCTCGACTCTCCTCTCCAGAATCAGCTAGCATTCTCTCTGCCTGCAGAAGTAATATCTGCATACTGCAACAGGTAACATCGCCCAGAGGTCAACGCTACTTGGGCGGTGTGTAGGGGACGCACCAGGGACAGGACTTGGGTGGTGCTTGCTCCAGAGGACTGGGGTCATCACCTGGGTTTAACAACACGGATCCTGCTCATCAGGTCAGAGCTGGCAGCAGGTCCGGTTCATTCTGACGTAGGGGAACTCAGTGGTGCACGCCATGGCTGTAACATGGAACCCCATAATACATTGGCAGAGCGAGTCACGCACCATTTCAGTCATTGATGGCTTTCATGACATTGTCATGCACGAATGAGTCAGAAATGAGGGTGTCAAAAACCATCTCATTTATTGATGGTCGTCATGACCCCTTGTAGGACTAAGGTAACCAGAGGTATCATTTAACTTGGAAACGTGTCTGTACTGTCCTGTAAAGTGTCGACCAACAGACGTAACAGGTCCCTTCTCCACTGCGGGTTTCCGGGGTTACCTGGTAATGTTAAAGAAAGGGGGCAAAGCCAAAGTCATGTTCACTGCCATTCACTTGCACAGAAAAATTTGAACCAACAAGAATAAATCAGGAAGACAGCTAAAGTGGGATGGCAGCCATAAGGAAACAACAGGTGTACGAGACTGAAAAACCTCAGGAGCGAAAAATCGTTGAGAGACACTCAAGGTGACCTCTTGGGTGATGAACAGAACAAGTAAACTTAGATGACGAATCACCAGGCCATTTAGGGACTGGGGTTACATGCAAATTGGGGAAGGGTGGTCACCCCTTCAACCCTTGCCAGGGGTTGCCTTACCCCGAGCAGGTACATGCTGGAGGCCCTGGGCCAACAGCGGACAACTTGGCCGCTCACGGAAACCCTGCAGCAGTGGTCTATGACAACCTCACATTACCTGAGCAAAAGCCAAGGCTGGGCTCAGGTTCCGGTCTTTGACGCGTTTGGCAAAATGAACTAACCGTCCCCGATTCGAATCAGGCAAGGACAGGGGACTGGCATCAGGAAGCGGTAGAGGTGCACGACAGACCAAAACAGTCAATCACACAACAGGAACAAGGTTTTACCCAGAGGTAAATAGTACTGCATGACAAGGCGCTCTGGTTACCGTAAGCTGGGGTTTACAGGGGCAACTGTGAACCAGCTCCCAGTCCTTCCTTGCCAGCCTAGGGTACATCTCGAGATAGCAGTGCAGCCACACTATAACCAACCAACTACAGCTCAGTCAACACCTTACAAGGTGCACAGTGAGTGATAATGAGTCACTCAACAAACTCAGCACACGTCCTCCAGTGGGGAATCAATACAAACCCACAGTGAGCAAAGCTCCAAAAACTGGGGTATCAATACGGGGTGCTTGGCGAAGGGTAACTTATTGGGTCGTACGGGTCATATAAAAAAGAGTACCCGCTATCAGGGCTTAACAAGCCCAAAACCAAAAATTCATAAGAACACGCAGGGTTCATAAATAAAGCAGACCTCTGAAAGGGTGCTTCCCCCGTTCCGCTTACATCTATATCACCACAGCTCCCTTCGCCAGCACAAAATTTGACACTCTCCACTTCAGTGGTACTTCAACACACAAAGCCTAAATTTTTTCTGCATGCCCCCCCCACTGGGGAGGACAGAAGTCTGGTCTGTAGGGTGCACGGGGAACTCGGCGCAAAGCGAGAGGCGCGTGTAGACTCTACCTTCACTCTCAAGGACACAAACGGGTAAATACACCTCGGACCCGGACTCAAAGGAAACTGGACAGTAATTCCAGTACATGTAGGCCTCACAACAAAACCACGCTGCCTAGCCACAGTACTGAGTATTCCTGGTTGCTCCAACTCCAGTGCTCCCTACTGATACTCCAGCGTCCATTAATCACCGTAGGTCATCCAGGGCTGTCAATACAGGCCTTACCCATGAATACCCAGAAGAAAAGGGGTTGGTACTCAGGCGCAGCGACCAAGCTTCTCTGACGGCAGAGGCTGGCGGCTTAAACAGTCCCTTGTACATACCACAGTCCTGAACCACCGCACACTCTACAGAAACAACAGTACCAAGCCAGCCCACCTCAGTACTACACAGTCAGTGAAAAACTCAGGTGGTTGATGAGGCAGGTGACGCGGTCCACTCTCTGTGCAGGGCTGGGACCAAGACGCCCGATGATTGTTGCGATCAGCGCCCCATTTTGGACTGGGGACTTATGCACCAATCACCCTCCTGTCCGCCGGTCCTCAGGTCGGTGCCTCTCTGAGAAACAGGCGAAAGGAGACGCTGAGAGAGGCACAGGAAGAAAAGACAGGTAGGGTTAAGAGTATGCTGGATTTCTGGATTACGCCAGCTAGCGCAGACTGCAACCTAACGACGCTATACCAATCTGACAAACAAAAGAAACAGTCAACGACCCGGACCAAGACAAACGTAACATTTGTGCCTCAGACAGGAAAAGCGCATTCACTGCAGACTATCTGACACGGAACAACGAACAATAAACAGACGACAGAGATAGACAGAGATCGGATCAACCAGACTAAGGTTAGCATATGCACTCTTGCTATTTTATCGGCCCCCAAGTGAAGCGCCCACGCAAGCGTTGTGTGTAAGGGGGGGGGTCTTGCCACCGTGCAGAGAATTTGAATGCAGGTGCAAGGCAAAATTTTTTATCTCCCCCGCCCCTTTGCTTGGTGTTTTCTATCCTACGAGGAAGAAAACTCCCTTTCACAGGCAAACCGAATTTGGCTGCTTTGAAATGAGGGAACAAAGTGTCCCCAAAATGTTTCTAGCCAGAAAATAGGCATGATTCGCCGGGTATGTTTCCCATTCGCATGTGTGTACACAACCCCTGCAGGTTCTCACACACACACTCACAGAGAAGCGGCTGGCGGTCCAAGAGTGGACACGCCGGAAAGAAATTCATACATCTGGACATTTGGACATCTGGACGTCTGGACTTCTGGGCATTTGGACATCTGGACATTTGGACTCTCACCAGAGCCTTACCCAGTCATTACGGCGAAACTGGCCGCTGTCATCTCATCCGCTGTCAGATCCATGCTCTTCGACATCTCGTCACAACGCGGCATGGAGCCCGCCTCTCCCGGTATCAGAACTGTCTTCTTCAACAAAGGGCGACGGAGAGGACAACGGCACACTAAACCAAAGGCGAAGAACAGGCCAACGGCACGGCGCAGCCCTCATATACCCCATGTTGGCGTTGCGCTCATCAAACTGAGGCATTCACAGGGAAACCCGCAGGCAGCCCGGGGCATCCTCTACTCCAGACAGTGTATTATCACCACCTTGTACTTCGAACCTTTGGGATTAGAGCACTCTGGCATTTCTGGATGGCGCGCCAGCTAGCGCCGATTGGGAAGCTAGGGTTCAGCTCAGGTGTCACACTTGTCAGACCACACGTGTGTCACGTGTGTGCGAGCCACAAAAGGGAAAACTTCATTTCTAATCCCCACCATCCTTCTCCGGCCTTGGCCTAAAAGGTGGACCAAAATGGGCTTGGGAACCCAGGGGTTACCCTCAGGGGTGTCTGGGTGACGCCACCTGTTTCCTGGGGTCATCTGCATAGTCCAGGGAGACGTCATGCTTTACCCTCAGGGCTGTCTGGATGACACCACCGGTGCCCTGGGGTCATCCACGTTGTCGAAGAAGTCGTGGAGTTGGTACCCGCAGCAGTGTCCCCCACCTTTGACACCAGGTAGTCTGCCGGTCAGGTAGTGTGGGGTGCTGCGGTCAGAGAACAGGCCCGACCACTTGCGAATGTCAGGACCAAACCAAAGCCAGGATGGTGTTCTCAGGGACCTCAGCCCTGGCAGGAACAGCCTTCCGCCTGAAGGCGGCAAACATGGCCACAGGCAATGAAGCATACTGGGCCCCATACGCGTTGTGCAGACTATTCCCTGCAAAAGGAATCTGCTATCTGCGCTGCCCAGCTCTCAACAGGACCCTCGCCCTACTCAATCGCCTGTACATAATGCCCAAACATGGAGAACCTCGTCAGGCCTCTGTTGTTGAACTCAATTCACCTTCAACTCAGCAGACGCGTCGGGATCGTGCAGGAAACAGGGGCCTATTTTTTTTGTATTACACACAAACAGACCAAACTGGACAAAGGCCATACCTTCAGAGAGGAAGGGAGGTAGCATTGGGTGCTCAGGAAGTGCCCTCGGGGCAAACGGCTCAAAGGCTCACAATGCCCCACCCAAGCTATTCCTGTCTACACATGCTATCCTGTATCGCGTCCATGCGAAGCACTCACAAGAAATCCATTGAAAAGCAAGTCACGCACGCTAATCTTTATAGCGCCCGTGCGAAGCGCCCATGCATGTACAGCGTGTGTAGGGGGGGGTAAACCCGCCCCTCAAGCAGGCACAGGAGTAAGGGGCCTAGCAACCCCCGTATTCAACAACCTGACTATCGCATCCGAACTGCAGCGGTACAGTCAATCACTCTTAAACAAAAAAAAGCCTAGTCAGACAAACAGGAGAAGCTCAGTCAAACAGAGAATAGCCCTGGTAGCCGGAGGTCACATTTGCACCAACAATCTTGATTGCCACAGGCAACCACTCAGCAATTTCATTCATGTGCATGTTCTGCGCAAAGGGGAATTCAGGTCCCGGCTGGTGCAGCCAGAGGCGCCGGGCTCCGTAAGCACATCCAGTACATGTATGGCCTTTCAATCAGAACCCAACTACCCAATGTTAATCATTCCAATTCAGTCACACGTGAAACACCCTCGTTCAACCGGAGTAAGTGGTCCGGCGCAGACTTGGTATCCTTTTCGGGCCTAGAATTTGGACCTTGGGTTTGAGAGCCACAGACTCAATCCTGGGACAGACGGTCAACCCACGGTGCTCAAGGCATCAACCGGGAATGGAGAGAGAGTGAACACAGTCAACACTTGATGACCACAAAAGGTAATGGACATCTGACAGAATACATCCCTCGAGTCAATTCCCGGACAGGGATTTCTGCATTTCTGGTTGTGTCCATGCACAGACACTGTGGAGAACGCCGCAGCGAAATTGCCACTGGCATTTCAACCAACAGGGCGTCCGACACAGACGGGGTCTCTGCAACGCAAGCACCATTTGTCATGCGCGCACGCTCCGCGAACACGCACCAATAACTGCTATATACAACAAGAAATAATGGTTGTTGTATGGCGACCGCGGTGTATTCTCCTTGTCTTTACACCAATTACCAACACCCCTGCACTACACTTGCAGTGCACTGAAACCTTCTGTGAGATTGAACAAACCGAAACCAGGCCGACTACCCAGAAGGGTAGCAAATCCCAGAGAGAAACTGAGAATGAGAGTAACGGTACCAACCGTATGTACAAAACCAAAACTAACAAACGACTTGACATTGACTTGACAAGCACAAAGAAGAAGAAAATGAATTTGTTTGCCACTCATGGCACTCAATCCCCTTCTCCCTACCTCCAAAAACACAAGAGAAGGAAGAAACGTAAAACGTCAGAAAGATAACCTTTACCCGGGGTGACGATCATAAGAATCGCAAATCCCCTGAGCAAAGGCGAGAGAGGAATGAGGGAGAAATAATCCCCAAATGCCCTTAGGCCACATGGCCGGAGGAGGAGCCATGCCCAGCAGCAAGGCAAGGCGCATGGCTTGATGAGGATGAATTGTAGTCGTACTTCAAGACGCTCTCGACCATGTCGCCACCCATTACCATGGACAGCTTTCCCTCGATGGCGGAGGAGGCATGGGTGCCCTTGAAGTCAAAGAACACAAAGAGCTCCTCAATGGAGGCCAAGAGGTTGATCAAGGGGCCCCCAACGGAGATCCTCAACGCGGCGTTCATAGTGTCCTTGTAGGCCTTCCTAGTGATCCTCACAACGAAGTCGAAACTCTTTGGGAATAGGCACAAGGAAGGTGATACCGTTCACTTGCCCTTCAACGGAGGCACCCTGAAGGCAGCGTCTTCGTGACCCCAATAGAGATGTGCACGATGTTCATGACACCCGCACCGGCACGGCGTAAGTGAGAATGACGGCCGTCCAAGTTCAATTTGTCTCCAAGGTAGGAGTAAATGGTTGTCTTGGTGCGGTACTCGATGCCGGATTTCTTCACATAGAGGGGTTCGTTGTTTGTGTGGGTAATGGGGAACAAGACCACACAAAGGCAAACAAAACAAGCAAGGACACAACGGAACGAAAAATTACGGGATAAAATTTCCCAAAATTGTTTAACATCCCATGGGAAACCGAGACACAAGAAAACACGACCCATGGGGCTTGGGAATTGCCGGGGCTAGTCACCAAGGGGCCCGGGTGACTCCACCGGTCCTTGGCAACTCTTGGCGATGTTCAAGGACTCAAAGGGGCATGCTTGCATTTCAGGAGCGCCCAAGCGGAGGCGCGGCCTTGCATTTCTAAAGCGCCCAAGCGGAGGCGCGGTTTTGCATTTCTAAAGCGCCCAAGTGAAGCCGCGCTTTGCATTTCTAAAGCGCCCAAGTCGAGGCGCGCTTTGCATTTCTTAAGCGCCCGAGTGGAGGCGCGCTTTGCATTCCTAAAGCGCCCAAGTGGAGGCGCGGCCTTGCATTTATTAGGCGCCCGTTGACGAAGAAGTCGGAGACAAAGGCAAGTAACACAAACACACAAGGCAACAAAAAAGATCCCTTGCTCAAAAAGAGAGCATTTTCGGAGTCGGCGCAGGAAAGTCCTAAAATTTGTTGGCTTGCCACAAAATTAGGCAAGCCTCTGCTACCACAAAGGGAAAACGTTATAAAAACGTGGGCTCGACTCCCATGTGATTGAAAAAGCTTTCATGCAAAAAGGACCTTTAAACTAATCAAACATATTTACCTATGGTTAGAAAACCCCAAAAGAAAACTCACACAATTTTTGACAGGGGTGCAACACGAGCAAAAATTTATCTAATCATCTCATGTGATTGTTGCCCCTAGTTAATTTCAATGCAAAAATATTCCTAGGGTCATATTCCCGAAAACAACCAAACAATGCATACACAACTACACATAAGTGAAGCAAAGCACAAAGCAAAATGCAACTGAGGTAATGCACTCCACAGTATGGCATGAGTGCATCTTTGACCTCCATGCCATACCTGGTTGAACCTCGTCCCGGGTCACCAAGGTTGGCGGATCATCCTGCCATGCGAAACTGAGAAGCATGGCAAGGTGTATCAACAAAGAAGAAGACAAGGAGGCATAGTGCAATGCATATGATATGTACGAATGCATGCAAGAATGCAATGAATGCATGCATCTGCGTGATCATCACGAGGCTATCAATGCTATGCTTCAACCATACACACACCATATCCTTTATGCTACTTGCTCACATGGTACATGTGAATGCATGCATGAATGCAATGAATGCATGCGCACCACAATACTCAAACCATTCCACTCGTATGCTTAACCAATCACCAAACTCAGCACACATGACACGGAACATTGCTAATAATGCGCATTGAATGAATGTACATGAATGAGATGCGCACAGCACTGAAATACCGCTCTGCAAACCTACATTCGGGCACCAGATAATTCTCTTGATAAAAAGACATTTGGAAATTGATAAATCAGGACGATAATTCCACAAACTCGCATCACCATTAAATATCTCTTGAGGAACTGAGACGTCGGCGATGGCGACGGCGACAGGCCAGCAATCCCAACAATAACAGACCACCGTCATTATCTACAGACAAGAATTAACAGACGGCATCGCAGATGTCAGCAGAGTGCCCCAAACACTGTACCTGCAGTTTTTATAACTCATGAGGTTTAGCAGCCCGTGGTACTATTCATCGTTGAAGAGTCCATAGGTCCCGGCGAGGAAACAAACAAGAAGGCTTGTTTCCTTGGCTCTTTAGTTAGGTGATCTTCGCTACTGCCATATTGGGTAGGGAAAGATGGCGGTGGCAAGCACACCGTTACTACTTGGATGGTTGCAAAAACTTCATCAATACATCATCAACTGAGAGCGATGCCAATACAGAGCCACAAGAGACATATGAGTGAAAGATAAAAGCAGTGCAACAGGGTTTCTATGATGGTGATACATTTCAGAGGTTCAGGACATATGCAACTTTTGCTTAGATAGGTAAGTAGGTACCGGAAATATATCAACATACAAAGGGTGTCTTCACCGTGCACTTAACCTGCGGAGTAATTTGACTCCGGTAAAAGAGCCCATTGTTGTACCACATTTATGAAAATGAGGCTGTTACTTGCCTTGACGCTTTGGTCTTTGAAATTACCCAAGTGTCGGGTCAAGTTTTGAAGTTTTGATAAATGCTTGTTTTTCTACTGCCAAGAATTCGGAAATGATCCAGAAAAGGGCACTAGAAGCACGTAGGCAAAGACTTCAAAACGTGTGTTGAGGTTGTTTTTGTCTTGGCATGGGACTGAGAAATTGTCAAAAGTTTGACGATGAAAGTACAAAAGAATTGGACACAAAGATGCGATAATTTTCATTCAAAAAATAGATAGATTTTGATGCAACAATGCGAGCGATGCACTGTAGCACGGCTGGTGGAGACGATGAAAGGTCAATAAAAGATTGCCGGTCGCCAGTAAGGATGAAGCGGGCTTGAAAGCATCCCTAAGAGGTTTTGCATTTGCTTCCTCTTCTGTGATGAGCAATGGGACATCGAGCACGCCACTGATGAGTGCGTCGTTAAGTCCAGGAATGTGCATAAAGGCTCGGGTAAGGTGAATGTGCTCATATTCGGGACACCCCCTGTTTTCACTGCAGAAGAATGGCTCTGCTCTGACACCAATGACCCCAATGTCTTTGTGATGACAATGCAGCAGCCCGAGAGGAGAACGAAGCGGTTGTTTTTTTATGAGGCTGCGACAGAAATTGAGGACGCGGGCAGCAGTAGTGCAGAATCCAACAAAGGCGTAGCAGCACATAGTATGGATCAGGTTTCTATTAGAATATTGTAGGCTAGAACGTGGGGCGCTTCTGACGTTGGCTGTTTGCAAAAATCAGAAAGCTTGCGAGCCATTCTTAAAAGTCAAATACGGCATAAAGTATGGTGGCAATAAGCCGAAGTGGCCCGAGGAGGCGATGCATCGATAGAATAGCACACAAAGCAGCAAGTCACGCCGCATTTGCTCGTTGTGCAACACAGAAGCGAATGCGGTTTGTCGAGAAGCACGACATGCAAAGCAACACTACCATTGCACAAGACACGATGTTGCAAGACTAATGCTACAATATAGAGAATAGAACCATGCCTCAATGACGGTTGGGTGCACACAACTGCCAATTCCGAGCATATGGAACTAAACAGCGCTAAAACGGTTCTATTTACAAAAATGCATGATATGACAAATGATCTAAGATTTCCGAGACTGGAGGATGTATAGCGATGCACAACTACCAATCTTAATTGCGTGCAAGAGGATCCCTAGGAATGCAACAACAGAACTTTCACCTTTGCTGGTAAAGCCTGGAGGAGCACATGGTTACCTGCACGGTGCCCCAACAAGGCGTTATGGAGGAGAAAACATAGAGAAAATATATTATGGTTGCTGAAAAATTGACGTTCCTCGCGTTGAAGCCGCTAGGTTCAAAGCGTGTTCCTTCCACTTCAAATTCAGCTGAAAGCTGTAGCCGGAAAAACATATGCCTTTGACACTTCTTCCCATCAACTTGACAACTTGAGCTTCCAATATGCGTCTCGTATGTTGACCTTGATATCCAAATCATACTGGGTATCTGTTTCGCCGTTCCTCCATTGTCATGTTGCTACATGCGCTACATAAACCACCATAACACACCCCAAGCAACAACGGTTATGCCAAGTGGAACTACCACTTCACTGTGACCATTCAAATGTGAAATGTACAATTGACACGGAAATCAAGATGAAATGACTCGTTTTCGGAGTAGATTACTTTCGTCACTCTTCAAAGACCATGCATCGGTTGGAAAGGCATGCACTGACGCAACGGACAAATTGATACTATCTAAAACAATACAAGCTGGCTACTCCACACCTGCTTAGACCAGTTTGACAGTTTCTATGATTTCAGATAACCATGAAGAAGTACAAAACTAAAAAGGAACCCGTTGTTCGTGTATGGAGGTGAGCGGCTCCTTGTCACCTCTCTGTCACGACCGCCAATGTGACCCGTTTTGAGAAGCTGAGCTTCCCCTACAACAAAATGGGTGGTTTTTGTCCGTGTAATAGTTGCGCAATCTGTGCTGAAGGTGATGGTAAAAAGCCTAGTTCGAAGACTACTGACCAGAAGATCGACCAGATGTGCTTGCAAATTTTCTTCCTTTGCACCAATCCACTGTCCAGGTTTCGATAACAGTGACCCAAGCTTAATGGAAATAAAATGGACGCAAGCCTGCATATTAACACTGCCAACTAACACCAGCCAACCGGAAAAAACGCCCACTCAAGGCAGCCAACCAAAACCTAACTATCACATCTCGACATTTGCAAGAACGACGTAAAGTCATCTCTTCGAAAATCATATAAAATGAAACACAAAAACAACACGAAGACAAGGTTCAGTACTTACATAGGTAACTAACAGTAACCACGTTGGATCATCACGGGAACAGCAAAGCAAACCAAAACCCGAACTACCAATCTCTTGAGCTGCAAGCATCTTTCATTACTTGTCCATCACCCACTGAAACTCGTGACACATTTGCTTCTCATTCCTGTCAATCAGCGTCTCCATCTTCCTCTAAAAAAATCATGGCCGGAGTAGACAGTCAATATGCAACAAAGCAGGTACAGCAACTATCCAACGGTGCATAGACTATCAATGAATCCTGAAGCAGCCGTGGATCTTGGTAAACTGAAATCTAAAAAAAGGACCATGACCACTCCACGGTGGAAAACAACAGAAAATCACCGTACCGAATTGTTTTCTTGGATATCAAAACCAGGCACAGCTTGAAAAAAGAAAGTGAAGATCTCAATAAAAGGACGCCGGAGGCCCTTCCCCCACACGATGAAGCACCTCCTCGGTCGCAAGTGATGTGTATGGGGGTCCCTAAGCCTGAGCCCAGGGTCACAAATTCAGGCTTCCCGTGGCCAATAGGCCAGAATGCCCAAGGCAGGGCCACAACTAACCTGCACTGAATTTTTCGGCCCAGAAGTGCGTGGCAAAACCGTTAAAAACACTGTTTTCTTCCTGTAGGCGCAAGCGACCACTGTCGCCGTCGCCTGTGTTTCTGTCTTAGGCGGCTCAAGTTGCATGGTCAAAATCACACCAAATGAAGCCAATCGGGACCATGCAAAAAATAGTTTTTTACAGGCTCTGTTCTTTGGAAACAGGTAAATGGTACAAAGAAAGTATCTTTCTTAACATTTGTGCCATTCTGTGCCTTTTTCCGGACAGCCGAAAACAGAAAAAACGTATTTTTTCATTGGAAAATGATGTCTCTTTAGCAGAAATTAACCAATAAATGCATTTTGCGTTCCCCTTGTTTGTGGGATGAACATGGTGTGCAAAACAAATGATTGCAACATCAATTTGTGTTATTCATGTTCATGGCATAGCTGGGAAAAGCAACTATTGATCGGATTCTATGCGCGAGGCCTCGCGCAATGAAGACTAAAGAACATTGAAACAGAAGCCTGGAGGATTGATCATCAGTGCAAAGCATATGCAACATGTGGTTCAAGGCCCGCCCCATGCGCCCGGCCACGCGCATAACTTAACAAACCACAACCCCCAACCGATTCATTTCCCTTTGCAAACACGGCTTCAGGGTCGAGTGGTCTTGCCACCCACCCCAGGGTTTGATTTTTGATTTGCAATGCCCGAATTAAGAGTTATACGTTGTGACTTTCAAGTTGTGGGACTGCATTGCAGTCCTCATGCGCGAGGCCTCGCGCAAAGAAAAGCCCAGAAAATATATATTTTTTTGTACCATTGTGATGGGTTCTCTTCTCATAGCGCCCGTGCACAAACTTCACTGAAGCAATGAGTACCTACACTGTCATTGGGTCATTGAAATTTCCCAGAAGCCGGCCCTCCGGAGGCGGGAAAACTCTTCTTGGGCTTGGTCAGCCCCTGCGCGTGGCAAACTGCTTCCCTGAGGGCACCTTCTTTCTCCAGGTATCGAGCATCATCTTGATTACCTGGTGTGGTTTGCAGTTCATTGCATTTTTTTTGCCACAAAATCATTTTTCTTGGCCCCAAAATACGCTCAAAAAAGTACCATGCATGGCGAATTTGCATTTTCTTTGCACAATTTACTTTGATTCATAGTCAACAACGGGAGGATCAATTTTCCTCCAGCGAAAGCTACAAGAGTGGTCGCCGTCAAGCTCAGCGTCATCTTTTGGGTGGACATGCTTAATGTGCCAGCCGTAATATTCTTTTTTTTGCTTGACACTCCCCATAGGCTTCGGAAGGTGTCCATCAGCAGCAATGCTGAAGGATGCACTCGGTGCAACACCTCCAACGTATGTGCTCTTTTTGTTAGGAAGGCAAAAATATTAGAAATGATTTCTTGAATCATCAATTAGATTTGCAACGGTTGTTTAGAGCGCTGAATGTCCGCCCGCATAAACATATGGTACAATGTGATCACGTCAAGGGTTCCTGTAATGTCACTCCAGTGTAGGTGCCTGCTTGGTTCATAAATTCTACCATCATTACCTGGTTTTAGAGGGGCAATGGACTGACCTATGCGCGAGGCCTTGCGCAAAGAAGAGTCCATTGCCCCTAAAAATTCATTATTTGAGGCCCATCGGGACCAATAAAAGGACAAAAATTACTTACATAAGAGTTCGTTTGGTATTTCAGAAACGGCTTGTTTTTTGCAAGCCAAAGAATGGTTATTTCGGTGCTTTTTGAGGCCCTGTAGTTCGGGCACTTTCTGTTGTTTTATACCATGGCACTTGAGCCGCCTAAGTCTATAAAAATCTGAGAATCCATTTCCAAATTTTTCTGTACTTGAAATATTTAATATTAACTAATATTAGTTTTAAGAGTATCCACTTTGTATTGCAGCCGGTCTGGATCCCATTTGGCTGCATCTCTATCCTACACTTCAGCGATTTCAGCGATTTCAGCAGTTTCGGTTATAAATTCAGGGGAGTTCCGAAATGATATTATCTATAATTCACAGGATGGAGAATTTCACATTTCTGGTTCAGACCAGGCCTCCCGTTTGTGCGTGCATCCTTCTCGTGTTCCTGTTGGCATGCGGGTGCTCTGTGTTCTTCAATGCGGGCCGATCGTGTGAAAATTCTTCCCAAGGGGTGCTAATAGTGTTAGTTCTATCGTGTTGCGGAAACGGAAGCGAATCGGAAGCTAGGGCAACTCCAGTGGATGACAGAAGGCCCGGAACTGCGATCTGGCTGAATCCAGGGGTGGTGCCTCCGCCCACACCGGTTGTCGCCCTTGGGCTGCCGCCCTTGAGGAGACTGGTGTACGTTAATGGGCGCATCTGCTTCGGCAGTGCCATGCCTACTTGCATGGGGGATCATAAGTCGCTTGAAGCTGGAGGAGCCCTAGTGGAAGTGAAGTGGTAGTGGATGTTGCTGAGGTAGGCGCACGGGAAGGGAAGAAAGTAGCTCGGTGGTTGCTCCGCAAGGCAAAGCAATTCCTCATTCCTTGGCTTATCATTTGTTTGCTTTGCATGTGTCATGACAACTTCATCTTCCATGGAATCAAAGAGGGTCAATCTTTGATGATTGCGTGTGTTGAACATGTTGTGTGCATGTGCAATGGGTGAACATGCTAAAGGTGGAGAATTGCATTTATGCCCTGGTTGTTAACCTCTCATTTGCCGTCTTACTCCGGTGACCTTCGGTGAATTCATATCATTGGTCAAGCATGGTTGGGGATCCACTATCCTTCTCTTGGCAGCAAGCAGTAGGGCATGAGTTCACGTAACTTGGCAATTTGATTTAGGGACAATCGTCAGTCAAGGTTGGGGACCCTCACTCCAAGTGCATGAATGCTCTTCTGGGTCATGGCTAGGCGACATGCTTCCTCCCTAGGCATGCTCTCAGGACTTGGTTTTGGTGGGGTTTTGTCCTGGGCTATGGATTGGTTAGGCTCTCCCTCCTGGGCCATGGATTAGTTAGCTTCTTCCTCCTGGGCCATGGATTGGTTAGGTTCTCTCTCCGGGAATGGATTGGGGCGGGACCTTCTCTCCCAAGGCCTGGATTGGGGCGGGACGGTCTCTCTTCGAGGCAAGACTAATTCTCTTTGGGATTGGAAAATCTCACATGGATGTGCTCTTATTGGACCCGGGATACATCTCTCTGTGCACCCAGTCTGCGGGCCGGGTCTAGGTCTCTACATGTGACACGGGGCATCTGCTTATCCAATCTTCTTACCCAATCTCTCTCCAAGTAGCATGCGTTGAATTGGCTTGGTGTCACACGAAGATGCAAATAGGCAATATTGATCTCACATGCTCATGTGTGGATGATTTCTAATGAACATGATGATTGTGTTTGCCTATGCCATTGGGTCCCAAGCAATTAGGCGCCAAGTGATGGGACCGAGTGGCATGTCCAAGGATATGAGGGCATGAGACATATGTTGTGTATTGGATTCTCTCTTCATGTCTTTGGTTCGCCACACTCTAACCGTAGGGAGCCCAGCAACTGGTTAGTACCATACATTAAACATGTGAGGTTTGGTGGGCTGGCCCTTCTTGATGTCTTTTTTGCAAGCAGCAAGTAAACCCACCAAGCCTATTCACTTGCTGGCCATGGTGTATGATATTGCTGAGTGATGGGCACCCGGCCCGTGATGTGGAGTACCGAAGCATTGCCACCATGGCGTTATATATGTCACACATGCCAGGTGTCAAGTAGTGTTTGCCATTGCCGTGAGGTCACTCTCCCGACTTATATTTAGTGATCCTCATTGCAAGTTCTTCGTACATGCACATTGGTGACTCAGCAGGGTGGGCAAGTCCTGTAGGTGGCCATGCCGTACTTTGTGTTCATGGAGGCTATGGTGTCATGGTCGATCAACGGTGAGAACATTTTTTATGTTTGGAACCCATGTTGTTTACTCCAATTCACTGTCTTATGGGCAAGGGTAAGGATGGGCCATGTGTGCCCAAGCTTTGCGAGGAACCCAATGATGCTGTTGTGTTTTATATGCTTTTCTCTGTGTGTTACCATACACGTGATAGACGGCATCAATGTCCTTGTGTCATGCATGATCATCCATAAACCAATGAGTTTCTCAAGCCGTGATATCGGGATTGTGTGGGCATGGCGTCATACGTGCATTACGGAACACATTGTTTGATTTTGCATGGTCTGAAAATTGATTCTCCGAGTAGGGATGCAACATTTGTTTCGATAATCGCATAACTTATTCCAGCGCTTCATCTTCATTTCTACCTCTCAACTCTTTTGCCCGACATCGTCATTGTTTGTTCCCCTCTCCATGACTTTCATGTATTGATGGACTCAAGTGTCTGCGTCCTCAACTCTTTCCTCCATTTGAATTGGTGGCCCACGTATTTGCATTTCACTGCCAAGGGTTGCGAAGGGTTGGGTTTGTGGGACATTTTTGGAATTTGGAAATTGGTGATTGCAAAGCATGGAAGCGTTCGTGAGATCTAGGACAATGGGTGTTGCAGGGAAGAAGGTGGAAAGATCGGGAATAGATGGCAGAGTGCGCACAATGGCAGAGGGCTGGTCCTACGGACCTTCATTATGGCAGCAGAGCTTTACCTGCCGCCTACCGGCACCCGGGGCGCTTGGGCCCTCATGAGCCGTGCCCAAGTGGAGCCCGGGTAATAATCAATGACACCATTCGGGACTCGGTGGCTGAAGCCAGAGAGGAAGGAAGACATTCCGAAAGGAGAATGGGTACCAACAAGGAGGACATCGTCGCCCTTTGTGAAGGAGCATGTCGAAAACGATGTCATCTCTGAATACCCGCCGAAGAATCCGACGAGGAGGTCACGAGCTGCAGCAGAGGCTCAAAGGCCCGGCGCTACCGAAAACGCGGTTCGTCAAAACCGTCCAAGAGGGATGGGGAATGGGCAATGGAAATGACGCCGAGCCCTGTCCGCAGGATGTTCACTGCTCCGTCAGACTCCGAGGGATATCATGCTTGTTACCCTTTAGATGGGGCCGTCGCAGAGCCAGAATTTCCGACGTTGCGATCGCATACTTCCCCAAATCGAGAACTTGCTCATGATGCAGAACAGGAGGAGTTACCGCGAAGGTCGGCAACAACAAGAGTCCCAAGGCATAACGATTTCGGTATGATGGGAACGGAGGCAGGAAGGATCGAAGGAGACGGGATGGACGACACGGGGATGGGCGGAGGAGAGGTGCGGGGAGCTCTGGGAGGTCCGCCCCGGGATACTTGTGACCGAGATGGAGATGGTCAACATCAGCACGAGGACGCCAAGGAAGTGGTGTGCAGGGACGAGCGTGTGAAGATTATTGCCATCGCCGACACGCGGACTTCCTCATCAGAAGTCATCCCCAGGTGGGCAAAGATGCCCGTATTCAAAGGATCGATAAGTTGGACGACACCACCGGTGGAACTCTTGAGGACCAGGCCATCTTGGACAACGCTCTGAAGATTATCCGATCACATCAAGAGGACTACGCGGCCAAGCTGGAGACAATGCTGGTACAGTAGCAAGGAATGGTGGACCAAATGATCAAGTACTTGGAGACAGTTGAGGGCAGGCTGAAGGAGTTGGCGAGGCGTGCAGGAGTCCCGGCACCAGGTCCCGAACTACCACGGGATCCTGCCCCGGAGTCTTTGATGAGAGGGCTGACGAACTTGAGGACAGCCGCAGAAGGAGTGGCGCCCATGGAGGGTCTCATGTAGTCGGCACCATATGGTCCGCTACAGCTTGACCCCTCATTGTTGAGGCACATTCCACTTTTCTCGGCCAGTATCATGCTGAAGGAGAAGACGCCGGAAAAAGGCCTGGGGATCGGTACGCCCAAGCGTGATTCCCGTGAAGGGACGGTTGTGATTGACATGAGCAGCCTGCCAGCCGCTGGGACGTTCGATGCCCGTGCAGCGTATGAGCGCCGGGTAGCCGAAATGGATTCCAAAATACGTGGAGGATCAAGTGAAGAATGGTGCATGCAAGATCCGCGGTCGGGCATATGGCCCATGGTCGGTCCGAGCATGAAAGAAGGCAAAATCCGGACCGCGAGAAGACATGGAGATCCAAGGAGTCTACTTCCACTCCCCGGGCAATGGGAGTGGTGGAAGTATCCAACTTGGTGGCCTCATTGCTTGGGATGCTGGGGATGCTGTACGCATTGAAGACGGCCGGGCTGTGAAAATACCCCATTACGACCCCAACCCCGCCAACTTGGACGATTTCATCTTAGATTGGAAAGATTTTCGCAGAGAAGGTCGTGGGTGAGATGCGGTTTGGAACGAATGCCTGAGACAAGGGGGCATGTCGTACTTTGTCGCACCGTTTGGCTCCGGCGTTGAAAGCGGACTTACGTGAGGCGATTCAGGAGAAGAGGATCCGTATGGAGGAGCAGTGTTTGGACTGGTTGGAGCAGGATGAAAGGGTGGATACCCCCAACCAAAAGCTCGATGACTTATGGGCAATTCCTCTCAACTTGGAACGTGGGGAGCTGCGGTTGAGGGACTGGAGGGGATATCTTCGAAAGTACCGCCAACTTCTGAAGCAAGTTGAGGATTGGTCGGAATCGGGCGAGATCCGCCAATTCTTGCGGGATGTCCTTCCAGCCTATTGGAAGAAACGGATGGAAGACGAGGAGAAGAAGCGGGCCAAGAAACGTATGGCAGTACACATCATGGCGCCAGAGGAGCAGCACCCGGGGATTATGGAGTACTTTGGACGGAATCTCGGAGCACCGGAGCGGATGATCTTGTTGAAGAATTCCGTGTACGTGGAGGTGTTCGGCGAGACGGCGGGAGGACGTCTCCTTCGACTCAACAATGTCCAATGGAGACGCTGCGAAAAGCTGAAGTTGCAGATAATACCCGCGCAAATGAGCCTGGACTCAATCATCCAGTAGGTGAGTGTCGAATGGAAGCTCAACTCAAAAGCGAAGCGCATATTGAAGACCGTCACAATCATGGGACACATGATTGCCGCGAAGATCGGCATCACCAAGAGGTCCAAGATGATCGCGGTGGGAGTTGGGAAGATGCTGGGGACAAGAGTACGACCCGGGAGGACCATGAGGAAGAGCATTTCTTTGTGTTTGCGGCGCACAACACGAAGGAGCAGGGGCAAGACAAGTCGAAGTGGAGGAGAGCACCACCCCGTCGTGGAATGGGGAAGGCGCCGCGGAGGATCGGCAATCCGCCGCTCTCCTTCAAGGAATACAGGCGGGAACATGACAGATGCTGGATCTGTTATGGGAAGAATCTCCCACACAAACACGACCATAAGATGTGCCAGAAGGCCTACTTCTAAGCCCACCCCGAGAAGGTGCCCAAAGAGAGGTGTAAAGAGGCTTGGAAGCGGGGGCAAAGTGCTGGTGGACGCTGGGGAGGACAAGGGCATGGAGGTGACCGCCGAATTGGACAAATCGAGGAAGTGGCCGATTTGTTGATGCGGGGCATGGAGGCGCTCAAGGCCTTGCAGAACGAGAGAAGTGCCGCATGGCCGGGCGAATTGCAGCAAGACGGGGCTCCGGTCCATGGAACTTAGAGAAGCCCCCCCGGGAGTGGGACACCGGAGGGTTCTTCTCAAAAAATCAGTGGAATCGAATCAAAGAAGGCAATCATGGTTCCGAAGAAGGTTCCGAAGGAGCCTTAGCCACTGAGTTCAGCCAGTGCTAATCCATTGGACGCCGTGCCTAGGGAAGTACACGTGGATATTGGCACCTGGGACAAGAAGGTTGGAGAGACCACGGAGAGTCCCGTGAATTGGCAGGACCAAACCAAGATCTATGAGATACGTGATCACACTTTGGAAGTCCTTTGGCACCCATCCGTGCCAGAGTTGCATGCTTTGAGAGTCGTCTGTACACCACATGGCGATGAGCGGCAATTGCACTTGAAGGTGCGGGTAATGTGCGGACGGTAGGAAGTGATCGCAGATGTCTTGGCGGATACTGGGGCCCAGGCAAGCTTGGAGCGGAATGGACTGTTCCTAGACACATGTCTGAAGAGCAGTGACCGACCAGTGCGCCTCAAGGTCGCAAAAGGCGGGATTATGGGTTGAGGACCCCGTGAAGCCGAGCTTGGCCTGGAGATTCGGGAGCATGACAGATTGGATCGACTCTACCCAGCAAAACGCTTGATGCCCCATGGAAGATTCTACGAGGCTGATCTCTCCGATTGGGATATCATAATGGGTCATGATTTCATGGTCGGCAATTCAGCCGGAGCATTGCCACATCGTGCCACACTCATTCTTGAGGCAAACGAGAGGCTTTCATGGCTATCGACTCATTATACCCCTGGTGGATCCCAGTGCACCCGAGATTAGGAGGAGAAAATTGTTCGTGCGGTGAAAGCAGCGGGCATTGAGTCCAAAGGTGGCGACGGAGAGCACCTCCAGGAGTATGGTCTATCCCGGGATGCTTATTGTCGCATGATGGAAGGTTTGGTTCTGGACACACCGTCAACGGATGTCTTCGCGCCAAAGGAGGCTCCGAAGTTGCAAAGGTGCGCGAGGAACTGGCACAAGGGTGACTTGGCGTGGAACAAACACTGGGGCGCAGAAAGGTGCGTCAATCTGTATGTACACCGAGCCCAACGGGATTCAGAACGGACGTGAACAAAATTATCGCTGATAGAGCCAAAGGAGTCTTGGTGCTAACTGGAACCGGCTCAGGGGACGCCTGTGGCGTACTTCTGACATCTGAGATCGATTCCAGCGCCTTGAATGAATTTGTGTTTGCGCCGGATGAGGAGATATTTATGAACGTTACGGGAACCTCTTTGTCTTCACCTGGACAGGCATGGTCAACCCACGCGTATTGTGTGGACGGTGCGCAAAGCCATCCCCCGGGCGATGAGGCTTTAATCCGGAGGATACAAGCCGTGCCCATGCAGGTCATGTTCGGGGAGAGCAACGACCTGAAAGTGGAAGTCACAACCTTGTTGTTTGACGAGATTGATCGTGTTGTCCACTACATGAAGGATGGGAAGCATGACTGTGTGGCAGCCAAGCAAGCTAGAAGCCGGGTCAAATCTTGTCATTGGTGGGATGATCAAAATTTGATTACGGCGAAATTCACCAAGAACGAGTTCGTGGCGAGGGTGATGGACCACATGGCCGATCAAGATGAGCCTGTGGCTTCCCACCCACCCACGTGGAATTTCCCACACTCGGGTATTCGATCGAAGCCCGACAGCCCATCCAATATCCAAAAAATCAGAAAATCATTTGCGGGGCTGCAGACCCACGAGGTGGTAGGTAGGTGGGTAGGTGCACTCGGTCGTGGAGAGGCGCCCCGTGGTTCCCGCTGGCGTTGCCGCTGTGACAAACAGGAAGAGGCTCCGCGCTTGAAGAGGGGAGGCGACTTACATCCCGCTAGACCTGACTGGTGGCCCCCAACAAAGCGGCCCCGGGCCACTCCGAGAGGGCTGATTGCCGCCAGCGTGACTGCTTGTCATGCCGGGAGGGTGGGCTGCCGTGCTTGCGCACGTCCCCTCCTTTGGGCGGAACCCTAGGGGTTCACCGGACTTCCTGGCAAATCCCCTTCCCAAGGCATGCATGCATGTTCTTGGTACTAGGGTTCCGAGGTGCTTGGGTGTCCCAAGCTCTGCCTCGAGTCCCAAAGCAGCGCAGGCCTTAGGATGCAGCCTTACCCCCGATCTCCGGATCTCGTTTGGCCGGGTCACCTGCATGGCACGGGCTGCCTCAGTGCCCGGGCTATGGATACTGGGTTTCCTACTGTTGCGTGGCGCTTGCGTTTGGGTCTGGGTTGTGGTTGGGTTCGGGTTTCGGCTGCGCCCCGCCACTCCTGGCTGGGGTGTTGGGGTGTGTGTGTGCTTGTGTGCCTGTTCCGCTTGTACCCCGCCACTCCTGGCTGGGGTGTGCGGCGTGGGTGTGTGTGCTCCGGCTCGGGTTTCGGTTGCGCCCCGCCATTCCTGGCTGGGGTGTTGGGTTGTGTGTGTGCTTGTGTGCGCGGCCCGCTTGCACCCCGCCACTCCTGGCTGGGGTGTGCGGTGTGGGTGTGCGTGCTTCGGCTAGGGTTTCGGCTGCACCCCGCATCTCCTGGCTGGAGTTTTGGGGTGTGTGTGTGCTTGTGTGCGTGCTGCGCTTGTACCCGGCCACTCCTGGCTGGGGTGTGCGGCGTGAGTGTTGTGCTTGGGCTCGGGTCTCGGTTGCGTCCCGCCACTCCTGGCTGGGGTGTCGGGGTTTGTGTCTGCTTGTGTGCGCGCCCCGCTTGCACCCCGCCACTCCTGTCTGGGGTGTGCGGTGTGGGTGTGGGTGTTTGAGCTCGGGTCTCGCTTGCGCCCCGCCACGCCTGGCTGGGGTGTTGTGGTGTGCGTGTTTGTCTGCGTGCTCCCCTTGTCCCCGCCCCTCCTGGCTGGGGCGCGCGGCGTGGGTGTGTGTGTTTTGGTTCGGGGTTCGGCTGCGCCCCGCCACTCCTGGCTGGGATGTTGGGGTGTGTGTGTGATGGTGTGGGCGCTCCCCTTGTACCCCGCCACTCCTGGCTGGGGTTTGCGGTGTGGGTGTGTGTGTTTGGGCCGAATTGTCTTCTTGCATACCAAAACCAGGCACAGCTTGAAAAAGGAAAGTGAAGATCTCAATAAAAGGACGCCGGAGGCCCTTCCCTCACACGATGAAGCACCTCCTCCACCGCAAGTGATGTGTATGGGGGTCCCTAAGCCTGACGCCAGGGTCACAAATTCAGGCTTCCCGTGGCCAATAGGCCAGAATGCCCAAGGCAGGGCCAAAACTAACCTGCACTGAATATTTCGGCCCAGAAGTGTGTGGCAAAAACATTAAAAACACTTTTTTCTTCCTGTAGGCGCAAGCGACCACGGTCGCCGTCGCCTGTGTTTCTGTCTTAGGCGGCTCAAGTTGCATGGTCAAAATCACACGAAATGAAGCCAATCGGGACCATGCAAAAAAATAGTTCTTTACAGGCTCTGTTCTTTGGAAACAGAATATTAGTACAAAGAAAGTATCTTTCTTAACATTTGTGCCATTCTGTGCCTTTTCCCAGACACCTGAAAACAGAAAAAACGTATTTTTTCATTGGGAAATGATGTCTTTTTAGCAGAAATTAACCAATAAATGCATTTTGCGTTCCCCTTGTTTGTGGGATGAACATGGTGTGCAAAACCAATGATTGCAACATCAATTTGTGTTATTCATGTTCATGGCATAGCTGGAAAAAGCAACTATTGATCAGATTCTATGCGCGACGCCTCGCGCAATGAAGACTAAAGAACATTGAAACAGAAGCCTGGAGGATTGATCATCAGTGCAAAGCATATGCAACATGTGGTTCAAGGCCCGCCCCATGCGCCCGGCCTCGCGCATAACTTAATAAACCACAACCCCCAACCGATTCATTTCACTTTGGAAACACGGATTCAGGGTCGAGAGGTCTTGCCACCCACCCCACGGTTTGATTTTTGATTTGCACTGCCCGAATTAAGAGTTATACGTTGTGACTTTCAAGTTGTGGGACTGCATTGCAGTCCTCATGCGTAAGGCCTCGCGCAAAGAAAAGCCAAGAAAAAATATATTTTTTTGTACCATTGTGATGGGTTCTCTTCTGATAGCGCCCGTGCACAAACTTCACTGAAGCAATGAGTACCTACACTGTCATTGAGTCATTGAAATTTTCCAGAAGCCGTGCCCCCCGGAGGCCGGAAAACTCTTCTTGGGCTCGGTCAGCCCCTGCGCGTGGCAAACTGCTTCCCTGAGGGCACCTTCTTTCTCCAGGTATCGAGCATCATCTTGATTACCTGGTGTGGTTCGCAGTTCATTACATTTTTTTCTCCACAAAATCAATTTTTTTGGCCCCAAAATAAGCTCAAAAAAGTACCATGCATGGCGAATTTGTATTTTCTATGCACAATTTACTTTGATTCATAGTGAACAACGGGAGGATCAATTTTTCTCCAGCCAAAGCTAAAAGAGTGGTCGCTGTCAAGCTCAGCGTCATCGTTTGAGTGGACATGCTTCATGTGCCAGCCGTAATATTCTTGTTCTTGCTTGACACTCCCTATAGGCTTCGGAAGGTGTCCATCAGCAGCAACGCTGAAGGATGCACTCTGTGCAACACCTCCAACGTATGTGCTCCTTTTGTTAGGAAGGCGAAAATATTAGAAATGATTTCTTGAATCATCAATTAGATTTGCAACGGTTGTTTAGAGCGCTGAATGTCCGCCCGCATAAACATATGGTACAATGTGATCACGTCAAGGGTGCCTGTAATGTCACTCCAGTGTAGGTGCCTGCTTGATTCATAAATTCTACCATCATTACCTGGTTTTGGAGGGGCAATGGACTGACCTATGCGCGAGGCCTTGCGCAAAGAAGAGTCCATTGTCCCTAAAGATGCATTTTTTGAGGCCAATCGGGACCAAAAAAAGGACCAAAATTACTTACATAAGAGTTCGTTTGGTATTTCAGAAACGGCTTGTTGTTTGCAAGCCAAAGAATGGTTTTTTCGGTGCTTTTTGAGGCCCTGTAGTTGGGGCACTTTCTGTTGTTTTATACCATGGCACTTGAGCCGCCTATGTCTATAAAAATCTGAGAATGCATTTCCAGATTTTTTGGGACTTGAAATATTTAATATTAACGAATATTAGTTTTAAGAGTATCCACTTTGTATTGCAGCCGGTCTGGATCCCATTTGGCTGCATCTCTATCCTACACTTCAGCGATTTCAGCGATTTCAGCAGTTTCGGTTATAAATTCAGGGGAGTTCCGAAATTATGGATGGAGAATTTCACATTTCTGGTTCAGACCAGGCCTCCTGTTTGTGCGTGTATCCTTCTCGTGTTCCTGTTGGCGTGCGGGTGCTCTGTGTTCTTCAATGCGGGCCGATCGTGAGAAAATTCTTCTGAAGGGGTGCTAATAGTGTTAGTTCTATCGTGCTGCGGAAACGGAAGCGAAACGGAAGCTAGGGCAACTCCAGTGGATGATAGAAGGCCCGGAACTGCGATCTGGCTAATTCCAGGGGTGGTGCCTCCGCCCACAACGGCTGTCGCCCTTGGGCTGCCGCCCTTGAGGAGACTGGTGTACGTTAATGGGCGCATCTGCTTCGGCAGTGCCATGCCTACTTGCATGGGGGATCATAAGTCCCTGGAAGCTGGAGGAGCCCTAGTGGAAGTGAAGTGGTAGTGGATGTTGCTGAGGTAGGCGCGTCGGAAGGGAAGAAAGTAGCTCGATTGTTGCTTTGCAAGGCAAAGCAATTCCTCATTCCTTGGCTTATCATTTGTTTGCTTTGCATGTGTCATGACAACTTCATCTTCCATGGAATTAAAGAGGGTCAATCTTTGATGATTGCGTGTGTTGAACATGTTGTGTGCATGTGCAATGGGTGAACATGCTAAAGGTCGAGAATTGCATTTATGCCCTGGTTGTTAACCTCTCATTTGCCGTCTTACTCCGGTGACCTTCGGTGAATTCATATCATTGGTCAAGCATGGTTGGTGATCCACTATCCTTCTCTTGGCAGCAAGCAGTTGGCAATTAGATTTAGGGACAGTCGTCAGTCAAGGTTGGGGACCCTCAAGTGCATGAATGCTCTTCTGGGTCATGGCTAGGCGACATTCTCCCTCCATATGCATGCTCTCGGGACTTGGTTTTGGTGAGGTTTTCTCCTGGGCTATGGATTGGTTAGGCTCTTTCTCCTGGGCCATGGATTGGTTAGCTTCTTCCTCCTGGGCCATGGATTGGTTAGGTTCTCTCCCCGGGAATGGATTGGGGCGGGACCTTCTCTCCCAAGCCCTCGATTGGGGCGGGACCATCTCTCTCCGAGGCAGGACTAATTCTCTTTGGGATGGGAAAATCTCACATGGATGTGCTCTTATTGGACCCGGGATACATCTCTCTGTGCACCCACTCTGCGGGCCGGGTCTAGGCCTCTACATGTGACACGGGGCATCTGCTTATCCAATCTTCTTACCCAATCTCGCACACAGCGAAGGACGCACACCACAACGGGGCACACGGCACACAGCACCGAGCGGCAGCGACGAAAACCGCGAGACAAAAAGGGGGGGGGGGGGGGCGGCAGCAACCGACGGGGAGCAAGCACCAGCCAGGCGGAAAGCACGAAAGAGGGACAAGCGCACGGAGAGCCGAGAGGCGGAAGGCCAACAAAGCAAACAACGCACAGCGCCGAGGCCCAGGGCACCCGGGGCCGGAAACCAGAGAAAGCCGGAGACAACGGGGGCGCACAGGAGAGGAAGGGGAAGAAAAAAAAAAAAAAAAAAAAACAACACCAAGGCACCAAGCAGGAGCGACGAAAACACCGAGACACAAAAAGGGAGGGGGTGGGGGAAGAAACCACCAAAAAGCAGCCAACGGCCAAGCAGGAGACACAAACGACGCGCGAGCGCACGAAGAGGCAGGCAGCGGGAGGCCGAGAAAAACAACCAAAGCACGGCGCCAAGGCAACGAGGAACGGCAAGGGCAGCAAAAGAGCGGGGGGCAACCCCAGCCCGGAGGGGGCCAAGCAAAGCAGAAAGACAAAGCGGCCAAAGGAAAAGGTGAGGCGCACCACAACGCGCCCGGGAGGCCGGCCCGCCCGACCCGGCCACAAAGAGCAAGCACACGCACGCCAGCCGCCGTCCGGATGGACGAGTGCGCGCCCGGAGGGTACCCAACCCCTGCCGGCAACGAACAGCCGCCGTCCGGATGGCCGAGTGCGCGCCCGGAGGGTACCCAGCCCCTGCCGGCTACGAACAGCCGCCGTCCGGATGGACGTGTGTGCGCCCGGAGGGTACCCAGCCCTTGCCGGCTACGATAGCCGCCGTCCGGATGGACGAGTGAGCGCCCCGCAGCGGCACCCCACACAGCAACACAACACACCGAGCGGGCACACCGGTGAACAGGAGCCGGGAGGCCCAGGACACCGCACACGCAACACAACACACCGAGCGGGCACGCCGGTGAACAGGAGCCGGGAGGCCCAGGATGCCGCACACGCAACACAACACACCGAGCGGGCACACCGGTGAACAGGAGCCGGGAGGCCCAGGACGCCGCACACGCAACACAACACACCACACCGAGCGGGCGCACCGGTGAACAGGAGCCGGGAGGCCCAGGACGCCACACACGCAACACAACACACCGAGCGGGCGCACCGGTGAACAGGAGCCGGGAGGCCCAGGACACCGCACACGCAACACAACACACCGAGCGGGCACACCGGTGAACAGGAGCCGGGAGGCCCAGGACGCCGCACACGCAACACAACACACCGAGCGGGCACACCGGTGAACAGGAGCCGGGAGGCCCAGGACGCACCACGCAACACAACACACCACACCGAGCGGGCGCACCGGTGAACAGGAGCCGGGAGGCCCAGGACGCCGCACACGCAACACAACACACCGAGCGGGCGCACCGGTGAACAGGAGCCGGGAGGCCCAGGACGCCGCACACGCAACACAACACACCGAGCAGGCACACCGGTGAACAGGAGCCGGGAGGCCCAGGACGCCGCACACGCAACACAACACACCGAGCGGGCACACCGGTGAACAGGAGCCGGGAGGCCCAAGACACCGCACACGCAACACAACACACCGAACGGGCACACCGGTGAACAGGAGCCGGGAGGCCCAGGACGCCGCACACGCAACACAACACGGCGAGCGGGCACACCGGTGGACAGGAGCCGGGAGGCCCAGGACGCCGCACACGCAACACAACACACCGAGCGGGCACACCGGTGAACAGGAGCCGGGAGGCCCAGGACGCCGCACACGCAACACAACACACCACACCGAGCGGGCACACCGGTGAACAGGAGCCGGGAGGCCCAGGACGCCGCACACGCAACACAACACACCGAGCAGGCACACCGGTGAACAGGAGCTGGGAGGCCCAGGACGCCGCACACGCAACACAACACACCGAGCGGGCACACCGGTGAACAGGAGCCGGGAGGCCCAGGACGCCGCACACGCAACACAACACGGCGGGCGGGCACAACGGTGGACAGGAGCCGGGAGGCCCAGGACGCCGCACACGCAGCACAACACACCGAGCAGGCACACCGGTGAACAGGAGCCGGGAGGCCCAGGACGCCGCACACGCAACACAACACACCGAGCGGGCACACCGGTGAACAGGAGCCGGGAGGCCCAGGACACCGCACACGCAACACAACACACCGAGCGGGCGCACCGGTGAACAGGAGCCGGGAGGCCCAGGACGCCGCACACGCAACACAACACACCGAGCGGGCACACCGGTGAACAGGAGCCGGGAGGCCCAGGACGCCGCACACGCAACACAACACACCGAGCGGGCGCACCGGTGAACAGGAGCCGGGAGGCCCAGGACGCCGCACACGCAACACAACACACCGAGCGGGCACAACGGTGAACAGGAGCCGGGAGGCCCAGGACGCCGCACACGCCACACAACACACCGAGCGGGCGCACCGGTGAACAGGAGCCGGGAGGCCCAGGACGCCGCACACGCAACACAACACACCGAGCGGGCGCACCGGTGAACAGGAGCCGGGAGGCCCAGGACGCCGCACACGCAACACACCACACCGAGCGGGCACACCGGTGAACAGGAGCCGGGAGGCCCAGGACGCCGCACACGCAACACAACACACCGAGCAGGCACACCGGTGAACAGGAGCCGGCAGGCCCAGGACGCCGCACACACGTAGGGCGGCCGGGGGACAGGAAAGAACCAACACCCCATGGGTCGGACACACTGGGGCGACCCAGCCGACCCACCGGGCCAGTGGCAGGAGCGGTACTCCAAGGCTGCTGGTCCGAGCCCGGCCAGGCTGCATCGGGGACCATGGCAAACGTCACCCGGAGCCATGGATGCAACCGGTGACAGGCGAGCCGGTACACAGTCCAGGAGGGGGTCGCCTGCCAAGCGGAGCGGCCCCGCAACTCAAGCCACAAGGGTGAGGCGGTCGTACCGTAGACAAGCGGGAGCAAGACCCCTTGTGGTGAGAGATACTCCACACGGCTGGGCAGCCCCCAGAGCTGCCGCCCGAAGGAGGGGGCATGTGGCCCTACTCATGGACACATGTGGGGACACCCTCCCACCTGGGACACATGGACCGGGTGGCCGCGACAATGCCTTCCCAAGCACATGCGGGAGCGGCTCAAGAGGCACCTAACATAGGGCAGTGGGAGGGACAGGACGTCCCCTTGGTAAGACCTTCTTCCTGCACCGTCAAAGGAGGCATCCCGAGCTCCCGAAGATACCTACCTACCTACCTATGCCACGCCAGCTGGGAGGCCCAGGACACCGCACACGCAACACAACACACCGAGCGGGCACACCGGTGAACAGGAGCCGGGAGGCCAAGGACACCGCACACGCAACACAACACATCGAGCGGGCACACCGGTGAACAGGAGCCGGGAGGCCCAGGACACTGCACACGCAACAAAACACACCGAGCAGGCACACCGGTGGAACCAGGAGGCCCCGGACACCGCACACGCAACACAACACACCGAGCGGGCGCACCGGTGAACAGGAGCCGGGAGGCCCAGGACACCGCACACGAAACACAACACACCGAGCGGGCGCACCGGTGAACAGGAGCCGGGAGGCCCAGGACACCGCACACGCAACACAACACACCGAGCAGGCACACTGGTGAACAGGAGCCGGGAGGCCCAGGACACCGCACACGCAAAACAACACACCGAGCGGGCACACCGGTGAACAGGAGCCAGGAGGCCCAGGACACCGGTCACGCAACACAACGCACCGAGCGGGCACACCGGTGAACGGGAGCCAGGAGGCCCAGGACACTGCACACGCAACACAACACACCGAGCGGGCACACCGGTGAACAGGAGCCGGGAGGCCCAGGACACCGCACACGCAACACATCACACCGAGCGGGCACACCGGTGAACAGGAGCCGGGAGGCCCAGGACACCGCACACGCAACACAACACACCGAGCGGGCACACCGGTGAACAGGAGCCGGGAGGCCCAGGACACCGCACACGCAACACAACACACCGAGCGGGCACACCGGTGAACAGGAGCCGGGAGGCCCAGGACACCGCACACGCAACACAACACACCAAGCGGGCACACCGGTGAACAGGAGCCGGGAGGCCCAGGACACCGCACACGCAAAACAACACACCGAGCGGGCACACCGGTGAACAGGAGCTGGGAGGCCCAGGACACCGCACACGCAACACAACACACGGAGCGGGCACACCGGTGAACAGGAGCCGGGAGGCCGGGGACACCGCACACGCAACACAACATACGGAGCGGGCACACCGGTGAACAGGAGCCGGGAGACCCAGGTTACCGCACACGCAACACAACACACCGAGCGGGCACACCGGTGAACAGGAGCCGGGATGCCCCGGACACCGCACACGCAACACAACACACCAAGCGGGCACACCGGTGAACAGGAGCAGGGAGGCCCAGGACACCGCACACGCAACACAACACACCGAGCAGGCACACCGGTGAACAGGTGCCAGGCGGCCCAGGACACCGCACACGCACAACAACACACCGAGCGGGCACACCGGTGAACAGGAGCCGGGAGGCCCAGGACACCGCACACGCAACACAACACACCGAGCGGGCGCACCGGTGAACAGGAGCCGGGAGGCCCAGAACACCGCACACGCAACACAACACACCCAGCGGGCACACCGGTGAACAGGAGCCGGGAGGCCCAGGACACCGCACACGCAACACAACACACCGAGCAGGCACACTGGTGAACAGGAGCCAGGAGGCCCAGGACACCGCACACGCAACACAACACACCGAGCAGGCACACCGGTGAACAGGAGCCAGGAGGCCCAGGACACCGCACACGCAACACAACACACCGACCGGGCACACCGGTGAACAGGAGCCGGGAGGCCAAGGACACCGCACACGCAACACAACACACCGAGCGGGCGCACCGGTGAACATGAGCCGGGAGGCCCAGGACACCGCACACGCAACACAACACACCGAGCGGGCACACCGGTGAACAGGAGCCAGGAGGCCCAGGACACCGCACACGCAACACAACACACCGAGCGGGCACACCGGTGAACAGGAGCCGGGAGGCCCAGGACACCGCACACGCAACACAACACACCGAGCAGGCACACCGGTGAACAGGGGCCAGGAGGCCCAGGACACCGCACACGCAACCCAACACACCGAGCGGGCACACCGGTGAACAGGAGCCGGGAGGCCCAGGACACCGCACACGCAACACAATACACCGAGCGGGCACACCGGTGAACAGGAGCCAGGATGCCCAGGACGCCGCACACGCAACACAATACACCGAGCGGGCACACCGGTGAACAGGAGCCGGGAGGCCAAGGACACCGCACACGAAACACAACACACCGAGCGGGCGCACCGGTGAACGGGAGCCGGGAGGCCCAGGACACCGCACACGCAACACAACACACCGAGCGGGCACACCGGTGAACAGGAGCCGGGAGGCCCAGGACACCGCACACGCGAAACAACACACCGAGCGGGCACACCGGTGAACAGGAGCCGGGAGGCCCAGGACACCGCACACGCAACACAACGCACCGAGCGGGCACACCGGTGAACGGGAGCCAGGAGGCCCAGGACACTGCACGCGAAACACAACACACCGAGCGGGCACACTGGTGAACAGGAGCCGGGAGGCCCAGGACACCGCACACGCAACACAACACACCGAGCGGGCACACCGGTGAACAGGAGCCGGGAGGCCCAGGACACCGCACACGCAAAACAACACACCGGGCGGGCACACCGGTGAACAGGAGCCGGGAGGCCCAGGACACCGCACACGCAACACAACACACCGAGCGGGCACACCGGTGAACAGGGGCCAGGAGGCCCAGGACACCGCACACGCAACCCAACACACCGAGCGGGCACACCGGTGAACAGGAGCAGGGAGGCCCAGGACACCGCACACGCAAAACAACACACCGGGCGGGCACACCGGTGAACAGGAGCCGGGAGGTTCAAGACACCGCACACGCAACACAACACACCGAGCGGGCACACCGGTGAACAGGAGCCGGGAGGCCCAGGACACCGCACACGCAACACAACATACCGAGCGGGCACACCGGTGAACAGGAGCCGGGCGGCCCAGGACACCGCACACGCACAACAACACACCGAGCGGGCACACCGGTGAACAGGAGCCGGGAGGCCCAGGACACCGCACACGCAACACAGCACACCGAGCGGGCGCACCGGTGAACAGGAGCCGGGAGGCCCAGGACACCGCACACGCAACACAACACACCGAGCGGGCACACCGATGAACAGGAGCCGGAAGGCCCAGGACACCGCAGGCGCAACACAACACACCGAGCGGGCACACCGGTGAACAGGAGCCGGGAGGCCCAGGACACCGCACACGCAACACAACACACCGACCGGGCACACCGGTGAACAGGAGCCGGGAGGCCCAGGACACCGCACACGCAACACAACACACCGAGCAGGCACACCGGTGAACAGGAGCCGGGAGGCCCAGGACACCGCACACGCAACACAACACACCGAGCGGGCACACCGGTGAACAGGAGCCAGGAGGCCCAGGACACCGCACACGCAACACAACACACCGAGCGGGCGCACCGGTGAACAGAAGCCAGGAGGCCCAGGAGACCGCACACGCAACCCAACACACCGAGCGGGCACACCGGTGAACAGGAGCCGGGAGGCCCAGGACACCGCACACGCAACACAACACACCGAGCGGGCACACCGGTGAACAGGAGCCGGGAGGCCCAGGACACCGCACACGCAACACAACACACCAAGCGGGCACACCGGTGAACAGGAGCCAGGAGGCCCAGGACACCGCACACGCAAAACAACATACCGAGCGGGCACGTCGGTGAACAGGAACCAGGTGGCCCAGGAAACCGCACACACAGGAGAGAACCAACACCCCATGGGTCGGACACACTGGGGCGACCCAGCCGACCCACCGGGCCAGTGGCAGGAGCGGTACTCCAAGGCTGCTGGTCCGAGCCCGGCCAGGCTGCATCGGGGACCATGGTAACCGTCACCCGGAGCCATGGAAGCAACCAGTGACAGGCGAGCCGGTACACAGTACAAGAGGGGGTCGCCTGTCAAGCGGATCGGCCCCGCAACTCAAGCCACAAGGGTGAGGCGGTCGTACCGTAGACAAGCGGGAGCAATACCCCTTGTGGTGAGAGATACTCCACACGGCTGGGCAGCCCCCAGAGCTGCCGCCCAAAGGAGGGGGCATGTGGCCCTACTCATGGACACATCCGGGGACACCCTCCCACCTGGGACACATGGACCGGCTGGCCGCGACAATGCCTTCCCAAGCACATGCGGGAGCGGCTCAAGAGGCACCTAACATAGGGCAGTGGGAGGGACAGGACTTCCCCCTGGTAAGACCTTCTTCCTGCACCGTCAAAGGAGGCATCCGGAGCTCCCGAAGATACCTACCTACCTACATCTAAGACAATGGGTGTTACAGGGAAGAAGGTTGAAAGATCGGGAATAGATGGCAGAGTGCGCACAATGGCAGAGGGCTGGTCCTACGGACCTTCATTATGGTAGCAGAGCTTTACCTGCCGCCTACCGCCACCCGGGGCGCTTGGGCCCTCATGAGCCGTGCCCAAGTGGAGCCCGGGTAATCATCAATGGCACCATTCGGGACTCGGTGGCTGAAGCCAGAGAGGGGGGAAGACATTCGGAAAGAAGAATGGGTACCAACATGGAGGACATCGTCGCCCCTTGTGAGGGAGCATGTCGAAAACAATGTCATCTCTGAGTACCCGCCGAAGATTCGGACGAGGAGGTCACGAGCTGCAGCAGAGGCTCAAAGGCCCGGCGCTTCGTCAAAACCGTCCAAGAGGGATGGGGAATGGGCAATGGAAATGACGCCGAGCCCTGATCGCCGGATGTTCACTGCTCCATCAGACTCCGAGGGATGTCATGCTTGTTACCCCTTAGATGGGGCCGTCGCAGAGCGAGAATTTCCGACGGTGCGATCGCATACTTCCCCAAATCGAGAACTTGCTCATGATGCAGAACAGGAGGAGTTACCGCGAAGGTCGGCAACAACAAGAGTCCCAAGGCATAACGATTTCGGTACGATGGGAACTGAGGCAGGAAGGATGGAAGGAGACGGGACGGACGACACGGGGATGGGCGGAGAAGAGGTGCGGGGAGCTCTGGGAAGTCCGCCCCGGGATACTCATGACCGAGATCGAGATGGTCAACATCAGCACGAGGACGCCAAGGAAGTGGTGTGCAGGGACGGGGCGTGTGAAGATTACTGCCATCGCCGACACGCGGACTTCCTCATCGGAAGTCATCCCCAGGTGGGCAAAGATGCCCGTATTGAAAGGATCGATAAGTTGGACGACACCATCAGTGGAACTCTTGAGGAGCAGGCCATCTTGGACAACGCTCTGAAGATTATCCAATCACATCAAGAGGACTACGCGGCCAAGCTGAAGACAATGCTGGTACAGCAGCAAGGAATGGTGGACCAAATGATCAAGTACTTGGAGACAGTCGAGGGCAGGCTGAAGGACTTGGAGAGGCGTGCAGGAGTCCCGGCACCAGGTCCCGATCTACCACGGGATCCTGCCCCGGAGTCTTTGATGAGAGGGCTGACGAACTTGAGGACAGCCGCAGAAGGAGTGGCGCCCATGGAGGGTCCCATGTAGTCGGCACCTTATGGTCCGCTACAGCTTGACCCCTCATTGTTGAGGCACATTCCACTTTTCTCGGCCAGTATCATGCTGAAGGAGAAGACGCCGGAAAAAGGCCTGGGGATCGGTACGCCCAAGGGTGATTCCCGTGGAGGAACGGTTGTGATTGACATGAGCAGCCCGCCAGCCGCTGGGACGTTCGATGCCCGTGCAGCGTATGAGCGCCGGGTAGCCGAAATGGATTTCAAAATACGTGGAGGATCAAGTGAAGAATCGTGCATGCAAGATGCGCGGTCGGGCATATGGGCCATGGTCGGTCCGAGCATGGAAGAAGGAAAAATCTGGACCGCGAGAAGACATGGAGATCCGAGGAGTCTACTTCCACTCCCCGGGCAATGGGAGTGGTGGAAGTATCCGACTTGGTCGCGTCATTGCTTGGGATGTTGGGGATGCTGTACGCATTGAAGACCGCCGGGCTGTGAAAATACCCCATTACGACCCCAACCCCGCCAACTTGGAGGATTTCATCTTAGATTGGAAAGATTTTCGCTGAGGAAGTCGTGGGTGAGATGCGGTTGGGAACGGATGCCTGGGACAAGGGGGCATGTCGTACTTTGTCACACCGTTTGGCTCCGGCGTTGAAAGCGGACTTACGTGAGGCGATTCAGGAGAAGAGGATCCGTATGGAGGAACAGTGTTTGGACTGGTTGGAGCAGGATGAAAGGGTGGATACCACCAACCAAAAGCTCGATGACTTATGGGCAATTCCTCTCAACTTGGAACGTGGGGAGCTGCGGTTGAGGGACTGGAGGGGATATCTTCGAAAGTACCGCCAACTTCTGAAGCAAGTTGAGGATTGGTCGGAATCGGGCGAGATCCGCCAATTCTTGCGGGATGTTCTTCCAGCCTATTGGAAGAAACGGATGGAAGACGAGGAGAAGAAGCGGGCCAAGAAACGTATGGCAGTACACATCATGTCGCCAGAGGAGCAGCACCCGGGGATTATGGAGTACTTCCGACGGAATCTCTGAGCACCGGAGCGGATGATCTTGTTGAAGAATTCCGTGTACGTGGAGGTGTTCGGCGAGACGGCGGGAGGACGTCTCCTTTGACTCAACAATGTCGAATGGAGACGCTGCGAAAAGCTGAAGTTGCGGATAATACCCGCGCAAATGAGCCTGGACTCAATCATGCAGTAGGTGAGTGTCGAATGGAAGCTCAACTCCAAAAGCGAAAGCGCATATTGAAGACCGTCACAATCATGGGACACATGATCGCCGTGAAGATCGGTATCATCAAGAGGTCCAAGATGATTGCGGTGGGAGTTCGGAAGATGCTGGGGACAAGAGTATGACCCGGGAGGATCACGAGGAAGAGCATTTCTTTGTGTTTGCGGCGCACAACACAAAGGAGCAGGGGCAAGACAAGTCGAAGTGGAGGAGAGCACCACCCTGTCGTGGAATGGGGAAGGCGCCGCGGAGGATCGGCAATCCGCCTCTCTCCTTCAAGGAATACAGGCGGGAATATGACGGATGCTGGATCTGTTATGGGAAGAATCTCCCACACAAACACGACCATAAGATGTGCCAGAATGCTTACTTCTAAGCCCACCCCGAGAAGGTGCCCAAAGAGAAGTGTAAAGAGGCTTGGAAGCGGGGGCAAAGTGCTGGTGGACGCTGGGGAGGACAAGGGCATGGAGGTGACCGCCGAATTCGACAAATCGACGAAGTGGCTGATTTGTTGATGCGGGGCATGGAGGCGCTCAAGGCCTTGCAGATCGAGAGAAGTGCCGCATGGCCGGGCGAATTGCAGCAAGATGGGGCTCCGGTCCATTGAACTTAGGGAAGCCCCCCCGGAAGTGGGACACCGGAGGACTCTTCTCCAAACATCAGTGGAATCGAATCGAAGAAGGCAATCATGGTTCCGAAGAAGGTTCTGAAGGAGCCAAAGCCACTGAGTTCAGCCAGTGCTAATCCATTGGACGCCGTGCCTAGAGAAGTACACGTGGATATTGGCACCTGGGACAAGAAGGTTGGAGAGACCACGGAGAGTCCCCTGGATTGGCAAGACCAACCCAAGATCTATGAGATACGTGATCACACTTTGGAAGTCCTTTGGCACCCATCCGTGTCAGAGTTGCATGCTGTGAGAGTCGTCTGTACACCACATGGCGATGAGCGGCAATTGCACTTGAAGGTGCGGGTAATGTGCGGACGGTAGGAAGTTATCGCAGATGTCTTGACGGATACTGGGGCCCAGGTAAGCTTGGTGCAGGTAGGTAGGTAGGTGCACTCCGTCGTGGAGAGGCGCCCCATGGTTCCCCCTGGCGTCGCCCCTGTGACGAACAGGAAGAGGCTCCGCGCGTGAAGAGGGGAGGCGGCTTACTTCCCGCTAGACCTGACTGTTGGCCCCCAACAAAGCGGCCCCGGGCATCGCCGGGAGGGCTGATCGCCGCCAGCGTGACATGCTTGTCTCGCCGGGAGGGTGTGCCCCCGTGCTTGCGCACGTCCCCTCCTTTGGGCGGAACCCTAGGGGTTCACCGGACTTCCTGGCGTATCCCGTTCCCAAGGCATGCATGCACGTTCTTGGTACTAGGGTTCCGAGGTGCTTGGGTGTCGCACGCTCCGCCTCGAGTCCCAAAGCAGCGCAGGCCTTAGGATGCAGCCTTACCCCCGGTCTCCGGATCTCGTTTGGCCGGGTCACCCGCATGGCACGGGCTGCCTCAGTGCCCGGGCTGTGGGCACTGGGTTTCCTACTGTTGTGTGGCGTTTGTGTTTGGGTCCGGTTGGCGGTTGGGTGTGGGTTTTGTTAACCCCGCCAGTCCTGGCTGGGGTCTTGGGTGGGTGTGTTTGGGCACGGTTTGTGGTGTTGTCCCTCTAGTGTCGGCTGTTTGTGGTGTTCGTGGTTGGGCTTCGGTTTCGGCCTGCTTTTGGGACGTGTGTGGTTTCGTGGGCGTCCCGCTTGCCCCCCGCCGTTTCCGGTTCCGGCGTGCGGTGTGGGCGTGTGTGCTGGGCCCGGGTCTCGGCTGTGCCCAGCCCTTCTTGGCTGGGTTGTCGGGGTGTGTTTTTTGCGCTTTGGTTTTTTCCTTTTTTTTTTTTTTCTGTCCCGGGCTTTGTGGTCCCTGTCCCTCCATCCCCTTTCTTTCGGGCTGGGCTGGTGGCTCTCTTTTTTTTTTTTTTTTTTTCAATGTCCCTTTTTCCCCGTGGGCCGCTGTTACTGGCTTGGTGTTGCCGGTTTCGGGTGGGCGGTCCCCCTGTGCCTCTGTGGGGGCCCTGTCTTCGGTGCCTTCTGGGGGGGGGGGTTTGGCCGCCTGTGGTGGTGTTGGCGGGCGGTTTGGCGGCTGTGGGCTGTTTTCGCGCCTTTTCCCCCTCCCCGCTCCTTTTTGTTTTTTTTTTCTTTGGGGGGGGGGCTTGCCTGTTCCTCCCTCTGCCTTCCCTGGGCTGGCGCACGCACTGGCCTGCATTCAGTGTTGTCTCCTGGGCTGCTGTCTTCAGTTGCGTTCTGTGTGGCCGCGTTCCGACCCCATGGGTCGGGTGGGCTATGTACACGGTGGGCTCGGCGCCCCTTCTTGCCGGGTTAGGTCCTGGCTCTGCCGGCTGGGCGGCTGCGCCAGGCGGCTGCTTGTGGTTTTCGGTTAGGGGGCTGGGGTTGTTCGTGTCCTTTCCCCTCTGCGGTGCCGGCTGTAATCTTCTGGGTGGTCCGCCACCCCTGTCGCCAGGCGCGCTGTGGCCCCGTGTGTGGCTTGTGGTGCTGGTGTGTGGCGTGCTGGCGCGGCGCCCTCCAGGGTGTGCGGTGGCTGGCTTCGGTTAGTCCCTCAGGTTAGGGTCAGTTGTGTCGTGCTGTGCCGCTCTGTGCCGTGTCGCGTCGCGTCGTGCTGTGGCACGTTGCACTGTGGCGCGCTGTGGTGCGGTGTGCCGTGGTCTCGCGTGGTGCCGGGGTGGGTCTGTGGAGGTCAGCCTGGCCTGTGTCGTGGTGCGGGGTGCTGGCCGGAGTGTGGCTGGCTGGTGGCTGGGGGGTGCGGTTAGGTGTGGGTGGCTCGCTTGGTCCGTGCTGTGGGGGCTTGGGGGTGCCGCTCGACCTGGTGGGTCGGGTAGGTCGTTCGCGTGACGGTCCGTGGGGTTGCCCTCCCTGGGGGCCTGTGCCTTGGTCCCGTGTCCTCCCGGGGTTTCGGTCCCTAGTCGTGGGTGCCGCGGCCGTGCCTTCGTCCTCTTCCGGTGCCTGTGAGGTGGCCTTTGTGGTGGCCGGGGTAGTCACCTGGCGGTGAGGGCGTTGTGTTGCGCCGTGCGGCGGCGTTCCCTGCGGCTTCCCCTGTGGGTGTGGCCCGTTCTCCCCGTGTAGGTGTGACCTCCATTCTCCGTGTGGTTTCCGGTGGCCGGTGGGCGTGCGGTGGTGTGATCTGCTTGGCGTCCGATGTTTGCTTCGGTGGTGTGTGTTGGGGTGTTTGGTGGGGCTAGGGCGGCGCTGGTTCCCCCTGTCGTGGTGTGCCCTTCCTGGGTGTGGGTCGTGGTGCCTGCCGTGGTGCCCTTTTCCTCCGTGTCTTGCCCCCCGCTCCCGCCCCTTCCTCGTTCTTGGGTGGTTTCCTGCCCCCATGTGGTGTCGCTTCCGGCGTCCTGTCCCTGCGAGTGCCTGCCCTCACTTGGGGCCCTTCCGTGCCCTCTTGCCTGAGTGCTTCTTCGTGCCCCTTGCCCTTCCCTTGCCCTTGTCCTGCCCCTTCCTGGTGTGGTGGTGGCGGGAGGGGCGGGGTGGGGAGGGGGCGCCGGCGGCCCAGGCCTGGGGGTGGGTGGCCTGGAGCCACTGGCGGAGGGCTTGGGGGGTGTAGGAGGGGCGGAGGCCCTGGACTGCATCGCGGAGGAGGGCCTCCCATGCCGCTTGCGGCATGATGGCCTCCGGGGCGGCCTCGTTGGGGTTTGCGGGGGTGCGGGTGCGCACCTCCTCGAAGGTATGCACCATGTGCACCCCTTCGTGCCTTCCCGCTCCTCCGGCCCACTTCACCCAGCGTCGGAGCTCCTGCAGAGCGGGGGGAGACCACCGGGCGAGGTGGGCGGGGGCCCGGGGGGGGGGAGGGGTCCGTGCCCGTGGTCGTGGTGCGGCGGGGGGAGGACGTGGACCTGCGGTGGTGGCGGGGGTGGCGGTGCCTGGGGGAGCGGGAGCGGCGGCGGCGGGGGCTGGGGGTGGAGGACGGGTACGGGCGGAGGGGGGAGCGGGAGGGGGAGGTGGACATGGGGCGGCGGTGGCGCGCTCGGTGGCATCCGGGGGAGCGGGAGTGACGGTGGCGGGGGCTGGGGTTGGTGGATGGGTACGGGTGGCGGGGGGAACGGGGAGCCTGGCAGGGGGTGTGGGGGGAGGGAGAGGTGGACGTGGGGCGGCAGTGGCGTGCCTGGCTGCGTCGGGGGGAGCGGGAGTGGTGGTGGCGGGAGCTGGGGGTGGGGGTCTTGTTTGGCAGGTGGGGGGAGGGGGAGGCGGACATGGGGCGGCTGTGGCGCTCGTGGTGGTGCCCGGGGGAGCGGGAGCGACGGGAGCGGGGTCCCGGGGGGTCGTGGTGGCACCTGGGGGAGCGGGAGCAGCGCGAGTGGGTGGTTGAGGCGCGGTGGGAGTGTGGGTGCCGTGGGCGAGTGTGCCGTGCGGGGGGGGAGCGAGAGCGCCGCCGTTTGCGGGACCGGGCCTCATCGCTCGAGTCGGGCCAGTCCGGAGGCGTCAGCGGCCCCTGGGGGGCCTCGCGCGGTGCCGCCTGGTACTGGGGGGGGGGGGGGAGGTCCCCCGTTGTCCATGGATCCGCCACGTAGGGGTGTGGTGGCGGCAGTGGCTGGTGGTATGGGTCGAGTGGCTGTCCTTGGCGGGGTTGGGCCCGGGGGGCCCCTTCGGCCATCGGATGGTGGCCGGGGGGGTACGGATACGGTTCCTGGTACGGGGGTGGTGGCTGGTACGGGGGGGGTGGCCCCTGGCGGTAGGTGGGGTATGCGGGTGGAGCGCTCGGTGGCTGCCATCCCGTCCGCTGGTGCTGTTCGTGCACGGGGGGTTGTGACCCGTCGGGGTAGGGCGGTGGGCAGTGGTAGTGGTGGGGATGGTGTTGGTAGTGGTGGTGGTGGGGCCGCTGGTGGTGGTGGTGTGGGTAGTGGTGGGGTTGGTGTTGCGGGTATGGCCCATGGACCCCTTGTGGGTTTTCCGGTCCCCCTTGTGGGGGTGGGGGGTTGGGCATGGTGGGCAGTCCCCGGGGCTGCACTATGTGGTGGGCATGGGGGAAGGGTTGGGGGCCGGGCTTGACGGTGACGGTGGTCGAGGGGTCCCACGTCCCTGGGTCGGTTTGGCCGGCGGTGGTGGTGGTTTGTGGGGGATGGATGACGGGGCGCTTGGTGACGGGGATGCGGACGAGGGCTTGGACGGGGTCGTGCTGGGTGGCCGTCTCTGCGGTGGTGGTGGGTGCCAGCGGGAGGGGGGCGCGGGTTGCGGTGGGTGGGGGGTCCTGGCTTGGGCGAGGGTACGGGCGGGGGTGGTGTCGGGTGGGTTTGTGTCGTTGCGTCTGTGGTGTTGTGTGTGCTCGCGTGGGCGCCGGCTTGGGTTTGGGGTCGGGTTTGGGGTTGGGGTCATGTTCCAGGTTGAGGAGTACCTCTGTCCGGAGGTGTGAGGGCGCCGATGTCGGGTCGGGGGTCGTCCCGGTGCGTTGCCGGGGTGCCTGAGTCGCCTGTGTGGGGGTTGGGGGGTCGGTGCGTGCGGCCGCGGCTTTGGCTTTCGCCGTGGCCTTGAGGATGAGGGCGGCGGGGAGGGGGGGGTCGGAGGATGAGGTGGAGGAGGTGGACGAGGCTGAGGATGAGGAGGAGGTGGTGGACGCGGGTTGGGCTGTGATGCGGGCGGGCTTGTGGGCAGCGGCTTCTGCTGCGGCCACGGTGGGGAGGATGGGGGGCATGTCCTCGGGCTGTAGGTTGGGGGCGGGCGGCTGGGGGGGCCCGGTCGTGACCTGGCGGCCCAGCGGGCCGATCTGGTCGGCAGCGGCGGGGGAGGGAGGCGCGGGGCCGTGGCCTTCTCCTTCTGGGCTCGGCTGGGCCCGGGTCCTGCAATGTGCGAGGTCGTGTGGGTTGGTGTCCGCGGGGGGGAACAGTTCGCGTGGGCTGCATTCAGGGGCCGGGGGGGGTGGGCCTGGGTCCTCTGGGGTGTGTGTGGGGGGCGTGGGCGGGCCACTGGGTGGGGTGGGCGTGCCGCGGGGCGCGGGGCTCCCCTCGGCGGATGTGTGTGGGTTGTCGAGTGTGGGGGGCGGTGAAGGGTGTTCGGCGGCTGGGTGTGTGGCGGGCGTGTGCTGGTGTTCGGGCGGGTGGGGGAGGCCCGTGTCGCGAGGCCCGGGGATGCGCGCGATGGTGGGCGTGTGTGGGTCTCCGGTTGAGCAGCGAGAGGGGGGGGGCATGGTTGGGGATTGTGCGGCGGGGTATGCTGTGTCGGTGTATGTGTCCGCTTGCCGCGCCCTTGCGTGGGCAGTTGTAGGCCGGGCGGTTTGGAGGAGAAGCTTGCCGGCTTCTGCTGCCGCGGCAAGGATTTCGCAGACGAGCTTTCGTATCTGGTGGACCTTTTGGTCAGTGGTGGGAAGGGGGTATGCTAGCTTTGGGCTAAGACCCGCGCGGTCGAGGACCCTGTGGATGGCGTGGTACCCGCAGGTGAGGGAGTGCTGCGGTCTGGGGGGGGGGTTTGGTCGTGTGTCCGGGCCTGCCTCGACTTGTGTGTCGGCGGTGGGGATGGCCCAAACCCAGGGCACGGTCCCCGTGGGTGGCCAGCGGCGCTGGATCCAGTGGGTTAGGCACAGCATGGCCAATCCAAGGTGGTAGCCTGCCTTCTCTGAGGTGATTTGGGCCAGGGCGCGGGCTGGGGGCTTGTCCCCTGGCTGGAGGACACCCCTGAGGACCCTGTGCTGGGTGCTGGGGTCCCCCACTGCCCCTGGCGGGGCGGTCTCCGGGGCGAACATGGTGTCTGTCCCCTGGATGAGCCATTGTGGCCCGGGGGACGTAGCCGTAGCGGCTATCACGTAGTGGTGGCCGCGCTCGAGGACTGTAACCCAGACCTCTGGCGGGGGGTGGTCACTGTCTGTAGGTGGGGGGCAGAGGTCGTCGTCTGGGGTGCGGAGGCCGGCGGCGCGGGGGGCGGTGTCGCGGTTGAGCGCGGTGGCCTGTTCCCACTGCTCCGGGCGGTTCGGGTCCGCTGGGTGGTCCGTCTCCGCTGGGGCCCGTTG